>CM065436.1:47715000-48915000 GCA_033030585.1 Hippophae rhamnoides | reverse complement strand
TAAAGCACATTTAAGAAAAGGATAGGCAGTAATTTCATAAATTGACTCGAGTTTAAATAAATATTTTAGCAATAAAAATAATTTCAAGTATTGTGAACATGTGCTATTAAATGCATACATGTAATACTATGTATGATAGTTATAAAAAATATATTTGAATTACAATTATTTGGGTTTTTCTTGATAGACTTAATAACGAGCCTAAAAATAAATCTACAGGTAAACGTTTTGTCCACGAAAATAGGCAACATTCATAATCCTTATAACATGTTTGGTGGCTTGTGGACCCAAGTTGATCGAAGCATTGGTCCTTGTAAAACTTATAATTCACTCTTATCCTTTCATTCAAAGACACTATCTATTTATATATAAAATTAGAGACAATCTTAGGTGACATATACCTAATACACAACTAATATATTCACCTAGTGTTAGACACTTAATACACACACAACTAATCTTCTTTAACACTCCCCCTCAAGTTGGAGCATAGATATTAATCATGCCCAACTTGTTACAAAGATAATCAACCCGAACCCCACTTAAAGCTTTTGTGAAGATATCTCCTAGTTGTTCTCCAGTCTTCATATATCCTGTAGAAATCAAACCTTGTTGAATTTTCTCGCGAACAAAATGACAATCAATTTCAATGTGTTTAGTTCGCTCATGAAACACAGGGTTAGAAGCAATATGAAGAGCAGCTTGGTTATTACACCACAATTTCGCTGGTACTGAAGTTTTAAGACCTACTTCATCCAAGACTTGCTTCTTACTTTTCCATGAAACCAAATTTCCTCCAATGAAAATACAATAGCCTGATGTGGATCTTCTATCCACGTTGGAACCTGCCCAATCTGCATCTGAAAAACATTCAATATGAGTATGTCCATGATTTGCATACAAGATGTCACGTCCAAGTGCTCCTTTCAAGTAACACAAAATTTGCTCTAACGCTGCCCAATGATGAACTGTTGGGGATGACATAAATTGGCTAACAACATTGACTGAATATGCAATATTTAGACGAGTCACGATAAGGTAATTCAGCTTTCCAACCACCCTTCGATATCTCTCAGAATCTTTAAAGAGTTCTCCATCTCCTGTAAGGTGGATGTTCGGAGTCATAGGAACACTACAAGGTTTTGCTCCTAATTTTCCTGTCTCCGTTAATAAGTCCAGGACATATTTTCTTTGAGATAGAAAGATACATTTTTTACTCCTTGTGACTTCAACACCCAAGAAATACTTTAGCATCCCCAAATCCTTCGTGTGAAACTGAGTATGTAGGAAAGACTTAAGAGATGAAATTCCCGTAGTATCACTTCCAATAATAACAATGTCATCTACATACACAACTAAAAGAATGATACCAGCTTCTGATTGTTTGTAGAACACAGAATGGTCAGACTTGCTTTTCATCATACCACGTTTCTATAGCTTGACTAAATTTTTCAAACCAAGCACGAGGACTCTGTTTCAAACCATACAAAGATTTGCGGAGACGATAAACGTACCTAGACTCCCCCTGAGCAACAAAACCAAGAGGTTGCTCCATAAACACCTCCTCTTGAAGATCACCATGAAGAAAAGCATTCTTGATATCTAGTTGATGCAAAGGCCAATGGTGAGTAGCTGCCATAGAAATAAACAACCGAACAGATGTCAATTTAACAACAGGAGAGAAAGTGTCAGAATAGTCCACTCCATAGGTTTGAGCATATCCCTTAGCAACAAAATGGGCCATTAATCGAGCAACTGACCCATCTGAATTAACCTTAACTGTGAACACCCATTTGCATCCGATAGCCCGTTTCCCTGAAGGTAAATCAACCAAGTCCCAAGTACCATTGTCATCCAACGCATTCATTTCCTCGATCATTGCATGATGCCAACCAGGATGAGATATGGCTTCATGAACAGTTTTAGGGATAGAAATAGAATCAAGGGAAGCAATAAAAGAGCAAGAGGAAGACGACAAGCAATTATACGAAACAAAAGAAGAAATAGGATAAGTACATTGACGTTTACCTTTGCGTAATGCAATAAGAAGATCATCGTTCAGGACTGGATCTGATGACGAAGGAGCAGGTGCAGGACATGAATCAGAAGGTCTATGTCTGGAGTAGACTTGAGTTATAGAAGGCCTAACAGGAACTGGGTCAGAGACAGGTTCAGATGATGTGATAGAATAGACTAACAAATCGTCATCCTCCCCCTGACATGCAAGAGGAGGAGAAGACGAAAAATAGGGTGTGTCTTCCATGAAGATAACATCAATTGAGACAAGATATTTGTTAAGACTAGGACAATAACATCTATAACCTTTTTGGAGACGAGAATAACCAAGGAAGATACACTTCAAAGACTTGGGATCTAATTTAGTAACATGCGGACGAACATCCCGAACAAAACAAGTGCTACCAAATATCCTAGGGTCAACCGGAAATAGTGACTTATTTGGAAACAAAATTTTGTAAGGAATCTCACCATGAAGAACAGATGAGGGCATGCGATTAATAAGAAAACATGCTGTTGAAACTGCATTGACCCAAAAAGGTTTAGAAACATTCATTTGAAATAATAAGGCACGTGCAGTTTCGAGAAGATATATGTTCTTACGTTCGGCCACTCCATTTTGAGATGGAGTATCAACACACAAAGTTTCATGAAGTATGCCATTTTGAACCATATAAGATTGAAACAAAGCTGATGTATATTCTTTGGCATTATCACTTCGCAAAGTACGAATTGAAACATTAAATTGAGTTTTAATCTCAACACAAAATGCGCAAAAAATAGAAAACAATTCAGAACGACTCTTCATTAAATATAACCAAGTTACACGAGAATAATCATCCACAAAAGTAACAAAATACTTACATCTAGGTTTAGACAAAATAAGACAAGGACCCCAAACATCAGAATGAACTAATTCAAAAGGAACACTAGCACGTTTATTAACTCTTGGATTTGAACTAAGACGATGATGTTTTGCAAATTGACAAGACTCACAATCTAACGAAGACACCTTACTAAACTAAGGACAAAGTTTCTTTAGTGAAGGAAGAGATGGATGACCCAGTCTACAATGTGCCTCGAAGGGAGAGGTTACACTAGAGCAAGCGACAGATTTCGATATTGGTGTGTCAAGAATATAGAGGCCTCTAGACTCATGTCCTTTACCAATAGTCTTCTTCGTCATAAGATCCTGAAATAAGCAACGATCAGGAAAAAATGAGATGCAACAGTTAAGATTACGAGTAAGCTGACTTACAGAGATTAAATTAAAGGATAAGCTAGGTAAATGTAAGATAGACGACAAAGGAAGCAAATGAGTGGTAGTAATTGTGCTAGACCCAAGAACACAAGATGGTGACCTATCGGCTAAGGTAACAGTAGAGGTGGAATTGTGTGACTGAAGAGTAGAAAATAGACTAGAATTACCTGTCATATGATCTATGACACCAAAATCAATAACCCATTTGGAAGATGAGGAAATGAGACACGCATTTGATTTACCTGAATCAGCAATAGCAGTGACAGAGGGTGATGAAGACCTTAGTGATTCTTGATACTGTGAGAACTTGGTAAATTCATCTACAGAGATAAGAACCGATTTTTCAAAAGTATCAAAAGTGGATGCAATATGAGCCGAGTGATCTTTCTGATGCTTGTACTGAAGCTTTCTACATTCATGTTCCGTATGTCCTAGTTTGTGACAATAGTGACATACAATACCTCCGAGGTTCTGTAGTCAAGTTTCATACCCGTGCGAGCCGCCTCCTTTGTTTTTGTTCATATAAGTTGATCGTCTATACTCATAATTATTACTTCGGCTGACCAAAGCACCATTTAATTGAGCAGGTGGAGGTGGAGTGCCTTCTGTACGAAGTACTCGACTAAACACCTCTTGTAAAGAGGAGATCTCAGAACCAGAAAGAACCTGGGACTTAGCAGTCTCAAAAGTAGAGGGAAGACCGACAAGAAAACTCATGACTACCATTTGTTCCCGTTGGCTTTGTTGAACCTTAACATCAGGGCTAAAAGGCATCAAACTATTGAGCTCCTCATAAGTCCTTTTAAATTCCATAAAATAATTTGAGTGATTGATCTTGTTTGTCTGCACGGTAAAATGCTTTGCATACCTCATATATGCGAGAAATATTTCCCTTACCAGAATATAAGAAATCCAAATAATCCATCAATTCCTTAACAAATTCACAATGATTGATCAAGTCAATTACATTGCTTTCAATAGAATTCCGAATCTGCAGAAATAAGCGAGCATCGTCTCTAAGCCATGTCTGCTTTGAATCATCTTTAGGAGGATCATTAGTCAAATGAGTATCTTTTTCGATACTTCTCAAATAAATTCGAATGGTCTTGCTCCAAGCCAAATAATTCGAACCATTGAGCTTATGGTCCGTGATTTTAGACATCACAAACACCATATCCGTTACAACATTAGCTTTCTTTTCAGCCATAATTCTCACAAACGACAAGACAACGAGCAAACGAACAAACAAAATCCAAACACGCAGCGACCAAACACGTAGCGAACAAGAACACAAAATTGGAAGAACCCAAACCTGAACAATCACAAGCGATGAGTGCCAAACCACCATAGATGACGCAGGGGAACGGCGGAGAGCAACACGAGGTCGATCGGAGAAGAATTTTGCATGGACGCGCTGATGCGTGAAAATTTGACAGAAAGTCTTGGTGGCGCGTGTGGCCCACTCGCGGCTCGTCTGGTGACCGGACTTCAGGGTTTGGCCGGACGGCAGTTGTTCTTCCCCCCTGTGCCGGCGGTGAGACATGTGGAAATTTTGACAGAAAGTCGCAGTGGTGCGTGTGGCTCACTCGCAGCTCGTCTGGTGGCTGGACGTCGGGATTTGGCTGGTCGGCGGCTGTTCTTCCTCCCTGTGCCGGCAGTGAGAAAAAATGTGCACTCCAAAAGGGTGTTCCGAGTTGGAACTCAAAAATGCACCAAATCTTAATTTGTGTTTACACAAAATCAGCCCCCAATTTGAACGGGAAAAAAAATTCCCAAATTTTGTAACCCAAATGCTTTGATACCATGTAAAACTCAGAATTCACTCTTATCTTTTCATTCAAAGACACTACCTATTTATATACAAAGTTAGAGACAATCTTATGTGACATACACCTAATACACAACTAATATATTCACCTAGTGTTAGACACCTAATACACACACAACTAATCTTCTTTAACAGTCCTGATCAACTACTCACCTTGGGAGACTATGGAAAAGTGCGATGGCTCACTAGTAGAATACATTAGGGCATTACCACCATATGAATAGTCTAAGACCTACTTTGTACTGAACGTTAATTTTCATAATTGATAGATTAAGTGATCTAAGTACCAGTAGTTTTTCTCTTAGGTCATGTTGGCCTAGATTATTTACACCTAAATATTTTGTGTTCATCTTTTATTTTTTGCATATAACTTTTGAATGCAATTGCATCATTGTCGTTCTGTGCTTTAATTTTTAATTGGTAATAATTTGAGTTGTAACCTATATACCTCTCTAAGATATTAGATCCATAATTTAGAATGTACACATACCTTAATGACAGGAGACTCTTTCGTAACAGAACCAAAGTCATAATTAAAGACACCAAGCCCAATAATATCAAGAGCCAAACTTGAAAACTCGGCTTCAAGATCCAACGTTATTGTCTTTCTCTCGTGCAAGTCCTCTCTTTCTAGAAGCTTATCAAATTTCTCCATTGTTCTTTTTGAGCAACTAGTAAATATTTTGACCGTAGCTTCCAAGTACGAGGCATGAAACCCAGGAGCAATAACTGCAAGTGTTTCATTAAGAGTTAGAACTGAAACCTAGAACCACTAATAATCATAAAGGTTTAACCTCTTTTCAATGAAGAAAGAAAGGGAAAAAAATTAAAAAAATGCCTGTTAAAGTTTAAAAGAAACAGTAAACCAAAAGTTTATGCTGTATAAACCACCCTGCTATTTGGCCATTGTCACTCATTTATACATACAAGAAACATAAATCAGATTGAATATCTTTCCTTAACTCTGTCCATAATCTCTCAATTTTACAGAGAAGTTACTTAATTGTAATACTATGTTTTTAGCAGAGGTGTCAAACAATAACATTTACTATTAATTTTCACCTTTTCTCCTCTGCTTCCATGTGTCAAGGTCAGCAGGTATAAGGCCCTTGCCCATAATTGGTTCTAGGATATCAGCCAAAACTCCCTATTTTTTTACACACAAACACAAATTAGGTATTAAAAAATAAAACTTATGCAATAAACTTGAAAAGAATGAACATATAACTTTAGGACCTTGTCATAAGAAAATGCATTTTCTCGAAGAATATGCCTGGCTACAATGGGATCAGATACAACAACAAAAGCCTTTGGTCCAAAAGCAAGCTTATACACAGAGCCATACTGCCAAAAGAAACAAATTTTATTCAAAATATAAAATCATAAGAATATAGAGAGAAAAATCAAACGGCAAACTAATCACAAAAAATAATATTCGTTTTAAAAGGAAAAAAATAGTGAATCAGATGTGTTTAGTCAAAGCATCTGCGAAAAATATTTGTTAGAGTTGGGCAAGTACCTCTAGGAACCAATCATAAAGTGAAAAGAAGAGTGGGCGGCCAAACAAATCGGAGACAGCACCTTCAGCTGTAGGCATTGATCCCAGCCTTCCCCCACTTAACAAATTGGTGAGCAGGTTGCTTGCATTGTCTAGTAAATTTCTTCTTGTTTTGGTTTCATCTGTACTAGTTGATTGGCATCTACAATCCATATATATATTTGGTTACTATCTACCGTGATCCATATTTTATAAGCTTCAAAATAACAATAAATACTAAGGAAAAAATGTTATGATTGATTCCCATCTTGAATTGGTTATTTTTGAGAAGCTGATGCTCCAATTAAGAAACAAATTATTTAAGGACCGATCCAGTAGCCCGTACGTATTGTTATCATCTGGGAAAGCAAATACCGCTTCTCATCTATATCCACAAGAACCTGGGAAAACTGAAATTAATTAAACAATTAAAGAGAAGAAAGGTAGGTACCTGATAGAAGAACTTGTTCTGGGCTTGGAATTGGTAGATTTACCAAAATCATTGCTTTGGAGGTTGAACTTCAAGACTGTAGGGGAATATAACTGGAAGAAACAAGAAGCACCCATTATTTGCCACTTCCTTAATTTTGAGCATTGGGTTCTCTTTTAACTCACATACCACTCAAATATGTGGTTCACGAAATAATAATAATAATAATAATAATAATAATAATAATAATAATATATTTAATTATCACTCAAACACGTGGTTCACGAAATAATAATAATAATAATAATAATAATAATAATAATAATATATTTAATTATAATTATTAATTGCTCAAGTTTTCTAAAATGTCCTTCCATTCACTTATATTCATATATAAACGGAGGAATAAACAAAAACGCAATAAGTTCTCTTTTTCTTTAGTTACACACTTATAGATAATCGTTTAGAAAATAATACATAAACAAATAAATTTAAAAGTAAAATTATTTTATTAAAGTTAGAAATACACAAATATAAATATATGTATAATTTATAAATATAAAATTTAAATAGAATGAAGAATTGAAGTTTATGAATATTCTTAAGATAATTTTTTCGTTTACTGTAAGTGTTAAAGAATTATATAAACTTATCTTTCAAAATACAACGATTAAATAATAATAAACGTATATCACAGTTTACTATTCCACGAACTTCTAAATATTTAAACTCTATTGGATGAAACTAATTCTAAATTAAAAATACAAATTTATTTACCTTGTTTTTCTCTCTTTTGTCTTTTCCGTAGTCTTTCTTACTTCTTTTTATGTTCTCTTGTTATTAATAATACTAAGAATAAGAATAAGAATAACAACAAAAAAATTATAATAAAGAGAATAAAAACGAAAAAACAATTAAAAGCTTTTTTTCTTAATGAAAAAATTAAAGCATTTTTTTCGTCATTCAGTCATTCTCTGTTTTTTCTCTTTATGTATATACTAATGAGAATAGTAGCAAAAAAAATTAAAAAAAATGAAACTGAAAAAAATAATTAAATTTAGTTAAAACATTAAATAGTTATTTCATCAATTTTAATTCAAAAATTAATTTTCAGTAAATAGTCGTTATAACAATTTTAATTCAAGATTTTTCAACAATCTTCCACATGAATAAAAATTAAAAAAATTTAAATCAAATTTTGACATGAAAATAGAGTTCAACGAATCGAAACCTCGGTAGAATAGGTAGGTGTTACCCTTTGAACCTTCCCCTATAAAAGTATATTTACCTTACTAACTGACCAGTAGACGCAATGTCTTTCAACTTTTTTGTCATTTATGTTTGTGATGACATACTTCATACAAGAGTATTTTCTGACACAATTTAATTTTCACTGTTATGTTCGTTTTAGCTATGAACATACACCTGGTTTTGTGAGAATCTCTAAAGAATTAAGCCTCATACAATTCTTTTTCAAGTGTCCCCACTCTTGCCTCATATAGGTGATCTCTGATGAACGAAAACCGGCATCGCCAATTCTCGCAAATACTTCGGTTTTAATATTTGTAAAACTCTCGCAAGTGCACGAATCATTTCGTAGAAAATGATAAGTATACTCCCAAGGTCGATCTAAGGAAGGAATGTATGTGGTCCTTAATTTATTATTCAAACTTTTAAAAACGAAATTAAATCCTAAACATCCTGTCACGATATTTTGGGGTTTTGTGTTTTTAATCTAATAACAGAAAATTAAACATAGATTCAATAAACATTCATGCAAATTTTATCTTTTATAAATAGTGGAGTATTTATGGATATAATAACTAAGTTAATTATGCTTTCGTATTATCAAAGTTATTAAAGATATGAATTGATATTTATTGATTCTCCTTTTTTGTATTTAATACCACCTTTGGTGGAGTTAGATATTCTTTGTTAACTAAACAAATCAATTAACACCTATGGGTGGGGTTGATAACTAATTTGGTTAATTAAATTAATTCCTTTTTCTAAGAGATTGAAAATGAACTATTTAAATCTGCCACCTTTGGTGTTAGACGATTTAAACTTTATTCAAGGTGTCCAAATTAAACCTAAGAATTTAGTTATCCGAGTACTAACTTTCAAGTTTTAAAACCACTACGAAAACATGTCGTCAATACATTTTCAGATAATAATTCTTATAAAAACTTTTGAAATAGAGCTTCACTCTAACTACCTAAGGCGATTGTACCATCAAATAAAAGAGCACTACTCTAAATTAGACCTAGGATAACTAAACCTTAAAGTCTAATTTTGATTTAAGTTTGTAATGAAAAATAATATATTTCTCTAACATCCTTAATATAAAATCTTGAATAAAAATAAAATCAATTCATTTTAGAAATTTTCACCTATTTAATATTTCGCAAGCATAACAACGTTATTATTATATCATGATTATAAACAACAACACAGTTAAATTTAATCACGAGACAAATCAAATATAACATGTAAGAATAAAGCATAAAAAATACCGAAAGAAAATAAAATCCTTACAAGATTGATGCCATTCCCGTTGCTAGAAAAACTCCGGAATTTGCACTTCCATTTATTGAATCAAAAATCTAAAATATTACAAAAACATAACTAGTTCTTCCCAAAAGGGAAGAACTCTAAATCTAAGAGAAACTAGCTAAAACATAAGAAAAACTAGCTAAAACATAAGAAAAACTAAAAAAAACTAAAAACTAAGAAATGAGAAAGAAAGAAGAGAGAAGTGTGGTTTTGAGGTGTCTTTGAAGTGAATGGAAGAGGGTATTTATAGGTGAGGACGGGAGAGAGAAAATGAGTAAAAAAATGTTAAAAAAATATAAAAAATAAAAACGTGTAGTGGACATTGAGGTCATCAATGACGCCAAGATGACGTCATGTGGTCCGCACGTGAAAAATGGGTCAAAAACGCGTTGGGCACGCTGGTCATACGCGCGCAGCTCGTGCGCGTGAACAATGCCTGGCTGTGGCGAATGAAGAGTGAGGCAAACAATACAGTAAGTACTGGCTACACGCGATTTTTCTTTGACATTTTTGACCTTTTCGACCCATTTTGTCCAATTTTTCCATGTTTGTTGACCTTTTCCCACTTATTTATTAATTTATTTGTGATGTATTGCTTCAAGTATTCTTCTTGAGTCTTTACATTATGCTTTTAGGCCAAAATTCCTGAAAAACAATAAAAATACCCGTGATTCCGAAAAAGACAAATTTATATAAATATATGATAAAACATATAAATATATATATTTTTAATCAATTAATGTGCATAAAATCATGGTTATTTTAGTGCTTTTTGAGCATTCATCAATCTCTTATCTTTAAAAGTAATCCTCAAAAAGTAACTCGCATACTCCGCTCGGTATTCTCTTTATAAGAATCATTAAAAACCTTAATTACCCTATATCTTACAGGTACCATTGCTTTCATCATAAGAATGGACTTGAGGGTAAAGCCCTATAATGATCGCACTAAGTCTTTACAATTAAGTTGTCCCTTTGAACCTAGAGTTTGGGATCCCCGGTCAATTAGGTTGGGTTTCCTTTCAAATCCTTATTTTTCATGGGCTTCAATTTCATTCTCTTTGATGATTTGTCAACTAACTCTCGATTTAACCCTTTAATTAAGGGATTCGTTATGTTATCATTTGACTTCATGTATTCAATAGAGATAACCCCAATTAAGAGTAGTTCTCTAATGGTATTATGTCTACGACGTATATGGAAAGACTTACTATTATACATATTGCTCTGTGTCATGCCAATAGTAGATTGGCTATCACAATGGATGCATATTACAGGTATAGGCTTCATCTACATAGGAATACTCTCTAAAAAAATTCATAGCCATGCATGTTTGTTTAGAGAACTTCAATGAAACAACTGCACCATCCAGTATGAGCATATATCCACTAGTAGATTTTGAATTTTTCATATTAGATATCCAATTTGCATCACTATATCCTTCTAATATAGTTGGATATCTTGTGTAGTGTAGTCCATAGCTATGTGTATATCTTAAGTATCTAAGTAGTCTTATAATACCTTTCCAATGATCAGATCCTAAATTACTAGTATATCTACTTAATTTGCTTACAGCATAACCTATGCCTGATCTCATACAACTTATCAAGTACATGAGACTTCCTCTCACTCTAGAATATTCTAGTACTGACACACTCTCACTTTTATTGGCAAGAATCATTTCGTAGAAAATGATAAGTATACTCCCAAGGTCGATCTAAGGAAAGAATGTATGTGGTTTTTAATTTATTATTCAAACTTTTAAAAATGAAATTAAATCCTAAACATCCTATCACGATATTTTGGTTTTTTGTGTTTCTAATCTACTGACATAAAAATAAACATAGATTCAATAAACATTTATGCAAATTTTATCATTTATAATAGTGGAGTATTTATGGATATAATAACTAAGTTAATTATGCTTGCTCATATTATTTAGGTTATTAAAGATATGAATTGATATTTATTGATTCTCCCTTTTTTGTATGAATACCACCTTTGGTGGGGTTAGATATTCTTTGTTAACTAAACAAATAAATTAACACCTATGGGTGGGGTTGATAACTAATTTGGTTAATTAAATTAATTCCTTTTTCTAAGAGATTGAAAATGAACCATTTAAATGCCACCTTTGGTGGGGTTAGACAGTTTAAACTTTATTCAAGGTGTCCAAGAGGAAAAGGTAATTCGGTTTATATAGAAGTCCAAAGTTTCTCGATTTAGCCTCCCTAAGAAACTCGTTACAGACAATGGGCAACAATTCACTGGTCAAAAAATAAAAATGTTCACTCTCAAATACAATATTAAGATGAGCCACCCAACACCCTGCTACCCCCAAGCGAATATCCAAGCAGAGTCTTCCAATAAAATAATCATCAACATTTTGAAGAAAATGTTAGAAAGGATGGAAGAGCTGCCAAGTACGTTATAGGCCATCAGAACAAGCCCCCACGGGAGCACTAATGAAACCCCATTTTCCCGAGTATATGGAACCGAGGTAGTCATACCAACTAAGGTCACAATTCCTACCCCATATCAGTTCTAATAGATGAACAAAGCGAGGTGAGAAGAGCAACCAAACTGACCTTAGCAGAGGAAAAAATGGATGAATCTTTAAGAAGAATGATCGAGCAAAAAACAAAAATATCATAATACTACAACAAAATTGTGCGCTTCAAAACATTTTCCAGGGGCGATTGGGTTCTCAGGAAAGTTTCCCCCAACAAAAAGGAATGGATGGTTGGTAAAATGGGTACCAATTGGTAAGGACCTTATCAAATAATTAAAATAACATTGGGAAGGGCCTACATATTGAAAAGTATTGAAGGAAATGAGGAAGGCATAAGCTAGAATGCAAAACACTTGAAAAGATACCACTTCTAAAAACATATGTATTAACCCATCTATCTCATGCTTTTTTTGTAAGAGTGATGCACATGCATCTATGAAATAAAAAGATTCAACAAATGATCCTTTAATAAAGCCTTCTCCCATAAATCACAACCAAAGGCCGAACACCTAGATCAATAAATCTAGCAGAGTGATGAGTGCTCAAAAAGCACTAAAATTACCATGATTTTATGCACATTAATTGATTAAAAGTATATATATTTATATGATTTTATCATATATTTATATAAATTTGCCTTTTCGGAATCACATGTATTTTTATTGTTTTTCAGGTATTTTTGCTTAAAAACGTAACTTAAAGACTCAAAAAGGAATACTAGAGGCAATACATCACAAATATATTCATAAATAAATGAGAAAAGATCAACAAATATGAAAAATTGGACAAAATGGGTCAAAAATGTCAAAAAGGAGGAAATCACGCACGAAGCTGCCCAGTCGCACCGAGCAACACGTGCGTCACGCCAGCACATCACCCAGTTCGCGGGCGCCTGCTCTCCATCTACGCCCAGTCTACGTGTGCCGCTGTTTCCATCTGCCCCAATCCTCGCGCGCCGCTGCCCACACGTCAGCATGATGTCATCAATGACATCATCATTCACTACTTCGTGTTTCCACCATTTTTTACCAACTTTTTCTTCCTCTCCTTACCTATAAATACCCCCATTCTCTTCACTGCATACCTCACCTAAAAACCCATCTTCTATTCTCTTTCTTTCTCTCATTTCTTAGTTTTTCTTAATTTTTAGTATTTTATTAGTTACTTCTTCTTAGTTTTAGAGTTCTTCTCTTTTTGAGAAGAACTAATTATGTTTTTGTAATTTATTTTCTTTTTGATTCAATAAATGGGATTGCAAATTCCGTTTGGAGGTTTTCCAGCAACAAGAATAGCATCAAAGTACTCTAAGGATTTTATTTTCTTTATAGTTATTTTTTATGCTTTATTCTTACATGTTATATTTAATTTGTCTGTGATTAAATTTAACTTTACTGACTGTTTGTAAACATGATATGATAATAACATTGTTATGCTTGCGAAATATTAAATAGGTAAAAATATCTAAAATGAATTGATTTTATTTTTATTCAAGATTTGATATTAAGAATGTTAGAGAGAAATATATTATTTTTCATTACAAACTTAAATCTGAAAATTAGATTTTAAGGTTTAGTTATCCGGTCTAATTTAGAGTAATGCTATTTTATTTTTTGGTACAATCGCCTGGTAGTTAGAGTGAAGCTCTATTTCAAAAGTTTTTATAAGAATTATTATCTGAAAATGTATTGACAACATGTTTTCAGTAGTGGTTTTAAAACTTGAAAGTTAGTACTCGGATAATTAAATTCTTAGATTTAATTTGGATACCTTGAATAAAGTTTAAACTGTCTAACCCCACCAAAGGTGTCATTTAAATGGTTCATTTTCAATCTCTTAGAAAAAAAATTAATTTAATTAACCAAATTAGTTATCAACCCCACCCATAGGTGTTAATTGATTTGTTTAGTTAACAAAGAATATCTAACCACACCAAAGGTGGTATTCATATAAAAAAGAGAGAATCAATAAATATCAATTCATATCTTTAATAACATAAATAATAAGAGCAAGCATAATTAACTTAGTTATTATATCCATAAATACTCCACTATTATAAATGATAAAATTTTCATAAATGTTTATTGAATCCATATCTATGTTTATTTTTATGTTCTTAGATTAGAAATATAAAAACCCAAATATCGTGAGAGGATGTTTAGGATTTAATTTCATTTTCAAAAGTTTGAATAATAAATTAAAAACCACATATATTCCTTCCTTAGATCGACCTTGTAAGTATACTTATCATTTTCTATTAAATGATTCGTGCACTTGCGAGAGTTTTATAAATATAAAACCAAAGTATTGGCAGGATCGGGTATGCCGGTTTTGCTCATCAGAGAGTGTCCTAATAGTTGAAGAAGTCAAGTTGTCCATCTCGGTTAGGAACCAGGTCGGCACTCTGACGTTAAGGAGGATAAGCACATCTGTCAAGAACCAGGTCAAGTTTTCTTCCCTAAATTAAAGCCAAGGGCCGATCACCTAGATTAATAAATTAGGTAGAGCACCCTAACAGTTGAAGAAGTCGAGTTGTCCATCTTGATTAGGAACTAGGTCGACACTCTAACGTTAAGGAGGACAAGCACCTCGGTCAAAAACTAGGTTAAGCTCTCTCTCATAAATCAAAGCCAAGGGCCGATCACCTAAATTAATAACAGGCAGAACGCCTGGCATTTGAAGAGCCCGAGTTGTCCACCTTGGTTAGGAACCAGTTTGACACTCTGATGTTAAGGAAGATAAGCACATCACTCAAGAACCAAGTCAAGCTCTCTCCCATAAATCAAAGCAAAGGGTCGATCACCTTGGCATCTAAAGAACCAGGTTGGCACTCTAACGTAATATATATATATATATATATATATATATATATATATATATATATATAATATACCAAATAGTCTTTATACATAAACATGTGCTGCTCAAAATGTTCATTATTTAGAAAATTAATCACCGTGCTTTTCATAGTTACTAATACAAGAATTAACCAACACAGAAATTAAAAAAATCTTTAAACATTTGGACACATGACCAGTGTCTGGATCATTAGTTTCTTCAACAAAGGGCAATCAAACCCTTTTATAGTGGATGAAAACTAAAAAATAATAATAACAATTTTTTTTCAATAAGTGACAATGGGTACGTCAACATCATAAATACACAATAAAGAGGCAAATTAATTAATTTATTAAATAAAGCATATTTTTACTCTTTAAGTAACAAATCACGATCATACAAATAAAAATGGCACCAAGCTTTAATAAAAAAAATCAATGATCAACTGCCCTTTCCTCGGGAACCTCAAGGTCATCCTCACCACCAGAGGAGTCCAATCCTTCTCCCTCCATCTCAATAGAAGGAGCTTGTATATAGAGAGGCTTAACAAGGATGTCCAAAATATGAAAATAGTACTCACCCAAACCTTTTTTCTTGCCCTTTGTCTTGAAGGTTTCCATTGCCATTTTATAGGCCTACTCAACACTAGACTCAAGCTTCTGAGCCATAGCATCCACATCGACTTTTTCTTGACGATGCACCTATTCGATAGACGCCACAACTTGTCTCTACACTTCCCGAGTCCCCTTTTCAACTCGCCCTAAAGCCTCCTCAAGCTCAGCAACGTGGTGGGCATACACATTAAGCTCAAACACAACTCTATTCAGCTTCTCCTCCTTATCAATCACCTCACTTTCCCACTTTGCCTTTTGACCAATAGTACAATGTATTTTGAGTGCTTCGATGCATGACTCTACTTTTCCTTTACCAGCTCAGATTTTAAATAGCCCACGTTGTGAGCTCAGTCAAAATTATAAAGCATCATCAACTACAACAAAGAAAAGAGGTCAAATAAAGAAACGAGGTCAAACAAATGAAACTCAAGCTCACACTTACATTGAATATCACAAACAAAAACGTACAACACACCTGACACATCTAACGGCGAATGACCTCTCCAGAATCTGCCCTCTTGCAAATAGTTGCCAGCTACTCCTTACATGCATCAATAGAAATATGGCTCATACAAAATTGAGGTACTCTGATGCCAAACCTCGATTCAGGACAACCCAATCAGCATCAGCAGTAAGGTCCTCAACAACAGCTTTCCTCTTCTTCAAATCCCTTTAAGGATTGCCAGATTCCTTGGAACCCGTGCGGGGAGTTGAAGACCCATACTGCTCTCACAAGGGTGATAAGGAAGGGCAAACATTTAGAGGCTTGACATAATGAGAAGACTAATCAACATAGACCTTCTTCTTGTTCTTCTTCTTAAGAGAAGAAGTGCACCCGTGGAGGAACTCGTTCCTTCCAACATAACCTTGCTCTTCATACGAGCAAAAAGTTGGGCAACGGTCAAGTCCATCTAATTTGTAGTATTAAAATGAGAGGATACATGTTAATCACCTCAAGAAAAAGGGGAAAATATTATGAGGCAAGAACAAAGAGTGGTGCTATGGTTAACATCATCTGGCACCACCTCGAACCAGCCCCCAATATATGTAGGAGGAGTTCTACATTTAATAGAAGCCCAATGTTTAGGAAGAGCTCGGGGTTTATGATTCACTCTAAGGGAGGCTCCACAGCACCGTGCCTCATTAATCCACATGTAACAAAACATGGAGTGTTCAAAAGAGTCCTCCAATTTTCCTTTTTAGGAAGATAGTTTTTGATATCAGCCAACCTTTGCTTTGCATCAAGACTCAAGGTAGTGAGTAGAGAAGTCATATTTCTAATTATGACCTTAGTGTCATTCCAAACGCTCCTTACCAACCTCGTGTTATTTGTTTAAGACTCCTACTGACCTGAAACGTAGAAAAAGTAATCTTTCCAATTTTTCTCATTTTCAGGAAAAGATACGTTCAGCCCTCGATCTTGCTTTATCAACATATACACCCTTCTCGGATTTGTGGAGTTCTATTTTAGAATGTACGCCTCATTAAACTCTAGCATCTATAAATCCACACCGATTTCTTAACATATCAACGTTAGGCAAAGAAGATACCTCCACTAAGTAGGCATCAATTACCTCGGTGCAAGCTATATCCTAACCAAGAACCTCCTAGTAAGAGGATATAGAGGAAACCTTACCCCTAACCATAAAGCTTTCTCATGAAAAATAATCCACCGAGAGGGAGGTGCATCACTATTGCAAGCACTCTCAGAAGAAATCATTATCTTAACTGAGGGAGGAATATCGCAAGTTTTTCTTATTCTCTCTTCATCCTCGGACAACAACCCAAAAGTTTTAGGTACCGTCACCCAACCTCTACTATGACCTATCGGTTCCACGGATCCTTTATTCCTTTTCTTTTTCCTCTATGTCTTACCCACTAAAATCTAAGTTTGAGGCACGCTCAATCTTGTAGTGGGAATGGTCTAGGGATGGGGGTAGAGGTAGACAACTGAGGTGAAGACTGACTCACTTCACTAGAAGAGCCCGAGCTAGAAGACCTCGAGTTCCCACTTATACTAGAATATTGGGGACTCTCCCATGAGCCCGAGCCATAAGTTAATGTCTCTTCTCTTTCCACTCTGTTAGATGCTAAAAAAACGTAAAGACAAAATAATAGCAAGTGATAAGGCACAAGAAAAAGAGATTACCTAGAGACGAGTTGAAAATAAAAGAAAATGTTCCTTTTAATACCGACCTAAAAAGAAAGTAGAAAATTGTTAGGTTCTTAATGCTTGAGTTCTAAAAAACCCAAACAAGGAATATTATAGCACGAGCTGAATTCTTACCACCGAAATGAAAATCTTTTATAACTCAAGTTGAAATGAAAGAACGTTTTCCTTCACTATTTCTCAATTTTGCAAGTAAACAATGATAAAGTACTAGCCCAAGCACCCATTTATATAAATGCACTAGATTTATCTCTCCAATAAATTGACAAATATTTATTATCGGAGCCAAATGGTTCGTATCCTATGCTCAGTATTTACTCTTCCACCTCAAACTGAAGCCCGAGTAAAAAGAGTGGGGTACTTGATGTTTGGACGTCTAGACCGACCTGAAGCGCGACCCTTGCAAACCACCCAAGCCAAGTTACTAGCGCAAGATGGAAGATGAAGTAACCTAGACGTGGATCTTTGACATATTGTACTTTAGGCCAATTATGCCTCCCTTGACATGTAAATACGTGTAGACGTTGTATAATTGACACTTGTATCCATAAATATTCTATAAATAGATGGACCCCTCATGAGAATCCACACATTCAATCAATTGCATTAACTTTTCTCTAATCTCTCTCTGTAAAATATCGAATCTCAACAATATTCATGCTTTTCAATTCAATTCTTCTCAACGGCTCTTCTTTTGGCCAAGTGAAAATCTTTTTAATTCAAAACCAATTGGTGTTCAAGTGAGAATCACCTTATCGCCTTAATATGAGCTACACACCAGAGGGACTTCTCTTACCTTTGGGAGTTTTCAATTTAATCCAATAAATAATTATATTAAATTTTATATTTATTTTATAATTAATTTTAATTTTATAAATTATCAAAATGTCATCACTTATCCAACAAGTTACATGCACGCCTCCATTGTACTATTTTTTATATTTTTAATTTCCATTAATTAATCATATAATTACTTAATCTAACTAAATAATATATAATTTAATTAATATATATAAAAAAATATTTGGCTAACAAAATTATAATTTTAAACCATAACACTCATATATATATATATATATATATAATTCATAATTAATTATTTATTTTGGAAATGCAACATCGTTCGATAATTGTTACGAAACGAACTTAGGGATTGATAGAATTGTGAGTTCATATTAAATAAAACTTGATATTTAATTAACTTCTTGATTAAATATCAATCTTATTAAACTGAGTTATTCTACTAAAAACATGTAACTCATCCATTAAACTTGCTACTATATTTTACTCAATTTTCAAACTTGAGTAATCCATTAATATAAGGTTCATAATTAGAGTAACAAGAATAGATTTATTTTACCTCTTTAATTACCTCTTCTTTTTGAGTATTCATAATTAATATTAAACAACTATATGTAATCATATTAACATATTGTGTGCAATTATCAAACTCTCAAATTGTTAAACAAAGGGAATGTTATCTAACATTTTGAACAAATGAAGTGAACTCATCATCTTATGAGATAACTACACAACCAACTATACATAAAACTAAGATACTAGGAAACTTAGTCCACCAGTATGGATATAAGTTAAATGGCATATCGCTATAAAAAAAGGGCCAATTCCAATACTCAAAATTAAATCATTCTACAAATGGCCATTAATTGACATATTGAAACTAATATAGTGTAAACGGATCTTGTAAAGTATTTCTAACATATTTGGTCAAATCATGCATTATCTACTACTAGTAGTGATGTCAATGGGATGGTGCAAGAGTGGGGAGACTATCCTCATTTCTCATTAAATATTGCTAGAGAAGGGGTAGGCATTCTCCATCAAATGTTCAATTTTTTTACGGGGATCAAGAATTCTCCATTAATAAATGAATTAAAATCTAAAAGTTCACAATGAGATCAAATAATTCTAGAAGAGAAAATAGGTTATTTTAAAATTAACAATTTTTAAATCAATACCAAAATACAAAATCTAGTATGCATTCACTTATTAAAAATTAAATGAATAAAGTAAAATATTAATACAGATATTTTTAAATGGAAACAACCTAAGTCACACCAATGGTCTAAGAAAAAAACTACTACTCTATCGAATCATCTAATCTTTCCACTTAAAATTAAATGTTCAAGTACAAACTTATTTTTATACCCTCCCTAGGATAATACCCAAATATACTTTATTTACTAGTTTTTGCTCCATTTTTAATGCCTCCAAAATTCATGTGAGTGAATCTTGACCAACGTTCTAATTAGTTTCTCACCAAAAAGGTTACTGCATAAACACAAGTGTTGTGTGTATTCTAGATGGATTTAAATAATGAATAAATCATAAGCTAGTAGATTCAACAAATAAATCAATCAAATAAAATCTCTAATAAACCTAGAACAAAAGATGTAGATCAAGATCAATTAATATAGTTTCTCTAAAACTTGACAATTAATTCAATAAATCAAAACTACATATGTGATGAATTAAAGAAATCATGAAATATCCTAGAGAGAGGAAGCTAGATGATCATAGAAAGTAATGAATAAAAACCATGAAATTTATGGGAAGTGAAAGCATGTAGTTTTGATGTGACTGTGAATTCTATGGTATTTTATAACAAGATCAATGGGTTGTATTTATAAGAAAAAATCAAAACCTTAATCCTAGATCATCATAGAAAGACAACCATACTTCAAATAGGATTAATAATACTCATTAAACAACTATCACTATTAGCATCATATTTTTCTCATTTGATATCCAATTGAGGTGAATCAAAATGTGTTGTAAAGTTAGCTCAATGGGCTATAACCTTTAATAAAATAATTTTTTTCCCAATTTGGACAATTTATAGGCAAAAAGGGCTCTCAATCTACATCCAAAAATCTTGAATTCTATATTATATTTTAGGCTATATCTTAGAATATATTTTAGCCTTTACCTTAGTATATATTTTGGGCTATATTAAAAGCATACATTTTAAAAACAATAATTTAAGCAACGAAAATAATTATAATAGTATTGTTCAATGTGTTTGTGAATGCATAAATGCAATTCTAAGTATGATATTATATAGGTTATACCTTAAGTGCAACTATTGAAAACTTTAGTGTTTCTTTGACTTTACTTGAAGGAAGTCATAACGAGCCTAAAAACTAGTTTATAAAAAAAAAGGTTACCTACGAAAATTATCAATACTCATAATACCTTACAAAATTAATTAAATCTTTAAAAGCCTATGTACCCATAAAATCCCAAATATATTTGTTTATTATCTAATTAAATCTAAATAAGTTTAAATATACAATACAAATTATAACTACAACTAAGTTTTTATTTTTATTTTAACCATCATTATAATAATTATTATATGATATATCATAATACTTAATTATATAATTAAAGTATTAATTTATTGATGAACATATTATTTTGGTTAAAATTTATTTCATTTAATTCAAAAAATTTACAAATATATAATATATTAAAAGAATTATAAGAAAACGGAGATCTAGGAATAAACAGGACAAGAAGGATAATTACCAACCCCACCCATCTCCCATGTGTTACTCCAATCAGTGTCAAAATTAGAGTTTATCCATAAATTTAAGCTCCTACAAGGAAAATTGACATCCTCATGATCTATTATCATAAAAATTACCCTCACTTTGATGTCTCCACATCAACAAACTCATATCAAAGTTACGAATGAATATGTACACATCTTATATAACTAACATATTATTTTAGAATCAATTTAATTATGTTCAAACATAACTCATTGAATTGAAGTAATTTGTGACGTAGAAATTCCTAGGTTTCTCTTATTGTGGTTTTCAATCAATTTTAGTTGCTTTTAATTATCTTGTTTAATTTTAATTACCACTTTGATTTTGATTGTTCAAACAAAAGTAAGTGTGAACAATTTCGGTAATTAGCTAAGAGAATAACTACTCACATCTACTACCCAAGGTTAAATATATAACACATATCTTTTAAAAATTTTATAAAATAAAAACAACAATTTGTAAGCCTCTACAAAATAAAAGGCAAAAATTTGTAAGCCTTACAAATAAACTATTTTTTTTCATTATCCTTAAAATAGAAGATATAATAGAAATAGAAACATAATACATCTCATGGTGTTTCTCACAAGAAATGATAATTAGTAAAATGAAATTTAAAGAAATACAAAAGGCATGATTAAATCTTAAGAAAGAAGATGGATTTAAAGATTCATCATTTTCAAGAATAAGGAAAATATTTTTAAAAAATCTATCTTCTTAGAAGATATCTAAAAGCTTCCATTACAACCTTAAAGTATAATATATATAAAGCATTACATATGTTCTAAACCATAAAAAAAGATTTACAAAGAAAATAAGGGATATATTTCTTCAAAACAATGTGGGCCGCGACATGGAAGTTTTATGTGCCACGGGGCAAGGAAATAGGATTGATAATTACGTGTCCCATAATTGATGTAGGCTATGGCGTGAAAATATTGTATGTCACAATTCAAGTGTAGTGGATCAAGCTCCAAAATGTGTGTACCCTATGTATTCTATGGTAAGAAAGACTTGTGTGCCATAGTGCCAGTTATTTGATCCATATTTTTATTCTTTCCTACACCTATAAATAGGACCCTAATTCTATTGTAATCCATATCCCACAGCTTCATTCTTAAGCTGATTTCTTAGTCTCTTAAGCTTTCTTAACTTTTCTCTTAGTATTTTTAACTTTTCTCTTAGTATTTTCAAGTATCATTTATGTATTAACTCTAGTATCAATTCAATAAATTAACAATGTTGGTAATTCTGTTTGGAAGCTTTCCAAAACATAAATGATATTGAGATTTTTTGAGGTATATTTAAATGCATTCTTTTCGTATTAACTTTATGTATTATTTAACATGATATGTTTAATTTATTGATCATTTATTAAAATATGCATATTTGGTTATAAATAATGTGGGATATTACTAATGTTGTTATGCTTACAAAATATTAAAATAGATTAAATATTTTTATAAAATGAATTTAAGTTTTATTTCTTTATCAACATTAAAACGAAGTTTGTAAAAAACATATTAACAAAGTATTTTTTATAATAAACAAGAGAGTTAGATTTATGATTTAATTATCATAATTTGATTTAAAGTTAACTCTTAGATGTTAAATGAAATATTCTAGATTTGATTTAGAATATAAAAGTTATTTTTCATATACTTAAATCACTAACTTAATTACACACCTTGATGAGAGTTTAAATTGGTAGCCCTACCAAAAGCATCAATTAAATGTTTAATTAATTCCTCATAAAAAAGCATAATTTAGTTAATTATCAATTACTAATCCCACCAAAAGAATTTAATTAATAATTGATTAATAATAAAATTAATCCTTGATTTAGGAAAATTTCTTATAAAAAATGAAGAATCAATAATCTTACTTCATATTTTTAATAACCTACTTAATATTAAGCAAGCATAATTAACTAGTTAATGTATCTTATAAATTCTTCACTGCATAATAAATATTTAGTAGCCTAAATATTTATTGAATCTATCTTTATTTTTATGTCATTAGTTTAGATCTTCAAATCAAACTTTGTGACAGAATGTTTAGGTCATATTTTTTGTTTTTAAAAATTTGATGAATTATTTAAAAACCATATGATTCCTATTTAGACCAACCTTGGAAGTATACTTGTTATTTTTTATAAATGATTCGTGCACTTGTGAGCTATTTTATAAATCATACAAAATTCGTACTTCTAATTTTGACACATCACATTTTTGGCGCCATTGTCGGAGATACTAGTAATAACACTAAAACCTAGATAACCTTTATAAGCATCAATTATAAGAAATTATAATAAGACGTACAAAATAAATTTATAGGATTAAAATGGACATAAATAACATACCTAGAGATAATGAAATCATAGGTTACAAGCTTGATCCATTTGTAGGATTAAAAGAAAAATAACTTTGGAGATTAGATGCAATGATAATTAGGAATGAGATAAGAAAGAATAAGGAAAAATCCAAAGATAAAGAATAAGTTATATTTCTAGTTTAATGGAATATATAAAAGAATTAAAATATCAATTTATGAATAAGGAAAATAGGGACATGGAAAAACTAATTAGTTTGTCGACTCTAACAGATGAACTAGGAAAACATTATGAAGAAAAACTTTGTACAAACAAAGAGGAATATGATATGATAGTAGTTAAGGAAACTGATTTTAAACCAGAATATAGAACCCTAAAACCCCATATGAGACCAATCTCATTACCAATCCCTCATAAAAAAGGAACATCCAACCCACATATAAGGAAGAAAGAAATAGACAAAAATCAAAATAACTTGATCTTTCTTAAAAGAAAACAATAGCCCAAAATAGAAGAACGATTACATTGGAAAATTAGAGGTAATGTTCCACAATAATTCAAACTTCATGAAAATTATAGATCTGATCTTTTAGATTTAGATTGCATAAGAGATAGGGAAAAAGTTTTAGATGAATAGTCTAACAATATAAGTGTAATCATACATGTTTCTCCAATCACACAATCAAACCCTTCAATCTGAATAGTCTTAGTAGCTCACAATATGACAAAACAAATTAAAATTTGATTTACCAATTTAACATAATAACACTATTTATAAATGCATGGGATACTCCCAAAGGTAGACAATACTTAGATATTGTAGTGAATGAAATATACAAGAAATGTATTGAAGAAGACAAAGGTAGACATATCACTCAATCTAGTGAATATGAAATTGACGAAGCTAAATTACATTTAACAAAATGAAAATATATAACATATGTTATATAGATTCTTTTATTTTTGAATATGAAATGTATTATCATAAGTTATCACCCTCTATGAAAGAAACTTATAGGAAATAATTTTAAGAAATTACCTAAAATATTACATATAATAATAAAAGAATGATGGAATAAAAGGAATTGGAAAACTATGCTAGGCACCTTAAGAGGAAGAATACAAAGTCTAACTAAATAATCATTAAATGTCAAAAAAGACAAGAATATAAACAAACAAGACTAAATGATAAAATCTGTTGTGATTGAAAAGAATTTAAGATGCCAAAAAAATATAGATGTAACATAAAATCTTGTAATGAAAAGTATAAAAATATGTAAAATACAAAAAATTCAGAAGATGTAAATTTAGAAAAAAAGACTTTCAAAAATATAAGAGAATGTATAACAGAGAACCTTAAACAAAAATATATTTTAGGAAAAAAATATAAATCACTAGAAAAGAAAAATTAATACACATTAGTAAAAACAAAGATGGTGGATTTACAATGAGGAAGATAATTATGCTAATGAATGCCATAATAAGCTTCAACATAAAGGAGAAATTAAAACACAAATTTTCACATAAGGCAAAAATCTTATAAGAAGTTTTTAAAGTAGAATTATAACAAATATATGAATCAGATATATATAATACTTATAGTATTTATCTATTAGAAGAAACTAATAAAGAAATAATTGACTTAGAATTTGAATATTCTTCAATAGATGATAAATGATTTGTATAGAATTACAAATCCAAACAGTACTTATATTAAAATAGTATTAAAGTTTAAAGATTATGTAAATTACCATTTACATTTACATATATACATAGACATAGTAGCTAGTATGAATAGAACTAGTAAATATGTATTCCTAAAAGAACTCTAGAAACAAGCACCAAAATATTTAATTATAAGAATTTCTAAAAATACTAAAATAAATCTTAATAAAGTCTAAAAAGATACATATAATGATAGGAGGAAAGAAATTTCATATTTATACCATATATCAGCAAGAAAAATGAGTTGATTTATTAATAGGAAATAATTTCCTAAACCTTTACCAACCATTTTCTCAATATTTAGACAAAATAAGTTTAATAATACTAGAGAGTGAAACCATTTACATGTTAAAAATAAGAAAAAGCTTTGACAGTATCAAACAAACTTTTATGCAACAATATAAAAAGTAAAAATGTTACAAACAATAGATCTAAAATAAGAAAATTGTTACAAACAAGTTCAAAAACCCTTTAGATCCTAAAATCAATAGATCTAAAATAATTACAAGGTTAAACTCAAATACCTTAACAAATTCATAAAATTAAAACTAATGATTTATACCCCCATAAAACATAGATGAATTTGGAAAACAAAATTATATCCAGTAATTCACTTCACTCAGGCCCAACATTTATAGAAGAAAAAGAAGCTGAGAAAAGAAGAGATAATAAACTTCCAAGCCTTGAATAAAGAAACCATTGATGATAGATATTTTATTCCAAAGAAAAAAGAATTATTATTATTAATAAAAGGAAAGAAATATTTCTCAAGTTTTGATTGTAAAAGTTGATTTTGGCAAATAAAACTTGATGAAGAATTACTGAAATTAACAGCATTTAGTTGCCCACAAGAACAATTTCAATGTACAATTGTACTCTTTGAATTCAAACAAACACCAGGTATTTTCCAAAAACATATAGATAATATCTTTAAAAAGATACATGACATTTGTTGTGTATACATCGGTGACATTTTAGTATTTAGTAATGACTTGAATAAACATCAATTAAATATAATTAATCTTTTACAATAATGTAGGAAAAATGACTTGTTTTATCCGAGAGAAAGCTGTAATAGCTTAACAAAAAATTAAGTATTTAGGATTATAAATAGAAGATTGAAAACATCATCTCCAATATCATATATTAAACAGTATACAAGGCTTTCCTAGTGAAATCAAAGATAAAAATCAATTACAAAAATATTTAAGATGTTTGACTATGTAAAATCATACATCAAAAAATTAGCAAAAATGAGAAAACCATTACAAACTAAACTCAAAAAAGATTATATTTGGAAATGGATATAACATGACACACAATACATAGACAAGGTAAAAGCATAAGTAAGAAACTTGTCAACTTTATACCACCTAGATCTAGATGATTGATGAGTGCTCAAAAAGCACTAAAATAACCATGATTTTATGCACTTTAATTGATTAAAAATATATATATTTATATGTTTTATCATATATTTATATAAATTTATCTTTTTCGGAATCACGGGTATTTTTATTGTTTATCAGGAATTTTGGCCTAAAAACGCAATGTAAAGACTCAAAGAAGAATACTTGAAGCAATACATCACAAATAAATTGATAAATAAGTGGAAAAAGGTCAACAAACATGGAAAAATTGGACAAAATGGGTCGAAAAGGTCAAAATGTCAAAGACGGAAAACGCGGCTTAGCCTCAATACAGCTGTCACAAGCAATAGAGGTCGCACAGTCACAAGGCCGCTGATCTACAAGTCGTTTGCATGACTGGCGGGCACTGTTCACGCCACCTTGAAGGCTGTGTCGAAGCCACCTTGTACAGCTTCAAGAATGCTCAAGACGCTTACCAACGCGTTTTTGACCCATTTTTCCGCGTACGCCACGACGTCACGTCTGACGTCATTGATGACCTCGACAGGTCTAAAACACGTTTTATTTTTTTAATATTTTTTTTTAACATTTTTTTAATCATTTTTCTCTCCATCCTCACCTATAAATACCCCCTTCCATTCACTTCAAAATACACCTCAAAAAACCTCACTTCTCTTCTTTCTTTCTCTCATTTCTTAGTTTTTGAGTTTTCTTTAGTTTCTTTCTTAGTTTCTAAGCTTTTCTTAGTTTTTCTCTTAGTTTTTAGTTCAATTGTCTTAGGTTTAGAGTTCTTCTCTTTTGAGAGGAACTTGTAATGTTTTTGTAATAATTTAGATTTTTGATTCAATAAATGGAAGTGCAAATTCCGCTTTGGAGGTTTTCTAGCAACGGAATAGCGTCAAGTTCGTAAGGATTTTATTTTCTTTACGCTTATTTTTTATGCTTTATTCTTACATGTTATATTTAATTTGTCTGTGATTAAATTTAACTGCTATTTGCTTATAATCATGATATAATAATAACGTTGTTATGCTTCATAAATATTAAATAGGTGAAAATTTCTAAAATGAATTGATTTTATTTTTTATTCAAGATTTTATATTAAGGATGTTAGAGAGAAATATATTATTTTTCATTACAAACTTAAATCAAAGTTAGACTTAAGGTTTAGTTATCCTGGTCTAATTTAGAGTAAAGTGCTTTTTATTTGTTGTATAATCGCCTAGTTAGAAATAAGCTCTATTTCAAAAGTTTTTATAAGAATTATTATGTGGAAATGTATTGACAACATGTTTTCAATAGTGATTTTAAAACTTGAAAGTTAGTACTCGGATAACTAAATTCTTAAGTTTAATTTGGACACCTTGAATAAAGTTTAAATTTGTCTAACCTCACCAAAGGTGGCATTTAAAATGGTTCATTTTCAATCTCTTAGAAAGCGAATTAATTTAATTAACCAAATTAGTTATCAACCCCACTTGTGTGTTAATTGATTTGTTTAGTTAACAAAGAGTATCTAACCCCACCAAAGGTGGTATTCATACAAAAAAGAGAGAATCAATAAAATATCAATTTATATCTTTAATAACCTAGATAATATGAGTAAGCATAATTAACTTAGTTATTATATCCATAAATACTCCACTAATATAAATGATAAAAGTTGCATGAATATTTATTGAACCTGTATTTATTTATTCAAGTTGAATCTATGTTTATTGATTTTAGATTATATTTAATTAATCGTATATATATTTATTTTATGTTATTAGATTAGGAACACAAAAACCAAAAACTATCGCGACAGATGTTTAGGATTTAATTTCGCTTTTAAAGTTTGAATAATAAATTAAAACCACATACATTCCTTCCTTAGATCGACTCGAGTATACTTATCATTTTCATTTAAATGATTCTGCACTTGCGAGTTTTACAAATATTAAAACCAAAGTATATGAGAATCGCATACGCTTATTGCTCATCAAGTTTTTTGTCATTGCCGAAGGAATAGCGTTTTTAATTTATTTATCAAAATTTTAAAAATATTTTTGTGTTGTAAATAATTGTGATATTTTTTTTAAAAAAAAATAATAATAATAATAATAATAAAAATAATAATAATAATAATAAATAAATAAAATAAAATAAAATAAAATAAAATTTAATCAAATTTCAAATTTCATAAAAAAATAAATAAATAAAAAATATATATATTTTAAATTTTTTTTTATAGCATAAAAAGTAAATAATTTAGAAATTTGAAATTTGAAGTAAAAAAAGTTTTTACCGTTCGTAAAAAAAAAAAAAATTTGTCTAGTGTTTTGTATTAAATGCCATGGAAATTTTCTAATTTCTTTATTTTTGTTGACAGTAGTTTTAAATTTACGTTTAAAAATAGTCTATGCGTGGTAGGAGATCCTTAGGAAACCCCCTAACACCATATGTAAATAATATTCATAAATTTAAACAAGTGTCAACAACACCGATCCTACCCATCAACCCGATTTTTGAGCCAAACATGTAACGTCTTAATCCTTTACTAGAACCAAAAGAAATGGAGGAAAACCAACATGTTGGGAAACCACTGATGAAGGAGTTTGCAAAGACCATTGATTAGCACGCAACCGCCGCTATCCACTTTCTGGGAGAGGTCGCTAGAACTACATCTTAAAAATATTCATTTTTCTATGCTTCCTTCCTTCATGGGCTACCTAATGAAGATTCTCTTTCCTTTATGAGAGATTTCTATGCTACGGTCCAAACATTCCCCTGTATTCTAAACGAGGATCACTAGAATGAGATGTTTTCCAGACACCCAGCAGATAAGGCTAAAGCTTGGTTGATGTCACTTCCCCCTGGTTCTCACGATGGCGGGGTCAAATTTAATAAATTCGCATGGGAAAATTCTATTCCCATCAAAAAACATCGAGCCGAGAGGAAAGATTGCTACTTTCTCTCGGATGGAAATATAACCATTCCATTAAGCTCGATAGGTTCAAAATGTTTCTCACTCAATGTCCCATCATTAGCTTTCCCTCACAATAACCAATTCCTTTTACGATGGACTTACATAACAATGTCCGGTTCATTGTCGACAACGCTGCGGGAGGAGATAGGAGAAAAGACTCCATCGTAAACGTATAATCTCTTTGAGATGTTGGGTCTTAATTCCCAAACAGAAAAGCTCCAGAGTGAAAAAGCCGGTGTTCGTAGATTGACTCCAAGAATGAAATTCAACAACAACTTGTTCAACTCGACTAAGCAAGTTGTTCTTCTCGCTACACAAAAACCAACACAAATAATGAACAATATGGTTTGTACAAAGAACACGGGACAAGGTACTGCCTCGTCCACATCAAGGAGATACAACCTGACTCCGAGCAGGTTAATGTGTTGGGAGCATATCAACAAAGACCAAGGTTTGATCCCAATTCAAATACCTATAATCCCGGGTGGAGAAGTCATCCAAATTTCTCTTGGAGGCAAAATAACCCTCCTTTCCTCAAAGCTCAAACCAGCAAAGCCAAGAATTCCACCCACCTATTCCACGAAGCATTCCAAATAAACCAATCCTGAGGACAACTTGAATTCTTTTATTCAAGTTTGTAGGACAATCAATCAAAACCAATCAGCGGTTGGACTCTGTGGAAGCTTCTATCAAAAAGGTGGAAGTTCAAGTTGAGCAGTTAGTTGAACATTTGCGTAAAGGCAAAATTGAAACTTAAATGAATTCAATGAAGAGGAGACATTGAAGTTTTTCATTCGCAATCTCAAGCAACGTCTTACTAGAAGACGATAAATTTTAGTCCTACAGGAGGTCACCCATTATTGTATTTTCCTTTGTTTTAGTTCGCGTGTAAAAAAAAAAAAAAAAAAATCAAATGAAATAAATTTGTTTGCTTCAAAAATTGTGTCCCTTCGCTTAAAAAAAAAAAAAAAATTTTAGGTTCCTTGCATTTTTTAGAGATATCTACTATTATTTTTAAGAGCAAAATGTTGATTCACAATAGAGGAGGATCATTTTCAACTACAAATAAACATGGGAGATGTCCAAGATAGGCGGAAAAAAGATGAAAGACTATACAATGCCAATCATTGGCAATGTAACTTCCGCATCCAATTGCAAGAGGCTCGCAAGAATTATGAATTGAAAAAGATTCATTATTCTTTGTTGCCTTCCTTTACTTCGGTATCCCTAATGAAGACCACTTTGCATTTCATTCGAGAATTCTATGCTATTATCCAAACCTTTCCACTACATGCAATTAATGAAGATCAACTTAGGATGAGGTGTTTTCCTTACACTCTCAAAGATAAAGCTTGGTCATGGTTCATTACTCTACAAATGTGTCTCTTAAAACTTGGGAGGCCTATGAAATTTTTACGTGGGTAGGTTCTATTCCCATCAAAAGATGCTGATCTAAGAACAAAGATAGCAACATTTTCTCAAATGAATGAAGAGTCTTTTCATGAAGCTCGGGAACCATTCAAACTCCTTTTCACTCAATGTCAAAATCATAGCTTTCCACTACAGCTTACAAAACCAATTCTTTTACGATGGATTGACACTACGAGTCAATACATGGTTGATAATGCCGCTGGTCTTTGTAGGAGAAAAGACCGCAGAGGAAACCTATAATCTCATGAAATATTGGGTTCTAATTCCCAACAAAGCAGGTGGTAGAAGGGAAGCAAAGGTCAATGAGGTCGGCTTTGATGATGAGATAACCTTGCAACTTGTGAATTGACTAAACAAGTGAAATTCCTCACGCCTCACCAAATTTCAAATCAAGAGGTATGTGAAGTGTGTTGTTCAATTGGGCATGGTACTCATAATTATTCAAATACTTGTGATTCTAGTGTCGATGCCATAGAAGTCCAATATTTTCAAAAGTATCATCCAAACACCTATAATCACCCAACCTACAACCACCCTTACTCCACCAAGCCAATCTTAAACCAACTCAAGATAGCTTGAATGCTTTTATTCAAGTTAGTCGTGACAACCAACCCATGACTAATCAAAGGTTGAACACCATGGAGGCTTCGGTTAAAAGAATTGGTGAATCTAAAGTTGGGCAATCAAGTGAACAAATGCAAAAGAAAGAACCAGGAAAGTCCGCTTCTACCAACTGAACAAGCAAAAAGATGTTAGAACCGCCAAGTGGTAAGGTAGTCAATACCGGTGTACCTGAAATCTCTAACAAAGAAGGCGACATTCTAATATCGCAAAAAGGAGAAACAAGTGTTAAACTTCACAAGCTTTCTCAAAACTCATTGGGGGTCATCCGACACTCCCAAAATTCAAAAGACAACAACCACACTTGACGCAAGTACCTTTTCCCACCTATTGAAAGAGTCCAAACAAGATAAGCAATTCAATGATCTTTTTAATATGCTCTCTAAAGTAAATATCAATTTACCATTATTAGAAGTGATCATGAATGTGCCTCATATGCCAAGTTTTTTCAAAGAGTTGAACACTAAGAAAAGCGAGGTATGAAGCTGAATGAACGAAAGAAGTAGTGTCGTAAATTTCTAGTTGTACTTCAGACACAGAACTACCCCTAAGTTGAAAGACCCTGGAAGTTTTATTATAAACATAACTATGGGGGATAGGAAGGTTGCTAAGGCAATGCTTGATTTAGGTGCTAGTATAAATTTGATGCCTCTACTCTATATTCTCACACTCAATCTAGTGGATTTAAAACCCATTAACTATGTCCCCGCAACTCAGATAGATCTCTTAAATATCCGTAGGAATAGTTGAGGATGTTTTGGTACGGGTAGACAAACCGATAATACACGTTGACTTTGTGGTTCTGGATATGCAAGAAAATCCAGGATTGGACGAGAGAGCATACAATATTGCTTGGTAGACCATTTACGGCAACTACTAAAACTATTATTGATGTCCAAGATGGAAATTTGACAATGAGGTCTTAGGAGAAAGACATGCTCATTTCAAAGTTTTTGATTCTTCACCTTTCCCTTCTATTTCGCCATCGATGAAATATTGAAGGTTGATCCTTTGGATAATCTTGTCCAAAACACCTTTTTCCAAAAGAATAGAAGACAAGCTTGAAAACTGTTCTTACACTTGAAAAGGTTGAAGAAGATTTAGATGAAGAAATTAAGGGTACCTTGAACAACTAGACAAATAATGAAGTTGATGACAAAATCTAGTGCACTTTTAAATCTACCCAGTTCTTCATCTCGTTAAAGAGGCCAATCCACCGAACTTGAATTGAAAGACTTACTCCGAGCACTTAAAATATGTGTTTTGGGAGAAGGAGAAACATATCCGGATAATTTCTTCAACCTTGACCAAACCACAAGAAAAGGAACTCATCAAAGTGCTTAAACAGCTTTTAAGAAATCTATAGTTGGAAAGTATAGGGGATATAAGAGGCATTAGTCCAACAACGTATGCACAAGATCAACTTGGATGATGGTGCTAAACCTGCGAGAGGCCCAAAGAAGACTAAACCCAAACATGCAAGAGGTAGTTAAAAAGGAAATCCTTAAATTGTTAGAGAAGCGGATTATCTATCCTATCATGGATAGTAAGCAAGGGTTAGTCCAAAGGTACATTGCTGTACCAAAGAAATCGGGATACCAGCTTGTTAAAAATGATAAAAGTGAATTAGTGCCCACTAGAATAATCCTTGGATGGAGAATGTGTATAGATTTTAGGAAACTAAATTTATATACGAAAAAAGGATCACTTTTCCTCTTCCATTCATTGATCAAATGTTGGAAAGATTAGGAAAGTACCTAATTTTCTTGTTTTTTGGATGGATCGTCTGGATATTATCAAGTACCCATAAGACCAAAGATCAGAAAAGACCCACATTTACATGTCCTTTTGGGACATTTGCTTTTAAGAATGCACGCCATTATGCAATGCAACGCCCCGCCACTTTCCGGAGATGCATGATATCCATTTTCTCGACATGGTTGTAAGTTCATTGAAATTTTCATGGACGATTTCTCGTCTTTGGGAACTCATTTTGATGATTGCTTACATAAATTGACTTTGGTTTTAGAAAGATGCATTGAATGCAATCTAACCTCCTTAGTTGGGAGAAAAGTCATTTTATGGTTCAACAAGGATAGTTTTAGGACATATAATTTCAAACAAGTGGTATTGGAAGTTGATAAGGCAAAAGTTGAATTGATATCCAAACTACCTCCCTACATCCGTGGAAGGATAAGAAGCTTCTTGGGACATGCGCAGATTTGGCTGCATCGATTTATTAAAGATTTCTCTAAAATAAGTCGTCTTTATGTAACTTATTATCCAAAGATGTCAATTTGACTTCAACAATGACCGCCTTATTTCCTTTAATACCTTGAAAGAGAAACTAACATCTACCCTCGTTATAATGGCACCAATGGTCTTTACCTTTTGAAATAATGTGATGCTTCGATTATGCAATAGGAGCAAATTCGGGACAAAGAGTGGATAAGCGTTTACATGTCATCTACTATGCTAGCAAAACACTCAATGATGCCCAAATGAATTACACCACCACCGAAAAGGAATTCTTGCTATAGTATTCTCTCTTTAGACAAATTTCGTCTTATTTAGTAGGATCTAAAGTGATTGTACATTCTGATCACGCCGCTTTAAGATACCTATTAAGTAAACCAAATGCAAGCCAAGATTAATCAAAGTGGTCTTACTCTTACAAGAATTTGACCTAGTAGATCAAGGATAAGAAAGCGCAAGGAAAACTTAGTAGCCGACCATTTGTCTAGGTTGATTTCGACTTCAATTCTCTAAAGATGAGAGTAATGATGATATAGTTGAAACCTTTCTGATGAACGCTTATTTTTCATAGGTCCGAACCCATGGTATCATTGATATTGTAAACTATCTTCACATCGGTGTTTTGCGACCTAACACTTCATATCGTGACAAGAAAAGGTTTTTTAAAACTATTAAGGACTATTTCGGGATGACTCCTTATTTATACAAGATTGGTCAAGATCAAGTCATCGGAGATGTGTACCGGAAGAAGAACATAAAGATTCGACTTTTTGTCAGCGAACTTCATGGGGTCATTTTGGAGGTGAAAAGACAGCCGTAAGATATTACAGCCTGGATTCTTTTCGCCCACTCTTTTTAAAGATGCTCATATGTTTTGTGCACAATGTGATGATGTCAAAGAACCAGAAACATAAGCAAAAGAGATGAAATGCCTTTGACATCTAATTTAGTTGTTGAACTCTTTGATGTAATGACGTGGATCGACTACGTCCTTTTCCCCCATCTAATGGTTTTCAATATATTTTGCTGTGATTACGTGGTCCAGTAAGGGTGGCTATCCCCACCAAGACGATGATGCTTAATGTTGTTGTGAAATTCTTGAAAGATTTCATATTCGATAGAGTTCGGAATGCCTAGAGCTATAATAAGTGATGGAGGTAGCCATTTTTGTAACAAACTCTTTGATGGAGTACTAAACAAGTACAACATCACACATAAAGTAGCTACTCCATATCATCCTCAAACTTCCCATGAGCGGAAGTGAGCACAGGCAAATTATGGAGTAATCTTGGAACGACTGCGTCCGTCAAGGAAGGATTGGGCATTTAAGCTAAATGATGCCCCATGGGCATACCGCACCGCTTACAAAACACCTATTGGGATGAGCCTCACGGTTAATCTTTGGGAAAGCGTGCCACCTTCCGGCTTGAACTTGAACACAAAGCTTGGGCAATTAAAAGAGTTAAACATGGATTTAGATAAAGCGGTGAAAACGACATCCAAATTCACTGAGTTGGAAGAAATTAGGAATGAAGCCTACGAGAATGCCAAATTATACAAGCGAGCGTACTAAGCGCTATCATGACAAAGAGGCTAGTTCCTAAGACTCTTCACCTGGAATGAAAGTTCTTTTATTTAACTCTCGCTTGAGATTGTTTCCGAGAAAGCCGAGATCAAGATGGGATGGACCATTCAAAATAGTTCAAGTATTTGAACATGGAGAGTGGAACTATTGGACTCCAAGACACAAAAAACGTTCAAAGTCAATGGCCATCGTGTCAAGCCTTATTTAGAAGAACCAAACAACATTGCTGAAATGGATTGCATTTGGCTGAGTAACCCTTAGCACCAAAAAGATACGTCTTGCTAAGACGTTAAACTAAGCGCTGGATGGGAGGCAACCCATCATTTTAGATAAAAAATAAAAACAAACAATAAAAAATAAAAAAGTAAAAAATAAAAAAATAAAAAAAAATTTTTGTTTGTTATTTGTTTTCTTTACTTAATTTTATTGTTTATTTCATTTTAATTGCATGTGAATAATTTTTAAATTGTTAGAACTAAAAATATTTGTTGAGATGTTAGAAGTTTACGATACCGTATACACTTTAATGATGAATATGATGGACGACTGCATTTTCCATTACTACTTGCACATTCTCAGGAAATAGGTAATCTTTCTTCTCTTCTCTCTTTATCTTTAATTTACAGTTGTTACATTGGACAATGTAAGTTCTAGTCGGTGGTGAAAAGTTACCATGCTTAATTAAAAAAATAAAATAAAATAAAATATACTTTTTGTGTGTTTGGTTTTATTTCTATTCTGTGTGATTTAGTAATTTTTGGAATAAAAAAAAAAGAGAGAAAGTTTCACAAAAAGTTTATCATTCTTTTAAATCAAATTTAAGCAATAGTTAAGTCTTTTGTACTGTTAGATTAATTTTTGAAAACATATCATGAAATATTTTGTAATTATTTTTGATAATTAGTTAGTTTTTGTCATAATTAGTATTTCTTGATAAGATGTTGAAATTATATTAAACCCAAAATCGGTGTTTATGAGTTTTTTTTTAGTGGAGACTACCTTCAGAGATATAATTTGAGCCTAATTTCCTTTATTCAGTTGAAATATATATTTTTTCTACTCCAAACACATTTCTTATTTCTTCAAATTTTTAGATGATCTCTATAGGTATTAGCATTGAATGTATGAATTTTTTTCATTTTAATAGAGTATCATATATTTTTGATTATTATTTTGCTTAGATTAAATGATTTTGAGTAGAAGTTGATAAGTATATGCTTATATCTCATTTATGCATGACTACTACAAAAAAACAAAAAGACATATCTGAGTTACCTAAACCAAGATCAAAGAAAAGCCACAAAATTAACCACTCACCAAAATCTAAAATATGTACAATGTTTGTACATGGGTTGACTCTCTAAGAAATACACATATTGAAAAATATCTACAGAAAAAATAAGAGAGAGATAAAATAGTATCATCTACATACTATAACCCGCATTGCCTACAAAGTTGTAGTAAAGGCTAATTACAAAAGAAAGATATAAGAAGTAATTCCCCAAAAAGTCATTGCAATTTCTTCATTTGTAAAAGGTATATATCTTGGAAATTCTTTCTTAATGAGTTTGATTTATGCATGAAAATAATTTTTATATATGATATCTTTATAATTTATACATTTGATTCCTTTCATGAGATCAATGTTAAAATAACACTTCGAGCCTTTATTCTTTATACATACGCGAACATATTAGTTCATTTCTATACATCAACTCTTTCGCATATAAATTAGTATGAGTGTTTAAACCCATAGGATTCAAGGTGTTTTGAGAGTATTGACTTGTGAGGAATGTAGAGTCAATTTCGATTCAACATTAAATTGGGTGAAATTAAATTGATACATTTTTTATATGAAATATGAAAATGATTTTCACTAATTATTATAATAAATCATGATTGTTTAAAGAGATTAAGATAACTTATGCTTGAGATTTTAATTATGATCTTAAAGCGAGATTAAATAGTATGAGACATTTTTGTGAAATGTTGTTAATTTGTGATTTTGTTGTAAATTTAATTTTTTAAGTTGTTTGTTTTTATTGTTTCTTTTGTTTTTACATTTAGTGCAATGTTTGTGGGTATCACATCGAAAACCCTCACGAGACTCAAACCGCTCCACTAGGGCAACCTAGGGGGTTTAAAGGCTTTGTGCGATAGGTTAAATGCAACCGTGTCAATCCACTCAAGTGATTTAGGATAGTTTAATTTTTTAGTTTTTATCGCTCTTGCATAAGGGACTAGCAAGAAGTCGTCAGTTGTGATGAGTGCTCAAAAGCACTAAAATAACCATGATTTTATGCACTTTAATTGATTAAAAATATATATATTTATATGTTTTATCATATATTTATATAAATTTGTCCTTTTCGAATCACGGTATTTTATTGTTTTTCGTGAATTTTGGCCTAAAAACGCAATGTAAAGACTCAAAGAAGAATACTTGAAGCAATACATCACAAATAAATTGATAAATAAGTGGAAAAAGGTCAACAAACATGGAAAAATTGGACAAAATGGGTCGAAAAGGTCAAAAATGTCAAAGATCTGAACGACAATCAAATTAAATTTACGGCAAGGCCACAAGCCAGAGTCAAGGCGCACAAGCTGGGTTGATGCATAGCCCACAGCTGTAAATACAGGGCATCGTTCACGCGCGACAAGGACCGCTTCAATACATACGAATGGGCCCCGATAGGCCGCTCAATACGCCCCAACGTTTGACCCATTTTTCACGTGCGGCAAACGCCCCCATGACGCTACGCTGACGTCATTGATGACCTCGACAGGTCTAAAACACGTTTTTTATTTTTTAATATTTTTTTAACATTTTTTTAATCATTTTTTCTCTCCATCCTCACCTATAAATACCCCCCTTCCATTCACTTCAAAATACACCTCAAAACCTCACTTCTCTCTTCTTTTTCTTTCTCTTATTTCTTAGTTTTTGAGTTTTCTTTAGTTTCTTTCTTAGTTTCTAAGCTTTTCTTAGTTTTTCTCTTAGTTTTTAGTTCAATTGTCTTACGCTTAGAGGTGTTCTCTTTTTTGAGAGGAACTTGTAATGTTTTTGTAATAATTTAGATTTTTGATTCAATAAATGGAAGTGCAAATTCGCTTAGAGGTTTTCTAGCAAATCTGAATAGCTGCCGAAGCTCGTAAGGATTTTATTTTTTTACGCTATTATTTTTATGCTTTATTCTTACATGTTATATTTAATTTGTCTCTGTGATTAAATTTAATGCGTAGTCATTTATAATCATGATATAATAATAACGTTGTTATGCTTCATGTAAATATTAAATAGGTGAAAATTTCTAAAATGAATTGATTTTATTTTTTATTCAAGATTTTATATTAAGGATGTTGAGAGAAATATATTATTTTTTCATTACAAACTTAAATCGAAAGTTAGACTTTAAGGTTTAGTTATCTTGCCTAATTTAGAGTAAATTTTTTATTTGGCATTAATCGCCTCAGTTAAGTGAAGCTCTATTTCAAAAGTTTTTATAAGAATTATTATGTGGAAATGTATTGACAACATGTTTTCAATAGTGATTTTAAAACTTGAAAGTTAGTAATTGGATAACTAAATTTCAAGTTTAATTTGGACACCTTGAATAAAGTTTAAATCGTCTAACCCACCAAAGGTGGCATTTAAATGGTTCATTTTCAATCTCTTAGAAAAAGGAATTAATTTAATTAACCAAATTAGTTATCAACCCCCACCCATAGGTGTTAATTGATTTGTTTAGTTAACAAAGAGTATCTAACCCCACCAAAGGCAGTATTCATACAAAAAAGAGAGAATCAATAAAATATCAATTTATATCTTTAATAACCTAGATAATATGAAAGCAAGCATAATTAACTTAGTTATTATATCCATAAATACTCCACTAATATAAATGATAAAATTTGCATGAATATTTATTGAATCTGTATTTATTTATTCAATTTGTATCTATGTTTATTCTTTTTAGATTATATTTAATTAATCTGTATATATATTTATTTTATGTTATTAGATTAGGAACACAAAAACCAAAACTATCGTGACAGGATGTTTAGGATTTAATTTCGTTTTTAAAAGTTTGAATAATAAATTAAAAACCACATACATTCCTTCCTTAGATCGACCTTGGGAGTATACTTATCATTTTCTACGAAATGATTCGTGCACTTGCGAGAGTTTTACAAATATTAAAACCAAAGTATTTGCGAGAATTGGCGATACCGGTTTTCGCTCATCAATGATAAAATAATAATAGAAACAAAATATTCACATGAATATTGAGAAGCAATTTTAAAAGTAAAGGTTGATGATAAAGATGAATATCTTTACAGATACACATCAAGATTTTTTCCGGATCCATAATTAAATTATCATAGTAATGAAAAGAAAAATTTAGCTGTTAAAAAGGCTATAAAGAAATTTACAATATATCTTATCAATTTAGGGTTTGTCAAAACATATAATAAAAACTTTGGATATTTCTTTAAGGACTAACATTACAAGTGATTATAAGTAAGGTCGATTAATCAAATGGAAGCAATGTTTCAATCATTATAAATTTGATGTTGAACATTTTTCAAAGAATAAAAGTATTTTAGTTAATGTGTTAACTAAAAAATTAGCAACTTTAACTATTTTTATTTATCATGAATTGATCATCTTGAAATAGACATCAAGATCAAAGAATATGAAATCAAAATCCTACAGGACCAATTTCAGATATTATATCTTAAGAAATCCTTAAAGAATAACATTAAAGAGGTTAACCCCTCAACTAAACATGAAGAACTTAAATGTTCAAATTTCAAAAATGATGAGGAACATCTTGTTGATATGAAATTCTATACTTCAGACAAAGAATTTCCTATAGGTAGCAAATTCAAAATCCAAGAAGAATCAAATCTAGTATTTCTATACAAAGCATCTCACGCTGGGTTAATAGAAAACTTGTTTATAGAAAATAATTTAAATGAGTTAAATTACTTTCCTGAAAACTTCAGGAAATCCATCAAAAAATTTAGAAAGAAAATTAAGGTTATAAATAAGCCTATTTATTTAAAAAAAATTCAGTTCAATTATGGATTGGAACTAGAAAATTTTAGTAAGTCAATATCATTTCCTTGAACTTGAACTTTCCAACACCAAAAGGGAAGTTAATCAACCCAAATTTTGTCCATAAGAGGAATTTAATCCAGATGAATTAAGCATAGAATGTGGCCAAATGTTTAGTCAGATCTATTATGAATTAATAAAAATTAACAACTCTTCTAAATTTAAAGTTAATTATTTTACCAACAAAGTGATTATCGCATCAAAAAATAATCTACCAATCATCGAAATAGATGGTTAAAAGATCAATAAATATCAAGTTGCTATTAATTACAATGAATTGAAAGTTAAGTATGGAAAACAAGAAGGTGTTTTACAATTATGCCAAGCAGTAAGCTAGGGACAAATGCATTTATTGCAAATATAAGGAATAAGACTTGGAGAGTTCAACTTCACAAGATTCATTGTCGACAAATGACTCTGAATAAATGTAGGTGTTAACTAGAAAATTTAGGTGAAATAGTAAAATCCTACCTATGTAAAAAAGAACCCTTATGTGTATAAAATAGAACTCTTATTTCAAGGGAAAATACACCTCTCACACTCTTTGAAAAACTTATTCACTTAGCTTCTATCTTTCTATCTTTTCTAGTCCTTTATCTAGGAACGGGTAACTAAAACCTTCTTCAAAGTTCTTAGTACTTGATGAGCAGAATCGTGATCGCCAAATACTTTGATGAACGAAAACTGGCATCGCCGATCCTGCCAATACTTTGGTTTTATATTTATAAAACTCTCGCAAGTGCACGAATCATTTCGTAGAAAATGATAAGTATACTCCCAAGGTCGATCTAAGGAAGGAATGTATGTAGTTTTTAATTTATTATTCAAACTTTTAAAAACGAAATTAAATCCTAAACATCATGTCACGATATTTTGGGGTTTTGTGTTTTTAATCTACTAACATAAAAATAAACATAGATTCAATAAATATTTATGAAAATTTTATCTTTTAAAATAGTGGAGTATTTATGGATATAATAACTAAGTTAATTATGCTTGCTCATATTATTTAGGTTATTAAAGATATGAATTGATATTTATTGATTCTCCCTTTTTTGTATGAATACCACCTTTGGTGGGGTTAGATATTCTTTGTTAACTAAACAAATCAATTAACACCTATGAGTGAGGTTGATAACTAATTTGGTTAATTAAATTAATTCCTTTTTCTAATAGATTGAAAATGAACCATTTAAATGCCACCTTTGGTGGGGTTAGACAGTTTAAACTTTATTCAAGGTATCCAAATTAAACCTAAGAATTTAGTTATCCGAGTACTAACTTTCAAGTTTTAAAACCACTACTGAAAAAATGTTGTCAATACATTTTCAGATAATAATTCTTATAAAAACTTCTGAAATAGAGCTTCACTCTAACTACCGGGCGATTGTACCAACAAATAAAAGAGCACTACTCTAAATTAGACCGGATAACTAAACCTTAAAATCTAATTTTCAGATTTAAGTTTGTAATGAAAAATAATATATTTATCTCTAACATTCTTAATATAAAATGTTGAATAAAAATAAAATCATTTCATTTGAAAGATTTTTACCTATTTAATATTTCGCAAGCATAACAACGTTATTATTATATCATTTTTACAAACAGCTAGCACAGTTAAATTTAATCACAGACAAATTAAATATAACATGTAAGAATAAAGCATAAAAAATAACTGCAAAGAAAATAAAATCCTTACAGTACTTCGATTCCATTCCGGTTGCTAGAAAACCTCCAAACAGAATTTGCACTCTCATTTATTGAATCAAAAAGCTAATAAATTACAAAAAACATAACTAGTTCTTCCCAAAAAGGGAAGAACTCTAAAACTAAGAGAAACTAGCTAAAACATAAGAAAAACTAGCTAAAACATAAGAAAAACTAAAAACTAAGAAATGGAAAGAAAGAAAGAAGAGAGAAGTGTGTTTTTAGGTGTGTTTTTGAAGTGAAGGGAAGGGGGGTATTTATAGGTGAGGATGGAGAGAAAAAATGAGTAAAAAAATGTTAAAACAAATATTAAAAAATTAAAAAACGTGTAATGGAAATGCTGAGGTCATCAATGACGTCAACATGACGTCATGGGGGTGGCTGCACGTGGAAAATGGGGGAAAAACGCGTTGGGTGCGCGGAGGGGTTGTTAGGCATCATGCTGCAAGACGCTGCACAAGGCTGCACGCTGCAAGACACGCATTGTGGCGCACTACAGACGGCCGGGCAAATGGGCGCGATTTCCGTATTTTTGACATTTTTGACCTTTTCGACCCATTTTGTCCAATTTTTCCATGTTTGTTGACCTTTTTCCACTTATTTGTTAATATATTTGTGATGTATTGCTTCAAGTATTCCTCTTTGAGTCTTTAAATTGCGTTTTTAAGCCAAAATACCTGAAAAACAATAAAAATACCCGTGATTCCGAAAAAGACAAATTTATATAAATATATGATAAAACATATAAATATATATATTTTTAATCAATTAATGTACATAAAATCATGGTTATTTTAGTGCTTTTTGAGCACTCATCAGTACTCTAATTGTAATAAACTATTATGATAAATAAAAGTCTATCTTAAACAAAAACTCATATTTGTCACTCAGACCTCAAAATGAACATACGAATACTATAGATCACCATAAGTCAAGAAGGACATAGGATTGAATATAAATAAGGTGTTTTCTTAAGTGAAAAGAAAGAGAAATCATGAAGCGAAAGATTAAAATGTACTCATATTTATTAGGTCCATTACAATTACATATTGTGAACATACTAAAGATCTTGATTATTTATTAATTTTTTTATCACTCATTTAAGAATTTACATAAAATATCAAAGGAAAGTATACTAAAGAAAATAAATCAAGAACTAATTTATATAGAAGTACAATAAAAAAACAACAAATTGGAGAAAGTCTACAGGATGTTATAAATATTAAAACATCTTTACTACTTTTTAAATAATTTACAGAAGAAAACTTCATTGTTAGCTTATGACTCTATGAAAATAGAGTCATTACCACACTTTTTATTTAATATTTATTTGTTTCATTCAATAAATAGTATTTTTTGGGTTAAAAATATTAAAACATAAACTTTTTAGTGAAAGGAGGTGAAAATATATTTTCAAGAATTTTTTGGGATTATTTTGAAATTTTTTATGGATTTTTAACGCAAAACTAATCAAGAGATGCCATGCCAATAGAGATGACGAATCGTAGATCGTTGTATGTGAGGAGCGATGCAGCACATACCATGTATCAAATCAGCGTTCAATCCAAGTTTGAAGCATGGCCAAACAACACTACCACGTGTCATTACTTGATTGCTCCCGTGATCCACCAACGCGCCATGCCATTTGCATCCACAAATCACATAGCATCGCGTCGAGTTGACTCAACATATCTTGACTCGAACTGGTTTCCCCTACCACGCGTCGCACTCTGATTCGTCTAGTAAATTTTGTGTGCCACGTCTCATGTTATGATTAGTTGTCATTGTTAATTTTGCTTGTTTTGATCTCAATCCTTGATTTGAAGCTGATCTGACAGTCCAAATTACACTTGAGATATATTTAAGCCTTTAATCACCCCATAAACCCTAAGGAGCCAACATTAGAATAATTTTATTCAGTTTTTGGAGTTAGGAAGAAAGAAAAATTTTAAAAGAAATACAATTTTGGTGAAAATTCAAGAAGAGATTAGTACTACAATCCAAAAGATTGATTGTATTTATTCTTTCTACTCCTCTCTTTATCAATTTTTATGTCTTTCTTTATAATAATATGAGTTTTATAAACAAAATTATGTATACGTAATTTATTAATCTAAAGGCCTTATGAACCCAATTTTCACCATGTGATAATTTAATATTTTGCCTCAATTATAAATTCAATTTAATTATATTATTTAATCTAATTTTTATGCTATTAATTATTTAGCCACAAATATATCTATAGAGTCAATTAAATATATTTGAAAGAATTATTTAATTGTTTGTCTTTGTTAAATAACATACATAGTTTCTAGGTAGAGATGTATGATTATTATGCATATAATCCATAATTGATAAACTTTATGAATAGTATGAAATTTAATTTATTTGAAAGTGTGATTAAATTAATTACTATATGGTATGTAGTTTACTTAAGAAAAGAATACATGTTAAATTAGATTCAATTGATTATGTAATTAATTGATAATAATATTGAGAGCATTTTAGTGATTCACATGTTTAAAAAATTAAAAGATTAAATATTTCTAGATATTTTCTAAAATATATTTTTAATTACCAAATTTGGTTAAATTAATTATTGTTATTTGCTTTTAGTTATTTTAATTTTGCTTACTTAAAATATAAAAAATACAAAAAACTTTATTTTTATTTTTTTAGTTTTAAAAATTAGTTTTTAATAAAACAATTTCCATGAGAACAATCTTTTATTATCATTATAGTACTTGTTACTATACATATGCTTACATATTCATTGCATATAATTCATGTGACAAACATTAACACAAAAAGGCAAAAAATAATTAAAAATCTACAAGATTATTATTATTTTTAAATAGAAAAGTCATAATCTAGTAAAAGGACTTAATAAAGATTTTTTTAAATCTAAGGCCAACTTAGACATAATCATATTAGATGTAAAAAAAATAATAAAATACAAGAATTAAATCATTAGTTAGACAATAAATTAAATTTAATATATGATCAACTATAATTGATAAGAGCTAAATTATTGCATTTTTGTTATGATTTAAATGTTGATATTTGTGTGAAAATTGTGTTTATTTGATTATTTAATCCACAAATGTCATTTCACGGGTATTTCGTGTTTAAAGTGCAATTTCAGGTAAAATCATGATTTTGGAGAAGTTAGGGACAAAATACAATGATCGGGATTTAATGAAAATAAAAAGAGAACAAAATTTCAAAATTTGGCCAAGTGAATCTCGCTGCCGGCCAAAGTTTTCTCACCGTCGGCAAAGTATCTCGCCGCCAGCCATATTCATCTCGCCGCCGGAGAAAATCCTACAAAAATCACGGTGAAATCTTCCCAAGAGAACAAATTTTGGTAAACTCATCTCGCCGTCGGCCAAATAATTCTCGCCGCCGGCCAAAATCCGAAAACCAAAATTTAATTTTCCAGAAATCTCGCCGCGGTGATAATAATGTCACCGCCGGCAAGTTTCGTCCGCAAACACATTTTTTATGTTGTTTTGTTCCAAAATTTCCCCCCAAACCCTAGATCTATATATACATTATGATGGAAAAAGAGGGGGATGGCAGAGAGAGTAGATCTAAGTTATTTTTGGAGGAGAAAAGGAAATTTTGGAGAGAAAGGTTGGAGAAGCTTGAAGGATCATCACCATTGTTGCTACCGAGTCTTCCTCTTCAAGAGTTTTTCATCTCTTCTCCTTAGCTTCTATTTTATGCATTTTATTTAGAATTGTTATTCATGGATTCAATTGAAATAATGTTTGTTCTTATTTCCGTTATGAACTAATTTATTTTTGCTAAGGCTATGATGTAGTGAAATCAAGAAAATATGATTTCTTGTGTTATCGTTATATGAATTCGTTGTTTTCAAGTTGAGTATTTATTTCCATGCTTAATGCTTTTAAATTTCTGATCAAGATTTAGATGATTTGTTGCATTATATTGAGACCGAGAGGAGATGTGTAATGAATGTTTTTGTGATAAATACCGTATGTTGAATGCGAGTTTGACACCTAATGCATGATGTATGTGGTTATTCTAGAAATTCCATAAATCGTAATGTGCTTATTTGTGATTAAATCTTCATAGAAATATAGTTGGTTTTCATAGATAAGTAATTCTAATATAACTCGAGAGAGAGTATTAGATAAGTTTGGGTTTTCAACCATCACTTCTAACTTTGATTCTCATATAACATGACTTGAAATCGGATTCAATTGATTTAGCGAAATCAAATGCCTTAGCATTTTTAATCATTTGTGAACAATATTAAATTTTTTTATTTGTGTTTAGTTTTAAGTTAATTTACTTTTTAAACAAATTCAAAAATTCAATTTTCAAATAAAATTAGGGTTAGTCAATTTCAATACTTAGTAACGACATTCCTTGTGGGTTCGATATCCGTACTTTTGTACACTTTATTACTTCAACGATTCGTATACTTGCGAAATTACGCATCAATAATCAAAAGAATCTAATCATAATTTGATATCATAGATATTTTTGTCATAAGAAACAAAATATTAACTAAAAAATTATCATGACTTCTAAACCTTACAAAAATTAATAAAAGTTTTATAAGCCTTACATCAAAAAAATTAAAAATAGATGAAAAAAGGATATGTATAACAAGATATATGTGGGATATTGTTATAATTTCCCTTAGCTAACCAAACAATATTACAATTGTCCCATGTGGAAATAGTACTACGCTACTCAACATTACTTCTTTTTTCTTTATTATTATTTTTTGGTTCAATGTACTCAATATTTGCTTACCAACAACATAATTTTCAGGGGGGGTGACACACAGTACATGAATATGTATGAGCCAAGTCACCGTGGAAATGAGCCAATTCAAACCCGCCTTGATAACAAACAAGCTCAAGAAGAAAAATATGTTGCAGATAAATCATCCCCTTTGCTTTCCATTACGACTAAAAAACGAATTACATGACCCACTAATATGCAAAGTGCACACACTTCTCGAAAATATATACAAGAATGAATCGTAGATTTAGCATATAAGCATTATAGGCATGATATTTGAAGAAATTCATAATGCGTTTTGCGAACTTCGCATATCAGTAACCACATTAAATTTCTTCAATTCTCATGCATATAATGAGTTTTCGCAAAAATAAAAAATAAAAAAAGTAGGAAATTTTACACATACTAACCTAACAAAAATAACATAATTAGAAGGGATATGGGCAAATGTGAGGATGCTATTTTTGTTATTTTAGGAGTAAGATATGTTAATTTCACAAAAAAGTAGATGCTATATTACTACCTCAAATGTATTACAACCGTTACAAAGAAGGTAGAGTGCAGTTATATCGAATCTAGTCTCTAAGCAGAAATTAGGCTTTAATACACAACCACTATCAAGATGCTCGGCAGAGACTTCCACCAACCTGTCCCGTAGAAGTTCCAAATTCACCTGAAATGAGAAAAGTAGAGTTTCAACCAAGAGGAAGAATGAAGTCCCTCAAGAAGTGTTAAAAAGAGAATGATAATCATAAATCTTTCAGTCATTCATTTGCAAAAATAGTAAAGTAAATCCAACAATGAAATTTAGAAAGGGTAACGGGGCAGTCATTCTACATGTTATTTTTTAATAAGTTGTTTCCCAGTGAATAAATGTAAATAAATTTCACACGTAACCACACTCATCACAAACACTACGGAGTTAAAATTGCAACATTCTATGGAAGACACGTCAGAGATCTCCACGAATTTTTTTTCTTGACTTGTCAACAAAAACAACAAAAAACTTCACCATAAAAATACATAACATCTGCGTATACACATATTGGAGTTTATAAGACTGACCAAAAAAATTACAAAGCTCATGCGAATATCAAAATTCAAATACACCTTCTGGTATTGGATAAAAGCAAATAACTGATTCAGCATTAACACTATAGCAAAAAAAATCTTATACAACTATAAGAAGAAATCAATAGTAGAACCATCAGCCTTCCATTTCTCTGATTTTAAAATGTTAGAAGATAGGTAGCAACAAATTCTCTTAAAAGATCAAATCAGGACTAAATATCCTCTTAGTCTTATAAATGTTATATTTGGGTCTTAACTATAGAAAATTGTTCGTAAAATTATTTATGTTGTTAGGATTGATTCGAATTACAAAGAGAAAAACTAGAGAAAAATCAAGAGAATTGTATGAGCATGTGTGACTCTCTTATGAGGACCATGTATATATAAAATATTACATATCCACGTGTCGATTACATAGGATATGCACATCACAACATGTCAGAGAGGTACAAAAGTAAAAAAAAAATATTTACAGCTTGAGGTCGACCACCACATAGCTTGAACTAGTGATCGACCTTCCAACACCAAGGCTCTCGTGCGTGGGTGGGTCTCTCCTAAAAGTGTGGTTGTAGGCACGGACACAGGCACAGGTAGGTCCTCTCTGATGGCTCGGGCTGTTAGTTGAATCGAGCTTAGGGTCGATCTATATGTCCGAACATTTAGTCCCACTACTATTTCAGCTTAGTTCTTCAATAGGGGTGGAAGAGTAGCAACCGTGTAGTGAATTTGAAACGTTTGACTTGTCCTAATAAATGCTTATTAGTTGATTCGAGAGAGAAAACATCCACCTCTATATAAAGAGTAGTCGAGGCCTCTCCTCATTTCATCATTTCCTACATATCAGACAAATTCACAAAAGAAAATGCTCTGTTATCTCAGTTCGAGCCATAAAAAATTTCAACTCGATAGTAAGAAATCAGCTCGACACCTAGCTTACTTGCTCAGGTTTTAAGAAAAAGCTTTTCGAGTCTAATAGTTTTATATTTTCTTTTCAAATCGGTTTAAAGAATCATTACATTTTTATTTCAAACTCGACCCTAGGTAATTTCTACTTCTCGTGCCTAACCTGTTTTATGTTTCGTGATATTTTGTAGATAGAGACCATGCACAGAGAAAGCACCTCAGGAGGAGAACCCACAATATCCCACTTTCTCGAGCCATCCATAAAGTGACTGACACTGGGTTCTTCAATGAGACAAGGACTACGATCAAAGGGGATCTATCCCAGCCTCAATCCTCTACTTACACCTCTCACCCACAGGTCGTACCTACTTAAATTGAACGTACCTCATACTCAAATATCAATCTCAAGGTCATAGAGGAAGAAAACAAGGAACAAAGGGACTGGGGAGCCCATAGGTCACACCAAAGGTTGGGCAGCCAAGGTCAAGACCAGTGGATTGTCACCTCAAGACGAGAGGATTAGGAGAACATACGACATTCCCTGCTCAGTTCAAATAATGTCAGGGGCTTATAACAACGACCCACCTCCAGCTGGGTGGAGTCTTCCACAAGAATGCTTTATGGTTCGGGGTCAGATTTCCTCTGTATCCTTTTATAAGGAAATTTTTTACTAGGAATCAGCTCGCACCGAGTCTGTTGATGCCTAATGGATGGAGGTACCTGCTCTACCTCACACTAATATGCAGAGAGCTCAGGGTAAAGCTGGAGATGCTCGAGTTCAATGAGGCCTATGTGTTGAAGCAGAACCCCACACTCGAGTAGGGTCTATATGTCAGTAAAGCAAGACTGGGGCATAAACGCAGCCCTTCCTGAGAACGAGAAGAATTGGAAGGAATATATCTTATACGTCTCAGGTCCGTGGGAAACTCCAGATAGTGACGTGAGGCTAATAAGAGGCACCTGGGTTGATACCAAGGTCATGATAAGGAATATGGGCTCCTTCATCACGATTTTGAGTGAAGAGACGAAGCAACGATTGGATAATATCCAAAACTATTTGCCCGAGAAATCTCCAGGGAGGCAATTATTAAACACTCAGTGTTTTTTGCTGTGGGTTGATGAGGTGGGGCTCAGTGGAGCCCCCTAACAGGATAATCCATAAAGTCTGAGCATCCCCTAAGCACCAGACCCTTCCCAAAGACCATAGGGGAAGGTTCGAAGTGGTTTCTGACGCTGGTAAACTAGCCCTGAGACTTAGCAAACTTCTCTTTCTTTTTGCTCGACTCCTTAAAACTCCTCCCCATACCATGGAATTCAATTCTGATGATCTTTTGGCACAGCTTAAGAGTAAGGTCACTCCTCAGGGGGCGAGCTCCCAAAAAGCTATGCCTCCCTCACAAGGGACAGGCTCTTCAAAGGGGAAGATGAGGAGTATGTCCTCTAGGCAAAATGGCATCCTGACCTCGTCTAAAAGGAAAAGAAAGATGAGCATTGATGAGCACGTGCTCAAGCCGACGCCTTTGAACATTATCGAGCTCTTACCAACGTCTCCAGATCGACAAACCTCGCCACCCCCCAATTCGGGTCCACAAGCGCCTACTCGCTCTGTGAGGGATTCAAGGAAAGGGAAGGGGGTCGTTGACAACCTCACCACAGACGTTGATGTGGCTCTATACCAGGGTATGGCATCAGAGAAGTTGGACCACTATGTGTGCCACCTTCCCTTCATGGAACACGAGAGGCAACTCGATGCCATATGCAAGGATGTGGACTTTAAGGTCGTGATCATTCGCCTTCTGTACCAAGTGTGTCAATCCAACCTCTCTTTTTTTAACCTTGCGTCGTTTGGCATGTTTTCAATTGTATAGCTCCTTCAAGGACTAAATACGGCTCGAGGTGTAGAGAGTTTAAAGCATGAGATCAGAGTTGAAAAAGAGAGTCATGCTTTAACTCGGGCCAAATACGCGGTGCCATTGGCAAAGGCTAACAAGTGGGAAAGCAAGGCCATTGACAAGGAGGAAAAACTATCCAAGGCCATTACCAAGTTAAATGATAACTCAAGGCGCTTCGCGGAGCTTGGAAAGGCTTAGAAAAAGGAGGCTAAGTTCGAAAAGGACCAAAGAAAGGCCAAGGCTAAGGTAGAAGCCTATAGCCGCAAGCTAGCCAAAACAGAAGAAAAGGCAAAACGCGAGCTTGATGCGATGACCAAACAGCTCTCCTTGAGCATTGAGATAGATATGAGTTGGCCATGGACTCCTTTAAGAAAGAGGCCAAGAAGGACCTGGGGGAGTATTATTATCGAATCCTGCATATCCCAATCACTCCCCAGTATTTTCCCACTCAAACCCAAGACGAGGGTGAGAAAGAGGACTCGAACTTTAATGAGAGTAATGACGGACTCGAGGTGACAGATGAAGAAGGTGGGACCAAGGACCTTTGATATTAGCACTGGCATGACCCTCCTAATCATGTAGACCTGAAGCCCTATATGTCTCTTCCACATCATTTAAGCCCGACGCCACTCCTACTTGTGTGGTCACGAGCTCGCCCTTGTAACCTATTATCAATGAAAATCAGTTGGCTTTGAGAACAACCTATATTGGTGTATAATTGTGTATTTATCATTTACAGTATTTATTTATGATATTGACCAACCTCCTTGCTTTTCAGACATGTGTCACTAAACTTTCCTTAATATCATCCCCTATAAAAAGGGGTAGGGACACTACTAAATTTAGACATCCTCTTTTGTTTGAAATAGTTGCCAATTCTTTCTCCATCTTTCTTGCGCATCCTTATGGATTCTGATCGGGCAAACAAAAATTCAGCTCGTGCTTTAAAACTAGAGAATGGTAGGCTCAGGATCGAGACAAAGAAATTAAAAATCGAGTTGTCAAGGATTGAGGAAAAGCTCTCCATATATGAAGAGACCAAGTATCAGCTCGCCCCATGCAAGGAATTGATATCCCAAACTCGAGCTCGAAAGGGAAGGACCATGACTAAAATGGTCGTGCTTGTGGACAAGGAGTCCCATTGGGCACACTTCTACATGAAGAGGTTTGAAGGGGTCTTCCTCAAGGTGATAGATGTTATCGAAGAATTGGAACGTTTCGTGCTCACGTCAAGTTTAACCCCGTTGAAACAATGGCCAATGTTCACAAGAAAATCATTAAGATTCAACCTGAGTTATTGCCTTTAGTAGAGGAGATAAATGACCCAGACACTAGTCATGTGTCTAAGCATCTGGGGAACTTTTAACTCTTTGGGAAGCCAGGTTATGTATTAATTAACTTTAAGAGCGTTGTAAGCTTGAACAATAAAAATATTTTTAATACAATGTACTTGTGACACCAGACCAATGTATTTTTCCAGATGTATTTTCTTTGAAAGGATGAACTTGTATGGTTTGGTCGATGCAATAAACCAGTGGCTCTGATATGGGCGATCGATGGAGCGTGTTTCGTTAAGTCCATACCTAGTCATTAGATGTCTAGGGAGAGCATTTACATGGTCTATAACTGAGGAGATCAACTTTCTTTGGTGTCAGTATTTTACTTGGTGTGTGACCGAGGTGATCAACTCCCTCTTAAGTATCAAAGCGTTCTACCAGGTGTGACCTAGGTGATCAACTCTCTCTTAAGTGTAAGAGTGCTCTACTTGGTTCCTGACCAAGGTGATCGACTAGTGATATATAGTATTAGGGGAGAGCATTCTACCTGGTCTATGATCGAGGTGATCAACTCTGTCTTCGATGTCAGAACGCTCTACCTAGTTCCTGACCGAGGTGATCTACTTGTGACATGCAATATTGGGGAAAAGAGTTCTACCTAGTCTATGATCGAGATGATCAACTCTCACTTCAATGTTAGAGCACTCTATTTAGTCTGTGACCGAGGTGATCAACTCTGTCTTCGATGTTAGAGCGCTCTACTTGGTCCCTGACCGAGGTGATCAACTCATGACATGCAATATTAGGAAAAAGCCATTTCTTAAAAGACATTACTTCATATATATATAGGGATGGTACATGAAAATATTAAATTAAGGTACATCAAAAGTGGTATTTTTTTAAGTGTCGGGCATTCCAACTTGTGATCAACCCTCGATGCTTCTCAACAAGTAGCCCCCCCTCCCCCAACATCATCTCAACTATTTGATATGGACCTTCTCAATTTACACTCAACTTGCTGACCATTAATTCCTTCTTGCTAGGGAAAACCCTTATGAGAACCCAATCGCCCATGGCGAAAGTTTTGAAACGTACGACTTTTTGTAACAATTTGATACTTTTCTTTTTTGTTCCATTATCCTCCTCAAGGCCTCATCCTTTTTTTCCTCTACAGGGGTCAGTTTGGTTACTCTACTTGAGGTGTTTTGCTCCTCTGTTAGGGTTGATCTCGCAGTAGGCACTATAATCTCAATTGGTATCACAACCTCACTCCCATATACTACTGAGAAAGGTGTCTCGTTAGTGCTCCCTCGAGGACTAGTCCTAACAGCCCACAATGCCCCAACCAACTCCTCATTCTATCTTCCCCCTCTCCAACTTTTTCTTTAGTAGGTTGATTATTAACTTGTTAGAAGACTATGTCTGACCATTGGCTTGGGGATAATATGGCATTGAATGGAACATCTTGATGTTGCATTTGACGGAAAACTCCTTGAGGTTACGACCCGTGATCTGTCTTCCGTTATCGGTAATGAGTTCCTTGGGCAGTCTAAAGCTACAAATTATAGATTTCCAAATAAATGAAATCACTTCCTCCTCCTGTATTCTTCCTAGATGTTTCGCTTCAATCCATTTGGAAAAATAATTAGCCACTAATAAAAACTTCTTTTGGCCCCTTAGTTAGGGTAGAGGTCCTACTATATCAAGTCCCCACTTGTAGAAGGGCCAAGGACTAACTACCCCTGTCATGGTGGTTGGAGGTGTGTGACAATGAGACAAATCTTTGACACTTATCGCACTCTTGGTGTACCTTGTGCAAGCTACTAACATAATGGGTCAATAGTACCCCTGCCTCATAATTCATTGGGATTGTCTCCTTCCACTTGAATGAGAGTCGTACTCTCCTACATGGGCTTCAAAGATTATTTTGTCAAATCCCTCCCTGGCTATGCACAAGAGCCTAGGTCCGAGTGAAATCTTTTTGTATAATGTATCGCCTTCAATCAAGTATCGTCCCGCCTTAGCCTTGATTTCCTTTGAAAGTTTGCAATCCTAGGATAGATCTCCCATTTTTAGGATGTCAAAGATCAGGAGGAACCATAGTTAGTAGCAGCATCTATGCTCCCAATTATTATTTTGACCTCCTCCAAACTTGCTTGTGCCAAGATCGTTATTGACACCACCCGAGTGCAGTTAACTTCTCACATAGAGGCTAGTGTGGCCAAAGTGTCAACGTGACCATTCTCAATCCTGGCTACTTGCTTGATCTCGAAGTTAGAAAATTTTGAGCACTCCTTTCTTAGCCTCTCTAGATATTTCCTCATCTTGTTATCCTTAGCCTCAAACGTCCCCAAGTACCGGTTGACCACCAATCGCGAATCACCATGCAAGGTGATTTTATCCGCTTTGAGCTTCTTTGCTGTCATGGTCCCGAATATAGCGACAACATACTCTGCAACATTATTAGTTGCCTACAAATCCAACCCGACAACATACTCAAAACAATTTTCATCGTGATCAACTATGATCACCCTTAGCCCAACGCCATTGAAGTTGTGAGCGCCATCAACTAATACTTGCCAAGTCGACTTTTCTTTTTGATCCACGCCACATACTTCTTCTTGTGCCACATCACCGGTAACCTCTGGTGTCTCACTAAACTCAGCCGCAGCTTACCACTTGATGATTGTTCTAGCCATGTACTTGATATCATACTCTCCTAGCTCTATGCCGATTTGCACTAATCTCCCTACGACTTCTGGCCTCGTCAATACGTTCATAAGTGGTTGAGAAGTGAGTACTACCATTGTGCGCGAGCCAAAGTAACGTTTGAACTTCCATGCACTGATTTTCAAGGCAAAGGCCAACTTATCAATCGTTGGGTACCTGATTTAGGCATCTGTTAAGACTTGACTGATGTGGTAGACGGGGTGTTAAGACCTTGTTTTTTCGACTAGGAGTACGACACTACAGGTCTGGGGTCCACGACCAAATACAAATAAAATGTTTCTCCTGAGAAAGGGCTAACCAGGACAAGAGGTTTGCTCAAGTACTGTTCGATTCCTTCAAAGGCTCTGTCACAATCCTCGTCCCAAAAAACTGATGTGTTCTTCTTAAGCATTTTGAAGAATGGCAAACACTTGTTCATGCATTTGAGGATGAATTTGTTCAGTGCCACTATTCTTCTACTCAACTGTTGAATTCTTTCAAATTGATAGGAGGTTTCATGCTTACTAGGGCTTGTATCTTGTTTGGATTGGCCTCAATCCCTCGGACAGATACAAGGTATCCTAAGAAGTTTTCTAAAACAGCACCAAAGACACATTTCTTAGGGTTAAGTCTCATACCGTACTTTTGAATTACGGAAAATATCTCCTACAAGTCTTCAATCCAAACGACATTCTGGTATAGTAAAAGGTCTCCTTGGTGATAAAAGATATTTTCTCCTTGTCTTTCGAGTGCATTCAGATCTGATGGTAACCAGAATATGCATCTAAGAAACTCATTAATCCAAAATCGACAGCGGCATCAATCCTAGGTATGTCTCGTTTAAGTCTGTAAATGCCACACACATGCTGGGCAACCCGCACACCTTTTTCCCTTATAATCTTTGTTTCCCTAAGAGTGGTGATATGACTTTTGATCACCTCAATCTTTTCTCTAAGGAGCTTCCTTTTTCTTTGTTGGTCATGTCTAACCTTTGGATCGATATTTAACCTCTAGGTTATGATCTTCGAGTCAATCCTAGGTATGTCTGCAGGGGTCCACGCGAAGACGTTAGAGCTTGCTTTTAGGAATTGAGATAGTTCCTCCTCCATCCCTGTTGTCAAATCCACACTTAGCTTTAAATGGTGATTTTCCCCCTTGTCTCCCATTGGTAGGTCTCGTACTTCATTTGAATTGACAGACTATGCTAGACAATTACCTCCTTGCCTCCTTTGAAAAGGGCCCTACTGTGGTTGCTACTTAAAAGTGACCTCCTTCATGGTGGCATTTTAACAACTCTTGGTCTTTTCTTGGTCTCCCCTTTTCTCCTTCATACACTCTTTAATCAGAAATTTGATGACCTGATGGAAGGTAGATGGGACTGCCTTCATCTTGTGTATCCATGGCCTACCCAAAATGGCATTGTAGTGAGCTGGGACATCAATTACCATGAAATTGGTCGTCACTATTAATCCTTTGGCCATAACAAGTAGCACCATGGTCCCAACTGCATAGGTGGTGCTATTGTTGAATCCCACCAGGGGTAGATCTCTCTTTACAATGTCAAACTCTTTTACACCTACAACCCTAGTTGTAGATAGAAAAAGATCCACTGAGCTCCCAGTGTCAACCATGATCCAACAAGCATCATATGTCTATTCTTAAAGTGATCACCAAGGGATCTTTATGATAAGACAAGGACTCGTCCTTCTCAGTGAAGGTGATCTCCACAAGGGACCTTGCATTTTCCAAATTGTATACATGCAGGGAACCACACAAGTCTCTAGTGTACCTCTTACGCGAGTTACTAGAGATCCTATTGAGCCCAGGCCCTCGGGGTGTAGTATGTATAGTCCTGATGTTGGGCTCATTGTAGAGGTCTCTCCCACTACTTGACGGAGCGGGTGGCTTTGATGTTTCACATCTAATTTGTCGCCCTCCTCTGTTGTTACTTCCTACGAGGTCCTTTAAATATCCTCTGGCCACCAGATCTTCTATTTTTTTTTAGGTGTCTGTAGTCTCTCGTCTCATGACCCACATCCTTGTGGAAGGCACACTATTTAGATGTGTCTCTAAGGGGAGCCTTCATTTTTGGGAGCCATCTGACATTCGACTCCTCCTCCATTCTTAATACTGCCTTAGCCAAACTCACTCTCAAGGGTGGGCCCCTAAAGGGAGACATTAACCTTCCTCAAGGTCCCCTATTCCTGGACCATTGGCTCTTGCTATCTTGGTTTGTCCTGCCAGGACTTATCCTTCTTTTTTCCTTTTCCAGTGCAACTTCCGCAATTGCCTAGCCACTCTTAACCAGATCTAGTTCTCTTTTGAGATTGATGAATTTCCTCACCTCTCCATATGCTTCCTCCAAAGTTTGAGGGACCGTTTAGGTTAGTTCTACTAACAAGTCGGAATCCTTTAGGAAACCCCGCCTAAAGGCCTCTATTGCAAAAGAGCTTAGCAATCAAAGATCTCTAACTTTTCTTCTCTAAATCTTTTCATATATTCTTCGTTAGATTCATCCCTTCCTTGAATGATTGAGAAGAGGTGGTACGACTCCTTCCACAGTGGCTTATTACAGACATAATTAGTGATAAACAACTTGACAAACTGTGAGAATGAGGTTATGGAACGAGGTGTCAGGTTATTGAACCACTTATGGGCACTATCACAGAAAGTGGCAGCGAACATCTTACACATCATGGCATCTCTCTTGCCCTACGTGAGGCTCATAGGGGCCATAGCCATCTTGATGTGTTGTACGTGAGTTACCGAGTCTCTAGTCCATTGATAGTCCGGGCACTTGGGAGCACTGAACTTGGCTGGTAGCTTGTAATTCTCTATTTCATCAAAAAAGATGGAAATACACAATTGTTTGCAGTCCCTATCCACATCATAGAGAGCCTTACCCTTTTCTTGCCTTTCATTGGCCCTTTTCAGGGCTTGGTCTTGCTTTCTATTCACTTCTTCTGATGCTTGAAATCACGCTTCCTTGCCTTTTCTTTTTTGCAACCAATACTCGTAACCAGGTACCACCAAAATGGAAGGAGAGTTACCCTCAGCTTCGTATTCGCCCTGGATTGGCTCGGGCACAACACGATCTAGTTTGTTTCCACTAACCAAGTTAGTAGTTCGACCTTCAAACGCTCCCAGACCTGACTGTGACTGTAATGTCTTATTTTCTCACCTAATCTCCTCGAGTTCTCTTCTTAATTCAAGAAGTTGACGAGCTAGCTCTTGATAGGGTTGATTTCTATTTTGGCCTCATCACAGGTTGGCAAGATGTTGTCTTATGCTACAGCTAATCTCATTCATCCCTCAACTCGTGTTCCTATCATGATGATCTTGATTCTGGGGGTAAGTGAAACAGGCGTTTAGTCTCTTAAGCCTCTCTAAGAATTTGAAGTGAAAACAAATGGGGTCAGAAGCCAAGGCCCGACCTTCGAATCTGCCCTACGATGGGCACCAAAATGTTAAGATTGATGCTAATTACATAGAGAGAAGTCAAAAAATTGTATGAGAATGTGTCTCTTATAAGACCCATATGTATATATAGACATATACACGTGTCGACTGCATAAGGTATATACATCACAGCATGTCAAAGAGGTATAAGAGTAAAAGAAAATATATTTACAGTTTGAGGTCGACCACCCCATAACTCGGGTTGGTGGTCAACCTTCCAACACCAAAGCTTGCATCCGTGGGTGGGTCTCTCTTAAGAGTATGGTTGTGGGCACAGGCACAGGCACAGGGAGGTCCTCTCTGGTGGCTCAGGCTATTAGTTAGATCGAACTTAGGGCCAATCTATATGTCCAAACATCTATATTTACTGAATGAATTGTACAATGAGATAATTACAATTTTTATAGGAAAGTTTGGCTAAAAAAAGGAAAACATCTCCTAATTATGACTAAAAATATTACAGAATCAAATCTTTAAATGTGAAAAAAAATATTCACCTAATTAGCTAATTAATAAACAATCAACCAAATCTTGTATTTACTTTTGATATTTCAACACTCCTTCAAGTTGGATCGTAAATATTAATCATATCTAGAGGTGTTAATTAGGAGAAAATATCTCATTAGTTCATAGTACAACCCATTAATTTTATGAACACATCTCATTTTGTCTCACTTATTTTTTGGTGGGTTGGATGGTAATGAGATGATATTGTAATGGAATATCTTACTTATCCCAAATGGGCTTACATGATGAGTAAAATCACAAAAATAATGAAAAAATGAAACATAATTATCTATAATAATCATAATTATCTATAAAAATCATGAGCCTAACTTTAAATGGGATGGGATGGAAAGAGACAACTTTAACTCATAAACCAATTAGAGACATTAAATAGGACATGGGATAGGTTAGGACAACACTTTTGACATCTCTAATCATAAGCCATCTTTAACTTTCTCTTTAATAAAATGTTTGTCTACCTCCACATGTTTTATTCTGTCATGTTGAATCGAATTCAAAGAAATATTGATAATTGTCTTATTGTCACAATACCCAATACAGCTTGATTGGGATTATTACTACAATTTGAAGTTCCATCAAGAGTTTCCTTCACCAAAATACCTCACACGTCCCTTGTGCAATTGTCCTGAATTCTACTTCAACATTACTTCTGGCTACTACATTTTGCTTCTTACTCCATGTTACCAAGTTTCCAAAAATAAAAGTACAATATCCCGTAGTGGACTATATATCCTCTACTAATCCATCCCAATCTACATCAGCGTAGACCTCTAAGTTCCTGATTTCATTGTTCTTGAAAAAATAATTCTTTACCAAGTGACCCTCTTAGGTATTTGAGTATTCTATAAACTACTTCAAGATGAGCCTCCTTTGGAATATGCATATGTTGACTAACTACACTGACCGAAAATGCCATGTCAAGTAGAGTATGAGATAATTGTATCATTTTTTCCACTAGTCTTTCGTATCTCTCTATGTCCATTGTTTCACCCAAGTCTTCAGACTTCTTTCCAACCTCAATTGGTGTGTCGATTAGTTTGCAACCAAGCATCCCTATTTTAGTGAGGAGATCAAGTACATATTTACGTTGGCAAACACTTACTCCTTTTTTGGATCTTGCAACTTCCATCCCTAAGAATTATCTCATTTATCTTAGATCTTTTACTTCAAACTATATAGCCAAGTTTTTCTTTAATTCATCGACTTCCTCTAAATTGTCACCCATCAGGATTGTATCATCCATATATACAAATAGAAATGTTCTCTTTCCATTTTTGGTCTTGTTAAAGAACAAGGTATGGTCGCTAGTACCCTAATTTCCTCATTACCTTGGCAAACCTACAAACCATGCTCTAGATGATTGTTTGAGCTCATACGACTACTTTTTTTAATTTTCACATTGTATTTGCTCCTTCCTTGTCAAATTCAAGTGACATGTTCATAAAGGTTGCTTCTTCTAATACTCCATTGAGAAATACATTTTTAATGTCAAGTTGTTGAAGAGGCCAGTCTAGGTTGACTACTAATGACAAAATCACTCTTACAGCGTTTAATTTTGTCACAGGTCTAAATATTTCTACATAATCAATATCATAGGTTAGAGCAAATCCCTTTGCAACCAGACGAACTTTGTATCATTCTATTGCCCCATCAGCTTGGTACTTTATTGTACATACCCACTTATAACCAACTAGAATCTTCCCTTTTAGTAGTTCCATTATATCCTAGGTTCCATTTTTTAAGAACTATTATTTCTTCCATAACATCTTCTCTCCATTCCCTTTTAGTAAATACACCAACATACTCGGGTATGATCATCAATTAAATATAACAAACCATTTGGAGTGATTATGAGTAGGGGAACGAGAAGATCCCCATACATCACTATGAATTAAGATAAAATGCTTGGATGGTCTATACTGAGTGTTAAGGAAAGAATTACGTTGATGTTTTGTAAGTTCACAACTTTCACATTTAGAAATTGATTATTTTATCTGAAAACATAAATAAAAATAAATGTTTTAAATATTGAAAATTAAGGTGTCCCATTCTATAATGCCATAACAGAATTTCATTATTCATAGAAGTAGAAATTGAATTACAAATTGTGGTCTGACTATTTCCACTCACATTTACCTTATTAAAGTAGTACAATCCTTTACACTCTTCAACACTACCAATCATCTTCCCCAATGATAAGTCCTAAAAGGTACAATAATATGGAAAGAACTTAGCAGAGCAATTTGAATTTTTTATGAGTTGATTGATTGATATTAAATTCTAAGACAAGTTTAGGAGATGGACAAATTTAAGTGTTATAGAATTAGAAATTTGAAGACTCCATTTTCCTGCAACAGTTGAGAGAGATCCATCTGCAATTCTAAATTTAAGATTACTAGCACATTGTAGGTAAACGTAAATAAATGATAGGCATTAATCATATAATCAGATACACCAGAATCAATAATCCAAGAAATTTTAGTTATGAAGTGGTAACTAGGATGCTTAAAAAATTATCTTTATAGACGAGAGAAGCTAATGGAAGAGTTGAGGATGACAGACCACAATTGTTCATACTAGAAAACATTTATAAAGTTGATCCAGTTGTTTTGAATTAAATCCTCCCCTAAATTTGAGCCATCGTGGTATGATTGGCTATCAGTAAAAACTTCAAGCCCTATTTTACTTTGGTTTCCAATCTACTGGTTTACATCAATTTCCCAACACATATCCTTTGTATGACTCAATTTCTGACAATGATCGCAAAAAAAAATTCATTGCGAATTTGGGCCAAATCCCACGTGAAAAATGTGCTAAAAATTCAGGCCCATTAAGAAAACTAGTTGCATCAGTTTGGGGCTATATCCAGGCCTATCAACTTTCAACCCATGTCTAAGCTTATATCTAGGCCCATTTGAAGTTTTAAAAATAGACCCAACATGCCCACAAGCTCTAATATGACTCTTAGAGCCAACGAGCTTTACGAGTCTTATTTTCCATCTTCAACCTCGCAAAAGTGAGAGCTGAGAGTTCGCAAGAGCTATAGTTGGCGCCATTGCTTCCTACGTCACCAAAAGTTTCAACAACATTACTCAATGACGGTTTTCTTCTCTTCTCACTTCGTCAAACACCTCACGGACATTAGGTAGAAACTATTGACCGAGCACCCTACTTCTCACATCATCCAGGTCAGCGTTTAAACTGACAAGAAATTCAAACTCTTTTTCTTTTTCAACTTTTTCTAGTACCTAATCAAATCACCAACATATACCCAGCTCTCCACTGAACTCATATCGAGTTCTTGCTAGAGATTAAAAATATCCATATAATAGCTGGTAACCTCTTTTTCCATGTTTAATTCCCCATAAAAGACTTTTTAACTTGAATAAGTTTCTCTAATAGCATCCCAAACATCTTTTGCCGTAAAAAGAAAAAAAATGTGTTTTTTCGATAGTGGGTATTATGGAATTGACAAGCCACGAGTCACCAGAGAATTTTTAGAACTCCACGGTTGCATTGCAACAGTGTTGGTTGAGTCGGATATGGTATTTCCCTCGTCAGCTATCCCATTTTATTTTCCATTGATAATGGAGTTTAATCAGTTGAGCCTATTATCAATAATTTTTTTAGTTCAATTTTTCAACATAAAATTCAAGTGGTGAATTATCCAAGAGACTAGAATTCATGGTAGCCATGGATTTTGTTCCAAATTCTGATTTTTCTGATATTTTTTATGACTCCTAATTCAAGTGTAAATCAATCATACCTTGGTTTTAAAAGCTCTGGTACCATATAGAAAAATTATTTGTAAAATTATTTATGTATTTACTAAATGAATTGTAAAATGAAATAGTTACAATATTTATAGAAAAGCATGGTTAAAAATAAGGAAAACATCTCCTAATTATGACTAAAAAAATTATAGAATTAAATGTCTAAAAAACAAAAAAAATATTATCCTAATTAGCTAATTAATACACAATCAACCAAATCTTCTACATTTAATTTTGATATTTCAACGTTAACCCTCCCTTGCTTGTTCTTTTAACACTCCCCTGAATTAACGAGCTCTCACTTGAAGATTGTTTTTGAAGGCCCTCCATCGACTGAGTAAATGATTGTGATGGATTCTAACTTGTGAATTGAGAAGATTTTGAAGGTCCATAGTGGAGTTAGAATCCCAACTAAGTAGATAAAGAGCCCATCAAATAGAGATAGACTTAGAGTGAGATAGAAGGGAAAAAAGCATGAAAGTAAAAATCTCGAAGTAGAAGAAATTCGAAACCAAGACCTTATGCTTGAATACCATGTTAATTTTATGGTCCATAAGAAACATAGCCTTCCCAATCCAAAAAGTTAATCTTTAAGGAATGTAAGGCTCGTGCTACTTATAAATACTACACTACACTTTTATTTTTACTCTTAACAATGCTAAGATCCAAATATGTTATATAACAAGATAGTCCACCTCCTAACAACTTAAGCTTTTAGGAGAATTGGTTATCAACCATCTTCTAACATGGTATCAAAGCTTCAGTTGATTAATAAGTCAAGAAAAAAAGATCTAAAAGGCATTCCTCACAAAACAATATATGAGCCTCACAAAAAGAAAAGGACAAATGATCTAATAGAATTACAATATGAAAAAATAGGTTGAAAATATAAATTGTTGCCAAATACCCAAGTTTTGAGGGGATGTTAGAGTAAAAATAAAAATGTCCCACATTAATTAAGAATGATATTAATGTAGTTTTTATAAGTAGCATGAATTATCTTCCTTAGAGTTGACCTTTTAGGATTAGGCTTATGGACTATAAAATTTACAAAAAAAAAAAAAGGTATGCATACAATAAACATAACAAATTGACAAACGGGAATAAGCCCTTCTTCATAGTAACCACAGGAAAATAGGAAGACATTGGAGTATAGCAGCTTGATGTGGTAAATTACAAGGAAGAATAACATCAGGACAAAATGACAATACCTCATTGCCTTTATTTAGCTGAAGTTTGCAAAGGGTGCAGCAGATAAAATGGTGATCCTCTCTCAATTGTCCTTCTGTACAAATTGGGCACCAAATCACCTCATGCAACTAGTACAAACATTGTAGCACTCAGTTAGACTCAATTTTTTCAGTTTTCTTTTAAATGTCTTTTTACTTTCAAACAAGAAATGTAAGACATTAAAGCAAAGTAAGACATTTAAGAACAGAAAAGGCACTAAAGGGTTAAGAATAAATAGAAAACATGTGTATGACAAATAAATGAAAAAGACTTTACATGAGCACAAACACAGATTTTGTATCGAAAAAAATTAACCAGGCTAGTTTTATTTTTTTTGGGTTGGTTGGAATACTGAGCAAGTTGATGTTTAGACAAGCTTTAGAGACCTAGAAGAGGCATCCAAGCACCATATATGCATGAGCAGCTGTGAAACTCCTCTTCTTTAAATTTTCCATCTGTGTCTAGAATACTCGTATACTTTAGCAAAAAATACACCTATCAGATATGCCCAATAGCTATAATATGACAAGATGTAGCTAAAGGTGTATGTATCAGAGTAGAACTTGATTTACGTTGTAATTTTAAGATCTCATACAAATGAATAGGTCCACCAAACTTTTAAGTTTTATCACTAACTCGTATTAGTTCCTAGAATATCTCCTACATTGTTTTACAATTATTCATACACATACTTATAAGATATGCAAGTAGGATTTCAAATTTTGACTCAATATGGATAACAGTCATCAGAGTCCTAACATAGGGACTGGCATGGTAGATCCAAGATAAAAAAACTATTTAAATACCCTCATAGAGGTACATTTAATACAAAACGTCCTATATGGATGTCTTCCATTCCATTGCCGATGTACAAAGGAATCTTTCATTTTTCCAATAATCTGGAAGCCATACAGCCCTTGAATTATGGGTAATAACATATTTATTTGGTATAGAAATAAGAACAATGTTTTGTTAGCAGGCGTTAGTTGGTCCATCTCTTTAATCAACATCTTCAAATTAGACTCGTGAAAAAATATCAATCTCACAATTTAAAAGCTTTCTTCATGTTGAGGTTGAACTATATAACCCTTATTTTTGTTCTCTTCTACGTTTGTTCCTACCAGGAACCGAAAAATGCATCCACTCTTTCATGATCTTTATTTGCTTGAATCTTATCAGCAATCAAATTTCTAGCTAGCTTGCGAATAACTAATCTTACCATGCGTTGTACTTGTTGAAAACTTGAGTTGTAATTATCTTGAACCTCTTGCACGGGCAGTAAAGCCATCTCATTGAAATTTTGCCCAACTCCATTGGTATGTTAGCTTCAAATTTCCAATTATGCTTCCAACATAATAAATATCTCAATTTCGACCAGAAATTCCTTGGTACAAAAAACTATTGACCCGAAAAAAAAATTCCCTAGCACTCAAACTGTTGCTCCATTGCTTTTTCTCCTAGTTTTCTTGCCCGAATCTAATACCAAAATGTTACATACACAATTGCCTATAATAGAAAGCTAAAAATAATTAGAAGTACATCCATTTGAGGGCACCCTAACCTCCCAATCCCATGTGATCTAATTCAACCCTCCAAATGACATGAACCTGTCAACACTATTTTTAGCAAAAATACGAATTCATTATTTCATTAGCATTGCTTCTAATTTATACAAGTGATTGAAACAAAATAAAACTGTCCGCATCCCAATAAATAGAACCTGCTGAAATCCTCAGATTTATTGTATTTAATTAATCCCTGATTTTCAGCATTTTGTAATCATGCATATTATTATTATAATAATTAGGAATTAATTAGTATAGATTATTAAAATAATTAGCTTCTTTTTAATTTTCCTAATTGTGTTATAAATATAACCTAAAGACCATACAAATATATCAGAGAACATAAAGAGAAAAAATTGTTCTACAAACTCATCTTATTTACTCATTCCATTTTATTCTTCATGGTATTAAAGTAAGATTATTAAGCCATGACCTATGTTATTCGCACTCGAACACGGGTGTTGGATGTGAGTATGTGTCTAGGTATCGAACTTACTAAACTTAAAACTTTAAGACACTTGGACACGGATATAAAGTGTCTAAATTTTGGACGGACATGTGGACACGGATATTAACTATATATATTTTGAATTTTTTTATGTTTATGTCTAAATATATTATTACATATATACATTAATACTATATATGTTATGCATTAAAATATATATTATTATAAACTATTAAAATTACTCAAAAATCAATAAACGTGTAATAAATTTTTTAATTAATCTAGAAAAATAGTAATAAAAAAATTGAGAAATAAAAGGTCCAACCCAATGAACCAAATGCTAATGGACTGGTTAAAAAAATTAATAAGACTAGGCCTAACCTAATAAGGCTTAACCCTAAATCTAATTTGTTGTGTTTTCTTTTCTTCTTCGCCACTGCTCCCTTTTCAGCTCTCTTTCTTCTCCGTTCTTCTTCTTCTTATTCCTTATATCGTCTTTTCTTCTTTTTTTCTTCTTTTTTCTTTTTTCTTTTTTCTTTTTTCTTTTTTCTTATCTCCATCGACTTTTTTCTCCACCTTGACCCAAAAAAATTCGCCGAATGAGATACATATCCCGTATCGATGCCAGTGTTGTGTTAACACCGGTACTCAAGGCAAAGTGGCAAGTTTGAGTAATATAGGTCATGACTAATTCTACATTGTATCCAGAAGTTAAGAAAAATTTTAAAAATACCAACCCAAAAACAAAATCCATTTCCACCGTGAATTCTAGTGGATTTGACAATTCTCTACTACAACTTACTGTTGAAAAATTCAATGACAAAAACTATAGACAATTGGTTCAATCTGAAAAGCTCATTATTAATGGGAAAAGTACGATGGGAGAAACCAAGAAACCCAATCCAACCAACTCTGATGAAATGCAACAGTGGAGTTCAGAAAACTCCATAGTGACTGCATGTCTCATCAATTCAATGATACGCCACAATTAGGGGTGGCAATTCGTGTGTGTTGGGCCCGTTCAAACTAGCTCGAAATAACCCAACCCAAATTGATCTAACCCTAACTTAATTCAAATTTAATTCGAGCCAACAAAGGTGAACCTAAACCCAAACTAGCCCAAATTATTAATTGCATGTTTTTTAGTTAATTAAACCTTTTTTTATAAAGCATAAAATACGTTTAATGATTAAAGCTTATTAACTCAAACATCATTACATGAAATACCAAAATTGAGGGTAATAATATTACAATAACTAGTCTTTTAAACAAACGATAAATTAATATTGAATAAACAATTCACGCATACAACAAAATCCACGGAGATAATATAACTCCTCGTACACACCTCTAATATTACAATAACTAGTTAATCACAAAAGAGGAACACTAGTATACATAAGCTAAAGAAAGTTAATTCTTAAAGCAAGAAGTCAATTTCTAAATAAATTCAGCAAAAGTCAAAAGCCGTCGTATCTTCATGATAACTTATAATTTGATTAAAGTGCTCCAAATCTAAATAAAATTTCCCAACAACTAAAAAAAAGATATATATGAGTAAGATTAAACAAATAATTTCCTTCAAAGCTGACCACATATATAGATCTCTAAGTTACCAAACCTCAATTGACCCTTAAACAATGGGAGCTTTCAATCTAGAACAATTGCATAACTTTGCAAACTTTTTTCGAATATTTTCTAGTCAATCAACTATAAATGCATCCTCACAAAGATAATCTTTTAAGTGTTCTGTGACTATTTCTAAAGCAAAAATCCCTTAGATTATTGATTCTAGTGTGTCAAATCATATAATTGATGCTTATCACTTATTTACAACTTACACAACTTGTGCTGGGCATTTTAAAATTAGAATTGCAAATATCTCTCTCATCCGTTGTCGAAAAAATGAGTATTCAAATTTCTACATCTATAACTCTCAATTATGTACTTCAGATGCCCAACTTGTCTTGCAATCTAATTTCTATTAGCCAACTGACAAAATCTTCTCACTATTCTGCTCAATTTTTTCGATCTTATTGTGTCTTTCAGAACCTATCATCAGAGATAACGATTGACAGTGTTAAAGAGTATGAAGGATTGTACTATTTTGATGAAACAAAAGTGAGTGAATGTTGTCAAACTACTACTTGTGATTATGTTTCTAGTCCTAGGGTTAGTGAAATTTTATTATGGTATTATATAATGGGACGTCTTAATTTTCAATATTTAAAACAATTATTTCTTTTTATATTTTTAAATAATAAAACATTCAACTTTTAATGTGAAATTTGTGAGTTTGCAAAAAGATGGAAAGTTACATTGGTCCTCTTACTTATACAGAAGGTATCATTTACTCCCTTGACTTTGAGAATGTTACATTTAGTCCCTTATAAAAATGGTTCCAAAAAGAAACACTTAGTAATTTTGAAATTATTTTAAAAAATAAAAATTATCTGGAGTATTCCAGTCATAGACAGTAACACCCTCACTAACTATGTTTGCAATCTTTTTGGTTTGATAGAGTGGAGTAAATGATGAAAACACTCTCGTAATCTTCTACCCTAATTCATAGCAATGTATGGGGTTCATCCCATATCCCTAATCGTACTAACAATAAGTGGTTTACTACCTTTATTGACAATCATACACGGGTATATTGGGTTTATCTGTTAAAAGAAAAAAACTGAAGATAAAAATATTTTCATTAGATTTTACGCAATGATTCAAACTCAATTTCAAACCCAAATCTAAATTTTTAGCACTGATAATGGCACAAAATATTTCAACCATATCCTACTAGACTACCTTCAAAACCATGGGATAGTACACCACAGTTTATATGTTGACACAGCCCAACAAAATGGGATAGTTGAACAAAAAATGAACATCTCTACCAAGTAGCTCAAGCCTTAATGTTCACCATAAGCATGCCCAAAAAAATTATGGGGAAATTTCATTCTAACTTCAACATATCTAATCAATTGAACGCCAATTTGAGTTCTGTTTGAAACACCACTTCAAAAATTATAACACTTCTTTACCACATCCGATCTCTAGTTTGACATGACCTTAAAAGTGTTTGGATGCATTGCAATTGTTCAAAACCATTCCAAAACCATATACATACTTGATCCCAAAGCTACTAAATGTGTTTGAGTATCTCCAACTCAAAGAGGCTTCATATGTTATAATGCCTCTACGAACAGGATCTTTATCAATCACGATGTTACATTCTTTAAAAACATTCCCCATTATGAAGAGATCTTTCCTCAAAGGATGAGTGGTATAAAATAGGATAGAACTTTTGGTCAATACTTGAGCCTTGACCTTGCACCTCTGAAACTCACTATTACACATAATCAGCCAAATCAATCCAAAAACCTAAACAGTGAATTCAAGCTAAACACTTTTTCCCGTACTACTTTGCCACCTACAAAAAGTAACTTGAACACGAGAAGAAACAGAAAAAAAAAATTAACAAAGAGACAATTGCTTAATCAAGGAGGTCAAAATTAAAATGGAGAACTTCACACTTGAAACACCAAGAGAGTCAAAATTGATGACAGATCCAAGTCTTCACGGAAGTCCAAGATCGAAGTCCTCTGAATTATCTATTGTTAAACTCATCTTATTTGCTCATTCAATTTTATTCTTTAGAACCCACTACTCCTTTACAAATTATGTTGTTTAGCACTTCACAGAAGCATTGAATATTATCATAATTCATAGCTATAAAAACCTCACGTTGACTAATTATTCCTTTGGACATAAAATAAAATACTTTATTTATAAATATAATAATCTTGTAACATTAATGATTAAAGTTGTGATACTATTAGATGTAATTAAAAATGAGGTGGTTTTTAGTTGTGATAATATTCCTTACTTTTGGAAAAATGTTGAACTTGTACTTTATTTTAGCCATAATAGCATAATTGAGATAAAAGACTAAAGAGTAAAGAGTGCAATGCTTGATCATAAATACGAGGGTTACTGTTTCAACATCATGTATAAATTAGAAGCATAAGCAAATCAAAGAAGTCCAAACCTCGGCTAAAAATACTATGGAAAGGTTTATGTCAATTTGAGGTTCGATTTTCCTCAATTAAAACACTTGGAAGGCCAAGCCTCCCTCGAATGAACCTACTTCTTCTACAATTCTTTTTATTACTTTCACTTTTCAATTATAGGCAATTGTCTAGCCATACCAAAGATGGAGTGTCTAGTCAAATGATGGCATGTTTACAGAGAAATGTGAATTTGATTGATGCAAGCCAAGAAGAAATGCACAATCGAATGTAAGAGATGATACCCTAATTCAAAATGGTATTTCCTATCAATGAAGATATTCAAAAATGACGAAAGTTTTATTTCAAATCCCACGAGAAGAAATTGACATCATTGCCTATCAAGAACGAGAGTCCTTTGATCTTTCCAACTTTGCATTGCTTTCTAAAGAAGTTCAAGATAATGAAATCAAGGTATAATTCAAGTTCAAGTGGAAGAAATTTGCTTCTCAAGACTACCATTTAGTCTCCCATCACTAATTTGAAAATACAACTTGAGGAGGAGGAGTTATGCCTTGTGAGGACAACATTGCTCTTCTTTCAGCTCGAACAAATAATATATTTTCTTCTTTGTGGAATTTCTCCAAGATTCATGCTTCAAAACGAAATGAAGAGGAACATTAACCCATCCACGCATTTCTTACCAATATTTAGCACTACATGGAATAGCTTCCAAAATATGACCTTACTAAAGATCAACCTTAGGGGGAAAGATTTTTCAAGAAGAACAACATTACCATCCTGTACAATTAAATTGTTTTACTTTTTATTTAAAGGAGGACTCAATCAAATAAGATGTTTTTAGTGGTGATATCTTTACTATTTGCTGAACATGTACTTTGTGTAAATTGTGGTAGTGCAGTTTAGTGAGTTGTTTTATTTGTTTCAACCTCTTGTATAAATTAAAAGCATAAGCAATGAATGATATATATATTTATATATATATATTCAAAATTGGGCTCAAAGTACTGTTGAACAAGTTATGACAATTGGAGGGTTGTTCTTCCTCCAATTAACCCACTTGGAAGGTCACGATTCCCTAGAAATAACCTACTTTTGTCAACTTTGCATTATTTTCAGTTTTCTGTTACAAACAGTTGTCTGAAAATTTTCCTTCTAAAAGTTGTAAACTTGTAATTCCTCGTAAAGACCTATGAGGATAAAACATTTCTAAAAAATAAAAAGAATGAAAAGACCAGCCTACTTAGGCTCAATGATGACTCCTCCCTTAATTCACAATTTTACAACACATTTATCCTATTCCAAACCTACAGGTCATATTTCTCATTAGAATAAGTATTATGCAAACAAAATGGGCCTGTAATCAGCAAACAACTCTATTATAAAATGGTATACCTGCTTCTCATTTAGTTTCATATGCTCATATACTGCACGAGCCAAATACTCATCTTCTTCGTCTTGCCAAGCTTCAACATAGCTTTCAAGTTCTGCAAGAAGCTAGAGTGAACATGTATGCTAACAAGATGAACATAAAAGGAGGGGCCCCAAGTCAAACTAGCAGAAAGAAGCTTTAATAAACATAACTAAACAAAACCATTTAGTGATTTTATGAAACAGTTAATACTATTGAATGGTTACAAGATTCTCAGTAACTATCCTGTCAGAAAAAGAGGAAAGTTGAAAATAATGAAAGAGAGAACAGAGACAAAACCCACCAGTGTAGTCTTAGTAAGATTAAAATGTAATGGGAAAATAATAACAGTTGCCCAAACTTTTGTACATTATTCTGCATTTTCCAATTCTCTGTTCATTCACTAGGTAGTTTGGAGACACTTTTCTGGTGATTGCGGAAAATAAACTTGCAAAACAGAAATATTTGTATCATTGTCAAAAAGAAAAATTGTTGTTTACCTTGTCTGGTTGATTCTACCCTTAGATCTTCATAAAAGATCCTTTGCATTTCCAACATCATTTCCTCACATTCACCTTGATAAGCATTGTGAAGTCCATTATAATCCCATAATAAATCATCAGAACAGGGAACAGAATTTGATATCTTTGAACTATAACTCTGCGAAGATTCCTTCAAATTTTTCAGTTCATCAGAAACTATGCCTTGAAAATCATATTTTACCAAATCCTGAACAAAAATGTAGAAAAGAGGATTAAGAGGAGATAAGATTAACAAGACTGATTCCCCTAATTAGAGCATCACATAGAAAGAAGATGAAAGATGCCAACCACATGGGAAAACAACTTGAAAGGACGAGAAATAAATTCAACCCTAAAGGGAAAACATGTAACAAATTAGGTGGACAGGGGAATCCATTTATTACAGTATTCTTGTGGGAAATTGGAAAAATGGTAATACCAGAAAAGAAAACAAAAGAAAAAAATAAATAAAGAATAACAAAAAAAAATAGCATTCAGCTCTATAATTTATGAATAATTGAAGATAGGTATGAAGCAGAAGGTTACTACTAAATGAAGTAAGGTTAGAGTAGGAGGCAGAATCCCATGAAAATTGACCAATTTGGTTAACCAACTCAAACATTTCAGTTCTCTTCTTCAACTACCACATTTTGGGTTTGAGCTGCATATATTTATATACCTTGGTATCAGAGTGCCACAATTAAAGACTTCAAAACTTCAACAAGTAGGCAATGAAGATTCTTTTTACGTAGACAAAAGTAAATTTCTTAATAAAAAATTGTCAAGAATTAATGTTTTTGCTCTATTCCTCTAAAAAATTGTCAAGAATGTATGTTTGTCCTTCAGTAATTTATTACGATTAAAGACAAATATGGCTTTTCAATACAAACAGAATTCAACCCAATAATATCATTAGTGAACCTTGACATCATACTCTATTTCGGCAGCATATTTTGAAACCAGCTACTACAAGAACAAGACTTAGTAAGCCTATTTGCGCTGTACATACCATACAATAGTAGACGTCTACAGCTTGCAACATAAGGTTGATATATTGAACTGGTAATAATATATTTGATAAGAAGACAGGGCTGAATTCAATTGCCAATATGCCAGCCCTTAAGATGAAAATATAACTCTGTCGTTTGAGAATCTACGCCAACAGTAAACAAATATGTATCTAAAAGAAATGCATAGCAAGGAGACACTGATAGTTATAGCACGAGCATTAACACAACATAAACATAATCGAACAAAAACATAACACCTATCAAAGCATGACAAATTTAATTAAAATAATACCTTGGAATCGAGATTAAGAGGCTGAGAAGTAGGCGACATTCTCATTTTCCATAGCAATCGTTTTCGGTCATCCATGACCCGTTTGTAACAGTTTTCTCTTAGCTAAACAAATACATCAACAAAGAAACCGATGAATCAAAAATTAATATTGCAAAAAATCGTGAGAATCAGAATTATAAAAAAAACAAAAGGCGAAAGACGAGTAGATGGAGAAAAGAGAGAAGAAACCTTGCGTTTCCAGCGATCATAGTTGTTAGAAAGAGGATGAGATTTGAGAGAAGAGCGTGTTAGGATCGAAGTTGAATTGTTATTTGTTGTAAAAGCAACTTCTGATTCTAACAATATCTCTTGGTGTGTTGTCATTTCCATTTGTTTGCCAGGTGAGTGCTCTGCTTCTACCATCTCTTCTGCCGCCTTCTCTTTTGTTTCTATTTCCATTGGCATTTAGGAGGCGGTCTTGCGAAGCACTGAAAACTCCAACCCTTGAAATTGTAAATAAGCAACAGTTTTTTTTTCTCAATAAAATGAAACAATTTAAGTTACCAATAGAATAATTTAGTTTCCCTCTTTCAAAACATATTTTACCAAAAAGGAAATCGAAAAAGAGGAAGAGATTGTTTTTCATTCATATTGTTTATTTTCTAAATGGTATCACTAATGAAAAAGTAGTACTATACTCGTTTCTTTTAATCCAAATTCATTCCCAACTCCAATCAATACATTTTCTTACGAAAATTAATTTATTAATTTTTTATATTTTATATTTTAATTTTGATAAAATATATTTAAATTTTTATTTAATTTAATATTTTTATTTTTTTTACTTATCCACTGTATACCATTACTTATATTTTATAAAAACTTAAAATTTTAAAATAGGAAGTATATTATTTTTATAAAAACTTAAAATTTTAAAATAGGAAGTATATTATTTTTATAAAATATATTTTATTTTATTTATATAAAATATAATATTATCATTTTTTACTGTATAAAAAGGAAAATAATGAATTAATATTATAAAAAGATTTTAATAAAGCTATTATTTTCATTCTCTTCAATTTACTTTTCATATTGTAAGAATATATTTCATGTTTATTCTAATTCCATAATAGAGTTGGTAAACAACATCAAATGTAATCAATTTATGTAATTTTTTTTTTATTCTGATTCATCCCATTCTAATTCAGTTTGATTTTTATTTTAAATTAATAAATATATTTTTAAATTACACTAATAATATTCATGAAAAGAATATAAAGGAAATGCAAACATTTAAATAATGAACTTAAAAAATATTATACTTAGATAAATATAATATTTAAAATGAGTACAAAATTTCAAGAAATATTAATTGAAAATAAAAATATTTTCTTAATCAATATTAGTTTAATAATTTTGAAGTTCAAAATAAACTATAATAAAATAGTTATTTGTTAGGAAAATTTTACACATGACACTCCCTAATTGAACCATGTCATCTTTGACTAGTTAAAAAATATATAATCAACACACAATCAGACTACATAACGAACATATATGTTTGAATTTAAACAGAAAACATAACTAGAATAAATTCATTGTATAAGATAATTATTTAATAATTAAATTAGATATTATCATATATTAAGGAGTTTAAATATATTTTCTTGAAACTTATTTGTATTAGTTCAACTCCTATAAATAACTTATTCATATAGTTATAAGATATGCTTTCCATAATTCCTATCACTATTTCAATTGAAATCCTCTTAAAGTATTGAATTAGGCATTAGAGTGGATTAAAAACCTAATGATATCATTACTTTTGAGTATATGCTTGATGAGCGAAATCCAGCATCGCCGATCCTGCAAATACTTTGGTTTTATATTTATAAAACTCTCGCAAGTGCACGAATCATTTCGTAGAAAATGATAAGTATACTCCTAAGGTCGATCTAAGGAAGGAATGTATGTAGTTTTTAATTTATTATTCAAACTTTTAAAAACGAAATTAAATCCTAAGCATCATGTCACGATAGTTTTGTTCTTGTGTTCCTAATCTAATAACATAAAATAAACATATATACAGATTAATTAAATATAATCTAATAACATTAAAATAAACATAGATACAAATTCAATAAATATTTATCTAAAAATAAATATAAATACAGATTCAATAAATATTCATGCAAATTTTATCATTTATATTAGTGGAGTATTTATGGATATAATAACTAAATTAATTATGCTTGCTCATATTATCTAGGTTATTAAATATATAAATTGATATTTTATTGATTCTCTCTTTTTTATATAAATACCACCTTTGGTGGGGTTAGATATTCTTTGTTAACTAAACAAATCAATTAACACCTATGGGTGGGGTTAATAATTAATTTGGTTAATTAAATTAATTCCTTTTTCTAAGAGATTGAAAATGAACCATTTAAATGCCACCTTTGGTGGGTTAGACAGTTTAAACTTTATTAAAGGTGTCCAAATTAAACATAAGAATTTAATTATCCAAGTACTAACTTTCAAGTTTTAAAACCACTATTGAAAACATGTTGTCAATACATTTTCACATAATAATTCTTATAAAAACTTTTGAAATAGAGTTTCACTCTAACTACCGGGCGATTGTACCAACAAATAAAAGAGCACTACTCTAAATCAGACCGGATAACTAAACCTTAAAATCTAATTTTCAGATTTAAGTTTGTAATGAAAAATAATATATTTCTCTATAACATCCTTAATATAAAATCTTGAATAAAAATAAAATCAATTCATTTTAGAAATTTTCACCTATTTAATATTTTGCAAGCATAACAACGTTATTATTACATCATAATTATAAACAGCTAGCACAGTTAAATTTAATCACAGACAAATTAAATATAACATGTAAGAATAAAGCATAAAAATAACTATAAAGAAAATAAAATCCTTACAGAACTTCGACGCTATTCTCGTTGCTAGAAAACCTCCAAGCAGAATTTGCACTTCCATTTATTGAATCAAAAACTAAAATATTACAAAAAAATTACAAATTCCTCTCAAAAAGAGAAGAACTCTAAAACTAAGAGAATTGAACTAAAAACTAAGAGAAAAACTAAGAAAAACTCAAAAACTAAGAAATGAGAGAAAGAAAGAAGAGAGAAGTGTGGTTTTAAGGTGTGTTTTGAAGTGAAGGGAAGGGGGGTATTTATAGGTGAGGATGGAGAGAAAAAATGAGTAAAAAAATGTTAAAAAATGTAAAAACGCGTAATGGAAATGCTGAGGTCATTAATGACGTCAGCATGACGTCATGGGCGGGCCGCACGTGAAAAATGGGGCGAAAAGGCGTGGGGCCCGCGGAGAAGGCTGCTGTCGCTATCTGTGACTCGGCGCGGCATGGGGCGTTGGGCTGCGCGCGCGGCTGGGCAGCGGGGCGCGATTTCCGTCTTTTTGACATTTTTGACATTTTCGACCCATTTTGTCCAATTTTTCCATGTTTGTTGACCTTTTCCCACTTATTTATTAATATATTTGTGATGTATTGCTTCAAGTATTCCTCTTTGAGTCTTTAAATTGTGTTTTTAAGCCAAAATACCTGAAAAACAATAAAAATACCCGTGATTCCGAAAAAGACAAATTTATATAAATATATGATAAAACATATAAATATATATATTTTTAATCAAATAATGTGCATAAAATCATGGTAATTTTAGTGCTTTTTAAGCACTCATCAATGCTCATTTATTTCAAGACTCGAATCGACAAACATGTGGTCAACACCATGAATGTAGAAACTATATTCAACATCCGATGCTACTTGTGGAAAAGAAATTTGGTATTTTGATCATCTGAGTTAACGAACAAACCAAAAGCATGTATCGTGTTTATTGCATTCTTTATTTTGTTCATCGTGTTCATCACATTTTTTTCCTCCTAAAGATCATGTTCGATCTATCAAACCTCCAGAATGAGTTCACAACAAAGTTATAAAGTATACCCTATTACTCTAGTTAAGAATGAGCAAGGTAACTCCCAGAAGAAAGAGACTTTACTTCCCAAGAAAACCAAGAAGGTAATAAATCTAAAAAATCCCACCATAGAAGAGAAATTAGGATGTTTGGAAAACATGTTGGAGCAATCGATGCAACTTTAGACACAACCTCGAGAGAAGCCAGATGTGTCTACTGACACCCCTATGCTCTAAGTCAAACTGAGCAGAGAGTTCAGAAAGACCAACATCCAACTCCCAACAATAGTCACAGTTCTACCCACAACAAAGTCCTAGTCCACATCAGATTGTGACCTAGAGTTCTAGAAATCCCAACACAATGGAAACATTTAATGGCATCAACGATGATACCCAACTACGAGTATAGCCAACAACTATAATCTAAAATGGTGAGAATCATCTTGTCTATAAGTGTTCGCATGTTGAACACTAAGACTTGAGGAGACACCTTGAAAACTAGTCGTCATACCTACTATAGTCAGGTGATAATAGCATATAAATGTATATCTAAAATATATAAATTAATTGATAATTATTATTCAAAGAGTTTAAAATTAATAATTATCTATATTATTTCAATAATTGACTTATTTTTATTGTGATTATTTTAGACTTGTAAGATCAACAAAATAAATAAAAGAATATCAAATAAATCAAATTGACATTATTTCATTGGGTTAATGATGTGGATGATTTGAGAGAATGGCTAAAAAAATGCTTGTAAAATTCGACAAGTATTGGCAAGAAGTTAATATTGTTATGGCTATAAGAGTTGTTTTGGATTCTAGATTTAAGATTAATTATCTCTAATTCTATTTTCCAAGAATATATGGAGAGAATGTCATTTTTGAAATTAAAAAGAAGAGAAAAAAGTGTTGTGATCTGATAAATAGGTATCGAAAGAAATGAATTATAGAAGAAGAGAATAGATAAATAGAGTTTTCAACACATTCCAATATGTCTCAAAGTTCAAAAGATACTAGTGTTCTGAATCCTAGTGGTGTAATTGAGTATAAATAATGAAAATTAATGCAAAATAAAACTGGATCTTTGAAATCTGAGTTGGACTCATATTTAGAGGAAGTTGATATGGAAATTTTGAATGAAAAGTTTGATATATTGTCTTTGTGGAAGTGCAACAAACATAAGTATCCAATAATGCATGACATGACTAAAGATATCTTGGTTATTCTGGCAACCACTCGTTTTTCAAAATCTGCATTTAGCACAAGTGGTAAAGTAGTGAGTAAACACAGTATTAAACTCAAAGAAAACACATTGAAAGCTTTGATGTGTACTCAAGATTAGTTATGGGCTAATATTCATAAATAAGGTATAGGTTTATATATTTAATATTTATACATATTATATTTTATTAACAATTGTTTTATGTACTATATATTAATTATTTAATTGTGTATTCGAATAATTTATAATTTATTTAAATATGTTAACTCTTGGTTCATACGTTTCTACTATTATTATTATAGAAGATGATGTTGAGGTAAAAAATTTATATTATTGATTAATCAATTTGTTATTTTGGTTTATAAAAATGATTTTATATGTTTGATTTTTGCAAGATACTCGTATTGTTGAAGAATAATTGGAAGATAGAATTTTTACTTTATTGTACTTAATTTTTCTTAAATTTATGTAATTAGTTTTCAATATTTGTATGAGTTTAGAATATTTTATTTGTATTTTGTGATGTTCATTTATATGTAACCTTGTCGAGATTCAAAGAAATATCTAATCCTAAGTATATTCAAATGTAGAATAAAAGTTTACATAGAAGATATACGTTGTTGAGGAAAAGAAAAAAGTAACTATTATTCTTTATATCTTGCCTCAACAGTCAAATCATACATATCTACGTAATCACAAGTTGAGAGAACAAATTCACGAACCTTGAGCCCAATCGCTTTGGGCCTTTGGTTGCATAATCAAAGGAAATCTAGTTGAATAGAATTTTTTTAAAAAGTTTAGAAAATGTTTTTTTTGATATTTTTTAATAACCATTCTGAATCGTTACTCATGGGTAAAAAACTATTTTTAAATTGTAATGATTTTTGGACGATTTTAAGTATATATTTTATAATTCAATTTAGGAACAATTATATCAAAATCATTCCCACCCGTACCCGCGTCTATTCTTATCTATAATGATTTATTTATCGATTAATGTTATGTTATATATTTTATTAAAAATATTTTTCTTATTTTTTAGAATAATGAATCTTTAAATTCATCACATTCTTTAAAATTTAATTTAATTTTTTGTATTTTTAAAATTTTTTTGCTAATTATTATTTATTGTGAAAAATATTTTGAGATATATTATATTTTATTTTTATTATTTTTTAATTTAATTTAATTTTTGTTATTTTAAGGGTAATGTCTATACTTATAATTTTTTGCTATTATTTTGTAAGAGCTTATAAAGATTTATGATATGTATTTGATAATAGGTGGTAGATAAAACTAAAATCACCCGAATTGAAAATAAAAAACAAAAGATCCCAGTTCAGAAATGCCCATCAAACGGCCCTATATAAAATCCCATAAACACATAAACCCCTTCTTGAAACAAAACCTTGGGGCTTTATAAGGTTCGTTTTCAAGAGAAAATCAGAGACGAGACCAAGACTCCAAGAGAGTAGTCCACAAGGTGAGTTCTCGTGAAGCCTTCCATCTCGTGGATTCCTATCGCTTCGCTTCCGATGATTTGAGTTTTCCCTTTATGTAATTATTTGTTGATTTTGATTGTTGAGGTTTTAGAATATCTTATCAAGTATTGTTCGTGCTTCATTTTGGTTGATATGTGTTTGTACATTATTTGTTTAGTCTATACACTTTTGGATGGTGGGTGAGCAAAGGAAAGGAATTTGAAAATTTTTGGGTTGAAAAAGCATTCTTGTCTGATTCGAGGTCTGGCATAGTAATTGTATATGTTATCTGTTCGGTTTAGGTTCATTTTGTAAAAGGTTTTCTATATATTTTAATGAAGTATTAGTAGATGGCATCTGGGAAGAGAGTTCCTGTCTGTTCTTGCTGTCTATTATATTCTAATTACAGGTGTTTGCGTAATAATCATAATCCGTAGTGGAACATATGCAATGGTTAATGGGTTTTTGGTTATTTGTTTGGCTATTGTGTTACTGTTGCTTTTAAACCAACTAGAGCACTTATTCAATCTTTATGAATGTAAAATATTAACTGATGCTAGGTTTACCGTATGGGGAGAGAGTTCCTGTCTGTTCTTGTTGTCTATTATATTCTAATTACAGGTGTTTGCGTAATAATCATAATCCGTAGTGGAACATATGCAATGGTTAATGGGTTTTTGGTTATTTGTTTTGCTATTGTGTTACTGCTGCTTTTAAACCAACTAGAGCACTTATTCAATCTTTATGAATGTAAAATATTAACTGATGCAAGGTTTACTGTCTGGTTTTATAAGAGGAATGACCGCTAATTTACTATATAGGCTCATTTTCCCAAGTCCTAATTTATTATCTTTAGGTTCTGGGTTGTTTTGTTGACAATACTGTAAACCTTTATTAAAAATTATTTGTAATATATTATCTTGATGATTCCTTTTTAATAGACAGCAAACAAATTGATTGCAATTTAATCTGTTCTCTTATGAAAGGTATTTCTATATTGCCTTCGTTTTAGGTTGTTGTCATGGCTTTTCTCAATAAAGTGGGGAATATACTTAGACAGACTGCAACCAAGCAGATAAATCATGACTTGTGTCCTCAACCCTCTTTCTTCCAAGCAATGCGATGGATGTCTAGTTCAAAAGTCTTTGTTGGAGGTATATGCTTACTTCTTTTACCCTTTTGAATATATAAGTGAATCATTTTCCCTTTTATATTGCATATTATGTTGATTTTTTCAAATTTTGTATGGCAGGTATATCATATCAGACTGATGAAGAGAGCTTGAGAGAAGCTTTTGCAAAGTATGGAGATGTTATTGATGGTAAGTAATTATTTTTGTCACACTCCTTTACGTGTCCCAGACAATGGTAATCAATACTCATATAGGTATTATCAGTTAATTGTTTCTATCTGTTTCACAAGTATTGTGCATTATCATCTGTTAATTGTTTCTATCTGTTTCACAAGTATTGTGCATTATCATCTGTTAATATATAATCTTTTATGAAATTTCTTAAAAAAATATTAATAACTGTTGATAATGTGATAATCTTGTAGCAAGAGTTATTGTGGATCGTGAAACTGGTAGATCCAAAGGGTTTGGCTTTATTACATACACTTCCAGTGAGGAGGCATCTAGTGCCATCCAGGCTTTAGATGGACAGGTATTCTGCACAATAAATTTTACACAGTATGTTTTCAAGCTGCGTAGTTGCATTTGAAAATTTAAAGTGGACTATATATTTGTTCGTGTGTGGTGTTTTCTGCTTGATTTGGTCACTTTTAAGTGCATTTTATTAATGCACTGTGGGTAAAATTTTTTCTCAGGATCTTCAAGGTCGTAGAGTGAGGGTAGATTATGCTACTGATAAGCGTAGTGGCTTTGGAGGTGGTGGTGGATATGGTGGGGCTGGTGCTGGGGGAGGTGGAGGTGGAGGTTATGGCAGTGGTTATGGTACAGGTGGAAATTATGGTGGAAGTGATGGTGTCGGTGATGGCTTTGGAAGTGGAGGAAATAATAGCCTTAACTATGGTGGTGATAACTATGGCAGTGGAGGGGGTAATTTTGGGAGAAGTGGTGCTGGTGGTTATGGCGGTAGCACCTACAGTACTGGAGGTGCAGGTGGGGGATATGGTGAAAGTGGAGCTAGATACGGTTGTGGAAATTCTGCTAACCTTGGTGTTGCTGGTGGTGCAGGGGCCAATGATAATTTTGACAGTGGTGGATATGAGAGAAGCATGGGCTCAACATTTAGCGGTGGTAGTGATCAATTTTCCAACACTGATAGTTTTGGCACAGGTAATAAATTTGGAGATAATAATCAGGCTGATCCCTTGGAAGGAAATTACCGGGACGAAGATGATGATGCCAATGATTTTGTTAAGAGAGCTTGATACAAGGTATAAGTTGGAGCAATATAATTTGCTTCATCAGTATTATGTAGGTTGTTTCCCTGGAGATTTTGTCCCCCTTTATCAGTGTAACCAATTTGTTGTATGGATTTGGTAGTGACGATTAACTTTGCGCTAGTTATATGCATAATAATTGCGTTTTTTTAGATCTCTGTTGTCTGTGGTCAAGTAGTCAAGTGGGGAAGGGGAGGGGAAAGAGTAAAGACACAACTAACACTTGGTTGGAACTAAGCTCTAGCTATTTGCTTGAGGTGTGATGATCCTATTCTTATGGAACTGATGCCAACAATAAAGCATTTCAGTGGGTATGGGCAAGATGGCTATGAATCATCATAGAATATGCAGAAAATAAATCCATGTATGACTTGAGTGTACGCTCATCAGAATTTATTTGCTGCCGCAGCAGTATTTAGTCAGAAAATGTGGTTGTGGAGTTGCTTACTTGACTCGGGAGCACCACTAGTACTTGATTATTAAATGTTTAATGTGCTTTACCAACAATAATCTGATTTAACATGGTAGTGATTATCCATCTATTTAGATGTGTTAGTTTTCTATTTCTGTGTGTTGCAGGCAAGACAAGATTTAATTAACTAGATGTATAAGTTGTAATAAAATGTCTAGGCGTCTCTAGCTATGCTGGAGGCCCTGAACCAAACGGCTCCTTTCCATTTATCTTTTATCATTTGGCCGCCAAAAGGAAGATGTATGCAAAGTTATTTAAGTTTGCATTGTACAGATACAAAGAGGGGCATTTCGGTGACGAATATTTTGTACTGATTTGCATGATTGGAATGACTTTATTTTATTATTTGTGCAATTGAGGACTGGAACCAATTGTTTTTTGCATTTAATAGTGTTAGGTATATGCTAAAAAAAATTCACATTAACTATGCTTTGGGTGGTTCTTATGTATTTAAGATAATTCACTTAATAGGTTGACTTTGTGATGGAACAAAGCTTCCTACGAGTAGTATTAGAGACTACTCACCTGTCACAAACTTAGTATAAGTGTGTGAATCCAATGCTGTTGGGAGCTCCCACTATTTTGTGTGAATCTCAATACTCAGTGTGAGCACGAAAATGAGTATTAGTTTTGGAAATTGAAACACAATGTAAAGTGTTAAGATAATTTGTGTATTTGATTGAGAGGAGTTGAACTACGATATAAAGTATGGAGATAATGTATTTTTTATCAAGAGGTTCTAGTAAATCATGTGGTATTTCATTCAAGATATAGATTGTTAGTAGTGATGCAAGATTCGGATTAATTGGCATAATAACTTAATACAAATAGCTTTTTACAAATCTTTGAAAGATTATGTTTTGTGATAATTGGGATTGGTTAATAAAATAATTTTTAATCAATTAGTCTTTAAGTAGAGAAATTTGATTGAATTGAATGTTTCAAAAATAAACTTTTTAAAAATAAATGGCTCTAAATGATGTAATAACTTTAAAGTTAAAAAACGAATTAATTTCTCTTTTTATTATTATAACTTTGTTTATTGATTTTTGAATTTGTTTTATTTGTTTAAGTTTAATTAATTTACTATTTTGTCAAACAATAAAAACCACCCGGCAAGTAATTATTTTTATGTTAATTTTCTATTCAGTAATTAGTAGGATAATTTTATGAATCATCTATGGGTTTTTACGTTGTCTTACTACCTACATTTTTTAAAGAAAACTAACGTTAAATCTTTGACTTGTTCTTTTGAATGCGGTCATTGAACTACATGTAAGCAGGATTAATAAACGGATGGATTAAGTTGGGTTCGGATTGAGCCAACCTATGTAACCAAAATCACTCGTTTGATAACCTTAATTTTTTTTCGCTAAAAAGTTTGATAACCTATTGTATGGTTATATTTACTATTTTTTTATAAGTAGGAAAAAAATGTTTGCTCTTACCAAAAGTAAAAGCAATATAATTTAGCCAAAAAAAGAAAAAAAGAAAATAAGTGATTATGTGACTTATACATCCCACGAACATGGTTTTCTATAATATAGTCTCTCTCCCCCAAATATGTCAACAACATTTGATACTTTTGAAATATTATTCTTATACTTCCAATGTCTAAGGTGCTTAGAGCCTTAACTTACTTAACCTATGTTTGAAGCTGGGTTCACACATTTAAAGATATCTGCGTAAGTCTCACATCTGAGGTATTATGGTTCAACATGTTTGATATACATAGGAGACCAATCTCAGGAAAGTTAACACATTTTTTTCGCTTTCCTTAACTCTCGAACCTCGGTCCTGACCCCTTAAGACCTTAATAGGAAGCGAGTTGGTACTATCTGGACTAATTAGTCTAGATGATACGATGGTACCAACTCGCTTCCTATTAAGGTCTTAAGGAGTCAGGATTAGTCCAAATGGTATCAACTTGCTTCCTATTAAGGTCTTAAGGGGTCAGGATCGAGGTTCAAGAGTTAGGGGGAGTGAAAGAAATGTGTTATCTTTCCTGAGGTTGGTCTCCTGTGTATATCAACCATGTGGAACCATAATACCTCAAACAGAAGACCTACGCAGATTTAGTCCAGATGGTACCAACTTGCTTCCTATTAAGGTCTTAAGGGGTTAAGATCGGGGTTCGAGAGTTGGGGAGAGCAAAAGAAATGTGTTACCTTCCCTGAGGTTGGTCTCCTATGTATATCAGTCAGATGGAACCATAATACCTCAAACATATGACCTACACAAATATCCTTAAATGTGCGAACCCAGGTTCAAACATCAAAAGACGCTTTTTTTACTAGGGTCCCTTAGCCTTTGGTTGAAATTCACATTGGTCAGTTTGTTGGGGTTTTTTCACCTTCCTTAGTCTCGAACCCGTGACTTGGACCTTTTTAATCATAGATTCTTAGAAGCTGGTACCATTTGGACTAGTTTTCTAATAAGGTACTTGAGAACTAAGTATCGGGTTTGAGAGTTAGAGAGAATTAAGAAACGCATGTTAGTCAAGGTTGAGCCCCACATGTATATCCTAACATATGTAAGTCATTCTCAAACATTAAAAGTCTCCCTTTTTACCATCATCTTATATTGGGTTTAGATAATATCCACGTGGGTCCCCTAACCTTTGGTTGAAATTCACATTGGTTAGTTTGTTGGGTTTCTTTGGCATTCCTCAACCTCGAACCTATAACCTGAATCCTTTTAAAAGACTTCATTTATAGAATTATATAATAATCATTTTTTATTTTTATTATAAAATTAAAGAAGTTACAGGTTATATATAATTATTTTTGTTATATTTATTCAAATTTTAATATTTTTTAATTAAAATTAAATCTTTTTAGAATAATAAATAATAACCGATATGACTTAGTTAGAAATTAAAGATTAAAATTCTAAAATATTTCAATTTAAATTATTTAATCACCCTTCGTAATATTTATTTTTAATATTTTTAATTAAAAATAATTTTTTAGATAATAAATAATAGACGTATTGACTCAATTAAAAATTTTAAACTATAATCATATAGAATAATTGAATCACACATTTGTAACTTTACTTTTTCAATATTTTTAATTGAAATGAATAATTTAAAATAATAAATAAATAATAGACATAATAACTTATCTATAAATTAAAAATTAAAAAATTTCAGTTATAATTATTTACATAATTACTTAATTAAGAATTAAGAATTAGGATTCTAAAATACTTAAGTTGAGATTATTTAATCATTTTTTTTAGTTTTTTTTTCATAAAATTTAAAAAGTTATAAATTACATATAATCATTTTGATCATATTTCTTCAAAACTTTTATGTTTTTAATTAAAATTGATTATTTTTGGAATAATAAAAAGCAATCATTAAAAACAAGAATTTTAAAATATCTTGGTTTAGATTATTTAATCATAATTTCATAACTTTGTTTTTATATAAAATTAAAATAGATACATATGGTATATAGTTATTACAGTAAAAATTATTATAAATTTTAATATTTTTAATTAAAATTAATTATCTATATAATAATAAATAACTGATATAAACACTTAATTAAAAATAAAAAATTAGAAATATAAAGTCTTTAACTTTTGATTATTTAATCATACATTCTTAAATTTTCTTATAAAATTAAAATAGTTAGAGATTGAATATAATTACTTTAATACATTTTTTATGCTGTAAAACGTAATACTAATAATTATTATATATCTAGATTACTAGATAATATGGCCATGATTTATTTTTTCAATTTTTTTTATATCAAACTATTTAATACAATTTAAATCTTTGACTTGAAAAGAGATAATATGAGTTTATTTGATGATATTACAATACAAAAAGTGTAAAACAAGCATGTTTGAGCCCAACTTTTTTTTATTATATTATCTTTTCATTTCGTCTTAAAATGTATAAATTTTAATACTATAAAAAACAAGAAACCTTCAAATTAATTATGATTAAATTTTCACTTGTTTTACTATATTCGTAATAATTATAAAATTTTGTACTTTAAAATTTAAAAGTATTTTTTTAATTTTTTTTTGTATACATGTTACATAGTTTCTATGCTATTTACGAAGCATTGATCAATAAAAATATCTTATTTGTTATTATGTTTAACTTTTTACCATATTATTTTTAAATATTCAAATAGAGTAATAAAATATCACAATTAAAAATAAACAGTACATATTATGTGTTTATAAAATTAATAATTAGTTTTATAATTTATTAAAATATTGTAATAAAAATATATTATCATAAATAATAATAACTTTTTACCATATTATTTTCAAATATTCAAATAGAGTAATAAAATATCACAATTAAAAATAAACAGTACATATTATGTGTTTATAAAATTAATAATTAATTTTATAATTTATTAAAATATTGTAATAAAAATATATTATCGTAAATAATAATATTTCTATATTCAATCCACAAATCTAAATTTACACTTATCCTAATAATGACTACTTGGTAATAAAGGCTAACTAAGCCTTCTATTTTATTTGCTTCACTACTTTGATATATAAGTTTCATCATTTTATAAATTAATAAAAAGCAATTCAATTCAATCTTCAACACTTTTTAATTTTTTACTGTTGGATTATTCTCCAGCATCGATCAACAATTGTAAAAAGGGATGGTGTATCTATTGATGCGGACCTTACCTATGGAGCCTGAATCAAGTAAGATATTATTAACCAACCATGGTCCATGGATATGGAAATGAAAATAATGGTAATTTTTCCACTTTACAAGTCCATCTTACTGACGAGGTTGGTTATTTTTGAACAAGAAACGAGTTGAGATGCTCATCAACCAGTGAGTTGAGGACAGTTGCCACCATCAGCCTCATTGATGATATCCATTCTGCCATCGGAAAAAAATTAGGGCCCTCCTCCTCCCCCCCATCTAAACATCCTTTTCAAAATCATGTAGCCAATAATGACAATGCCTTGGAAGAGTTGGAGACAGTGACAACTGTGGAACCTGGACATGGAAGCAAACACAATATTGGCAAAACGTATGTTGAATATATGTTGAATCTTATAATGATATTTAAAATACAGCTATTGATAGTAGTGAATTGACTTCAAGCAACAATTCAACAACACAATTTCCTCCGAAACAAGTGATGGAGAGACATGGTGAACCTAGCAGTAATGGTAAATATAGGATACCATCCTCTGTTTGGCACCAATGGAATGGAGTACTGCTTCCAAAGTAGAGATATCAAATTGGTTGTCCCATCCCGTCTTATATCCCACTTAATGACCTTAATAGGTTTATGGATTAAAATTATCTCATCCCATTTAAAGTTGTCTCTAATGGACCCATGATTATTATAGATAATTCTTGATCTCTCTTCAATATTCAAATGAGTTTCACCGAAGATCAACTAAACTGGTTAGGTAATTCAGACGAGTAACTTAAACTTGGTGAAGTAAACAACACTTGCACTGTTCCACCAATACACTTCTCAAGAAGCAAACCCCAACAACAACATCAATTGATACTGGTCAAGAAACTGCCATCTCTAATGAGGGTACAGATGTTACCAAGGCCAAAACTGAAGCAAGAATTTGTCAAATTATAAGAGAAAATGAACAAAATCATGATAAAGGCGATGCATCTCAAGCCAAAAAATTGTCTCCTTCAGCTGGTATTTCCGATGGTTCAGATAATGGTACAAACTCTTTTGCATTTCCCATGTAAGATTTCTTGCTTCTCTTTTATGTTTTCTTAACCAAAACTACTACATTCCTCTATAAGAAATTAAGTTTTTATTGCCCACATCAGCCCTTTTGTTGTCATATGAAGATTGGCAGGGGTTGAAGAAAAGAGTATTACATTAAGAGTAGGTACAGAGAAGCCGATGTTTGAATCACAGCAACAGACCACACCACAACCAGAGACACCTAAAACATCTCCAGTTGATGAAGCTCAACCCCCAAAAACAACCTCAAATGTCATCCAGTTTAGAGGTGGTTTTCTTGCTTCTCATATTGTCTGCAACATTCTTGAGAATAATTGGCAAATCCAAATAGTTGTGGTTGGTGTTATCTTGCAAATCCTAGGGTATGAGAGTGCATGATAGTTGGTTAGACTTAGTTACAAACATTATCACATCCTTTGATGGCAGGAAAACCATGTATATTCACTTGTTAATTCTAGAAAAAAGGATTGTCAGTCTCAACCCAGCTCTTACCAGGCATCTTTTTAACTGCTCTATCTCTCATCATTCTCCTAATCATTAATGCATCATTCCATCGCCCTGTTGCTCTATATACATTACTTAAAAGTATATAGCTCAAGTGGTATTTAGGCTCCAATTTCATCATTTTTTTAGCTATACGCTCTGCATAAGCATAGTTTGTACTTGTTGTGCATGCCCCTAGAAGAACTATCCAAAGAGAAGACTCATCTCTACAATTTGAATTTCCTATCAGACTCTCAGCTTCATCAAGCAGCTCAGCTCTTCCTAGTAGACCAACCATGCAGTTATAATGTTCAACACCAGCTTCTATTCCATATTCTTTTGACATCAACTTAAAATACTTCTTCCCTTCATCAACCAAACCAGCATGACTACAAGCAAAAAGAACTGTAATGAAACTAATATAATCGGGGTTAATATCCTCTCTAATCATCTCTTCAAATATTTCAAGAGCTTCTCTACCTCTTCCATTTTGTGCAAACCCACATATCATTGAATTCCAAGTAATCAAATTCCGAACTGGCATTTCCATAAAAACTCGATGAGCGAATATTATACAGCCACATTTTGCATAAAGGTTAACTAAAGCTGATTCCACAATAACATTTCTACAATCACTCCTTCTCACGTACTGGCAGTGTACCTCTTTTCCCTGCCTTAGAGCACCCAAACCTGCACATGCACGAACAACAGTTCCAAAACAGTACATGTCGGGCTCTTTTATTTCCCTGAAAAGCTCAATGACAGATCCATGATATCCATTTTGACAGTACGCCCCAAGCAATGCAGACCATGTAACCAGGTTCTTAATTGACATCCTATCAAAAACACGTCTTGCTTCCTCAACTGACCCACACTTCCCATACATGTCAACCAGACTACTCGCAACAACTACATTGCAACAATGTCCATATGTAACAACTTTAGCATGCAATTCTTTGCCTTGTTCTAGCCTCCCTAGATTACCAGAAGCAGTCAATACTGTCCCGAATGTAAAACTATCTGGAGACAACCCATGATTTCTCTGCATCAAGTAGAAAAAGGCAAGAGCCTGCTCAAACAAATTATTCCTTGTCATTGCTGAAATAATTGAAGTCCAGCATATGGCATCTGGTTCAGGCAATTCATCAAATATATGGCGAGCATCATTTAGAATGCAATTATTTCCATACATGTCGATCAAAGCACAACTAATGAAATTATTATGACTAAAGCCTCGAGTCACAACCATCCCATGAAAACACAAACCAAGCCTCAAATTCCCAAGTTCTGAGCACGATTTAATCACAACAGATAAAGTGAATCCATTTGGTTCCACCCCAGAATCCAACATATCCCATAACAATGCAATTGAGTTTTGGGGTTTTCCGGCTCGAACATACTCACTTATCATTGAGGTCCAACACACCACATCCTTAACAGACAAGCCATTGAACACTCTCCGAGTCTCTACAAAATTGAAACCCAACTTAAAATAAAGAGAAAGTAAGCTATTCCCAACAAAATGATCGGTGTCAAGGCCAGACTTAATGACACGGGCATGGATTTGAAGGCCAGATTTGAAAGAAATGGCTTTTGTGGAAATTTGTACAAGGGAAGCATAGATAATTGGTTTGCTAGTGATTTTGGTGGGTTCGATGGAATTGAGGAATCGAAAGGCGTTAAGAAGCTCCCCTGACTTGCAAAGCTGGAGAATTTGGGATTCTTTGGCAGATGGATTTTTGGTATTTTGAAGATTGAAGGTGGGTAGAGAGCTACAATAGCTTCTGAAAAATATCTTCATGTCGGCCAAAAATCGCACTTTTCCTCCTTCAAATTAATAATAGCACTGATAGCCGATGATAGATAACTCAGAGATAATTAACGAATCCTGCAGATTCCCATTTGCTTCACTTTTAAAAGTTGATACTCCCAAGAGCTGTGTGATGGGATTCCCGTTGGGATGGTATTGAATGTTGAAGTTACCATGGATGACGAGGTACTTGATCAGCAAGAAGAAAATGATAGAATACTGGTACCAGCTGAGAATGCCAAACTGTTGCGAGGCATTTTTGCCAACATTACAGGTATTTGAGAAAAGCTATGGAAGGCTTCTTATGAAGTTAATGGAACCACCGTAATCTCTAATAATGTTTACTTTATTTAATAAAAAAAAATAAGATTTTAGTATCTCTTTCTTTTAAAAGAAAAGGAAAAGAAAAGAGAATAGGTATGTAAGGCTATATTGAAGGCAATTGTAGCAATACTTGACAATACTCGTAATGCTTACAAACACTTGCAAAAGATCATGTAAGGCTGCATTGAGTGATTGAGAAAATGCATGCAAACCATTAACCAGTGTAAGCCTTACAAGCAGTTTGAAAAGACTTTGTAAGGCTGTTAAATATAGCAAGAATTGTGACACTGAATATTGCATGCGCAATAAACTTATGGTGCAGCCGTGAAACATATGATTGTAATTACATTTTCTATTATCTTGTATTTGATTGAATTACTGTGATGAATGTATAAAATTTAGTATAAATATATAGCCAAATGTTGTAATTGATAATGGAATATCAAAAGTATAATCAATGAAATTCAGTGCACCATTCATTATCTTCTTCCTCCTTTCTTGTTAAAGCTAGTTCTTATTTTTCAGCTTAGCTAGTTTTATGATAGAGTAATTTAGAGGAGGAATGAAAGAAGAAGAGTAGAGAAGGAAGAGGAGCTGATTTGTATAATATCTCATATATTCATTTCCATATCTCATTGGTTATATATAGCCTTACAAGAAATTAAAGAAAACAAAGGGAGTGCGAGAAAGCAATGGTGAGTGCGTGAAGAAAATCATGAGCATATCCTCCTAACGGCCTAGTGGTCCCTTCTTCCTACAGTGTAACCACCTCTGCAATTTGAGTAACCATCTTTGCGTTAGGGAATGACTTTTGCACCCATATGTGGCTATGTCTACGCAGCTTGGCATGCATATAAGCAATGCACGTATCATTTCTCCCCCTTTTTAGAATCATTTTCTTCAAGGATGAAGTTGGGGTATGATTTGGTAAAAATATGAGCAGCATTACTTATCATCATATCAATCACATGTTTAGCAGTATGTAATTTGAGGCCATCAATCCAACTATAACCAACTCTGTCATTGAATTGTTCCTTCTGAGCAGACTTAGGATTTTCTTGGAAATCGACCAACACTTGTCTCATGACAGAGTTCGAGAGGATGTTTTGAATTTCAAGATTCTGCATTGCTTTAGCTTGTCTCTCCTTTAATTCATCGGGACTTAAATCTCCACGACTAGCTTTGTTAATCTGTTGTATGCACCTTTCTATGCCGTCAAGCAATTCTTGGCTGTTAGGATTATGTTTCAAGCCCTCCTGGTATGTTTCCAAAGCTTTTTCATGTTCCTTCATGAAAAGCTAGACTGCACCTTTTTTATTATAATTCTTTGAGAATGTTGGATCCAGCTTAATACATTTCTCTACATCTTTCAATCCCTTAGGAAGGGCCCCAAGTTTGGTGTAGCAAGCTGCCCTGTTACTATATGCTCTTGGATCATTGGGATTCCTTCTAATAGATTTTATGTAATGTTTCATAGCCTGAAGATACTTCTGTTGTTTGAAATATTCATTGTCTTTCTCATGTTCATCATCAGCCAACTTTGGATCAAAGTATTCCTATTGCTCTAGATCCTTTTTTTCTTTCTCAACTTTATTTAGTTTCTTCCTCTTGAACTCCTGAGTAAAGTGGTTCACCATTATGTTGTCAAAATCTCCACCTCCAAGATAAAAAATCAAAACATTCTTTTCTCCAACACTGGTAGGTTTCTTGTCCAAACTACAAGCAATGGCAGCATCAGTTGACTCATTACTAAGACATATAAAGTTAAGACCAACAATTACACCAACATCAACAATGACACTAAGGATGTTGGCACCAAATCCCTCGAAAAGAGATTTATAACCCTCATTCTTCACAATTTGAGATAATGGGTCAAGTGAGCTCTTGTACTTAACATCTTCCCCAAGTGTCATCATCATTCTTCTTCGGATAGTATCAATCAGATATGAGGCAAGACCAGCACCATTGAGGATCACCCAACTAAGAGCAAAGCCATCAAAGAAATTATCCTGCATTTTTTTGTAAGAAGTATTAGTTTAAGAGCATCATACATTCTAAAGTACGAACTATAGTACATAATGATTCCAACACAAGAATTGTTGAATCCACGGTAAAGACCAACAATACCATCAGTTTTTGAGTTTTTCTGTAGACACCAACTAAACCATTGAATTGTCTCTCTCCTCCCTTCTTTGTAGCTTTGGCATCATTTGTAAGACGTATTCGTGCACAATCCAAAGAATAAAGATGAAGCTCCAACTACACCACTAGATGCCAAGTTACCTCCAAACCATTTCCTGTGACCATCTCTGTCTTCCTCAAAGTTGAACATTGATAACTGTATTTTATATAGTTATTTTCATCAATTTTAGTAATGATAATTGCTATGTTCTTTTAATATTTAATTAATTTTTGTTAAATAAATAAATATTTTCCTTTTATGTGCTAAAAATACATTTTTAATAAAATTAAATAATTTGTATCGAAAATGTACTTAATTTCATATTTCTGTCCACAAATATAATTTATGATAATATAGTTTCTTAATTACAATTTATAAAAATCGAAAATATAATTTAAATTAAATTTGGGCTTAATTATAATTATTAAAAGTTTAAAAATTTAATTTAAAATTAGCAAAGGGCTTAACTGTAATTTAAGAAAGTGCAAAATGTAATTTGGATTAAATTTGTGGGTCAAAATATAATTAATAAAAGTTTAATATTCTGCGCAGGAGAGAAGAAGTCCACGCGCCGTATTCCAAACGCGAAACGTGGACCGTCCGATCAAAGGATCAACGGATCAGATTCGCGCGTGTTCATCAAGCCCGACCATGTATACTTGCACTTTATTACTTGTGACCGTGTATACTTGCACGATTTCTGTGTGTTGCAAAACACCACAACAAGTTTTCGGCGCCGAAAACTTGTTGTTGTTTTTGCAACACACATAAAACGTGCAAGTATACACGGTCACAAGTAATAAAGATTTGTAAGTAAAGATCGTTCCCACGGCGATTTGTACTATAGTTTGTTAAGTACTAAAATTGTATCTTTCTGATTTTATCCAAAACAATCGTTGATTTAACAAAAAGGTAATAAAAGAAAATAAAAGAAATCTAGGATTGCAAAATTTTCACCAAACTAATCCACCCAAATCATATTATTTTCTTTTGATTTATATTTTTTGGTACATTTAATTTGTCAACCGAAAACTTCTTTTTTATTCATACATCTCTTCCGAGCTCCGTATAAACACACCTCTTTAAATTAATTCACTATATCTCTATGAGAATTAAATTTAATAAGATTCATTAAGTTCTAAGTTCTCAAATGGTCACACATACAATTAGGGTATATTCCTATCCTTCATCATACATATGTCATTCTATTCTGAGCAATATACACAAAAATACCTTTCTCAAGTTTATTTTTATGCCACAAATCGTTTTGATAAAATTAAGTAAATAATCAAAAAAGCATTAAGCACAAAATAGAACGAACAAATCGAACGTCTTATAAATCTATCAAAAAAATAATTAAAATCAAAGCTTCATAAATTTAGATCAAATGCAACCCTAGAAAAATTAAATTACTTCATTAATTAAAAATTAAAATTACAACATTTGAAAAAATTAGTTAAGAAGAAGGAAAATTAAAACATCAAGTAACGAAAATATTTGGCACACACAGAACACAACAAAAGCCAAAAAATGGCTTCTGCGTGTTCTGCAGTCCAAAATCGAACACTACAAAATTTCTAAACTAAAAAAAACTCTCAAAGTCTATCATAACATCACCTATTTATAGCTAAAAAATACATCTAAAATATTACATTTTTATTTTATTTTTTTTATCAAAAACACGTAATAATTTTTATCGAAAAACAAAAATCACGCGTATCGATTTTTGTATCGAAAAATATTATTTAATTCATACGTGAGACAGGGGCGCCGATTCTGCATTTTTTTAATTCTTTATGCATGCCACGTGTCGGGCCCCGATTCCGAAACAAATCTTGGGACACGTGGTCGCATCTCATTCGTTGAAAGGAACGGGTGCACGCGTAAACCGAAGTGCGGATCGGGGCGCGTAGAAAGTGAGGCAACGGCTAGAAACGGGGCGTGATCGGCGAACATGTCACATGCATTGTAAATAGCCGTACGTGTCGGACTTTGATTTGCTTAAATATTAGTGGGACACGTGGCGAGATTCTTATTCTGTAAAAGCGAGGACGCACGTGTACCATAACCCGCGTCACACACGATGCTACACGAGAACGGTTCCGCCTGCGTGACGGCAGTTCCACGCACTTCAATCTAGACCTGCTCAAGAGATCCAACGGCCCGGGCCTGGGAATCTCGCGGCCGGCATGGCTGGGTCCCACTCGACGCCCTGCCGCCGTGCGGGCTCCACCGGCACGCCGAGCCGCGCGAAGGAAGATCTCTGAGACCACTCTCCTTGGTCGGGCTTGATGAACACGTGCGAATCTGATCCGTTGTTCCTTTGATCGGACGGTCCACGTTTCGCGTTTGGAATACGGCGCGTGGACTTCTTCTCTCCTGCGCAGAATATTAAACTTTTATTAATTAGATTTTGACCCACAAACTTAATCCAAATTACATTTTGCACTTTCTTAAATTCTGCTTAAGCCCTTTGCTAATTTTAAATTAAATTTTTAAACTTTTAATAATTATAATTAAGCCCAAATTTAATTTAAATTATATTTTCAATTTTTATAAATTGTAATTAAGAAACTATATTATCATAAATTATATTTGTGGACAGAAATATGAAATTAAGTACATTTTCGATACAAATTATTTAATTTTATTAAAAATGTATTTTTAGCACATAAAAGGAAAATATTTATTTATTTAACAAAAATTAACTAAATATTAAAAGAACATAGCAATTATCATTACTAAAATTGATGAAAATAACTATATAAAATACAGTTATCAAACATCCTCTTAAAGTAATCTTTGAATGCAAAGTTCAAGGCCTGAGTTGGGAAATAACGAATGAAATTAGTAGTATTTCCTCTCCACAGAGACATCATACCATCTTATTTAATTGTTCGACTATAAAACTCACCAATTTCCTTGTATGGTTAAGAAAGCCTAACAAACTTGATCATTTCATCTGGACCCACGTTGTGATATGCCCACTTTAAGAATAAAACGTTAAACTATTATATGGAGCTCATAGAAGTGCATTTATCCTCGAAGCGAGCATTATTCCTAGATTTTATATAACCCAGATGACTGAAATTATACCTCATTTCCATAAATTATCAAGTTATGATCCAAGGTTAAGCGATAATGCACATGTTCATAAATCTAGAATGCTCAACGCAAACTTGAGTTGTGTTTAAATTGACAATAAATGGGTTTGATTGGAAAAAAAAATTTTATTTACAATAAGTTATAAATCAAAAAGTTATCTACTACATAATAATAGGTTTTAAAAAATAGATCTAACTGACTTAAGGAAAAAAAACATATGTTTATCTTTCTAAAACGTAAATGAACATATATTTTTTAACATTGTACGAAAATGAACATATGTTTTTGGATAACTATTATATAACTATCATATTAGTTATTTTATAACAATAACTTAGTGCAAAAAAAATCCTTCATTATAAGTGAATCAATATATTGATGTTTTTATTAGTGAGATAATGATTAGTATAGTATGATAGTGTATAAAATTAATAAATGATATAAATATTAAGAATTAATATTAAAATACACAATTGTATTTTGTAATAAAAATAATTTAATAAAATTATCATTATTTTGATTATAAATTATAAGAGCTAGCCCAATACATAATTAGGGTAAAAAGATGCAAACTTCTTAAGGACACTACCCTAACTTGAATAGAAAGAAAATCGAATATTTAAGCAGTACATACAGTAGAAGCACACAAAATATAATATCTAATAAACAGATAACTTTGAACAACATATATTATATAAATTCAATAGAAAGCAATGAATAATATAATAGCTTTCTAACCAAAGATTAAGGTTTTAGTATGTTGTAACATACACACCTGAAACTCAGATTATATTAATATAATAGTAGATTATGCAAATAATTCACTAAATAGTAAAACTTGTTACAATACTAATAGACATTAAAATTAATATTACTTATATCAATCAGGACCTTAGTCTAAACCATCTATTGTTGCTTCCACAACTGTTTAGTTCAACACTTAAACCTAGCTATCCTCCACAATCAACCCCATCCAATGTGGTATGATTGGTAATCAATGATCAGTAAATGGTAGTGTATCAACTCATACTCTCAATGGATACATAGTCCACCACTATAATTAAATCGTATATAAGAGACACACAGTCAAACCACGTACACACATAGCTTATGATTTGATTATTAAACTCATTAAGAAATCCATACTCAAATATAGTCTTTCCAAAATAATTTGAACAACATATATAAATATCAAAGTGAATTTTGGCAGAGTTTTGGTTCTTAAAACAAGGGGTAAAGAAGAGAGAAATAAGTTGGTATTTATTGCACTCAGATTTACCATCTTGCCAACCACCTAGCTACCACCTACGGTGAGATGTGTAAAATGTGATATTTTTTGTTTCCAAAAATGCCAAGTAAAATCCATAAATACTCACACCCAAAATAAGCCAAAAATCACGAGTAACAACGTCAGCTCACTTGAATACTCATTGGTCAAAAACCAACACTTTCAACCTAGCATGTACACTACGAAAACAAAACTCATAGTGTGTGTAAACATGCTTGCATATAAAGTGTACCTAACTATGTGCGTGTGTAAATTAGTAATCCGCAAAAACCAACCTTACATAGAGGAAGACAAATATACTAAGTAAAATAAAACAGACACTATGTTTTGTACACAGAAAGTTAACACACAAACATGAGTACAATGGGACTTACATTCTCTCCTGTTGTCATTTCGTGTCAAAACACAACATAACTTGTTACTTATACTCATCAAACATGAGATGAACATGAAGATATCCTAGAGTTGTTTATTCCCATGAACAACACAACAACACACACTAAAACCCAAAAGACACACCAAAATCAAGTGCATCCATTTTTTAGAGCTCCATCCATCTTCATGAATCAACCCATCTAGCCCTATGTTACCTAAAAATATGAGGAACTCAGCACCACTATTCATAGTAAATATGAAGCTCTAGGACTTGACTCTACACTTGTAACCTACATACATGAAACAAATACATATCCCATGAATATATCATGCAAAAAAATGTGTAGTCAACCCACACACTATCGTGTTAATCCTATATAGGTACACAACAATAGGCACAACCATAAGTAAACATGCACAGACAATAATATATAGTGCAATAAAACACTCAAAGTCCATGTAACACATAACATGGTAACAAACATATAGTTTTGCACAGAAACTTCTCCCCCTCCTTTTGACACCAAAACTCAAATGTAGATAGAATGATTTGAGAAGTAATAACTCTAAAAGAAGACCAACATATCTTAGATAATTAAAGTAGATAAACTGAGAAATAAGAAAAGGGAAAACATCAAACTTGTATTCATTAAACAAACTTTGTTTTACACTGAATAGTTTAGAAATAAACTAAAGTAACAAGAGATAAATCAGCAAATAAAAAAAATATAAAATGATCAAAACTCTCCATATCCCTCTCCTACATCATCAGTCCTAAAAACACCACTATAAGAAGAATTTCTAGCATCAGAAAGAGTAGATGGTGGAGAAGCAATAGAAATAGGGTTAAGGACATTCTTAGTCTATTGATCAAATGAGTGATTAGTCTTAAAAAGAGGAATGAACTCATCTTCATCATACACAATAAATATGTTGAACAAAGACCTAAAGGAAGAGACACAAAAATGAGGAAGTCTGGAAGGGGTGGGATGTGGTCTAACAAAGGTAGAGGAAACATGCGAGCTATGAAAATAAGAAACCACAAGATGATAAGAAGCCACAACACCTTGAGTAAAAGTTTGAAGATAATGCATATCAAAGACATTCCTGTTCAAAGTTTGCAACTTTCAAACCATAGTAGAAAGGAGAGTTTTGGACTTCGGATCAAGAGAGATGAAAGTGGAAGAAGTAGAATAAATAGGAGTGGACTTGCAATGAGTTAATTGACTAGTATTCATAGAAGAAAATGGAAGAAGTGGATGTAGAAGAACTGATTGACATGAATTGTATGTAATTAATAAGTAAGTATACAATCACAAAAAGTAATATAACGATAAGGAAATATCTTTTCCATGGAGATTATGTTATTAGAAACTAATTTTTAAAACTAAAAAATAAAAATCAATTTTTTGTGTTTTTATGTTTTAAGAAAGCAAAATTAGAAGAACTAAAATTAAATAATAGTAATTAATTAACTCATATTTGACAGCTAAAAATACATAAGTGAAAATATCTAAGAATACTTAATCCTCCAATTTTCTAAACATGTGAATCACTAAAAGCCCCCTTAATATAATTATCAATCAATTACATGATCAATTGAATCTAACCTAGCATGTATTCCTCTCTCAAGTAAACTACACACCATATAGTAATTAACCTAATCACACTCTCATGTCAACTAAATTGCATACTACTTATTAAGTTCATTAATTATGGATCACATACATAAGAATCATACATCTTTGCCTAGAAGCTATATATGTTATTTAATCAAGACAAATAATTAAATAATTTTTTTAAATCTATTTAATTGCCTCTATAGATTAATTATTGATCAAATAATTAATAGAATAATAATAAGATTAAATAATATAATTAAATTGAAATCATAATTGGGTGAAATATTAGATCATCACATGTAAAACATTGGGATCATAAGACCCCTAGATTAATAAATTAGATAGAAATAATTTTGTTCATAAAGCTCATATTTTTCATAAAAAAGACATAAAAATTGATAAAAAAGGAGAAGAAGAAGAAGAAGAAGAAGAAGAAGAAATACAATCAATTGCTTGAATTGTAGCACCAATCTCCTCTTGAATCTCCATAAAAATTGTATCTTCTTTTGAGTTTTCTGTATTTCTCTCTCTTCTTGGCTCCAAAATCTAATAAAAAACATTTAAAGTTTGCCTCATTAGGGTTTTTGGGGAAATTAGGGGGTTAAATTAGGCTCAGGTGGAATTTGAATCGTCAAATCAACTTCAGATCAAGGGTTGAGATTAAAAAAAGGAAAATTAACAGTGTTGGACAATTGAAACGTGACACATGGCATGGGCGATTCACTGCAAAAATTAGTGTGCAACGTGTTGTGTGGATGAACTGGTCATGGTCAAAGTGTCTAAGTCAATGCCACGTGGTGCAATTTGTTTCACAATTATAGATTGTATAGTGCCTGGTGGAAAGAATGGATGAATCAGGTGATGATACATGACAAGCTTGTTGACTACACGATGATACTCAGAATGAACGTCGTGCCAACACGTGGCATGGCCATGCATCACCCAATACATGTGGCATTGCGTGATTGGACCTCTTTGTTGGTGTGACATCCACATGGCATGCTTGGTCAATTCCCTTTTTACATGGCATGCCATCTTTTGATTTGTCCTACATTAAAAAATTCATAAAAATTCCCAAAAAATATATTTTCACCCCTTTTCACTAGAGAGTTCATGTTTTAATATTTTTAACTCTAAAAGTACTATTGAATAAAACAAGCAAATATTAAGCAAAAAAAATGCACCAATGACTATATTTTCATAGAGTCATCACACCCCCAAGTTTAACTATTTTCTTGTCCTCAAGTAAAGCCAAGTCTAACTAGATAAAATGTCATGGGTAGTATATTCATAAATATATATCTATTAATACATGCATATTTAGTGAAAACTATCCCCCTCAATGATTGTACAATTCTAAAGCAAGGAAATTTACATATCCATTAATCAACGTTCCATCAATAGAAGGATATGCATGGTTTTTGATGAATTGATTTGTGTGTGTGTTTCACATGATATCATCCAATGCACTCATGAAATCAACCTATATGAGTATGCTTATCAATTCAATCTTAGAATAAGTCTTATAAGTATATTTTTCATATCCCTCTCCAATAATATAAACACACACTTATCTAAAGGTTAATAAGGACTTTATATGCTTGTAATGTGAGGCTTAGGTGGGGGTCAATGAATTAAGACATTTAGGCTCTTTCCACACCTTAGCTTTCTTTTTATTCATCATGCACTTTTTAACTACAATTAAGCTTTCACTTGATATTTTAGTACACCCTCTCTTATCATTCTTTTCATATTCTTTTACTCTAGATCATTTTTTTGTAACTTCATAACAACCCCAAATTATTTTTAGTTTTATTTCCTTTTTCTTTTGAGGGATAATTTTGTTGTGAGTTTTCTTTCTTTCTCTCTCTTTGTTTTTTATAGGGTGCATTACATTTCACCTTACTATTTAGCATAACACATGATTGCATTTTTTTTTCTTTTTATACACGATAAAGGTATAAGGGACAATATAATGCTTATTGGTTGGGCATAAAATGTGACTTAAAGATATTATAGGTTCTCAATTGGGCTCAAATGGGTGATTAGAGATATTAACAATTGTTAGCTTGAAATGCTCAATCGATCCAAATAAGGCCTAAATCATTTCTCTTGCTAAATCCTATTTAGAATTTTGTCTCAAGGGATAATCAAATAGATTCTAAAACATGATATATCTCATCAACTTTCATAACTCACTACAAATTATCTGTCAACAAGAACACCAAAAACAATCATGAACATGTGCCTAAAAATTTGAATCAATCAAATCAAATCAAAACTAACAAGCATATCACATGATTAATGTATCTTAACAACCATGTTACATTCCTTATCCTAATCATAACAACCATTTTTTTATCATTGATTTCATATATTTCATATCAAGCATGAATGCATTTAGTTTTCATATATTTATCAATTTTACCCTAATCGTGATTGAGAACATCTTAAAAATGAAAAAAATAAAATATTTCCAAAACATTGAAAATGTATACTAAATACTGAAGTAGAGAATGAAGTTCCCTCTCCCAAACTTACATCACACATTATTCCCAATGTGCATATATAAATATGAAAATGTAAAAGGAAAGAAAAGAAAACTCCTTTAGTCATGGCAGACCACATTTGTCATTAAAACTGCTCAATCTTGTTGCATCATTGCTCTCTACATTTATTTACTTATAAAACAATAAAAATATAAGTAAAATGACATTGGGTTGCCTCCCAACCAGTGTCACGTTTAGCATTCTTGACTAGATGGTCATATCAACTCCTAAGGTGCATCCACCAAGGTTACCACAAATGTTTCACTTGATAATTGATCTCCATGGTAGTGCTTCACTCTATGTTCATTAACCATAAACCACTCTTTATTTTTGTTTCTTAATTCAATGGATCCATGGTTGGTTACCTTATTAACGATAAATGGACTTGACCATTTACTCTTTAATTTGCCCAAATATAATTTGAGTCTTGAGTTGTACAATAACACTTTTTGTCCTGGTTCAAAGATACAATGCACAATCTTCTCGTCATGCCATCTTTTTGTATTTTTTTTGTAAAGCTTAGCATTCTCATAAATGTTCCACCATAGTTCATCCAATTCATTTATTTGAAGCATTCTTTTCTCACTAATTATATATATGGACATATTCAACTATGTCAGTGCCCAATATGATTTGTGTTCCAATTCTAGTGATAAGTGACATGATAATGACTCTATGAAAGTAGAGTCATCAGTGCACTTTTTACTTAATATTTGCTCATTTTATTTAATAAGTACTATTTTACAGTTAAAAATATTAAAATATGAAATTTCTTGTGAAAATGGGTGAAAATATAAGTTTTGGGATTTTATTAGAAATTTTATGGATTTTTTATGAATTTTTAAAACATGACCAATCAAAAGGTGCCACGTGGATGCAATGTAAGCACAAAAGTTGACTAGACAAGCCATGGAGATGCCACGTAAGTAAAGATGCTTAATTTTAGATCATTGTGTGTGTAGTGTGATGTAGCATTGTGCCACGTGTCAACATGACGTTCATTCCACCTTAGTCCTACTTAGTCAACATATTCGCCACACGTTTTCACCTGAGTGTTCTAGCCATTCCATCTGTCCGCCACATCATCCGTAACTATGAATCACATTGCACCGCGTGGTACTAACTCAACAAGCATTGACTGAGACCAATCCTCCCTGCCACACGTTGCTCTTTTATTCACCTAATAAATCCTACGTGTCACGTGTCACTCTTCTATTAGGCAGCATAATTAATTTTGCTTGTTTTAATCTCAACCCTTTATCTAAAGATGATCTAACGGTCTAGATTCGAATTGAGCTATATTTAATCCTCTAATCACCCCATAAACCCAAATGAGCCATAATTAACATAATTTTTATTAGTTTTTGGAGCTAAAAAAAGAGAATAATACAAAAAAAAAATCAAAAGAATATACAATTTTGGTAGAGATTCAAGAGAAGATTGGTATTACAATTCAAGAAATTAATTTTATTTCTTCTTCTCATTTTTTATCAATTATTATGTATTTTTTATGAAAAGTATGAGCTTTATGAACAAAAGTATGTGTATCTAATTTATTAATCTAAGTGTCTTTTGAACCCAATTGTTTTACATGTGATGATCTAATATTTCATCCCAATTTTGATTTCAATTTAATTATATTATTTAATCTATTTTTTAAGCTTTTAATTGTTTGATCAATAATTGATCTATAGATGTAATTAAATAAATTTGATAGTATTATTTAATTATTTGTCTTGATTAAATAACATGCATAGCTTCTGGCAAAGATGTCTCATTCTTATGTATGTGATCCATAATTGATGAACTTTTTGAATAGAATGAAATTTAGTTGACATAAGAGTATGATTGGATTAATTACTATATGGTGTGTAGTTTACTTGGGAGAGGAATACATGCTAGGTTAGATTTAATTGATCATGCAATTGATTTTTAAATATATTTGAGGTTTTTAGTGATTCACATGTTTAGAAAATTGAGGAATTAAGTATTCCTAGATATTTTCTCATATATCTTCTTAGGTGCCAAGTCTTATTTAACTAATTTAATTATTTATTTTTAGTTCTTTTAATTTTGCTTCCTTAAAATATAAAAAAACCAAAAAAATTGATTTTAATTTTTTTTGTTTTAAAAATTAGTTTTTAATAACGTAATCTCTATGGGAATAATCTTTTCTTATCATTATATTACTTGTTGCAATATGTATAATTGCATATTCATTGAACACAATTCGTGTCTGATCACATGCCTTTCCATAAACTAGCTTATATTGGGTGATATCAATTGGTGTTTTAAATTCAAGTTTGTACGCCCATAAAGCATCATTCAACTTAGATGACCAATCCTTTCTAGAGATGTTCGTAGTTTTCTCCAAAATTATTTTCACTTCTCTATTAGATACCTATGCTTGCTCACTTGTTTTGGAATAGTAGGGGTTAGACACTTTATGCTTAATATCCTACTTAGAAAATAAGGACTTAAATGCCTTATTGCAAAAGGGACTACCTCTATCACTAATAATGATCCTAGGAGTTCCAAACATAGTGAAAATGTTTTTCTTTAGAAATTTCGTGACAACTTTGGCATCACATTTGTTGCTGGCTATGGTTTCTATCCACTTTGACACGTAATCCACTCCTAAAATTATGTATTGGTTACCAAAGGATGAAGGGAATGGTCTCATAAAGTTAATGTTCCAAACATCAAATAGTTCCATTTGAAGTATGATATTTAGAGATATTTCATATCTTTTTGAAATATTACCTATCCTTTAGCATCTATCACACATCATTATGTAAATATAAGCATCTTTAAACAGTGTAGGCCAAAACTAACAAGATTAAAGCACCTTAGCTACTGCTTTTGTGCTCCCAAAGTGACCTCCATAGTTTGAGTTGTGACAATGGTAAAGAATACTTCCAACTTCATCATAAGGGACACACATTCTCAAAATATCATTATTGCATTCTTTATAGAGATAAGGGTCATCCTAAAAATACTATTTACTATCATGGAAGAATTTCTTCTTTTTTTGCCAAATAAGGTTTGATGGAAAAATGTTGGTAGCTTGGAAATTTGTAATGTCTATAAACCATGAGATATCTATATGTGTTATTGAAAATTGTTGCTCATTTGAAAAGGATTCCCAAATTACCATATTGTTATACATTTTTGCTTCCCTTTCAAGTCTAGACAAATGGTATGCTACCTAAATTTCTATTCCTTTTTTTATCACAAATTTCCAAGTCAAATTCTTATAGAAGGATAACCTATCTTATCAATCTTTATTTCTCTCCCTTCTTTGTCATGAGGTACTCTATTGCTGAATGATCCACAGTCACTTTGGTTCCAACCAAATAAGATTTGAATTTCTCAAAGGCATATACAATGGCTAGAAGCTCTTTCTCTATAGTAGCATAATTCAGTTGAGCCTCATTCAATGTCTTTCTTACATAATATATGGCATGGAACTTTTTATCTCTTCATTGTCCAAGAATAGGTTCAATAGAAAATTCACTTATGTCAAACATCTACTCAAAAGGCTTATTCCAATTTGGTGTGACTATAACTGGTGTTGACATTAGTTTCTCTGTAAGCACTTGGAATGTCGTTAAACATTTATCATCAAATTTGAAAGGCATGTCTTTTTCCAAAAGATTGTACAAGGGTTTAGAGATTTGGGAAAAAATCTTTTATGAATCTATGGTAAAAGCCCGTATTCCCAAGAAATCTCTTTACTCCTTGTACATTGGCGATAGTTTCTCAATCAATTTTATCTTAACTTTATCCACCTTAATACCATTAGCTGATATTTTGTGGCCCAAGATTATACCTTTATGTACCCTGAAATGATACTTCTCCCAATTTAAAACCAAATTCATTTTTCACATCTTTGTAGCACTAAAGAGAGATAGTGCATACATTCATCAAATGTGTTTTCAAAGACAAAAAAATTATCCATGAAGATTTCTAGATGCTTCTCAACCATGTCTAAGAAAATTGCCATCATGCAGTGTTTATATGTTGCAGGTGCATTGCATAATCCAAACAGTATTATCCTAAAAGAAAAAGTTTCATAAGGATATGTGAAGATGGTCTTTTCTTGGTCTTTATGTACCATGAAAATTTGGTTATAACCAGGGTATTCATCTAGAATGCAAAAGAAAGAATGCCCAGCTAATATGTCAAGCATTTCATCTATAAATGGCAGAGGGAAATGGTTCTTCCTTATAGCATTATTTACTTTGAAAAAATCCATAAAATCCATACATACTCTCCATCTCATGGCAGTCTTAGTAGGTATAGCTCCTTCCTCTAGCAAGATTTTGTGCTTGTATATAGTTGGGCTTATACCCTTGATGTCAACAATAAACCAATTTATATCTCTTTTAAAGTTCCTTTGCACCTTCAGTAGTGCTTCTACTTGATCTATACTTAGATTAGCAAATATTATGACTGAAAATGTCTCATTATCATCCAAAAATGTATAATAAAGATGAGATGGTAAAGGTTTAAGCTCTAATTTGGGTGGCTCCTTAATAGATGGTTTCATCCTTGAGCTTGTCTTAAGGAATTCCATAAAAGCATTTGATGCACACATGAGAGGCGTGTCCTTCAAAAATTTCATACAGTTCACAATATCAACCTTTGATTCCATACTTTTAAAGTTAAAATAGGTTAAGTTCTATTCTAGTGAGTTTATATCCTTATTCATAGCATCATGTGTTAAAGTTTTAATTGGGATCCGTTCAACAAGTTTTGTTAAGCTATTGGTATGAATATACGTGCCACTATGAGTGTCATGCTATTCATTAGCATGAGGGTTCATAGAATTAACAAGAACATATTCTAAAGCATCACTAGGGCACATGTCATAAAGTACATCAATAGTTAGATTATTAGTACCATATATTTGAAAGCAATCACTAGCATTATCAACATTAGAAAATTTAATTACTTTGAACACATTAAATTCTAATTGTTCATCTTGCACTCTTATTTCAAGCTCACATTTTTGTACATCAAGGAGTGCTCTTCCAGTTGCTAAGAATGGGCGACCAAGTATGATAAGAATGTCATGATTATCCTCTATGTCTAGCACAATGAAATCTCCCAAAAAAATGAATTTATCTACCTTTATAAGAACATCTTCTATCATTCCTCGGGGTCTTTTGATTGACATGTATATCATTTGTAACATTACTGAAGTGGTTTTGGCGTTACCAACCCTTAATCTCATAAGAATTGATAATAGCATAAGATGAATGCTTGAACCCAAATCATAAATTGCCTTGCCAAAATGGATGTTCCCAATAATGCAAAGGATGTCAAAAATACCTAGATCTTTCATTTTTTGGGGTATTTTTCTATTAAGGATGGCACTACAACTTTCAATCAAGGTTATTGTTTCATGATCTCCAAGCCTCCTTTTCTTTGATGGTATATCATTCATGAATTTGGCATAAGATGAAATTTTTTTCAAATGCATATGTAAATGGTATGTTCATGTGTAGCTTCTTGAAGACATCCATAAATTTTGAAAACTACGTATCTAACTTTTTCTTTTGTAGTCTTTCAGGGAAAGAAATAGTGGGTTTGTAGAGGTTTTTTTCTTTGGTTGAATTATTTCCTTTTAAGTGCTCTCTTTATCCACTAGTTCCTCATCATCCTTATTAATTTCCTATTTATTCTCATATTTTTTAACTTCATGTTCCTCCTCATCCTTTTGGGTCTCATGTTCCTGCTCTAAAGTTTTACCACTCCTTAAGGCTATGGCTTTACAATGCTCTTTACCTTCTCTTTTTGGTTTATAATTGTGTCACTTGGAAGGTTACCTTGAGTATTCTGACATATAGCCTGGGAAAGTTTCCTCATTTGGGTCTCTAAATTTTGAATTGAAGCCTTTCGAGTGGTTACAAACATTTAATAATTGGATGAAGTATTTTATCATCCCTATTAAAGCATTTGTAATGTTCTCAGTAGGTGGTTTTTTCTCATGGTCTTATGATGGTTATAGTTGTTGAAAACTAGGTGGTGGAAATGATTGATAGTTGAATGGATTATCGGCTTGATTGTTATTATTCCAAGAGAAATTTGGATGTTATCTCCATCTTGGGTTCTATGTGTTTAAGTATGGATTATTATTTTGACTCACCTTACCCTCATATCATGATGATTCAGGATTAATTTGACAGTTATCAAACAAATAAGCCCCACCACAAAACATACAAGATAACTCTAAATACTCGCTTACAGTTTTGAGCCTTCAAAAGATTCACCAAAGATGGCACTTGAACTATAAGTGCCATGATATTATTTACCTCATGAATTTTGGTTACTTTTCTTATGGCTATCATTCTGTCCATTGGTCATTGATAATTATTGCTAGCCATTTTCTCAAGTAGCTCAAAATCTTAATTGTAAGATTAGGCTAACAAATCTTTATTTACGGATGCATCAACAATGGTTCCTGTTTGAGCATTGAGACCATTGTAGAAAGTCTCCATTTGGATCCAATGAGGAATACCATGGTAAGGGAACCTTTTTCACAATTCTTTGAATCTTTCCCATGCTTCATATAAAGATTCTCCTTCATATTGTTGGTAAGAGGTAATGTCATTCCTAATATTGGCATTCTTTGTTGGTGGGTAATATTTCGTCAAGAATTTCTATGCCAAATCATTCCAAGTTGTGATAGAATCAGGTGTCAAAGATTTCAACCAATCTTGAGCATAGTATTGCAAAGCATAAGGGAATAATCTAAGCCTAAATATCTCCTCGGTCACACCACTAAATTTGAATGAATTTCCAACTTCAATAAACAATCTCAGATGTAAATAAGAATCCTCTGTTGGTAATCCATTGAATTGTCCAACTGTTTGTAGCATTTGAAACATCACTGACTTTAGTTCAAACTAATTAGCTTGAATCTTTGGCCTTGTAAAACTTGGATTCAACTCTTCCAACATAGGCATTACATATTCATTGATAGCTTTATTCCTATCATCCATTAAAGGTATCTGGTTGTTCAAATTTAGCTCATTATTGTTTATTTCAAATGGATTAGCCATTTCTTCCACTTTGGTGGAAACTTGTTGTTTTTTCTTACCGACCTTAAAATACGCTAAATTTCGGGATCTAAAGGCAAAATTTCTCCCTTACGGACTCTGCTCATGCAATAGACTCAAATGTGTTTATAATAGCACTAAAGAAGATGTCAAAATTAAAAATAAATAATAAATTAATTAATTAAAATTATGAAAAATAAATAACTAAAATTATAATTATAATTATAAAAAATAACTAAAATAAAATAAAATAAAAATTAATTTCTAATTTTTATATTTTGTGCCAACAATGCTAACAACTTGATTAACAACAATTATGTACAATGAATACACAAGTATACGTATCGCAACAAGCAATATAATGATAAGAAAATATCTAAAAATACTCAATTCTCCAATTTTCTAAACATGTGAATCAATAAAAGCCCTCAATATAATTACCAATCAATTACATGATCAATTCAATATAACTTAGCGTGTATTCCTCCCCCAAGTAAACTACATACCATATAGTAATTAACCCAATCACACTCTCATGTCAATTAAATTGCATACTATTCAAGAATTTTATCAATTATGAATCACATACATAAGAATCAGACATCTCTGCCCAAAGCTATGCATGTTATTTAATCAAGACAAATAATTAAATAATTTTATCAACTTTTTTTAATTGCCTCTATGGATCAATTGTTGATCAAACAATTAATATCATAAAAAATACATTAAATAATATAATTAAATTAAAATTAAAATTGGGATGAAATTTTAGATCATCACATGTACAAAATTGGGTTCAAAAGACCCTTCGATTAATAAATTAGATAGGCATAATTTTGTTCATAAAGCTCATATTTTTCATAAAAATACATAATAATTGATAAAAAAGAGAAGAAGAAGTATGATCAATTTCTTGAATTGTAGAACTAATCTCCCCATGAATCTCCACCAAAATTTTATCTCATTTTGATTTTTTCTGTAATTTTCTCTCTTCTTGGCTCCAAAATCAAATAAAAAATATGTATATTTTGGCTCATTAGGTTTTTGGGAAAATGTAAGGGGTTAAATTAGGCTCAGGTAAAATTTGGACCGTTAGATCAATTTCAGATTAAAAAAGGAAAATTAACAGTTTTGGCTAATAGAAATGTGACACATGGCACTAAAGATTCACTGGGTAAATCAACGCGCAATGTATGGTGGGGTAGACTAGTCATGCCAAAGTGACTGAATCAGCACCACGTGGTATACTATGATTTGCGAATAAGGATTACAAGGTGCCTGGTGGGAAGAATGGAAGGATCAGGTGACGATGCGTGGCAAACCCGTTGACCTCGCGATGATACTCAAAATGAACGTCATACCAACACGTGGTGTGGCCCTACATCACTCGGTACATGCGACATTGTGCCATGATGAGTGCTCAAAAAGCACTAAAATTACCATGATCTTATGCTCATTAATTGATTAAAAATATATATATTTATATGTTTTATCATATATTTATATAAATTTGTCTTTTTTGGAATCACGGGTATTTTTATTGTTTTTCAGGTATTTTAGCTTAAAAACGTAACTTAAAGACTCAAAGAAGAATACTGGAAGCAATACATCAGAATTATATTACTAAATAAATGGGGAAAGGTCAACAAATATGGAAAAAATTGGACAAAATGGGTCGAAAAGGTCAAAAATGATATAACATTACGCGTTTTTACATTTTTTAACATTTTTTTCAACATTTTTTTACTCATTTTTTCTCTCCATCCTCACCTATAAATACCCCCCTTCCCTTCACTTCAAAACACACTTCTCTCTTCTTTCTTTCTCTCCATTTCTTAGTTTTTAGTTTTTCTTATGTTTTAGCTAGTTTTTCTTATGTTTTAGCTAGTTTCTCTTAGTTTTAGAGTTCTTCCCTTTTTGGGAAGAACTAGTTATGTTTTTTGTAATTTATTAGCTTTTTGATTCAATAAATGGAAGTGCAAATTCCGCTTGGAGGTTTTCTAGCAACGGGAATAGCGTCGAAGTTCTGTAAGGATTTTATTTTTTTTTCATTTATTTTTATGCTTTATTCTTACATGTTATATTTAATTTGTCTGTGATTAAATTTAACTGTGCTAGATGTTTATAATTATGATGTAATAATAACGTTGTTATGCTTGCGAAATATTAAATAGGTAAAAATCTCTAAAATGAATTGATTTTATTTTTATTCAAGATTTTATATTAAGAATGTTAGAGAGAAATATATTATTTTTCATTACAAACTTAAATCTGAAAATTAGATTTTAAGGTTTAGTTATCGAGTCTGATTTAGAGTAGTGCTCTTTTATTTGTTGGTACAATCGCCTGGTAGTTAGAGTGAAGCTCTATTTCAAAAGTTTTTATAAGAATTATTATCTGAAAATGTATTGACAACACGTTTTCAGTAGTGGTTTTAAAACTTGAAAGTTAGTACTCGGATAACTAAATTCTTAGGTTTAATTTGGACACCTTGAATAAAGTTTAAACTGTCTAACCCCACCAAAGGTGGCATTTAAATGGTTCATTTTCAATCTCTTAGAAAAAGGAATTAATTTAATTAACCAAATTAGTTATCAACCCCACCCATAGGTGTTAATTGATTTGTTTAGTTAACAAAGAATATCTAACCCCACCATTGGTGGTATTCATACAAAAAAGGGAGAATCAATAAATATCAATTCATATCTTTAATAACCTAAATAATACGAGCAAGCATAATTAACTTAGTTATTATATCCATAAATACTTCACTATTATAAATGATAAAATTTGCATAAATATTTATTGAATCTATGTTTATTTTTATGTTAGTAGATTAAAAACACAAAACCCAAAATATCGTGACAAGATATTTAGGATTTAATTTCGTTTTTAAAAGTTTGAATAATAAATTAAAAACCACATACATTCCTTCCTTAGATCGACCTTGGGAGTATACTTATCATTTTCTACGAAATGATTCGTGCACTTGCGAGAGTTTTATAAATATAAAACCAAAGTATTGGCAGAATCGGCAATGCCGGTTTTCGTTCATCAAGTTTTTGGCACCGTTTCTGGGGATGACTCCGTTGCGGGGATGGCATCAAAGTTTTTGGCAATCCCGATTCTGCTCATCAAGTTTTTGGCGCCGTTGCCGGGGATGACTCCGTTGCGGGGATGGCATCAAAGTTTTTGGCAATCCCGATTCTGCTCATCATGCCATTGGATCTCTTATTTGGTGTGGCATTTATATGGCCTGCCTAGTCAGTTCCCCTACTTGCGTGGTGTGGCATCTTCTGATTGGTTTTACATTAGGAAATTCATAAAAATTCCCAAAAAAATATTTTCAGCTCTTGTCACTAAAATTTTTAATATTTTAATATTTGCTCTTGTCAACAAAGTTCATATTTTAATATTTTCAAACCCAAAATTTCTACTTATTTAATAAAATGAGCAAATATTAAAGAATAAAAGTGCACTGATGACTCTACTTTTATAGTCATCAAGAACACCGAGAACCACGACTGTTAGATACACCAAAGCATGAGAGAATAAATATACTCAAATAGTTGAACGGAATGTTATTGAATATAGTGGATCCTTACTTGGAAATCAAAGAAGGGTAGTAAGTGTAGAAGATAGTGGAGCAATAGTATAGAAAACGATAATTCTATAGATCATACCAGGAATATCTATATCCTTACCATTTAGAATCGTATAGAGGAAGTGTCTTTAGCACATAGGAATAGATAAAAGATGCAAGTGAGGATGAATAACAACACTAACAATAACATTAAGAGAATGACTAGGGGCAGAGGCACTAACAACAATGGAATTATCGGTAAAAGAGTAGTCAAGCTATGCTAGCTAAAAGCCATTTCTTTAGAATTGTGAGCATTCATATTATCAAATTCAAAAAGATAAGTGGAAGAAATATTTTTAAATTCAAATGGAATGACAAGAAATGACAGAAATCAAATAGTAGGAATGGATAACAAAACACAAATATCATCTCGAGAGAAGGTAACTCTACGTTCTCTAAGAACAAAATAAGTAGAGAACCTAGTAGAAAGAGGACAAGGAAGGGCAGGACTCATCATTATAGGAATAATTTAGAGAATAAAGAGAAACCCATGAAAAGTATTCAAACTTGTGTTTGACTTCAAAAAAATCATAAATATTGACAGGACACTTAACAAGAATATGTCCACTACTAGAAAGATTAGCATACTCAAGTTACTTTGAATTCTTACCACTTATGGAACATTTTAGGGCCATAAATGATAAAACAATAAGATAAGATAAAATGGTATAGCAAGAATGGAAGGAAGCTATTATGAGGTTTGAAGAAAGTAGGTGCTAAGGGATTCTTTAATTAAGTAAATAGAGATGTCACTAAGTACCTTGCCATCCACCTCGTTGGGGTGTTTGGCAAGCCATGTGGTGTGGTGGGAAAAATTGGACCTAAAAATCGATGCAAAATAGCCAAAAACACTCAACATAAACATCCACACGAAAATCAATCCAAAATACATTCATTTGAGAGTATGACCAATAGTTTATGAAAGCATGTATCATGTGTGAAATACAAAACATGTTAACTATATGTGTCATGAAGAAATTTTTATATGAATCAAGCAAAAGGAAGTATATACTCAAATTGATCAAAACTTCATAAGTACACATGTAATTTCTCTCTCCCCACTAATATAAATGCAATCTCAATAGAAATCAAAAGGTTTTAAAAAGCTTGAAAGGATAGGCTAAGGTTTGGGTAGAAGAGAAGAAACATTTAAGCAAAGGCACACCTTAAGACAAACAAACTTTCACTTGAAGCATAGAGCTTAAAGCCATAAGAGATAATCCTTTAAATTTGGGATCTTTTCCTTGAACTTTTCAATATGTAAACTCTTAGAAGAAATTCCCATATAAGGGGTCCTTTTCATTTGCCAACTAAAATTTAATCATTGAACCTCCTCCTTTTCATTTTCCTTTTTCTTTGTTTCTTCTTTTTCTTTTTCGTTCTTTCTCCCCCATTTTTTTAAATGGCTCTAGAGAAGAAAAATGATCCCAAAGCAAAAATGTTCAACAAGATAAAGTTGAAATTAACAAAATAAATTCCGGGTAAGTGGGATTGAACATTTAAGCTAGGCTAGTAGGTGCAAAGAATCAAGAGTATAACAAAAAGGCTCAAGAGGGGAAACTATGGATAGGTAGACAAGGGAGGAAAGAAGGATCAAACGTTCCAAAGATGGCCTAAATCATTTTTATATTTGAGCAACACCTAGTATTTCACCTTGAGAGAAACTACATGTGAATTCTAAAGATTGTTAGAGGCATACAAACTATTCAAGCAAAGAATGCACACAGACTTCTCAAACATAACCATACAGATTCAAAATGTTATTACATGTGTAGAAAAACGCTCTTCTCTTTTTTTATATATTTTTACAAACTTCATTACAGATTAATCATACAAACTCTTAGAGAATACACATGTCAAAATAGCCATACATCCATTTATGTGTAAAGCCTTTCAACCAAAAAGCAACAAAGATCACAACAACACTTAAACTTAAAAAGGTAGGAAAATAGGACATAATTATTTGTTAAACCATTTGGGAAAAGATAGGGAGGGGAAGCAAGGAGTGTCACAACACTCCCAAAAGGATCACTCAAAAATAGTGATCAAACAACATCTCTTTGTTTAAAGTATTTATAATAGACATCTAATTTAAGAAATAGCCTTTGTGTCATATGAGTATGCAAAATAAAAGGTACTCAAAGTTTTCCTTGTTTATTATTTCTTGAAAATACTGTCAAGTTAATCAAATATGCCGAACCAAATGGTCGTTTAGAAGGAAAGTTGTTTCTTTCTGCATTGTGTCTCAAGTGCATGATGTAACCAGTTTGAATATGCTAAGATGAGACACAATAGTCACATTCTGAGATAGGAGATAAAGTTGAGTGAGGAGGAGAAATTTGACTAGTACTTCTCATGTATCTAGGAAAATTTCTAGCAAGGTCGTTAGTAGTGCTACAAAGATAAGAAAAATGAACATTGGAGTCAGAGAATCTAGGTCCATGACTTCGAGAAGTAGTATATGGAGGAGAAAAGGATGAAGTTCTCACATTGACTTTTACACGAGGCTGATTAGTCAATTTCCAACTGTGTGGTCTCAAATGCCCAATTTCACCACAATGACAAGTTGGTAGAGGTAGTAGACCATCACTAGAGCGCGGGAAGGGAAAGCCTTAGGTAAAAGGTTCACCTTGATAGAAGAATATGGCTGAATGAATACAACAAACTTCAATTTTTCATTTTGATTAAAAGCTTTCACAAACTTAGTCGAACCCATTGTGGAAGTTGAAACCTTCTCATTGTAACCAATACTATACTCTTCCCTAAACACCATTGTGTAGCTAAGAATATCATTTAGGTTCTTCGAGCCAATCATCATTTTATTCAAACTAAAAGTAGAATGATCTAGTTTCTTCTCACTAACTTTGAGTTTGTTCTTTAGGGAAATAATCAAATCTTCTTTTTCTTTAAGAAATGTCTCATTATAATTTGCCACATTGCTCTAACTTTCTCAATTACTTGTTCAATCTCAATAAGAGAGTATTCCATGTATTCCTTTATACTCTCTAGAACTATGATCTTCTTCTTCAATCTTTATACCTCGGTGTCTTGATCAAAAGAAGGAGCAGTACTCACAAAAAGCTGAGTATTTTTACCAGAGATGGGAACCTTCAATTGTGCCTCAAGTTTTTTTAACTTTTTCAAGATCTGTATTAAATTTCTTAAGAAGATCCAAATGTCTCCTTTGTTTAACCTCACATTTTCTAGTGAGATTAATTTGTTGGTCATCAACAAAGGACTTCTTTTCCTCAATATTGTTCTTCAACAAACAAAGAGAGAAAAGAATATAGGCAATTCCACCCCTAACAAATCACTTGAATATAATGATCAAACAACATCCCTCAGTTTGAATAATTTGTGAGGGGCAATTGAACTAATAGATAATCTCTTACTCATATGAGCATTAGAAGTGTATGAAACTTGGGTTTGTTTATTTTAAAATCTATACAAAAATCCAAATAAGTCATCTGTATAAATAGGGCAAGGTAGGCTATTTGAGATAGATTTATTTCTTTCAACTTTGTGCCTTAGGTGCATAATGCAACCTGCATGAACATGCTCAAATGACCACAATAGCTACATTCTCATAGAGAAGACGGGGAAGAGTGAGGTGGAGTACTTCGAGATGTCCTTTTCACATATATAGGACACTACCTTATAATATGGCCAGTAATGCCACAATAATAACAAGTACTAATTATAAAGTTAAGAAAATGGGGTCCTTGATTTTAAGAAGTAGTGTGCGGATAAGGAGAAGAAGAAGAAGAAAAAGAGCTCATATTGACTTTCACATGAGATGAGAAGTCAATTTTATATAGTGTGGTCTCCAATTCCCAAGTTCACCGCAGTGGCGACAAATAGGGTTAACAGTAGGTAAAGGCAGTCGACCACAACTAGACCAATGGAAAGTGCTAACCTTAGGACAATGGTTCACATTACTTGAGGACTCTGGCTATGACCATGCAACAAATTTACCTCTTGGGTTGGTAGTAGTACAATTTAACTTTGGTTCTTGAATTGAAGCTTTGACAAACTTGGTAGGACCCACCCTATAAGTTGAAACCCCTCACTATAACCAATGACATGATTTTCACTAGAGAACTTGAAAGTACTAATTCATTTCACATTTTTGAACTCATTGTCATTCTGTTGATACCTATAGTGGAATGAGCCAGTTCCTTCTCTTACATGCTAAGTTTTTCTCTCAAGACAGTTACCAAGTATTTTTTCTGAGGAAGGATTCAAGATAAGAGATCAAATTATTAATGATCTCGACTCTCTTATGAAGTTGTTCAATTTCAACATCTTTTTTTTGTATGTGAGCTAATTAAACATTTCTTTGAGCTCTTAAGAATAATTATCTACCCTTTTAGTTGTTCAATTTCATTCTTCATATTAGGATCATGCATAGGACTAACCAAAGATTGTGCAACTTTACCATAAATAGGAACCATTAACTATTCCTTAGCTTTTCAACTTCCTCATGATTTGCATTAAAATTTTCCAACAAATCATTATATCATTTTTGAATGACCATGTACTTGCTGGTGAGAGCATGTTGAGGACTTCATTTCCTCTAGATTTATTTTCAACATGTTGATCGCATTCTTTTTTCTCAAGGAACAAAATAGTAAACACTTATATAATTCACACAAGAGAAGCACAAATAGTATAATATCAAAAGCAAAAAACTTTAATAACAAATATTATACATCAAACAGAAAGTAAGTGACTAACAACTACTTTCTAATCAAAGTTTAAGCTAGTAGTATATTGAAACATACACACCTTAAACTTGGATTGTACTAACACAAACTCAGATCATGCATAACACTCGATATAACGAGGTAAACTTATATATAGACCATATCTATATGGTAACATCCTCAGGTTGCTTAAGGCAACCACAATAGAAAATAATTCACTAAACAGTAAACATGTTACAACTAATAGACAATAAAACTACTATTACCTCTATCAGTCAAAACCTCCATACTTGTACTTGGATATCTTTCATAACTAAAACCATCCAATATGATATGATTGGAAACTAATGACAAATAAGTGATAACTCTATGAAAATAGAGTTATTAGTTCATTTTTTTACTTAATATTTACTTGTTTTATTTAATAAATAGTATTTTTATGGAAAAAATTACAATATAAACTTTTTAGTGAAAATGGGTGAAAATATAATTTTTGGGATTTTTTATGAATTTTTAACACATGACCAATCAGAAGTTGCCACGTGGCATGCCACGTAAGCAGAGGAGCTGACTGGGCAAGCCACGCGGATGCCACATAAACACGGAGAACGAATAATGTTACGCCTTATGTGAGGAGGACAAAACACGCGCCAGGTGTCAACACGGCGTTTAATCCGAGTTCGAAAATCGGTGAATGCATCTTGACACGTGTCGCCACGCCATTCCTCCGCGTATTCCACCCTTGTGCCACGCCATCCATTGCCATGAATCACGTAGCACCACGTGTTGCTAACTTGGCTATCGTTGACTCTGACCGGTCTCCTATGAATTTCTGATGCCACGTGTCACTCTGTGATTGGCTAAAACGGCCAGTTTTGCTTGTTTTGATCGTAGCCCTTGATTTGAAGCTGATCAGACGGTCCAGATCACAACTGAGTTTTATTTAAGCCCCTAATCACTCCATAAATCCTAATGAGTCTCCATTAGCATAATTTTGGTCAGTTTTTAGAGCTAAAAAAGAGAAAAATACAAAAAAGTGAAGAAACGACACAATTTTGGTGGAGAATCAAAAGGAAATTAATTCTACAATTCAAGAGATTGATTGTATTTCTTTTTCTACTCTTTTCTTTATTAATTTTATGTCTTTGTTTATGAAAAATATGATCTTTATGAACACAATTATGTGTAATTAATTTACTAATCTAGGAATCTTATGAACCCAATTTTCATCATGTGATGATATAATATTTTTTCCCAATTATAATATTAATTTTATTATATTATTTAATCTGATTTTTATGCTATTAATTGTTTGGCTAATAATTTATCTATAGAAGCAATTAAATAGATTTGAGAAAATTATTTAATTGTTTGTCTTGATTAAATAACATGCATAGTTTTTAGGTAGAAATGTATGATTCTTATGTATGTGATCCATAATTGATGAACTTAATGAGTAGTATGCAATTTAATTGGCATGGGAGTGTGATTAAATTAATTACTATATGGTGTGTAGTTTACTTGAGAGAGGAATACATGCTAGGTTAGATTCAATTGATCATGTAATTAATTGATATTATATTAGGAAGATTTTAATGATTCACATGTTTAGAAAATTGGGGGATTAAGTATTCCTAGATATTTTATCATATATCTTTTTAGTCACAAAATCTAATTTAATTAATTATTGCTATTTACTTTTAGTTATTTTAATTTTGTTTTCTTAAGATATAAAAACACCAAAAAAAATTGATTTTTATTATTTTTAGTTTTAAAAATTAGTTTCTAAAAAATAATCTATGTGGGAACGATATTTACTTATCATTATATTACTTTTTATGATACATATACTTGTGTATTTATTGCACACACAATTTGTGTGACGATAAAGTGTTTGGCGTTGTTGCCGGAGATTATTAATATTAGAAATTAATATATTTTTTATTATTATTAATTTTATTATTTACATTCTTTTAGTGACTTATTTATTTATTTATTCTAGTTAATTTCTTTTATTTATTTTCTTTACTTATTTATTTATTTTACTTTAATTTATTTATTTAGTTAATTTTTTTTAGTTTTTATTTAGACATCTCCTTTAGTATAGTAAAAACATAGTTGAGTCTATTGCATGAGTAGAGTTCATGAGGAAAAAATCTTACCTTTAGATCTTGAAATTGAGCGTACTTTGAGATCAATTAGAAAACAACAAGTCACCCAAGAGGAAGAAATGGCTAATCCATTAGAAATAAACAATAATGAGTTAAACTTGAATAATTAAATGTTTTTGATAGATGATAGAGATAGAGCTATGAATGAATATGCAATACCTACGTTGGAAGGGCTGAATCCACGTATTACAAGGCCAAAAATTCAAGCTAATAAGTTTGAATTAAAGCATTGATGTTTCAAATGCTACAAACAGTTGGACAATTCAGTGGATTACCGATAGAGAATCATCATCTTCATCTCAGATTTTTTATTGAAGTGGTAGATTCATTTAAGTATAATGGTGTGATAGAGGAGGCATTTAGGCTTAGATTATTCCCTTACTCTTTACGAAACCGTGCTCGAGCTTGGCTAAACTCTTTGCCACCTGATTCCATTACAACTTGGAATAGTTTGGCGGAGAAATTCTTAATGAAATACTTCCCACCAACAAAGAATGCTAAGCTTAGGAATGACATTACTTCCTACCAACAACACGAACGAGAATCTCTATATGAAGCATGGGAAAGATTCAAGGAGTTGCTAAGAAAGTACCCTCATCATGGTATTCCTTCTTGGATTCAAATGGAAACTTTTTACAATGGTCTCAATGCTCAAACAAGGACTATCATTGATGCATCGGCTAATGGAGCTTTGCTAGCCAAATCTTACAATCAAGCTTTTGATTTAGTTGAGAAAATGGCTAGCAATAATTCTCGATGGCCAATGGAGAGAATGATAGCCACAAGAAGAGTAGCCAGAATGCATGAGGTACATGATATCACAGCATTGACAGCTCAAGTGTCATCTTTGGTTAATCTTTTGAAGGTACAAAAATCACCAACGAGTATAAACCAAGTCCAAAATTCAGAAGTGTCATGTGTGTTTTGTGGAAGAGCTCATTTGTTTGATAATTGTCCAAATAATCCTGAATCCATTTGCTATGTGAGTAATGTGAATCGAAACAATAATCCATACTCAAACACATATAACCTAGGATGGAGACAACATCCAAATTTCTCTTGGAGCAATAACAACATTCAAGGTGGTAGTCAATTCAACCATCAATCATTTCCACCACCTAGTTTTCAACAACCACAATAATCACAAGTCCAAGAGAAGAAGCCACCTACTGAGGACAATACAAGTGCTTTAATGGGGATGATGAAAGAATTCATCCAATCAGTGAATACAAAAGTGTCAACTCAAGAGGCTTCAATTCAAAATTTGGAGAACCAAATGGGGCAACTTGCTCAGGCTATAAGTCAAAGGCCTCAAGGGAACCTTCCAAGTGACACAATTGTAAACCCAAGAAGAGAAGGTAAGGACCAATGCAACACCATAGCCTTAAGGATTGGTAAAAATTTAGAACAAGAACATAAGACAGAAAAGGATAAGGAGAAACAGGAAATTAAAAAGGATAAAGAGGACTATCAAACTAAAGAGGATAAGGTGGAACCAGAAACTAAAAAGGATGAGGAGAAATTAGTGAATAAAGAGAGTAATGGAAAGGAAATAATTCAGCCAAAAGAGAGCAACCTTTACAAACCCACTATTCCTTTCCCTCAAAGACTACAAAAGCAAAAGTTAGATATGTAGTTTTCAAAATTTCTAGAAGTCTTCAAGAAGCTACACATAAACATACCATTTGTAGAGGCACTTGAACAAATGCCATCTTATGCCAAATTCATGAAGGATATACTATCAAAGAAAAAAAGGCTTGAAGATCATGAAACAATAACCTTGACTAAAGGTTGTAGTGCCATCCTTAATAGAAAACTACCACAAAAATTGAAAGATCTAGGTAGTTTTGACATCCCTTGCACTATTGGGAACATCCGTTTTGGCAAGGCACTATGTGACTTGGGTTCTAGTATTAACCTTATGCCATTATCGGTTTTCAAAAGATTGGGGGTTGGTAAAGCAAAACCCATTCCGATAACATTACAAATGGTAGATAGATCTATTAAGAGACTTCGAGGTGTGGTAGAAGATTTGCTAGTAAAAGTAGACAAATTCATCTTTCCGGCAGACTTCATTGTGTTAGACATGGAGGAGGGCCATGACATTCCTATCATACTTGGTCATTCATTATTAGCAACAAGAAGAGCACTCATTGATGTACAAAAAGGTGAACATACAATGAGAGTGCAAGATGAACAAGTAATATTTAAAGTTTTTAAAGAATCTGAACCCTCTGATATTGATAATGCTAATGAATGTTTAAGGATAAATGTTACTAGTTGTGGGAATGACTTAAAAGAATCTATTGGGTCACCCAAACTTAAGACTTTAACACATACTGCTATAAACAAGGACATAAACTCACCAGAAAATAACTCAACCTATTATAACTTTGAAAGTGTAGCATCAAAGGTGGATATTATGGACTCTGTGAACTTTTTGGAGGACGCATCTCTCATGTATATATCAAAGGCGATAATGGAAAATTTTGAGATAGGATCTAAACTCAAACCATCAATTGAAGAGCCACCAAGTTTAGACCCCACACTTCTACCCTCCTATCCTCAATCAAGTATGAAAGTGAAAGAGTCCAATGGAGAGGTGAAAAAGCTATTAGAAATACATAAATTGGATGAGTTACGGTGGAGTGCTTATAAGAATGCCAAGAAGTTCAAAAGGAAAACAAAAATATGGCATGAGAAGAGAATTGAGCACTGTGGTTGCGAGCCAAAACATAAAGTATTATTGAACAAATCAAGACTCAAGTTGTTTCCAGGCAAACTCAAAAGTAAATGGATACAAAGGGATGTGCCTTAGGACTTAATATTACCGTCTAGTCAAGGACGTTAAACATGACGCTAGTTGGGAGGCAACCCAACGTTATTTTACTTATATTTTCATTGTTTTTGTTTTGTAGGTGAATAAATGTGGAGAGAAATGACACAACAAGAATGAACATTTTAGTGAAAGATGTGGTGTGCCATAATTAAGGGAGTTTTTCTTTACTTTTTCATATTTACAAGTGCACATTGGGGACAATGTGTAATTTAAGTTTGGGAGAGGGAACTTCATTCTCTACATTAGTATTTAGTATGCATTTTAAATTTTTAGGGATTTTTTTTTAATTTTTAGGTTGTTTTTAATCATGATTTGGGTAGAAATTGATAAATATATGGAAACTAAATGCATGTATGCTTGATATGAAACATATGAACTCAATGATAAAAATTGGTTGTCATGACTAGGATAAGGAATGTAACATATTTGTTAAGATATTTACATTAATCATGTGATATGCTTGCTAGTTTTGATTGAATTGATTCAACTTTTATGCACATGTTCATGATTGATTTTGGTGTGCTTATTGAGAGAAAATTTGTAGTGAGTTATGTTAGTCAATTAGATCTACCAAGTTTTAGAATTTATTTGATCATCTTTTAAGGCGAAATCCTAAATAGTATTTAGCAAGAGAAATGATTTAGGCCTTATTTGGATCGATTGAGCCTTTCAAGCTAACCATTGTTAATATCTTTAGTTACCATTTGATCCTAACAAAGAACCTTTCATATCTATAAGCCACATTAAATGCCTAACTAATAAGTATTACCTTTACCCTTGCACCTTTAGCTTGTATGAAAAGAAAAAAAGATGCAATCATGTGTTATGCTTTAGAGTAAGGTGAAATGTAATGCACCCCGTAAAAAAGAAGAAGCAAAACTCACAACACAAGTATCCCACTAAAGAAAAAGAAAATAGAATTGAAAATAAGTTTGTGGGTGTTGTGAAGTTACAAAAAAAATAAAAACAGAGAAAAGAGATGTGGAATAAAAAAAATGAAAAGAATGTCAAAAGAGGGTGCACTAAAATATCAAGTAAAAGCTCAATTGCAGTTAAAAAGTACACGATGAAAAAAAGCTAAGGTGTGGAAAGACCCTAAAATGTCTGCATCTATCGACCCCCCACCTAAGCCTTACATTACAACCATGTAAAGTCCTTATTGATCTTGAGCTAAGTGCATATTTATATTAGTGGATAAGGATGTGAAAAATTGACTTATGAGACTTATTCTAAGATTGAATTGATTAGCATGCTTATATAGGTTGATTTTATGAGTGCATTAGATGATATCATGTGCAGCACACACACACAAATCAATTTTTCAAAAACCTTGCATATCCTTGTATTGATGGAACATTGATTGATGAATATGTGAACCTCTTTATCATAGACTTGTACGAATTTTGAGAGGGAAAGTTTTCTTGAAATATGCATGTATTAATAGAAGTATATTTATGAACATACTACCCAAGTTATTTTATTTAGTTATAATTAGTTTTACTTGAGGACAAGTAAAGATTTAAGTTTGGGGTGTGATAACTCTATGAAAATAGAGTTATTAGTGCACTTTTTTACTTAATATTTACTTTTTTTATTTAATAAATAATATTTTTATGGACAAAAAAATTAAAATATAAACTTTTTAGTGAAAATGGGTGAAAATATAATTTTTGAAATTTTTATGAATTTTTAACGCAGGACCAATCAGAAGATGCCACATGGCATGCCATGCCAGCAGAGGAGCTGACTAGGTAAGCCACGCAGATGCCACGTAAGCACAGAGAGCGAATCACATTGTGACGCGTGTGAGGAGGACGAAACATGTGCCACGTGTCAGCACAGCATTCAATCTGAGTTCGGAAATCGGTGAACGCAGCTTAACACATGTCACCACGGCATAGCTCTGCACATTCCACCCATGCGCCATGCCATCCGTTCCCATGAATCACATAGCACCATGTGTTGCTAACTCGGCTATCGTTGACTTTGACCGGTCTCCATTGCCACGCGTCACTCCCTGATTTGCCTAATGAATTTCTGATGCCTCGTGTCGTACTGTGATTGGCTGAAATTGTCAATTATAGTGTGAATTACTAATAAGTAATAACAAACCTTACATAGAAGAAGATAAAAATTCTAAGTAAAAAACAGATACTGTGTTTTGTACATGGGAAGCCAACACACAAAAATGAGTACAATGAAACTTATAATACTTATTATTCATAGTTAATAACTTTTAAAAATTTATTCAAATAAAACCTTTGTTGATGAATAATTATACAATAAATTATTTATTTGTTTAATAAAATTATTTTCAATAATAAAATTCTATCCAAATACCAACAAGTGTCTTGCACGAGTTTAAAACTAGTACTATTAGATATCTATAATAGTGTAATTTCTATAAAATATTACAGTTTATAAGAATGAATTTTCTATAAAAAGTTACACTTATTTTATTAATGATTGTTAATGTTCTACTATGTTCCAAAATTCACTTAAATTTTAACACTATTTTGTTAAGTATGAGTCTTATTCATTGGTTTCTCTCCTCTTATTGTAGAAAAAGAAGAAGGAAAAAAATCTCATAAACTCATTAAATATAAGAAAATTAACCAAAAAGTTAATATCAATAAAAAATAATTTTATGGAAAACAAAATAAAATTTGACTAAGAAATGGAAAATGAATGTTTAAAGTGAAAAATTAGGATAATATCAATAATGTCCCAAGTTTTGAAGTAATATTACAACTACCTCCAAAGTTTTAAAAATATCAAAAATACCCCCAAAATTAACGGAAGTTAAAAATAACATAAGTGAATAGTAATTTTTATATATAAAAATGAAAAAAATAATAGAGAATCAAGAAACAATACAAATAGAAATGCAATACATCTCATGATACTTTTAAAAAATGATAATCAGCAAAAAAAATTGAAGAGATAAAAAAAGTAAGATTAAATCTTAAGGAATGAGATGGATTCAAAGATTCATCATTCTCAAAAATAAGAAAAATATTTCTAAGAAAATATACAATTTATTTTGGAATAAGTAAAATAGAAATAAGCATTACTATTACATATACAAAAAGGATATAACATATTATTAATTGACAAAGAAACCATTATGGATAAAATATCTAAAATCTCCCAAAATGACAAAATAAAAATTGATACATCTATTTAGGAGGAATCCAAATATTCATAAAAGCACATTTTAGAAAAGGAATAGATACACTAATAGAATTAGCACTTCTAGATAATAGACTAATAATTAGCAAAGATGCTTTATTAGAAATAATCTATGAAAATTTAGGATATCAGAAACTAAAATTTATAGCATACCCTAGTTTTTCCATTAATATTAATGATAAATACTTAAACCAAGTATTAAATTTAGCTTATAAATTTAAAAGAGAAGATTTAATGAAAGAAGAAAACTATTTATTTTCAATATACTATATAGTAGGATATTCATTAACAAATAGTCATAATAGTTCAATAAATGGAAAAAATAATTTCATAGAAATAGATAAAACTTTCCAAGAAATTGCACAAATAATAAAACTAAAAATATCAACAGATTTTGAAATACCTGAAGAATGGAACCAAGATGTTAAAGAAAAACTTTTGATACCATGAGGAAAAAATAATGTAGTAGGAATAAGTAACATACCACGAATAGAATTTATAAATGATCAAACAAAAATAACCAAACGAGAATGGGAACAAGAAGAAAAAATAAAATAATTAAAACTAGAAATTAAAGGAGTCAAAAATCTTATCTATAGAGTAATGGGTAAATAACAAAAACTTATAAATTACAAAGTAAAAATCTCTTAAATATGTCCAATGGCATATTACAAGGTATAAGTTCCATTGTATTTATATCTGTGTGTTGGCTTCCCATGTGCAAAACACAGTGTCTATTTTATGTTACTCAGTGTTCTATCTTTCTTTGTGTAAGGTTAGTTATTGTAGAATAGTAATTCACATACAAACATTGTTACAAATATTTTACATGTAAGCATGTTTACACATACCATAGGGTTGGTTTTTGTAGTATGCATGCTAGGTTGAGATGCTCACTCACCATATTATCGCTCATGTTTTTGTTTCAATTCGGACATGAGTATTTGTGAAATTTACTCGACATTTTTGGAAATGAAAAATATCTTTTTAACACCTCGTCGCCAAGCTCGTTACCACCTTTGGTGAGGTGGCCGCCCAAGGCTATATAGATACCCCAATTTATTCTTATTTGGTATCCAAAAAAGAGGTAACAGAGCTCTACCAAATTGACATCTCATCTTTATATTTCTAGATCTGTGTATTTCTTGGTATTAGTGATTCGTGATTATGTGAGCAAAATTGTGCCTATGAGTGATGATTACTCAACAAGGTATTTTTGAGTGGTTCATGTGTGAGTCCTATATCGGTTGGTAGTTACCCTCATTTAAACCTTTTTTATGTGAGGAGCATGTGTGGTTATGAGCCATGTATCGATTGGTGGATGCATTAGTGAAACATTTTCTTATTCACTTTACACATTACAGGTCTTTGATTACTAATCACACCACTTTGGGAGGTGTGGGATTTGGAAGAGAGTCAGGTTCACATGTCGAATTAGGTTGTTATGGAGGCAGCAAGCGAGAGAAGCAATATGTAGTTAGAAAAAGTGTCCCGTTTGATAGAGGTATTTAAGTTTATACTTTTCTGTCGAGTTGTATCTGTTTATTATTTTTAGTGAATTATTGTTACCAAATAGATAGGGTTTCTATATGTGTTTACCTTGTTATATCTATTGTTATGCATGCTCAAATATATGGCTAGTACAATCAGAGTTTAAATAGTGTACTTTTCTACGCATTGAAGTTTATACTCTTATTAGAAAGCTTTTATTATTTGTTGCATGCTTTCTATTTACTGATTATATGTACTGCTACTATGATTATCAATTATGTGTTTATCTGTTGGATGTTATGCATGATCAAATTACATGTTAGTCCAATCTTGTGTGAACCAATATACTAAATGTGGACTCTAATTCGAAAACATACTCGTTATATGTTATCCCATGCTTTCTTTCCTTTCTATTTAGCATGCCTTTAGCTTTATAATCACTGCTTATGCTATAGTAAATTAATCTACCCACTCCTTGATTAATTTATATTAATTATGTCTATCATGTGCATGTGAGTTTGATTTAAGTATCTAAGGGGTCTGTATCTCCTTACCCTGATTATATCCTAGGTACCAAATTCTTTAATTGTTTTTCTATGTTTAGATTAATTGTATGTTATGAGAGTGCAATCATTATTTACCAAATATGTTCTCACATATGAAGTCTTGAAGTGATTGGAAATCCTTTATTGTTTAGTATGTATTCTTATCTCACTTACTGTTAGTTCTTTTCCATGCATATGTTTGTTATTAGTCTGGATAAGAGCCAATAAGAAACATCATCACTAGTGTGTTTACCACAATCAATGATTTCTTTCTGTTGTTTTTTATTGTGTGTTGAATTGAGCATATTGTTTTGTAATTATGCTGTGTTAATTTCTTAATTCATGTTGTGAGGTTTGCTTGGCTAAATTAATATAAGGCTCGTGAAAAGATTCCATAGGTTGGCATTTCCATCCCTCATCTGAGTCCTGATTACCTATTTAAGTTGGGAAAATAATTTACTTTTTTGTAATTGTTCCTACGTATGGGAATCTTCACAAGGAATAGAATTAAAAAAATAATGGTACCCTAATAAGCATAACAGATAATAAAAAGGCTATAATTGAAGCTTTAGTTCTTTTAGAAGAGAAAACAGAATATTTGCAAAATATAAATAAAATCCAGGAAAATTCCTTAAAGAAATAAGAAAAAATAATTATGCTAACATATTACAACTAGAGATTCTAAAAGAGAGATCCATTAGAAAGATTAAAAGAAGAACCACCAAGAAGATATGATTGAATGATTCCTCGTGATGGAAAAATAAAGGATGAAGAGGAATCTAGAGTTCCAACTTAATAAGATATAGAAAACAATTATAATTGCAATTTATGAATCCTAAAAATAAAGATATAAGAACATTAGTAAGTATGTTAACATTAACATATGAGGAATTAAGAAAATTTTATGAAGAAAAATATGCTCTAATAAAGAAGAAGATGATATGATAGTAATCAGTGAAATAGATTATGAACCATAAAATTTTAAAATTACTATGGAAAGAAACATAGTAATGCCCCTATAATTCAGGAAGAAAATTCTTATCCTCGTAGAAATGAAAGAAAGAGACAAAGGCCAGATGAAGCTAATCCTCCAAATAGGAGAAAAAAACAAAAATAGAATAAGGACTATACTAGGTACTAGAGGATCTATACCTTTAGAATTCAAACTTCATGAAAATAATAATAAAACTAACTATCTAGACCTAGATTGTCTCATAGATAGAAAAAAAGACTTTAGATGAATGAGCTAGTGTAATGAGTGTACTAATCCAAACATCTAGAACTAGTAGTACAAACCCATCAATGTGTAGAGTATTATTAAACCATAAAATGACTAAAAATGTTAAAGTATGGTTTAGTAATCTACTAGATGATATACATTTTAGGATGCAAGGAGATTCTGCAACCGAAAGATAGTATTTAGATAAAGTAGTAAATGAAATATATAAAGAGTTCATAGGAGAAGATAAAAGAAACTATATTACTAAAACAAGTGAACTAGAAATAAATGAGGCTAAATGGTATTTAGCAAATATGAAAATATGTGATATGTGCTATATAGATTATTTTATATGTGAATATGAAATTTATTATCATAAGATACCTAAAATACAACAACAACAACAACAACAACAATTTAAGGAATGTTTTATCATAAGTTATCGATAAATCTATATAAAATTCTTGAAGAAAGTTGGAAAAATAGAAATACTATAATAGTACCAAATACTTTAGGAGGAAGGATAAAAGAACTAAAATCTTAGATAATTTTATAATATCATAGAAGAAATGAATATAATTATGATAAAGAAAATTCTAAAATATATTGTGATAGTAATAAATTCTATATGCTAAGAAAGTATGGATATAGTATAAAGTCTTACAAACAAAAATATAAAAGATTCAAGAAATATAAATTCAGAAAAAAGACTTTTTTAAATATAAGAAAAGATATAACTAGCAATCTTACAAGAAAAGATATTCCAGAAGAATAAAATTATTGCCCATCAGGCAAGAAAATTTACATATGTTAGATATATAATGAGAAAGGTCATTAGGACAATGAATGTCCTAATAGGATAACCCATAAAAAGAAATATAAGAAGAACTTAAAAAATAATAGATAAGCCTATAAGATGGGATTAAAACCCATAGAATAACCAAATATTGTTGAAATAGAATTAATATATTTAATCAGTGCAACTGAAGAAGAATAAACAGATTTAGAGGAAACATCTGAGTATGAAGGACCTATATAAGATTATTAATCCTAATAGTACTTACATAAAACTATGATGAAAATTCAAAGGATATAGTATATATCATTTACATGCCTACATAGACATTGGAGCTATGTGTATAGCAAGAGAATATGTATTTACACAAGAACTTTGGATTGCAACCCCAAAGGACTTGATAGTAAGAATAGAAAATAATATAACAATTAACCTTAACAAGGTTATAAAAGATATTGATATTATAATAGAAGGAGAAAAATTTCACATCCCTACTATATATCAACAAGAAACAGGAGTTGATTTCTTGATAAGAAATAACTTCTTAAACTTATATAAACGATTTACACAACATATATATATAAGATAAGTATAACAACATTAAAAGGAGAAACAATATATGTTTCAAATGTTAGAAATACCAAGATTATTTCATCAGAATAGTTTATTGAACAACATAAAATATAAAAATGTGGGGAGATGTATCAAAAATAGAAACCATATTTAGAAAATAAAACAAAATTACAAGATGAAAATGATTTAGAATCTAATAACTAAGAAAATCCCATTTTAAAATAAATACAAGAAGAAAAGGGATTATTAGAAATAAGGAAATTACTTAAGACAATAAGATTAAAAAATACTTTATTAATAAGCTTGAATATGTAACAACTATAAAACTAAAAGACCCTAATAAGGTTATAAGAGTAAAACCTATGATTTACACTCTAGAAGATCGAGAAGAATTCGGTAAATAAATTCAAATTTTTTTGGAACTAAGAGTACTTGAACCAAGCATGAGTCCACACTCAAGCCCAACATTTTTGGTAGAAAAAGAAGCTAAAAAAGACGAGGAAAGAAAAAAATATTGATAAATTTTAAATTACTAAATAAAGAAACAATAGATGATGGATATTTTATCCCTAAGAATGAAGAGTTATTAGCCTCAATCAAAGGAAATAAATATTTTTCTAGTTTTGATTGCAATAGTGTATTATGGAAAATCAGATTAGATAAAATATCTCAACTATTAATAGTCTTTAGTTGTCCATAGGGATAATTCCATTGGACTATTATACCATTTAGATTAAAACAAGTACCAAGAATATTTTAAAGATACATGGATGATATTTTTAAAGAATATCACCCATTTTGTTGTATCTATACTGATGATATATTAGTCTTTATTGATAATATCAACCAACATTATCTAAACATATTAAAAATATTAACAAAATGTAAGAAAGAGAATAATATTGTATGGAAAAAGACAGTATTAACACAACAAAAAATCAAGTATTTAGGACTTGAAATAGAAGATAAAAAAACCACCTTAGACCTTATGTGTTAAATAATATACAAGTATTTTTCAGTATTATCACTGACAAAATCCAATTAAAAAGATTTGTTGGATGTTTGACATATGAGAAGCATATATTAGAAAATTAACATAAATGAGAAATCTTTATAAGCAAAACTTAAGAAAGATTATGTCTGAAATGGACTGATCAAGGTACTTAGTATATAGAAAAGGTAAAAGTACAGGTAAAATATTTACCAGTACTTTACTATCCAAAACTAGATGATAAAATGATAATAGAAGTAGATGCTTCATATAAATATTTGGAAGCTATATTAAAAGCAACAATATATCATAAAGATGAATATTTGTGTATTTTACTTCAAGAGCTTTTCAAGAAGTTGAATTAAACTATCATAATAATGTAAAAAAATATTTAGTTGTAAAAAAGACGATAAAAAAGTTTGCTATTTATATAATATGCTCAAAATTTATTGTTAGAACAGACAATAATTTTTTTAAATATTTCTTGAGAACTAATATTGTAGGAGGTTACAAACAAAGAAGATTAATCAAATAACAACAGTGGTTTAATCATTACAAATTTGATGTTGAACATCTACCTGAAACAAAAAAGAATAGTTTAGCTGATATTTTAATTAGAGAATTAGCCCCATTAAATTTTTTTACAATTATAGGAAAGATGTGCAATCTTGACACAGAAATCAAGATCAAAGAAAAGGAAATAAAATTTCTAAAAGATCAAATAGAGATTTTATTTCTCAAAAAGTTACTCTTATGTGAAAAATAGGAAGAGTCTCGTACTCCAATAAAGAAAGAGATTAAAATCTCAAAGGAAGAGAATAAAACCTTAGAATTAATCAAAAGAGATAAGGGTAACTTCTCAAAAACTTTATGGTTTGATATAGCAAATGAAGAAAATATCAAAGAAAATAGTAAAGAAGAAAAAGAAAAGTATTATGTTGAATACAACAAACCAACCCTAGAAATATATATGACATGGCTAGAAGCAAGTAGAGCAATAACTAGATTCTACGGTGTAATACATAAACTAATAGGATTAAAGTAGAAAAAATATTTGCTAATTACAAAACACCTAAGCTTCTTAGACCCAGTGATGTAGTAGCTAATCTAGAAGGAAATTATGCACAAGTACTCAAAAACCAAATAATTGCAAAAGAAAAGATGACAATGTTAGGAAAAATACTAAGACTAGTAATCTTCAAGGAAACATATGATACATTTCTTATCTCAAAGGAAGAAAAAGAAACATAAACCCTAACCAATGGCTAAATCTTTATAATTTAGCAAGAAAATCAAGAAAATATCAACTTGAAACTATGAAATTTTTTCACAATAGAAAAAGTTCATACACTTGGGAAAAAACCAATCACATATAGCAAATTCAACATTACTAAAGAAACAAATCCAAAGTTTGTTTACCAATTATTTTATTATGCGCTATTTGGAAATATTTATCTAGGTAATAATTTAATGGAATTAAACTATTTTCCAAAAAACTTTAAAAAAGCCTTTAAAAAATTTAGGAAAATAGTAAAAGCAAATAATCATCCAATTTTTTAAAGATTTTTCAGTTTCATAATGGATTGGCATAAAGGAAAGTCTATTAGTCCTTGTCATTTTATTAAAATAAGAATGACATCCTCAGCCATAATAGTAGACTAACCCAGGGTTCTATCAAAAGAAGAATTTGATGAAAAAGCTCGTAAGAAGGAAAGAGCAATACTGTTGCGTCAAATATACCATGAAACTAGGAAAATAGGAACTTTCTTTGAAATCAAGGTAAATAACTCCACAAGCAAGGTCATAATGATCTTATGCAGTAACTTGAATATAATTCAAGAATATATTGAGAAAATTGTCAATTATTAAACAACATTCAATTGCAATGAATTGGATGTAGTTGAAGGAACCAAACATGATTTTGTCAACTAGTAAAAAGGAAAATTGAGAACCACAAATGTGTTTATTGTATAAAGGAAAGAGAAGGATCAACATCTTTAGTTTCAAGAGGAAGCATGTCGCCTAGTGATTTTTATTAAATAAGTGTAAGCAAAAAAATTTAAAAGGAAGAAAGAGATAAGATAAAATGTAATCATTATCCTTCAAAGTGTCTTTATTTTAGAAAAGGAAGGAAGAGATAAAGATAAGATATAATCATTATCCTTTCACGTGTCTTTAGAATATGTATATAAAATAATTGCTCTTGTGTCTATAAAAGGGCTCTTGAATAATGAAGAAGGGCTAAGAAAGTTCTAACCATAGAACCCAAACATCCCTTTCTTATTAGAGAATGTCTAGGAAAAATCATACAGAGTAAATTAGGAGGAAACTGGGATTGTAATAATCTTACTTCTTCGATGAATAAAAGTTCTCTTTTCACTAAAACCTAGTATCTTTCTTATATCTTAAATATAAGTATGGATCATATCCTTACTTGAAGGAAGTTTCTAGTCCAGAAGATGAGACTTCTAGCAAGATAACTAAAGATCTTGTACGAAGTAGCAGAAGACAGAAGTGGACCTATATTCATTAAAAAAGGTAAGGTTAAACATAACTCTACATTCTATTTATTAAAGATAATATTTATTTGTTAAGAATTCAAAAACTAGAAAATTAATCAATATTTTTGTTAAAAATATGTTAAATCAAAAAATTAATTAGAGAAAAAAATTATTTGGTATGAGAACCATAGGAAAAAAATATCATTAAATGGAAAGTTAATGCCATTAACTTTCCAAGGGCAGTGATATTAACTTAAAATTTGAGGGCATTGAACCTCAAATGAAGATAAGTCTCATATTACTTAAAAACTACGCTAGTATCTTTCTAAACACTATTTTTATATACTAATATTCCCTCAAAGTATGGATTGTTTGACTCAATACTTTGTATTTTTAACATATTTTTATTATATTCTAATTTCTATTTGAGTCACTCTTCTTTCTTTCTTTTTACAAAACCCATGTTTTTTGTATGAGGTTCATTGGTTTTTTTATTGACCTATTGATCAATTGAAGCTCTGATGCTATGAAAGACTAAGAGAAAAGTTAGTCAGAGAAAAAAAGAGAATAAGAGAATGGAATGAATGCAATCATGAATCTCAGTTTTTGATTTATATGTGCTGAGTTTACAAGCTTTTATATTAGTCATGTAACTGATATTGTTAGGTTGTTATATGTTAAGGGTGATGCCCCACATTGATTAAATTTAATACTATGATATCATTTATAAGAATTATGGGTGTTTTCGTCCATTGGATTAATCTTTTGGGATTGAAAATCCCATTATTCTTATGAACTTTAACATGATATTAGAGCTTCACTTGATTACACCAAAAACATTGGGTCTCACCTCACAAAAAAACTTGAAATGGCATTTACAAAAATAAAAAGAGACAAGTTACTGATATAGAATATAATATAATAAAAAAAGTTAAAAATACAAAGTGATACACTTTATAAGAGGCAAAGACCCATACTTTGAGAGGTTGTTAAGAGTAATATTCCAGATTGATTAAGTACAATATTGTGGTCTTTTCACCCATTAGGTTAATATTTTGGGATTGAAAAAGCCATGATTCTTATGAACTTTGACATTATACACACACTAATGATGTGTACACCCTTTAACAGATTAATCATCTATGACACTCAATACAATAACAAGCCCTCAGTTAACATATTCATTGTCTTAATATGTCTCATTTTGCAAATTATTAAAAAAGTCAACATGTCATGTTATTTTGAAAATGCCTATGCAGTATATTTCAAACAAAGACTTGGTGAGGTAGAATAGAAGAAAGTATGAGAGCTAATTAATGAAGGAAAAAAGAATTGACAACAAGGTTAGAGATTTTGACTAATAGAATACATGTTTAAGAGAGAAAACAAGAATATATGGTTATATGGGTGAGAAGTTGATAGTGTGAATTGTACAAAGGTATATTCAAATAGGATTTTGGTAGATTTTTTTAAAAAGTTTTAAAAATTTAGGTATACTCATTTAAGATTTTTTAGAATTTATAAAAGTTTAGCTATAATCAATTAAATTTTTTCAAGACTTCTTAAAAGTTTATAAAAATCTATATAAATTTAGGTTATTCAACTACTACTTTTTAAAAGTTTATAAAAGTATTGGGGTTTTCAAAATGTCAATATTTTTAAAAAAATTCATTTGATTAGAGATTTTAAATATTTTTATGTATAAATAAAATCTACCAAAAGTAATATATTCTCTCATGAGATTTCTAGAGACTTTCTTTTAGAAACTATTTTTACTTTTTTTTATTTCATTCATTTTTTCTCTCTTACTCTTTCTTTTTCTCCTTTTTTTTCTCACTTTTACTCCCTCTTCTTTATATGTATATTTATTGAGATCAAACCAACAATCAATTTTTAATAGCATCACATCAAATTATCAAGAAGTCTAGTATTCATACAACAAAAATTGATTTACAATTAATTAAATTTTTTAAATAATTCTCACATACTAATCTTAAAGTAATAGTTTTCTTAATATAATTTTTTTTAATAGCTAGCTAGGGTGACTTCAGAGGTACATTAGTTTTTTGAAATGGAGCACTTAGATATTGCTACTTTTCTTGTGATAATTTAGTGTACTAGCTTTGAAAAGTGATATCTCGGGTTTAAATGGTCAATTTTTACGCTTTTCTTCCATTTTTTTATTTTTTTAAAATTTTTATTTAAAAAATTACTTAAAAAATTATTCTTGTAATTAAAACTTTCACTTTCAAATGTAATTGAAAAAATAAAAATATATTTTAAAAAAAACTTAAAAATTGACTATTTGAACGTGTGGTGTCACTTTTTCAAAACTGGTGAACTACACAATAAAAAAACCATTAGACCTAAATGCTTTAATTGCAATAGCTAGTGGATTGTTGCGATATTTGGGACCAATAATCTTGCAATAATAACTTTTACCATAATTTAAGCACGACACGTGTCTCTTTTTAATTAATGTAAGCCTATTTTTGCTTTTATAGAAATTTGGGATATTTTTAGAACTTAAAAAGAAGATAAATTTTATTAAATTTTTTAAATAAATTACACAATAATATATTTATTATTTTTAATAATTTTGAATAGTTCATTATGAAATTATAAAATAATTAAAAGTGTAGTGAAAAAACAATAATTTTCTGAAAATATATTAAATTGTATTAAAGTCCTTAAAAGTCTAAAATTTTATATATATATATATTCAAACTCATGTAGAATTTTTTAAAGTTTAATAAATTATACGTCGATGTCTTAATAAATCTATTAAAATCTCTATATTTTTTAAGATTTAAAATCTATACGATTTAATGACAGTCGATTGATCTTTTTTAAAATACGTTATTTCACTTAGAAAATAATTCTCGATGATCAAATAAAATAATTACTTATAAAGCTTCATTTATAATTTCCAAATTTTAAAATAATTCCCATTATTTTTTAAAATTTTCATTTAAATCAAAACCGAAATTTCCATCAAAATTTCCTAAAAGTGAAGTATAAAAGTATTGTAGTTTTGACCATATGGAAAATTTGATCCTTGGATTTACTTAAAAATATATTTGTATGTCGTTTGAGAACATTTTTTATTTATCATTTTTAAAAAATAATAAAAATTTGTACAAAAATGTATTTAAATATTTATAATTTTTCTTTTGTTTTTAATAGTTTCTTTTGAACATTCGTTATTGAACTTAATTTACTCTTAAAATTTTTTTTATAGAATATGGAATGTCCATAATTCATAAATACAATTAAAATGATTTTGATTTTTTACCGAACAACTGTATGTTGAGAATAAAGATCGACAACAAATCATGATCAGCAGAAGCTTGATCAACTGTTCAAGAATGCAGTGGCTAAATAACGCAACAATGCAGTGGAACTAATGAGTTGTAGTGGCAGTGCTAATTGCCTCAATTTAACTGCTGACTGTGAAAGGAAAATAGTGTAAAGGCCGGTAGCTTACATGGTTTGAATCCATGTTAAATAATGTGTAGAAGCAAGTAGCAAATTGCGTCCAAATATAACAGTTGTAAAGACTGATAGTTGTGTATGAAAATATCATGATTTTATGTGCAATTTAGTTAGAGTTTGTTAAGGTCTGTGACCTTACATTATCCATCATTTTATGTGTGTAACATACTGCTTAGCTTGTAGACTTTATTTTCAGTTGTAATCCCAACTATATAAACGTGTTTTAGGCTTGTGAAGGATCAGTCAATGAATACAATTTCCAAGAATTCTTTTCTCGTCTATATCTCTCTCTCTTGCTTGATTTGATGAACAATAGATGATGCTCTATTGATGCTATGCTTCTAGATTGAGTTGCTTGCTTCTTGCGTCAATTTTTTCATGGTGTCACAGTGTCTAGGGTGGGGAATTTCAATCTTTAATTGCCTTTCTTACCTAGTCAGGTATAGTATATCATACTTTCTATCCCATACCCATGAACAAAGTGGTATTACTGAGTGAAAACATAGGCATATCGTTAATCTTGTCTTGGCAGTGCTTAGCCATGCATCTCTTCCTATGTGTTTCTGGGATGAAGCCTTCTTTTCTAGGCTTCCCAATTCTATGTTGTATGATGTCTCACACTTGGAGAAACTTTTTAAACTCAAGCCTAACTACAATTTTCTCAAAGTATTTCATTGTCTTTGCTTTCCTTGCCTAAAGCCCTATAACATTCATAAAATAGAACATTATTCTATGGCTTGTAATTTCATTGGCTATAGTCCACGAAATAAAGGTTATAAGTGTCTTTCTAACAAAAGTAGGCTGTAAATCAATTGTGATGTAATCTTCTATAAGGATCAATTTCCTTATCATCTTTCTAAAACTACATCATCAGTCACTTCTTCTTCCTTACCTTTGTGATTCAAAACTATTCTTCATGTTCTAAATGTTGAATCAGTTAAACTCACTCTCACTTTTGCTTTAGATGAACCAATCTCTAACCTTCTTGAGTCTTCTTCAAGCTTACTTTCTAATCCTATTACTTATTCTTCTTTGATAAGTTATCTCTGTGATCTTAATCCTACCTCCACTAATGTGCCCAATTCTATTCCTAATTCATCCTAAATTATGTCTACTTCATGACCTAATACTACTGCATAGCAATCTCCTCCTTCTTCTCAGTCTCTTCTTCCTTTTTATATGATTAGAATTATTTTGCCTTCCAATACCCATTCCATGATCACATGAGCTAAAAAAGGCATTTTTAATGCCCAAGGCATATATGATAGTAGTTGTAGATTGTGTTAAGAAAGAACCAACTTCTATAAAATAGGCTTTGGCTAGTTCATATTGATTTGATTCAATGAAGCTTGAATTCAATGCATTGCTTAAATATAAAACACAGGTCCTTAAGTCACCTTCAAGCAATAGAACTGCGATTTGCAGTAAAAAGATTTTTCGTGTAAAGAAATTACCATCTAGTCTACTTGATAAACATAAATCTCGTATTGTTGCACAAGGCTATAAGAAAGTTCCTAGCTTCAATTTTTTAGGGACATTTATTCTTGTGGTTAAGCAACTCATAATCAGAATTATTCTCACTATTGCTCTCTCTCAAGAGGATGAAAATGCATCAATTAGACATTTATAATGATTTCCTAAATGGGCAACTATATGAAAAGGTTTATATGAAACACCTTTAAGGGTTTAAGCATCCTGACTTTTCTTATTATGTGTGCAAATTAGAAAAGTCCATTGATGAACGAAAACCGGCATCGCCAATTCTCGCAAATACTTTGGTTTTAATATTTGTAAAACTCTCGCAAGTGCACGAATCATTTCGTAGAAAAAATGATAAGTATACTCCCAAAGTAGATCTAAGGAAGGAATGTATGTGGTTCTTAATTTATTATTCAAACTTTTAAAAACGAAATTAAATCCTAAACATCCTGTCACGATAGTTTGGTTTTTGTGTTCCTAATCTAATAACATAAAATAAACATATATACAGATTAATTAAATATAATAAAAAAATAAACATAGACACAAATTCAATAAATATTTATCTAAATATATATACAGATTCAATAAATATTCATGCAAATTTTATCATTTATATTAGTGGAGTATTTATGGATATAATAACTAAATTAATTATGCTTGCTCATATTATCTAGGTTATTAAAGATATAAATTGATATTTTATTGATTCTCTCTTTTTGTATTTAATACCACCTTTAAGGCGTGGGTTAGATATTCTTTGTTAACTAAACAAATCAATTAACACCTACAAGCGGGTTGATAACTAATTTGGTTAATTAAATTAATTCCTTTTTCTAAGAGATTGAAAATGAACCATTTAAATGCCACCTTTGGGCGGGTTAGACATGTTTTAAACTTTATTCAAGGTGTCCAAATTAAACCCAAGAATTTAGTTATCCGAGTACTAACTTTCAAGTTTTAAAACCACTACCGAAAACATGTTGTCAATACATTTTCACATAATAATTCTTATAAAAACTTTTGAAATAGAGCTTCACTCTAACTACCTAGCGATTGTACCAACAAATAAAAGAAAGCACTACTCTAAATTAGACCTGATAACTAAACCTTAAAGTCTACTCTTCACATTTAACGTTGTAATGAAAAAAAATATATTTCTCTCTAACATCCTTAATATAAAATCTTGAATAAAAATAAAATCAATTCATTTTAGAAATTTTCACCTATTTAATATTTCGCAAGCATAACAACGTTATTATTATATCATGATTATAAGTACTAGCACGCTAAATTTAATCACGCATAAATTAAATATAACATGTAAGAATAAAGCATAAAAATAATCAGAAGAAAATAAAATCCTTACGTAACTTCGACGCTATTCCCGCTGCTAGAAAACCTCCAAGCTGCACTCAGACTTCCATTTATTGAATCAAAAATCTAAATTATTACAAAACATTACAAGTTCCTCTCAAAAAGAGTAAGAACTCTAAACCTAAGAGAATTGAACTAAAAACTAAGAGAAAAACTAAGAAAAGCTTAGAAACTAAGAAAGAAACTAAGAAAAACTCAAAAACTAAGAAATGAGAGAAAGAAAGAAGAGAGAAGTGGTTTTGAGCGTGCTTTTGGAAGCTGAATGGAAGAGGGTATTTATAGGTGAGGATGGAGAGAAAAAATGAGTAAAAAAATGTTAAAAAAAATATAAAAAAATAAAAACGTGTAGTGGACATGTTGAGGATCAATGACGCCGCATGACGCCATAGTGGCCGCCGTGACGGGAAAATGGGTCAAAACGCGCTGGCGCTGCACAGGCGGCCGGGCGCGGGCGCCGGCGCTGCGTGAATAGTGCCCACGCGCTGCGGGGCGCGCGCGAAGGAAGAGGAAGAAGGCGCTGGCGGCGCGACAAGGCGCGGGCCGGGCGTATGGGCCGTCAAGCCGCCATACAAGGCGATTTTTCCGGCCTTCTTGATTTTTTTGACCTTTTCGACCCATTTTTGTCCAATTTTTCCATGTTTGTCGACCTTTTCCCACTTATTTATTAATTTATTTGTGATGTATTGCTTCAAGTATTCTTCTTTGAGTCTTTACATCATGCTTTTAGGCCAAAATTCTCAAAAACAATAAAAATACCCGTGATTCCGAAAAAGACAAATTTATATAAATATATGATAAAACATATAAATATATATATTTTTAATCAATTAATGTGCATAAAATCATGGTTATTTTAGTGCTTTTTGAGCACTCATCATCCATTTATGGTTAAAAAAGTACCTCATGCATGGTTTGAGACACCGAGTACAACCTCATTTTGGTATTGGTTTTATTCAATCTCAAGATGATTTCTCATTATTTTACAAGCTGACCTTCACTTCAGTTATCTACCTGTTGGTTTATCTTGATGATATAATAGTCATTGGAAGTGATGAGGCATAAATTAGGTCTCTAATTACTACTTTGAATACTAAGTTTGCCCTTAAATACATAGGTATGTTCAGTTATTTCTTGGGTAGTGAAGTGAATCCCTTAGAAAATGGTGATCTCTTGTGAACTCAACAGAAATACATACGAGAGTTACTTATTAAAGCTAAGCTTGAGAATTCCAAGCCTATTATGACTCCTATGATTTCCAATTATACGTTGTCATCTATTGAAGGGATTTATTTCACAATCTTAGTCTTTATAGAAGTATTGTTAGGGCCTTACAATACATTTCAATCACTAGAACAAACTTTTCATTTGTTGTCAATAAAGCATGCCAATTTATGGCAGCTCCATGCGAGCCCCATTGGCATGTTGTGAAGAGAATTCTTAGGTACTTGCAAGGTACACTATGTCATGGCTTGATTTTGTGACCTTTGTCATAGATTTTTCAAGGATTTACTGATGAAGATTGACAAAGTTGTCCCAATGCAGGCAATCTACATCATGCATAATTATTTATCTAGGTGCCACTCCTATTTGCTGGTCTTTCAAACAGGATAGTGTCTTTGGATTTAGTACATAGGCTAAGTATAGGTCTCTTTCCAATGCTACCTCTAAAATTATTTGGATTCAAGCATTATTGTATGAGATTTATGTGTCTATGCCTTCCCCACCTATTATCTAGTGTGATAACTTGAGTACTGTCCAATTGGCTACTTATCCAATATTCCATTCCATGACAAAACATGTAAAACTAATTTCCATTTTGTGTGTGAGAAGGTGCTTGCCAAACAATTATTGGATAGTCATATACCCACTTTGGAACAACTAGATGACATTCTTACAAAGCCTTTGCTAGTTGCTTCCTTTATCCCTATGCGTAGCTCATGACACTTAGTTTGAGGAGGGTCTTTAGAATAAAGATCGACAACAAGATCATGATCAAGATGAGCAGCAGAAGCTTGATCAATTGTTCAAGATGAGAGATTTATTTCAAGCATAACCATACTATAATTCATAAATCCTAGATTTATCATGATACTCTAGTGAACTTCTAATCTTTAATTCTAAATTACCTTGGTCCATAGTCATAATCTTCTAGAGAGACACAATCACCGATGATCACTGAAAGCCTTGAGATCTCCAAGTAATCCCTCTCAAGTCCAATGGAGAGAGCAAGAAAGGCGGCATTGACAACATTCTATTCTACACAAGGTAAGACACCCGAATCTTGCAAAATTAAAAATATATAACCATATCTAGAATAATTTTCAATAAAACTCACAAAATATACATGCCTATTCCTAGTAGCTATAGGGAATGATCCACATATATCTGTATGTGTCAGCTCAAGAACTTCCATCATACAATTGGCTTTATATTTGCACATGCTTGTTTGTTTTCCCTTCACACACTCAATGCACGGACCAAGATCCGACATGTCTAAAAGCCATAGAATATCACTTTGAATAAGACTGTAATTCTCTGTTGAGAAATATGACTTAAACGTTTATGCCAAAGTGCAGCTGAATCTTGATGTGTTAATTTATGTCTAACATTTCAAGTTTTATTGTTCAAGGTCTCATTATAGGAAGCAATAATATCTAAAGCATAAAGATTATCTAAAATAGATAGAAAAGTATAAGCAACCAGATTGGAGTTTTGATACAAACCAAGCTTTCAATCTCCAAATGAACAAGTAAAACCTAATTTGTTTAATGTAGAAACAGAAATTAAGTTATGCCTAAAAGATGGTACAACAAAAGTATCGAACAAATCCAAATACAAGCCAGTTTTCAAAAGTAATCTAAAATGTCATGTAACTTCAACTTTTTCCTTGTTTCCATCACCCACATAGATTTATCTTTCACCATCACTTGGCTTCCAGTAACTTCGGCAACCCTTTCTTGGCACGCCATGTATGATAGTTGGTACAATTCTTCTTCAGATCCACAGAAGAAACATCCCTTCTTCTTTTCTTTATTCGGCTTCATTCTAGTAACTGATTTCTTATCCTTAATGGGCTTTTTCTGCGAAAATTTACAATCATGAATTTACTAAATTACACTCTACTATTTATAATTTATCCTTAAAATTAAAATTATATTTTAAAATTATAAAGTTGTAAATCATTACTAACAATTCTTTTAATGTTAAAAATATATTAATATTATGTGATATAGACAAATAAAGACACCCTTAAAATCACTTGAGACTTAGCAAACTTGCCTGCAACTTTTAACACACATGAGGTTTCAAGGACAAGTCTAAATTGTAAAGTGAAAAATAAGATTTACATTCAAAAGAAAAAAATATAATCCATCTAAATGCAAAAAATAAATATTGAGAATTCTACATAAAAAAAAATAACAAGTCTTAAAGATAAAAGCGTAACACTAAAAATGGGCATTTTTGAACATTATAATATTATAAAGGGCAATTTTGTCATCGTATAGAATTAAATAAATAACAATAAAAAGCAAGTTTTGAAAACGGAATCAATAGTAACTAATTGGCTGCAAAAGAAAATGACTTTGAGAATATTACCCATTTCCTCTCCCGATCAAAAATGTGAAGTGAATACCTTACACGAGACACAATCAATTTCCCTTATTCCCATTCTGCACAACTAAACATGTCCTGAATTAATCAAATACAACCTCGAATCAAATATAATTCAAATAAACAAAGATAAACCCAAATATGAACTAAATACGAATGAGTTCAACCAACCAACCCTATGCTTAATATCATTAAAACTCAGTTAGTAAGCATAATATATTATCAATGTATCGTATAATTATCTACATTTTGTACATCTTTTAAAATAAATAATAATTACAAATCATGATAACAAAATGATTTCTTTAAATATATCTCTATTCAAAATCAAATTTATAGTTACTACTAAAAATTTATAATAGAAAATTAATAATAATAAAATCTATGATTAAAAATGTAATTCAATTTGACTTCTTGTATTATAAGTTTTTGGTTCCATTGAGAAAATAAAATTTGACGATGATATGCATAAAAAACATAATATATGTGTCTTTTAGTCCCTTTTATATAACAAATATCAACAATTAACATATATACATGCTTTTGATAATTAGATTTAATTAAAATAATCTCAACTATTTTAAACAATATTTAGAGTAAGATCGTGTGCAGGTGAGTTTGAGTTCTATGGGAGTCAACGAGAAAGACTAAAAGAGAAAGAAAAATTATTTTAATTTAACTTCATTTTTTTAACTTAAATTTTTTTATATTTTATTTTGAGCCAATGGATTGGCCCAACTCAATTTTATAAGTCCCATTATACTTGTGTTATGTGTTGGCTTCCCGTGTACAAAATACAATGTATGTTTTATTTTACTCAGTGTTCTTTCTTCCTCTATGTAAGATTGGTTACTATAGATCAATAATGCATACACCAAGGAATTGGTTTTCATAGTAAGTATGCTATGTTGAGAGTGTTGGTTTTCAGTTAGCGAGCTTGCGAGCAAGTCGATGTTATCACTTGTGTTTGTTTCATTTCGAGTGTAGGTATTTATGGATTGTACTTAACAATTTGGAATGAGAAAAATGTGTAACTTTTTAGCACCTTGCTAACAAGCTCGCCATGGACCTCACCACAAGTAGTGGTAAGGTGGCTAGTGAGGTGGAAATTTTAAGCTTTATAAATACCCCTAATTTCTTATTGTTTACATTTAGAAAAAAGGTAGCAAAGCTCTATCAAATTGATATCTTGGTATTAGTGATTTGTGATTGTGTAAACAAAACTGTGCTTGTGAGTGATGAGTGCTCAAGGCGGTGTTTGCATGTGGGTTCTATGTGTTAAGCTATGTAGTGGTTGGTCTTCGTGCAACATTTTATTATTCACTTTACATGTTACTGGTCTTTGGTTACTGATCACATCACTGTGTGTGGTGTGGGATTTGGAGAAGATCTGAGTTCATGTGTTAAATCAAATCGTTGCGAAAGCAGCAAGCAAGGCAACAATAGGTAGTTAGGATAGAGATCCCGCTTGATAGAAGTAATGGTGATTTTGTTGCTCTCAAAGTGTAGATGTTTTATTATTTAGTAGATTGTTTATTATTGAGTGGTTTCCTTAAGAAACTCGAGGATGTTACCACATAAATAGGGTTTATATATAGGTTTACATCATTATATCTGGTGTAATGCATGCTTAATTATGAGGCTAGTATAATTAGAGTTAAAATGGTGTATGTTTCTACATACTAAAGTTTAAACTCTGATCAGAAAGCTTCTATTTTTTCTTTATCGCTTGCTTTGCATTTATTGAAATCAATACATGTTGCTATTTATATTGAATGTCTTTGATTATATGTACTACAATTGTGGTTATTTGTTTTGTGTTTATCTCCTTGTAATTTGCTTATTTGAGTTGAGTCCTTAAGAAGTCAATATCTTCTTAACCTGATTGTGTATCTGATATAAGACTCTTTCATTGTTATTATGCATGATCTGTAGGTATGTTAGTATCACTACCATAATATGTACCTATAGCCTCGGTTTTTATTCATGAATGTAGGTCTATGGCCACGATTATAAGAACCGAGGCCTAAGTGAGAGAGCAAAGGTAACGACCTATGGCCATAGTTTTCTAATAACCAAGGCCATAGACTTGTAATCAAAATGATATCTATTGTTTTGGTTACGCTTAAACCGTGACTATATAAATCTCAATTAAGCTAATTTTCAAATATAAATTAAAATAAATTGAGAAAATTAAGATTAATTATATTAAACTTAAGAGAGATATTACATTAAGAGTTTAATAGATCGATGCACTAAAATACATATAATAAAAACTAGGTAATTAAAGTGTTCCAAAATATAAAAATATACATGAAAAAACTTTAATGTTGCTAACTAATCAAATTGTCTACAATCTAAATCCATCTGAAAATATTTTATATGTCCCATTGTAATGTTGTTCTTCAAAATATTCTTCCTTGATAGCATGCATTAATTACCTCATAAAAAAATAGCATCTAGTATAAGCATACCAATATTTAGATTCCATGAATATAATTGTGCATATACAACATCTAGAACACAAGAATCCTCTCTACTTATTTATTCTTAATATATAGGTTACACCATGATTATAGTGTCATAAAAATGTCTATAATAAATGATATTGTGTGACAGTACATATGAATATAAACATCTACTATATATGAACATACCAACATCCAGATTACATGAATATAAGCAATACCTCATATTTTCACAATAAGTTCTTCAATCTACATATGTTCCTGTATATACAACAAATGGTCCATAATAAGTCGTTCTTCAACCTGTTCAAGAGTGAAAGTTGGAATGCTTATCTAGCCTCTAAGTAAATTTATGATACTCGATCTAAAACAAATAATTGAGAGACAATTCAACAAAATCAGTACTACCCATATTAATAACAACAACAACATTATTATTTAGTACTACCCATATCAATAACAAGAGCAACATTATTATTTAGTAATACTCATATCAATAACAACAGTGTCATTATTATTTAGTACTACCCATATCAATTACAACAACATCATTATTACTTAGTAATACCCATATCAATTACAACAACATCATTATTACTTAGTAATACCCATATCAATAACAATAACAACATTATTATTTAGTACTACCCATATCAATTACAGCAGCATCATTATTATTTAGTATTACCCATATCAATTATGCATAACAGAGAGACAAAGGAAGGGTCCTTGACAATGTGGGACAATACCTGTGAATATAAGCATCAACTATATATGAATATACCAACATCCAGATTACATGAATATAAGTAATACCTCATATTTCCACAATAAGTTCTTCAATATGCATTTGTTCCTACATATACAACAAATGGTCCATAATAAGTCGTTCTTCAACTTTTTCAAGAGTGAAAGTTGGAATGCTTATCTAGCCTCTAAGTAAATTTATGATACCCAATCTAAAACAAAAAATTGAGAGACAATTCAACGAAATGAGTACTATCCATATCAATAACAACAACAATATTATTATTTAGTACTACCTATATCAATAACAACAACATTATTATTATTTAGTACTACCCATATCATTTATAGCAGCAACATCATTATTTAGTAATACACATATCAATAACAATAACATCATTATTATTTAGTACTACTCATATCAATTACAGCAACATCATTATTATTTAGTACTACCCATATCAATTACACACAATAGAGAGACAGAGGAAAAGTCCTTGATAGCGTGGGACAGTACCTATGAATGTAAGCATTTACTATATATGAACATACCAACATCCAGATTACATGAATATAAGCAATACCTCAAATTTTCATAATAAGTTCTTCAATCTACATTTGTTCCTGCATATACAACCAATGGTCCATAATAAGTCTTCTTCAACTTGTTCAAGTGTGAAAGTTGGAATGCTTATCTAGCCTCTAAGTAAATTTATGATACTCGATCTAAAATTAAAAATTGAGAGACAATTCAACGCAATCAATACTACCCATATCAATAATAGTAGCAATATTATTATTTAGTACTATCTATATCAATAACAACAACAACATTATTATTTAGTACTACCCATATCAATTACAACAACAACATTATTATTTAGTACTACCTATATCAATTACAACAGCAACATTATTATTTAGTACTACCCATATCAATTACGCACAACAGAGAGATAGAGGAAGGGTCCTTGACAGCGTGGGATAGCACCTGTGAATATAAGCATTTACTATATATGAACATACCAACATCCAGATTACATGAATATAATCATGCTTGTACAACATCCATAACACACAAGAGTCCTCTCTACTTATTTATTCTTAATATATAAGTTTATTACCCCATGATTATAGTGTCATAGAACTATCTATAATAAATGATATCGTGTAACAGTACCTTTGAATATAAGCATCTACTACATATAAGCATACCAACATCCAGATTATATGAATATAATCATGCATATACAACATCCAGAACAAACAAGAGTCCTCCCAACTTCTTGTTCTAAAAATGAAACAGGAAATCCAATTTTTTTATTAAAAAACCAGTCATGAACATCCCACATCACTCACCTTAGCATTTTATTTGACTTTATGGTGAGTTATAGTTGTAAGAATCGATTTGTGAATTCTACCCACTCATTCCGTATCTCATCAACTTCAGTATTAGTGTAAGTTCCTTCATGATTAAGTTGTAATGTACACACATTTTAACATATTGTTAGCTAATTAACCACATATTTTGATTAATAAAAAATTAAAATCATGAATGAAACAAGAAATGAAAATACATAAAATTACTTAAATTATTACCAAGTCAATAATAGAAACAAGTGGATTGGCAATAATTATCCTCATAAACATAGGGACATGATACCCACAAGTTACAAATCATCTTGCTTAGGGCATTGTACATTAGAACGAAAATTGAGTTGTAAGCTTAATATATATTATCTAATTAAAAAGATATTACATAGATATTATCAATAAATATTGTTAGTACTTCTAGTGAATATAAATAGATATGAAAAATCTATAAAGTTGAATTTAAGGAGTTTAATAAACCATGTATTTATAACTTACTCTCATTCTATACCATATTGGTAAACCTTGAGACCTTCGATTTTGATGACTATTCAACATAATATGAACTCTATGTAATGAAGAAAAAATAAATAAGAGTTACTTGTGAAGATACATTGAACTTATTGTTTACAAGAGCATTAAATTTTAAAAATATATATAACTTACTCATTCATAATGTTTTCAATATCAGAGAACACTTCACCCAAAATTGAATCCAAATAATAAATGGTATTTATGAATGACTCATACACAATTAAGATCCAATAGTACCTACATCAGTTTATAGTAAGATATATATTGGTAAGTGCATTTGATTACATAACATAATTTTTCATAAATGTTATACAACTAATCCACTTACCCTATATTATATGGAATAATCCACTTATCTCCCTCATAAGTATTTTGCATCCTTTCAAAAACTTGTCTAGCAATTTGAGTACGTGTTCTCTTCTTCTTAATGAAATACAAACAACTTGGATCAATAAATTTAATCACATCATTCAAATGTTTCTTTTTCAACTCATTATAGCATCGCCTAGGAAATAAGTTCAAAAATTAATGACAAAATTACAATCAAAATAAAATATCAAGTGAGTAACTTTTAACTTATCATAAAATTAAAAATGAATTAAAATCAAATAAACTAACCGTATCCACAATTTGACAACTGAATAGCTAATCTCCACCTTTGTGTAAAATTGTTGTACACACTCAACTGATAGAAAAATACGCAGTTCGTTGCCTAAGATTTGAACTTCCATTGGAACTTTAACAGCAAAATCATTAACGGAAGATGCAAAGGAGCATGCAACTATAAGAAATATAACATGCTTAGGAAAACCACTAGTTTGTTCGTATGTATATGAAATTTTTTCTTTTGTTGGTACCAAAGTAGGCTTCGTAGAAGATATTTTGTCCATCGGTTTTTCCTTTGAGCTTCCTTTTTTGTTGCCAATGGTAATAGGTAACTTTGATTTCTCCTTACTCAAATCCTATTTATTCACAATATGAAGAAATATAATAAAATTATATTTATATTTTTAAATTTATCAACAATGAAAACAATATATAAAAGGTAAGGAAAATATCCTTACTACATCCTTTCCTAATATGATGAGATGTGGAGGCCAAGCAACAAATGAATTGACTGCTTCCGTAACTGTATTGTGTTCCCTTGTTGGTATAGGTAAGGGACAATTCTTTTCAATATCATCTACAACGGAAACTTTCCAACTCCCATTCAAAGGTTTTCCATGACAAACACCCCTAGAGGAATCACCTACCCTACGAGATGGTGTCTCATATGCAAGCAAACAATTTCTTCCCTATATAGTATTAGAACAAACATATATACTATGACTTAAACACCACACAAATCAAAATATGAAAAAGAATGAATATTGAAGATTACTTACAACTAATCCCATATGAAATGTAGGCACATCAAGAGGAGTGGAAATTCATTGGATGTGTGGTGTAGATGTAGGTGTAATAGTTTTTGTACAAGGAGTCCCATTGGAACTATCAATTGGATGATTTTGTTCTGGATAATGACTTGAATGTCCTACATTTCTATCTTCCAGTAACTTGGCTCTTAGTGCATCTATCTCTGCCTTCATGGTATCAAAGCTTGCAAGCTTTTCCTTCATTGACATCATCTCATTTAAGATATTTATCATTTCATTGGATGGATAATTAGTGTACTTTCTAGGCATGCCAAAATATTCAGTAGATGTTGTATATTGGGATCATCCTTTAAGAAGACTTGGATGATCCTTCTCCAATGCCATTACCATTGCATCTACACCCATCTCTTCTTCAATCTCACCACTGTCAATATTATCTTGCATTTTACTCTACATCAATTCACATATAAAATAATAAGGATAAATATAATCTATTAATCATAACGTATTATCTAACATTTTGAATAATTATCACTTTTTCCAATTTGTCTTGAACTTGTTTACTTTTGAACTCTCATTCTTTAGGAGTGTTAGCTGTGATAAATACATGAGATTGCCAAATTTGTATGTCACCACTTTTTGACTCCTATAGATATGTATAATGAGTTACAAAAACATTGTATACCCAAATATCTAATTAATTATCATTCAAACTTAATTTTAATAACTCACTAATTGAATTCTTAGGTTAGAAAAACCCATTCTTCCTGTATGATGATTATACTCATTATGCTTCTTCAACTCAACATGTTCACAACTTGATTTCTAATAAGAGCACATATATGAATAGGGTTGTTAGGGCATATAAATTCAAAATATTAAATGATAATATTTTTACTTTTGTATTCAATAATACCTTGAATTTCTCAAATCGTGTATAATTTACAAACGCATGCCAATCATTGTGTACCCATTCATACTTCTTAGGTTATTTGTATAGCTTCTTCTCATTCAATAGGTCCAAATAAGGATTAATGTATTTTTTTCTCAAATTCTTTTTGAATGTCTTCCATCCCGAAGCAACCGTCTTAAGGCACTTACGTTTGTATGTCATTGGAAGATTGTATTTTTCCTATAAATTCACATGAAAATTTAACAATAAAACTAAATAAGAAAGGACCAAAAAGTACAAGTACAATATATATACTTACATTCAATGTTGCCCATATCATGTCTTTTTCTGCTTCAAAAACTTCCTTCTGCCAATCATTATAAATAATCCTAATCATTGTTTTTCCTAACACACATATCCAACTAATCATTTTTTATCCCTTCTTTCCAATTGGGTTGCATTCATTATCAAATTCAATTGTAATTTTTTTCTGTGCACATTGATTTAACAATTTTCTTCATCTTTGTTATACCTATTTTATTTTTAACTTTTCTTCTTTTTTCCTTCTTTTAGATGGTCTTTCCATATCTGAAGAAGTATCATCATCAGTGGAGTCACGTTCGTTCCTAACTCTTTCATCTTTGTCACGATCGTCAACAATCTCATTAGGATCCATATACCTATAGACAATGAATGAAAACATTATAAATGAATATATATATATATATCGATTTATAATAGAAATTAAAAGAAATAATAAAATTAGAATTATAGACGTAAGTTGTAAATAGAAATAAACACATAATATTTTTTACGATACATACCTAACAAAAACATTGCAAATAAAGAAAAATTTATCTTCCTCGACCAATCCAAGTTGGCTCACAATCATTGTGCATATATATTGAATTATCATCTTCTAAATCATTAGCATCATTTGAGTTAGGTATATTGCTCGCAAAAGATCCATATTCAGACAAAATTTCATTTAATTCTTCCTCTTTGTGATAAAACTCTCGCTTAGGCGGGATCAACACAACTGACCACTTTGTATCTGTAGGATCTTCTACATAAAATACTTGGTTAGCATGGGTCATCTCGATGACCTATCTTACCAAGGTTAACAAGAGTCAATCCTAATTTGCTCTTACAAATTGCATTTAAATTATCCTCAACCTAGTCACACAAGAATATTGGAACACGGAACATATGATAATCTAACTCCCAAACTTCTTGAATAACTCCATAATAAGTCCTTTTAGATAGTATCGAGTTATTATCCTTAGAACTTACAAATTGTAAAGCTCATTTAACATAACCCCATTATTTTGATTAACATGAATTTCATCAATTGACTTTGTTGTAAATCGAAAACCATTTATAACATATCCAGGATACTTGATAACATCATACCATGGCCCATTTGCTAGCCACCTTATAGTTTCTATGATGGAATTACTAGGGACACTTAACTCGTCCATAACTTCATCTCGAAACCAAAAAATAAAATTACGATTGTGTTCATCTTGAAACCATTTCTCTCCTTTTATCCTATTCTGAGGATCTGCCTTTAACATATCCATATACATCCTATTAAATATGAGTAATGTGAGTAACATATGAAAAGAAAATTTAAGAAATTATGAAATGTAGATTTAAATGAAACCATTTTTACCTTATGTATGGTTCAATCTCTTTATTGTTTGCAAGCACCAAATGATGACTTTGTTTCCATTGAACTTGCATGATGGTTTCGAATGAGCCTAAACTTATTGGTTCACCAATATTATTTAAACTACCACCAAATGAAAACCTAGGCTGACGGATTCCAATTGTGGATACACCAGATAGATACTTAGAGCAAAACTCAATAGCTTCTATTTGGACATCCGGATCGACCCAAAGACCGAACCTTATAACCTACCCAAGCCAAGTCCAACCAAAGATGAAAGATGAAGTACCCTAGACATCCCACATATGGGACAAACTAAGCCCAATGGCAGCTCGATCCTTAGATAGACCAAGCCCAATGTCATCTTGAGTCTCAATAAGATCGAGCCTAAGAATAACACGAGCTCGAGTATAGCACGAGCTTGTGAAAAACATGAGTAAAACTCGACCTGGATATTTAACACATTGTACGTTAGGCTAATTATGCCCTCTTGACACGTAGTTACATGTACACATTATATAGTTGACACATGTACCCATAAATGTGCTATAAATAGATGGACCACTCGTGAGGATCCACACATTGAACCCTTTACATTCATCTCTCTATAATCCATCTCTATAGGATATAGAGTCTCAATAGCTTCTTCTACAATATAACACTTAACTATGCACCCCTCTAGTCGATTACGGTTATGAATATAACCTTTCAAAAACTTCATGAATCTTTCAAAAGGATACATCCATCGCTTGTATACAGGACCACATAACTGCACTTCTCTAACAAGGTGAATAGTTAAGTGAACCATGATATCAAAAAATGAAGGTGGAAAATAATTTTCAAGTAAGCATAATGTCTCAACAAGTTCAACTTGTAGTTTATGTAGCATAGATTCTACAATTGTTTTCTTGCAAATGGAATTGAAGAAAAAACAAAGATGAGTGATTTCATGATGAACATGCTTTGAAACAATTGATCTAATTGTCACCGATAATAATTGTTGCATAAGAGCATGACAATCATGTAATTTTAAACCATATAACTTTAAGTCTTGCATTGATATTAGGTTTTTAACATTTGATGAGTAACCTTCGGGAACTTTCAATCCTAATAAGCATTTGCAAAATGTTATCTTTTCATCCCTAGAAAGTGTAAAACAAGTAGAAGGCAACTTAACCCATGATCCCTTTTTAATTGGAGCCAGTTCTTTTCTAATTCCCAATTCTTTTAGAGAAAAATAAAAAAAATTCTAAAGTAATTTTTGTATTTCTTTTAAATGAATGATGTACAATATTTTAATATTTAAAACTTTATTATTTTAATTATAATCACAGCCATTTAATAATCGTGGCTATATAAATTTATTTATATATATTTAAATAAATTTTGTAATTTAACTTATAGCCACGGTTAATGATAAAACCGAGGCTATATGTATACACTATAGCCTAGATTTTTATCAAACCGTGGAAATCGAGGCTAAAATCCCTAGACCAAAAGCTTATATTATAGTAGTGTATCTTTTATGTTTCCAGCATATATGTTCTAACATACTAGATGTATACCCTGATTAAAAAGCATGTTTATTATATGTTGTCGCATGCTTTATTTCCTTTTTATGTAGCATGCATATAAGCTTTCTAATGATTACTTTTTGTGATAAGTTAATCTGCATGCTCCTTGATTAATTTATATTGTTTAAGTCTATTATGTGCATGTGAGTTTGTTGTGAGTATTTAGGGAGTCAGTATTTCCTTACCTTGGTAATGTACCAAATATTGGACTCATTAATTGGTTTTCTATGATGTGTATGATAGTATGTTGTGAGAGAAAAATCATCATCTATTGAATATGTTCACACATATGAGATCTTGAAGTGTTTGGAAATCGTTTATGGTCTTTTAGTATGTTTTATTGTTTCACATGCTGAGTGTTGATTACCATTTATGCATATTGTTAGCATGGGTAGGAGCCTATGGGGGTTGTGATGAGTGCTCAAAAAGTATTAAAATTATCATGATTTTATGCATGTTAATTGATTAAAAATATATATATTTATATGATTTTATCATATATTTATATAAATCTTTTTTTCGGAATCACGAGTATTTTTATTATTTTTCAGGTATTTTCGCTTAAAAACGTAAATTAAAGACTCAAAGAGTAATACTGGATGCAATACATTACAAATATATTTATAAATAAATGAGGAAAAGTCAACAACTATGAAAAAATTGGACAAAATGGGTCAAGAAGGTCAAAAATGTCAAAAAGGAGGAAATCGTGCAGAGTCAAGACCGCTAACGCCCACAAATAAGACTCCAAATAAGGCTGAAAGCAACGCACGCTGGCCCATCTCATACAATCCGCGCACGCTGCCGCCCCCACATCAGCATGACATCATCATTCACTACTCCACGTTTACACCATTTTTTAGCATTTTTTCACCCACTTTTTCCTCTCATCCTTACCTATAAATACCCCCATTATCTTCATTGATAAGAGCTAAATTATTTCATTTTTTGTTATGATTTAAAAGCTGATATTTGTGTGAAAATTGTGTTTATTTGATTATTTAATCCACAAATGTCATTTCACGGGTATTTCGTGTTTAAAGTGCAATTTCAAGTAAAATCATGATTTTGGAGAAGTTAGGAACAAAGTACAATGATCGGGATTGAATGAAATTAAAAAGAAAACAAAGTTTCAAAATTTAGAAATCCCGCCGCCGGCGAAAAATCTTATTCAGAGCACAACGAAATTCTTCCCGAGAGCACGGATTTTGGCCAAGTGAATCTCGCCGCCGGCCAAATCTATCTCGCCGCTGGCGAAGAATCCTACAAAAAGCACGGCGAAAATCTTCCTGAGAGCACAAATTTTGGTAAACTCATCTCGCCGCCGGCCAAAGAATCTCGCTGCCGGCCAAAATAAGAAAAAAAAATTATTTTCCGTATGTAGAATGCGAGTGTGAGAACTAAAGCATGATTTATGTGGTTATTCTAGAAATTCCATAAATCGTAATGTGCTTGTTTGTGATTAAATCTTCATAGAAATATAGTCGGTTTTCATAGATAAGTAATTCTAATATAACTCGAGAGAGAGTATTAGTTAAATTTGGGTTTCTCAACCATCACTTTTAACTTTGATTCTCATATAACATGACTTGAAATTGGATTGAATTGATTTAGCGAAATCAAATGCCTTAGCATTATTAATCATTTGAGAAAAACATTAAATTTTGTTATTTGCGTTTAGTTTTAAGTTAATTTACTTTTTAAACAAATTCAACAATTCGGTTTTCAAATAAAATTAGGATTAGTCAATTTCGGTACTTAATAACGTCATTCCTTGTGGGTTCGATATTCGTACTTTTGTACACTTTATTACTTGAACGATTCGTACACTTGCGAAAATACGCATCAAGTTTTTGGTGCCGTTGCCGGGGAATGGTTTGATTTTATTAATATCGATACTACCTAATCTTAGTTTTAATTTGAAGTTAATTTATTTTTGTTAATGCTTCATTTTTAATTTTTTTTATTTTGATCTTTTATTTTATTTATCATAAAAAAAGAAAGAAAGGTAACTTTGTGTTGGTTTTGTGCTAGTTGATTTTCTGGTTGGAGGATTGTTGTATGAGACGTACAAGAAGCTTTAACCTTCTTCCATTTGATCCAGAGATTGATAGAACATATAGGCGTTTAAACCGAGAGATAAGGCGTTCAACCTCACCTCCTAATAGAAAATCAGCTATGGATCCACCATTTGTTGAGGGAGGTGGAAATCATAGAGCTTTGAGGGATTATGCTGTGCCTAATGTTGCTGGAACTACTTCGGGTATAAGGAGGCCAACTATTCAAGAAAATAACTTTGAGATAAAACCATCCTTTATCCAAATGGTTCAATCAAATCAGTTTGGGGGAATGTCAAAGGATGATCCAAATGCACATATTGCTTACTTTCTAGAGGTGTGTGATCTTTACAAGATAAATGGTGTGTCTGAAGATGCTATAAGATTGAGGGTTTTTCCTTTTTCACTTCGGGATAAAGCCAAGGAGTGGCTAAATTCATTACCATCGGGATCAATTACAACATGGAATGAGTTGGTTCAGAAATTCTTGTCCAAGTTCTTTCCTTCTACTAAGAAGGCAAAATTGAGGAATGAAATCACATCTTTTACACAGTATGACCAAGAATCATTGTATGAAGCTTGGGAAAGATTCAAAGAAATGTTGAGAAAGTGCCCACATCATGGTATACCAATTTGGTTGCAAGTCTCTACATTTTATAATGGGTTGGTTTCAAACTATCGTCCAATGATTGATGCTGCAGCTGGAGGGTCTTTAATGGGAAAAACACTAGAGGATGCTCATGAGTTATTAGAGATTATGGCAGAAAACAACAATCAGTGGCATTCAGAGCGGGTAATTGCAAAAAGACCAACAATAGTGCATGAAATTGATTCAGTGAATGCTTTGTCGGCTCAAGTTGCTGCTCTTTCAAGAAAGATGGATTCTTTGTCATCCAAATTTGAATCCAAACCAACCACACAATGTGATTTATGTGGTGGAAATCATGCTAGTATCGAGTACCAAGCTGAAAATCCATTTGCTTCACCAAATGCTGAGCAAGCAAATTATGTTTAAAATTTCCAAAAACCTCAACATAACCCATATTCAAACACCTACAATCCAGGTTGGAGAAATCATCCAAATTTGTCATGGGGAAATAACCAAGGGGGATTCAAACCGTCATCATCTTCCTACCAACCCCAAGAGAAGAAACAAACAGATTTGGAAGGAATTTTGGGAAAGTTCATTGAGGAGACAAGAACAAATTTCAGAAATCAAGAGGCAATAAACAGGGACATCCAAAACCAACTAGGGTAGCTTTCAAAGTAGATTGCAGAAAGGTCTCAAGGATTGTTGCCTAGTGACACAATAAATCCCAAATAGCATGTAAAGGATATCACATTGAAAAGCGGTAAAGAACTTGAATGGCAAGGGAAATCGGAGAAAAAGATGGAAAAATCTAAAGAAAAGCCATCAACATCCCAAGATGTTCAACCTTCCCCAAATGCGAAATATGAGCCTCCTATCCCATATCCTTAAAGATTGAATAAGAAAAAGCTTGATAATCAATTTGATAAATTTTTGGATATTTTTAAGAAATTGCATATTAACATTCCTTTTGCAGAGATGTTGGAACAAATGCCCAAGTATGCAAAATTCATGAAAGAAATTCTATCAAAGAAGAGGAAGCTGGGAGATTATGAAACTGTCATGCTAAATGAGGAGTGCAGTGCAGTTCTTCAAAGAAAACTATCACAGAAATTGAAAGACCCTGGGAGTTTTACTATACCTTGTACTATAGGAAGTTGCAATTTTGATAAAGTCCTATATGATTTAGGAGCAAGCATTAATTTGATACCACTTTCTATTTTCAGGAAACTAGGCCTGGGAAAAGTGAATCCCACTTCAATCTCTCTACAATTAGCAAATCGATCGGTGAAATATCCTCGACGGGTAATTGAGGATGTTTTAATTAAAGTTGACAAATTTATTTTCCCTGTAGATTTCGTGGTGCTTGACATGGAGGAAGATAGAGAGGTACCCTTGATATTGGGGAGACCATTCCTTGCAACTGGAAGAACATTGATTGATGGTCAACAAGGAAAGCTCATTCTACGGATGCAAGATGAACAAGTGACTTTTGATGTTTTTGAAGCAATGAAATTTCCAAGTGAGGAACATTCTTGTTTTCTAATTAACACTCTTGACAGGTTAATCTCAGAAACTTTTGAGGAGAGAACTCCATTGCTACCACTAGAAGCTTGCCTTGTGAAATCTGTAACAAATGAGATGGATGAAATGAGGAATGATGCTTATGAAAATGCCCGAATATACAAGGACAAGACGAAGGTTTGGCATGATAAGCACATTTTGAGGCAAAACTTTGAGGTTGGACAGAAAGTGCTACTTTATAAATCCCATCTCAGAATTTTTCCAAGAAAGCTAAAATCTCGTTGGTGAGGACCTTTTCTAGTAACCAAGGTGTTTCCTTATGGAACAATTGAGATCAGTCATGAAACAAAGGGAACTTTCAAGGTAAATGGACAACGATTGAGGCCATATTTTGACGGAGAGTTCAACAAGCAGAAAGAATGACATAAAGTCTAGCTAATGACTATAAGTTAAAGCGTTTAATGAGAGGCAACCCATCAGATTTGTTTTCTCATCTTTTATCTCATTTTATTTTAGAAATTTTAAATTCTGCACTTCCTTTTATGATAATTTTATTTTTAATTAAATTTGCTTATTTTATTTGTCTTGCAGGTTAAAAAAAATATCTTTGCAGTTTTTCTTTCTTACATTGAGGACAATGTAAGATTTTGGTTGGGGTGCGGTAAACGGTAAATCTTTTCTTTCCTTCATTTTTTTAGTAGTTTTGTTTGTGTGTTTATTTGTATTTAATTTTCATTTTCCATTTATTTTTCTGCATCTTGATTTAATTTCTTTTATTTGTTTATTATCTTATTTTTATTTATTTATGTTTATTTTATTTTATTTTATTTTTCTCTCAATTGCAATTTTACTTGTTTTAATTTGCACGTTGATGATAATAATGCGATTGTGATAACAAGTAGCTTTTAGAAGACATTAAATTTTGCTTCGGTTTAAAGATAGTTTCAAATGTTGATTTTACCAAGTTGGCGACTCTTTTGGTATGTGGTATGATTTGGTTGATTAGTCTAAATGCTTAGAGAAGTCTTATGTGCAAATTTTTCATGGACATTTTTGTGATCTCAACAAACTCTAGAACTCATTTGAAAACCTCTTGAGGCGAAATAATTTGGAATTGCACTGTTTAGGATATGATGTAGGCCATTTTTGGATCGATTGTGCCATTTTAAGCCTACCTTGTTATCTTTATATCACTAGTTACCTCCTTGAGCCTATTTAAATATATTATTAGTCTTATTTTTCTTTCTTTTTGCCTTCTATAACCTACCTTTTATTTAGCCAATATATATATATAATTCTTACCTTATTTTTTAAGAGCACTTAATTTTGAACACAAACTTTTCAAGAGCAATTGGAGTAAGGATGGAATAATTAAAAACAAAAACAAAAAAACAAAAAAAATAAGACATCTTACACATATATTGGAAGAAATTGGTTGAGGGTTGTGTTAAAAAAAAGGCCTTCACACTCTAGTAAATAAAAGAGTGTTAGTAATGGATGTACTAAGGTGAAAGATTAAGGAAGAATTTTGTTTATCTTTGGAAAAATGGGTTATGATCGGAGGAAACAATTTGGGTTAAATGGTGTTACTCTTTTACTTAATTGGTTGTGTTTAATCTAATAAGTGCTATTATTTGTATTTTGACACTTCTCGTTCTTTCTTAACCAAATACCAAAGCCTAACATTAAAAGCCTCATAAAGTCCTATTGATCCAAAGTGTGTATTTTCCTTCATTAGTGGAGAGAGTTTTGAAAAGTGAGCCTATGGAGTTTGAGATTTCACCTTTTTGTTTGTGGATGTTATGCATAATATTATCCTGGCATTATGGCAATTGGTTTGTGGTTTGAGGGATGTTTAAGAGTCAATAACAAAAGTGAAATTTGCATTTGAGATTTCTTAAAGCTTAGGTGACATTTAATTATTCTTTGTGTTGTGTGTTATTTACAATTTTTGAGACATTTGTGCAAATTAATTTTTGTGTGATTTTATTGATTTGAGTTAGAATAGTTATAGGTAAGATATTTGTGGGTATCATCACTGGAAGCCCTCACGAGACTACAACTTGTCCTACTAGGGCCGCCTAGGGGTTTAAAGGCTTATTGCATACACTTAATGTAATTTTGTAAATAGAATAAAATTTTCTTTGAAGTTTCTTTTAATGTCTCTTTTGAATTTATTAAATAGATCGTTTTTCTTGCTAGAGACTAGCAAGAAGCTGGTTGGGGGTTATTGATAAGAGCTAAATTATTGCATTTTTTGTTATGATTTAAATGTTGATATTTGTGTGAAAATTGTGTTTATTTGATTATTTAATCCACAAATGTCATTTCATGGGTATTTCGTGTTTAAAGTGCAATTTCAGGTAAAACCATGATTTTGGAGAAGTTAGGGACAAAGTACAATGATCGGGATTGAATGAAATTAAAAAGAAAACAAAGTTTCAAAATTTAGAAATCCCGCCGCCGGCGAGAATATTCTCGCCACCGGCGAAAAACTTATTCAGAGCACGGCGAAATTCTTCCTGAGAGCACGGATTTTGGCCAAGTGAATCTCGCCGCCGGCCATATCCATCTCGCCGCCGGCGAAAATCCTACAAAAAGCACAACAAAAATCTTCCCGAGAGCACAAATTTTTGATAAACTCTTCTCGTCGCTGGCCAAAGAATCTCGCTGCCGGCCAAAATCAGAAAAACAAAAATTTTATTTTCCAGAAATCTCATCGCGGCGAGAATAATGTCGCCGTCGGCGAGTTTCGTCCAAAAACACATTTTTTATGTTGTTTTGTTCCAAAATTGCCCCCAAACCCTAGATCTATATATACATTATGATGGAGAAAGAAGGGGCAGAGAGCATATCTAAGTTATTTTTGGAGGAGAAAAGGAAATTTTGGAGAGAAAGGTTGGAGAAGCTTGAAGGATCATCACCATTGTTGCTACCAAGTCTTCATCTTCAAGAGTTTTTCATCTCTTCTCCTTAGCTTTTATTTTCTGTATTTTATTCAGATTGTTTCTTCATGGATTCAATTAAGAATATGTTTGTTCTTATTTTTGTTATGAACTAATTCGTTTTTGCTAAGGCTATGATGTAGTTGAATCAAGAAAATATGATTTCTTGTGTTATCGTTATATGAATTCATTGTTTTCAAGTTGAGTATTTATTTCCATGCTTAATGCTTTTAAATTTAAGATCAAGATTTAAATGATTTGTTGCATTATATTGAGACCGAGAGGAGATGTGTAATGAACGCTTCTTGTGATAAATACCGTATATTGAATGCGAGTGTGAGAACTAATGCATGATTTATGTGGTTATTCTAGAAATTCCATAAATCGTAATGTGCTTGTTTGTGATTAAATCTTCATAGAAATATAGTCGGTTTTCATAGATAAGTAATTCTAATATAACTCGAGAGAGAGTATTAGTTAAATTTGGGTTTTTCAACCATCACTTTTAACTTTGATTCTCGTATAACATTACTTGAAATCGGATTGAATTGATTTAGCGAAATCAAATGCCTTAGCGTTTTTAATCATTTGTGAAAAACATTAAATTTTGTTATTTGTGTTTAGTTTTAAGTTAATTTACTTTTTAAACAAATTCAACAATTCAGTTTTCAAATAAAATTAGGATTAGTCAATTTCGGTACTTAATAACGTCATTCCTTGTGGGTTCGATATCCATACTTTTGTACACTTTATTACTTGAACGATTCGTACACTTGCGAAAATACACATCATTCATAACTAAACACACCTAAAAACCCATCTTTTCTTCTCTTTCTTTCTCTCATTTCTTAGTTTTTCTAAGTTTTTCTTAGTTTTAGAGTTCTCTTTTTGAGAAGAACTAGTTATGTTTTTGTAATTTATTTGCTTTTTGATTCAATAAATGGGAGTAAAAATTCCGTTTGGAGGTTTTCCAGCAACAAAAATAGCATCAAAGTACTGTAAGGATTTTATTTTCTTTGCAGTTATTTTTTATGCTTTAATGTTATATTTTTATGCTTTAATGGTACAAGTAGACAAAATGATAATACCTATTGACTTTGTGGTTCTGGATATGCAAGAAAATCTAGCATTGGACAGAGAGCACACAATATTGCTTGGTAGACCGTTTATGGCAACTACTAAAACTATTATTGATGTCCAAGATGGAAATTTGACAATGACAGTCTTAGGAGAGACTGTTCATTTTAAAGTTTTTGATTCTTCACCTTTTCCTTCTATTTTTTCCATCGATGAAATATTCGATGTTGACCCTTTGGATAATCTTGTCCAAAGCACCTTTTCACGAACCAGAATAGAAGACAAGCTTGAAACTATTCTTACACTTGAAGAGGTCGAAGAAGATTTAGATGAGGAAATTAAGGGGTACCTTGAACGACTAGACAATGATGAAGTAATGAAAAAATCTAGTACACTTTTAAATATACCCAGTTCTTCATCTAGTAAAGAGGCTAATCCACCTGAACTTGAACTCAAAGACTTACCTGAGCACTTAAAATATGTGTTTTTTGGAGAAGGAGAAACTTATCCAGTGATAATTTCTTCAACCTTGACCAACACCCAAGAAAAGGAACTTATCAAAGTGCTTAAAAAGTTTAAGAAAGCTATAGGCTGGAGTATCGAGGATATAAGAGGCATTAGTCCTACGATGTGTATGCACAAGATCAACTTGGAGGATGGTGCTAAACTTGTACGAGAGACCAAAAGAAGACTAAACCCAAATATGCAAGAGGTAGTTAAAAAAGAAATTCTTAACTTGTTAGAAGAAGGAATTATCTATCCTATTGCAGATAGTAAGTGGGTTAGTCCAGTGCATGTGGTACCTAAGAAATCTGGGATAACAATTGTTAAAAATGACAAAAGTGAATTAGTGCCCACTAGAATAATCACTGGATGGAGAATGTGTATATATTTTAGGAAACTAAATTTATATACTAAAAAGGATCACTTTCCTCTTCCATTCATTGATCAAATGTTGGAAAGATTAGCTGGGCACGAATTTTACTGTTTTCTAGATGGATTGTCTGGATATTATCAAGTACCCATAGCACCAGAAGATCAGGAAAAGACCACATTTACATGTCCTTTTGGGACATTTGCTTTTTGAAGAATGCCATTTGGGTTATGCAATGCCCCTGCCACTTTCCAGATATGCATGATATCTATTTTCTCGGACATGGTGGAAAAATTCATTGAGATTTTCATGGATGATTTCTCTGTCTTTGGGAACTCATTTGTGATTGCTTATATAAATTGACTTTGGTTTTAGAAAGATGCATTGAATGCAATCTCACCCTTAGTTGGGAGAAAAGTCATTTTATGGTTCAACAATGAATAGTTTTAGGACATATAATTTCAAACAAGGGTATTGAAGTTGATAAGGCAAAAGTTGAATTGATATCCAAACTACCTCCCCCTACATCTGTGAAGGGGATAAGAAGCTTCTTAGGACATACAGGATTTTACAGATGATTTATTAAAGATTTCTCTAAAATAAGTCGTCCCTTATGTAACTTGCTATCAAAAGATGTTTATTTTAATTTCAACAATGACTACCTTATTGCCTTTAATACCTTGAAAGAGAAACTAACATCTACCCTGTTATTATGGCACCAAATTGGTCTTTACCTTTTGAAATAATGTGTGACGCTTCTGATTATGCTATAGGAGCAGTCTTGGGACAAAGAGTGGATAAGTGTTTGCATGTCATCTACTATGCTAGCAAAACACTCAATGATGCCCAAATGAATTATACCACCACTGAAAAGGAATTATTGGCTATAGTGTTTTCTTTAGACAAATTTCGGTCTTATTTAGTAGGATCTAAAGTGATTGTGCATTCTGATCATGCTGCTTTAAGATACATATTAAGTAAACCAAATGCAAAGCCAAGATTAATCAGGTGGGTCTTACTCTTACAAGAATTTGACCTAGAAATCAAGGATAAGAAAGGTAGTGAAAACTTAGTAGCTGACCAATTGTCTAGGTTGATTTCTGAATTCAATTCTCTTAAAGATGAGAGTAATGAAGATATAGTTGAAACCTTTCTTGATGAACAGTTATTTTCAATAGGTCTGAACCCATGGTAAGCTGATATTGTAAACTATCTTGCCACTGGCGTTTTACGACCTAACACTTCATATCAGGACAAGAAAAGGTTTTTTAAAACTATTAAGGACTATTTCTAGGATGACCCTTATTTATACAAGATTGGTCAAGATCAAGTCATCCGGAGATGTGTACCCGAAGAAGAACATAAGAGAATTCTAACTTTTTGTCATGAACTTCATTGTGGGGGCCATTTTCGGTGGTGAAAAGAAAGCCTGTAAGGTATTACAGTCTGGATTCTTTTGGCCTACTCTTTTTAAAGATGCTCATATGTTTTGTGCACAATGTGATAGATGTCAAAGAACATGACACATAAGCAAAAGAGATGAAATGCCTTTGACATCTAATTTAGTTGTTGAACTCTTCGATGTATAGAGGATTGACTTTATGGGTCATTTTCCCCCATCCAATGGTTTTCAATATATTTTGGTTGCTGTGGATTATGTATCCAAGTGGGTAGAAGCTATCCCCACTAAAATCAATGATGCTAATGTTGTTGTTCAATTCTTGAAGGATTTAATATTTAGCAGGTTTGGAATGCCTAGAGCTATAATAAGTGATGGAGGTAGCCATTTTTGTAACAAGATCTTTGATGGAGTACTAAACAAGTACAACATCACACATAAAGTAGCTACTCCATATCATCCTTAAACTTCTGGTTTAGTGGAAGTAAGTAATAGGAAAATTAAGGGAATATTGGAACGCATTGGCGTCCTTCAAGGAAGGATTGGGCATTTAAGCTAAATGATGCCTTATGGGCATACCGCACAGCTTACAAAATACCTATTGGCATGAGCCCTTACCGGTTAATCTTTGGGAAAGCGTGCCACCTTCCAGTTGAACTCGAACACAAGGCTTATTGAGCAATTAAAGAGTTAAACATGGATTTAGATCAAGTAGGAGAAAAATGGTTACTCCATCTTAATGAGTTGGAAGAAATTAGGAACGAAGCCTATGAGAATGCCAAATTATACAAAGAGCGTACTAAGCGCTATCAAGACAAGAGGCTAGTTCCTAAGACTCTTCACCCTAGAATGAAAGTTCTTTTATTTAACTCTCATTTGAGATTGTTTCCAGTAAAGTTGAGATCAAGATAGGATGGACCATTCAAAATAGTTCAGGTATTTGAACATGGAATAGTATAACTATTGGATTCCAAGACACAAAAAACATTCAAAGTCAATGGGCATCGTGTGAAGCCTTATTTAGAAGAACCAAACAACATTGCTGAAATGGATTGCATTTGGCTGAGTAACCTTTAGCACCATAAATTTATGTCTTGCTAAGACGTTAAACTAAGCGTTGGATGGGAGGCAACCCATCATTTTAGGTAATTTTCTTTTATTTGTTTTATTTATTTAATTTTTATTGTTTATTTTAGTTTAATTACATGTGAATAATTTTTAAATTGTTAAAACTAAAAATATTTGTTGAGATGTTAGAAGTTCACAGTGATCTGTTTGTGTACACTTTAATGATGAATATGATAAATGCACCTGCATTTCTCTATTACTACTTACACATTCTCAGGAAATAGGTAATTTTTCTTCTCTTTTCTCTTTATGTTTAATTTACAGTTGTTACATTGAGGACAATGTAAGTTCTAGGTTAAGGGTGGTGAAAAGTTACCATGCTTAAAAAAAATTAACAATTTAAAAAAAATAAATAAAAATAATAATATTTTTTTTTTATGTTCACATTTTCATTTTTATTGTGTTTGGTTTTATTTTGTGTAATTTAGTAATTTTAGAATTAATTTAAAAAAAATTCGCAAAAAATTATCATTTCTTTAAATCAAATTTAAGTAAATAGGTCTTTTGTACTGTTAGATTAATTTTTGAAAACATATCATGAAATATTTTGTAATTGTTTTTGGTAATTAGTTAGTTTTTGTCATAATTAGTATTTCATGATAAGATGTGGAAATTATATTAAACCCAAAATCGGTGTTTATGAATTTTTTTTGTGGAGACTACCTTTGTGAGATATAATTTGAGCCTAATTTCCTTTATTCAGAGTGAAATATATATTTTTTTTACTCCAAACACATTTCTTATTTCTTTAAATTTTTAGATGATCTCTATAGGTATTAGCATTGAATGTATGAATTTTTTTTCTCATCTTAATAGAGTGTCATATACTTTTTATTATTTTTGTTTAAATTAAATGATTTAAATAGATATTGATAGTATATGCTTTTATCTCATTCGTGCATGACTGTTACAAAAAAAAGACATATGGGGTGACCTAAACCAAAATCAAACAGAAAAGCCACAAAATTAACCACTCACCAAAATCCTAAAAAATGTACAATTTGTATATGGGTTGACTCTCTAAAATATATATATATTGAAGAAAAAAATAGAGAGATAAAGAATATATAGTATAATCTACATACTATGACCTACATTGCCTACAAAGTTGTGAGTAAAGGTTAATTACAAAAGAAAGATATAGGAAGTAATTCCCTAAAAAGTCATTGCACTTTCTTCATTTGTAAAAGGCATATATCTTGAAATTCTTTCTTAATGAGTTTGATTTATGCATGAAAATAATTTTTATATATGATATCTTTATAATTTATACATTTGATTCCTTTCATGAGATTAATGTTAAAATATTCTAGACACTAAAATTGGGTGAAATTAAATTGATACATTTTTTATATGAAATATGAAAATGATTTTTGACTAATTATTATAATAAATCATGATTGTTTAAAGAGATTAAAATAACTTATGCTTGAGATTTTAATTATGATCTTAAAGGAGATTAAAAAGTATGAGACATTTTTGTGATATGTTGTTTTCTTTTATTCTTAAAAGTTAATTTTTTGATTTTGTTGTAATTTTAGTTTTTAAGTTGATTGTTTTTATTATTTCTTTTAATTTTTACATTTAGTTCAATGTTTATGGGTATCATTATTGAAAACCCTCACGAGACTCAAACTCGTCCACTAGGACAACCTAGAGGTTTAAAGGCTTGCTGCATAGGCTAAATGCAACCGTGTCAATCCACGGAAGTGATTTAGGGTAGTTTAATTTTTAGTTTTTATCGCTTCTCTTGCTAAGGGACTAGCAAGAAGCTGGTTGGGGGTTGTGATAAGTGCTCAAAAAGTACTAAAACTACCATGATTTTATGCATGTTAATTGATTAAATATATATATATATATATTTATATGATTTTATCATATATTTATATAAATTTGTCTTTTCGGAATCACGGGTATTTTTATTGTTTTTCAGGTATTTTTGCTTAAAAACGTAACTTAAAGACTCAAAGAGGAATACTGGAGGCAATACATCCCAAATATATTCATAAATAAATGAGAAAAAATCAACAAATATGGAAAAATTGGACAAAATGGGTCAAAAAGGAGGAAATCGTGCACGGAGCCGTCCAGCCGCGCTGAGCAACGCGCGCGCCGCGCCAGCACAGTGCCCAGTCTGCGCGCGACTCCTTTCCATTCCGCGCCCGCCAGCGTCCATCTGCGCTCAGTCCACGCGCGTCGCTACGTCCATTTGCCTCAATCCGCGCGCGCCGCCGCCCCCACATCAACATGATGTCATCATTCACTACTCCGCGTTTACACCATTTTTTATCATTTTTTCACCCACCTTTTCCTCTCATCCTCACCTATAAATACCCCTATTCTCTTCATAACTAAACACACCTAAAATCCCATCTTTTCTTCTCTTTCTTTCTCTCATTTCTTAGTTTTTCTAAGTTTTTCTTAGTTTCGGAGTTCTTCTCTTTTTGAGAAGAATTAGTTATGTTTTTGTAATTTATTTGCTTTTTGATTCAATAAATGGGAGTGCAAATTTCTATTTGGAGGTTTTCCAGCAACAGGAATAGCATCAAAGTACTGTAAGGATTTTATTTTCTTTGCAGTTATTTTTTATGCTTTAATGTTATATTTAATTTGTCTGCGATTAAATTTAACTTTGCTGGCTGTTTGTAAACATGATATAATAATAACGTTGTTATGCTTGCGAAATATTAAATAGGTAAAAATCTTTAAAATGAATTGATTTTATTTTTATTCAAGATTTTATATTAAGAATGTTATAGAGAAATATATTGTTTTTCATTACAAACTTAAATCTGAAAATTAGATTTTAAGGTTTAGTTATCCAGTCTAATTTAGAGTAGTGCTCTTTTATTTGATGGTATAATCACCCGGTAGTTAGAATGAAGCTCTATTTCAAAAGTTTTTATAAGAATTATTATCTAAAAATGTATTGACAACATGTTTTCAATAGTGGTTTTAAAACTTGAAAGTTAGTACTCGGATAATTAAATTCTTAGGTTTAATTTGAACACCTTGAATAAAGTTTAAACTATCTAACCCCACCAAATGTGGCATTTAAATGGTTCATTTTCAATTTCTTAGAAGAAAAAAAAGAATTAATTTAATTAACCAAATTAGTTATCAACCCCACTCATAGGTGTTAATTGATTTGTTTAGCTAACAAAGAATATTTAACCCCACCAAATGTGGTATTCATATAAAAAAGAAAGAATCAATAAATATCAATTTATATCTTTAATAACCTAAATAATATGAGCAAGCATAATTACTTAGTTATTATATCCATAAATACTCTACTATTATAAAAGATAAAATTTGCATCAATATTTATTGAATCTGTATCTATGTTTATTTTTATGTTATTATATTAGAAACACAAAAAAACCCAAATATCATGACAGGATGTTTAGAATTTAATTTCGTTTTTAAAAGTTTGAATAATAAATTAAAAACCATATATATTCCTTCCTTAGATCGACCTTGGGAGTATACTTATCATTTTCTACGAAATGATTCGTGCAGTTACGAGAGTTTTATAAATATAAAACCAAAGTATTAGCAGGATCGGCGATGCTGGTTTTGCTCATCAGGCACACCGTCTCTTATGTGTTTATTACATATTTTTTATTTCTTAATGCATGTAAAATTTGTTATGTGTTGAATTGAAAATGTTGTTTATGTACTTTCGCTTTGATAATTGTTCAATTTATGTTGTGAGGTTTGTTTGGCTGAATTGATATAGAACTCGTAAAAAGATTCCATGGATTAGCATATCTACTCCTTATCTAGGTCCCAATTGCATATTTAAGTCTAAAGAACATTGACCTTCGTGTAATTGTTCTTACGTACGAGCATCTTTAAACTTTTTACGTTATTTAAACTGGCCAAAATATTGCTCATATTTAATTCAATAACTATTTGATTTGTATTTTTTTAATTAAATTCAATTTGTTCAATTGAATTATTACATAAATTGCCACCTTGTATCAATTGTATCAAAAGACTCATTTGATTTTATATTAAGAGATAAATGCACCCAATGTCCATTATTTATGTCAATTATAATAATTTAATCAATTTGTTATTTTTTGTGAAAGTTCATTTATCTTAAAAAGTGACAATATAAGAATAAATAATCAAATTTTAATTTTTTTTATTTTCATTTACATTTAATTTTATATTTATCAAATTTATAATTATTTTTGTTCATAATCAAAGATGATTATAAAAGTAATATCAATAATAATTCAAAAAATATGAAAAAAAATTAGTTATTTGTTGTTGTTTCATTTTTTCACAACAAAAAACTATTAAACTAATACAAATAATGACAAACGAAATAAATTAATAAGGTTGAACTTGTGTATTTGGAATATCATAGCAGCCAAACAGCGGTATTGGCGCCAGAAAATGAAACCAAAATAGCGAAGAAATTTTGAAAATTGTTTTTATTTTTATTTCATTGTTTTTGCGGGAGATTTTGTAAAAACACTTGAACTCCCCCGCCAAAACGACTAATACAAAACCCCATATACACAGCACAGCTCGAAGCAAAGCCACAAATCAAAGACTTCTTTGTTTTTCACTCTTCTTCACAAAAGCAAGAGAGATAGAGAGAATGGCGGCAATGAAGCAACCCACCGCAGACGCGATTTCGATCATAATGGATAACCCATCGCCCACTGACTCATCTCAAATCCCTGAAATTGTCGTTCAAGTCCTCAACCTCAATTCCATTGGTAACCGTTACAAGTCAGTCTCTGCTCTTTTCTTCTTCTCTTTCTGTGTTTTTGTTTCGGATCTAATGTTATCCCTTTCACGGTTTTTTTTATTTGGTCTTTATATCCTTAACATGGAATTTGAGTCCCTCATTTGGTTTTCTGAAAGTGGATTTGGTCTACCTTAAGTTGTTATAAATCAACTCTACTTTCTCACATATTGTTCAATTGGAATTTGAGTCCCTTATTAAGAACCTCAGTTAGATCAGTAAAAAGATTGAGATCTGGTTATCTCAAAGTAGCTTGGATATTCCAAAACCTGATCTCAAACGAGTCTACTTGCTTACACATTTTTCATTTTAAAAAACCAGTTACCATTGAAGGAATTGGAAAAAAGGTTTTATGTTATTAGCTTCTGATTCTTTATTTTAATTATTGGTATAAATTATCGTTGCGAGAAAACGAAATATTCATATTGTACTTTGTGTCTACAGGTTTACAGTGAATGATGGTAAGCAGAAACTAAACGGACTTCTACCATCGCAATTGACCTCTAAGGTCATCTCTGGAGAAATTCAAAATTTAGGTCTTATTCGCATTCTCGATTATACACTTAATGACAATCCCAAAACGTCTGAAAAGTAAGTTTCATTTCATACAAACGAAATTAGGTTTTATTGTTTCAAATCATTATTTCCTCGCTGCATTCGTTTTCTGATGTACTGAAACTATGTCAGATACTTGATTGTCACAAAATGTCAGCCAGTTTCTCCTGCACTTGAAATGGAGGTTAAGACTGGTGAGGACGCAAGTTCCTTTAATTTGAAAGCAACCCTTTGCAATGAGAGGAATATTAGCGATATGAAAAAAGAAGCTAGTTTTATTTTGAAACCAAAGCAGGAAATTGTTTCTAAGTCAGCTGCTCAGATAGTGCATGAGCAGAGTAGAAAGTGAGTTTTATTGTTCTAAAAACAATTATCTTGTTCTTAGTTTGTTTCATGTATTTTGTGTTAACAATTTGTCCTGCCCACCGTCCCCTGCTCCCTCTCCCTCTTCCTTGGGTTTCAGTATGGCACCAGCTGCTCGGATGGCCATGACACGCAGAGTTCGTCCCCTTGTTTCATTGAATCCTTATGAGGGAAGTTGGACCATCAAGGTCCGTCTTACTAACAAGGGAAACATGCGAACATATAAAAATGCCAGAGGTGAAGGCTGTGTATTTAATGTGGAGTTAACTGATGAAGACGTAAGCGACAATTGCATTTGTGTATCATGTAACTGTTTTTTGTTGAATTCTGACTATTCTTGAGTCATGTTTTTTAGTGTTTGGTTCACAATTTTTTTTAATATTGTCTTCAGGGGACTGAAATTCAAGCAACAATGTTTAATGAGGCTGCTAGGAAGTTCCATGACAAGTTTCAATTGGGAAAGGTTTATTACATTTCAAAAGGGATTTTAAAAGTTGCCAACAAGCAGTTTAAGACAGTGCAAAATGATTATGAAATGACATTGAATGAGAATTCTGAAGTGGAGGAAGTCAGGATTGAAGAAGCTTTTGTTCCTGAAACAAAATTCAATTTTGTACCAATTGATATGTTGGGTCCCTATGTCAATGGAAGGGAGCTTGTAGGTAAGAAGCCTCTCACTTGTTGTCTGTTGTGGATGTGCATATTTACTATCTTATGTTCTTAACTTATTGTTCTGCACGTTCAGATGTTATTGGTGTTGTTCAAACTGTATCTCCCAGTATGAGCATCAGAAGGAAGAGCAACAATGAGAGTATTCCTAAGCGTGATATTACAATTGCTGATGAGACGTACCTCCATAACCCTTGTCATCTCTACTTGATTCATTTTCATGGAATGCTAGTTTTATTGAGCGCCCTGTTATGTATATTGCAGGGAAAAGACAGTTGTGGTCTCTTTGTGGAATGAACTTGCAACTGGTATTGGTCAGGAGTTGCTTGACATGGTTGATAAATCACCTATTGTTGCTATCAAGTCCCTTAAAGTTGGGGACTTTCAAGGTAATGCAATGTGATATAAAGTTATTAGACTGGCAATCATAAAAGGAATTTCTTATAACTGATCATCTATTTCCATTTTGTTGCAGGTGTGTCTTTGTCAGCAATAAGCCGAAGCACTGTCTTGGTAAACCCAGATATACCAGAAGTAAAGAAACTAAGATCTTGGTAAGTTAGTTTGGAGAAGTCTGTTAATCTTTTATTAATAGTTGTTTTCCTCGTAATTTTAATGATTCGATCTTGTGCTTGTTTGTTTATAGGTACGACTCTGAAGGTAAAGAGACCTCAATGGCATCTATTGGTACAGGTTTAACCCCAATGAGCAATGCTGCTAGGTCCATGTACTCTGACAGGGCCTATTTATCAGATATAACTGGAAACCCATCCTTGGGTGAAGAAAAGGTATAATCATCGGATCATAATTGCAAAATATACAATTATTAATTATATCTATTGTCTCTTGTGATGTATAGTCATCAATGGTTCTTAACTGGTTTATTCTTTTTGGCAGCCTGTGGTATACAACATTAGAGCGTTTGTAAGTAGGATCAGGCATGACCAAGCAATGTGGTATCGTGCGTGCAAAACTTGCAAGAAAAAAGTAACAGAATCGTTGGACTCTGGTTTTTGGTGTGAAGGCTGCCAAAAAAATGATGCAGACTGTAGTTTAAGGTAAGATTTGTATATAGTAACTGAAGTCAATAAATGTAACTGTGCTAATAACTTGTGCTTTGTATTGTATACCTTCTAAAATGTTTGTTGTTTTCTAATAGGTATATAGTGGTAATGGGAGTATTCAATCCAAGTGGTGAAGCTTTTGTATCTGTCTTCAATGATGAAGCAGAAAAGATTATAGAATGCTCTGCTGATGAGCTCAATGATCTGAAGTCCCAGGTAACACATGAAAACGAATGAAGTACTATGGGTCAAACAGTGTAAAAAAACATGATCTTTGATTCATAAAATGTTTTGTTTTCAGGAGGGAGAGGATAAGTTATATGAATGGAAATTGAGACGAGCTAGTTCGGTTTGTCATCTTTTCCGGATAAGTGTTTCTCAAAATGAGTACAACAATGAAAAGAGACAGAGGATAACAGTCAGGGCTGTTGCTCCAGTTGAATGGGCTGCTGAGTCAAAAATCTTGCTGGAAGAGATATCAAAGAAAAAAACTCTGCCGTCTTAATTTGTTTAAGAATGAATGGTCATATGAATCTTTCTGTATGCTTTGATTTGTCTTGCATTTTGTGCAGTACTACCTCTGCTTATTATATGCCATTTTCTATAACGTCGTATTAACTTCAATTGGTTTAGGTGGTTAACGATACGTGGTTCCCAATTCCCATGATTGTATTTTGATCTAGTCATTTCATCTTCATTTGTGCCTTCTTTTTCGTTCGGGAAGAACAATACAAAGCATCTCTATTTTCCTGGTTTAGGAAACCACCTGCCATCAGACTCCTTGACAAATATACATCAGAGCAAGCCAACCAAAAAGCATGATCTTAGAAGTTCACAAGCAATCTAGCTATATATAAACACTAATAGCAGTTCCATAAACTAAACATAAGTCTTTTCAGAGAGTTAGGGACCATCTTTCCTGTGATGCTCTAATATGCTTTCAATACTAGCAATAGGCACGTCTTGCAATTGCTTGAGGAAAGTAAGTTTTTGTCAAGATCCTTCATCGGAATCTTTATGGTATCTCGGACCTGTTACTTTATTTTACCCTAAATTTTATTTCATTTTTTATTAAATTTTTACTCTTCTTTAATTACACCATTAAATATTAATATTTTTTTTATATTCAATTAATTAAATAATTAAATATTATTATTAGTTAATTAATAATTAAAAAATTGGAATTATTAAAAAATATTAAAAATTCACTAAATAAAATATTATATTTAATTAAAAAATATAATTAAAGTAATATGATAGAATTATTATATATATTTTATAAATATTTAATTAATGTATTTTAAAGTGTAATATAAATTTATCTGTTTTTGATTTTTTTTATGTTGAGAAATGAATTTTTGAAGTATATTTGTATATCATCGTGATTTTTGGAATTGGTATTTTTATTTGTTTTTTAAAGATTTGAATTTTATCTTATTAATAATTAAGAATTATATAAAAAAGAAAATTCAACAACGATATGGATTTGAATAAACAGATCTCAAAATCAAATCTCAAAATAGCTTTAGATATTTTGGGTTAATATTTTTATAATATTAGAAGATTTAGAAATAATTTATTTGATTATTAAATTGTTATTTTATTTATATTATATTTTTAGTCATGTTATCTTATTATTTCTTTTAGTTATTTTACATTATATATTTAATTTATTATATGTGATACAAAATTTAATAATATTTTTATATTTTTTTAAATCATTGTTTTAGTTTATATTAAATTTTTAATTTTATATTGTACTAATAATTTTTTTAAGTCATTTAATGTTATATATTTAATTTTAATTTTTTGTGTATAATAAAAAATTTAACAATATTTTTAGAATAAAAAAAATAACTGTGAATAGTATTGTGTGATAAATAAAGTTGTAAAAAATTTGGTGCAATACTATTCATTTCACAAAATTTGAAGTTATAGAGCTAGGTGGAAGATGTGATAATTCCATGAAAGTACTCATCAATGTATTTTTCTATTTAATGTTTATTTATTTTATTTAATAAATAATATTTTTAGTTCAAAGATTTTGGAGTTAAAAATATTAAAATATAAATTTTTTATTAAAAGTGAATGAAAAAATATTTTTTGAGAATTTTTTGAAACTTTTTTATGAAGTTTTTAATATTAGTTAATTTATTAATTTAGGAATTTTATAAATCCAATTTTTTACATGTGATTTAATATTTTTATCTTAATTATGATTTTAATTTAATTATATTATTTAATCTAGTTTTTATACTAATAATTGTTTAGTCACAATTGATTTATAGAAGTCATTAAATAGACTTAGGAGAATTATTTAATTGTTTGTGTTAATTAAATAACATGCATAGTTTTCAGGTTAGAAATTAAGTAGTATGTAATTTAATTGATATGAGAGTATGATTAGGTTAATTATTATATAATATGTAATTTATTTGAGATATAAATACATTTTATGTTAGATTTAATTGACCAGTAATTATAATAAAGGATTTAAATTATTTACATGCTTGAGAAATTGAGAGATTAAATATTTTTAGATATTTTTTCATATATCTTCTAAGCTGTTAATTTAGAGTTAATTACTTATTGTTATTTATTTTTAAGTTTTTTAATTTTGCTTTCTCAAAACATATAAAATTGATATTTACTTTTTAATTTTAAAATTAATTTATAATAATATAATCTTCGTGAAAATAATATTTTTTATTTTTTTTATTTTTTTACGATTCGTATACTTGCGTATCCATTACAAGATGGTCTTAGTATCTCTTTTAAATCACTATGAGCTTACACCTATATTTTTGGATTAGCAGGCATTACATGCCTCTGATTGAGCAGCTTGAGATCGTAAATTCCTAATTTATTAAATTTTTCTAAAAACTGCAAGGCAATCCTTGTAGTTGGTATATTAGTTGTGGAAATTAGCTATGATATATTAAGTTGGACATGAATGAGAAGTGAACCTGAAATTTATGAGATTGTTTATTGGATTGTAAGAAACGAATTTAAACACTCAAGGAGCAATGTTGCACTCAATGACACTCATTATCTTTATTGTCTTAAAGAAAGAAAAATGAATTTCATCTCAAAGTTTATATGAATGCACATGTGAGCAGAACTTTATTCACTATTATTTGGTTATGTGAAATCTTTCTTCCACAATGTTCTAACGAACACCATCTCTTCTTTAGGTCACATCTCCCTCAACTTTGCTATATACGTCACATTATTTTCCTCAAAGGAACCAAACGCCAAAACCTTGTTTTTCTTGGGTTTCAAATAATGTCTTATAAGCTTGTTTAGACTCACGCATCGGTTGAATGATACACATGAACTTGTGACTTGAGATATAAGGTGAAAAAAATGAAAGAAAATTCCTATAAAATAAATTCTCAATGTGGTTTGGTTTTACCTAAAAAGAGGAACACACACAACCCATCTTTATCTGGACTTTCCAAACGTAAAGATCATTGATGCAATTGTATGCAATGATTTAGAGGCCCTTATATCACTATCATTTGAGGAGTTCAACTCCTGAAAATTACGAAGTCTGGCTGTGAAGTCAGTAAATAGACCATCGACTCTTATCTTGTTAATCCACTAATCATACTCCTTATATGGGTCTTGAGAAAGGTTGAAGGCCAAGAACGAGTACTCATTTCGGTGCATTCATCGTAATAAATTCATATCTTAGATATTATTTGCATCAATGGTTTTAAACATTCGACACCAGGTAACAAGTTTGGAGAATAGGTAAGAAAAAAAAACAAAACTATCTGGCATCATATACATGAAAAGGTGTACAAAGCAAAGCAACAAACCTCCAAACAATTGAATCCTAAAATTGGGGGATTAAACTTCATCATTTTAGAAAGAGAAAGAGTACATGTAGATTATGGGCATGAGCTCTGGCAACCAAATTATTAGGCGTTTGAAAATAATTATCTAATGGAGGGACCAATGTGTCTTTCCAAGGTCCAATGCCCACACCATAATTCTTGATAAGGCAAAGTAATCATTCGATGTAATTTCCGAATGTGACTGCAGATCATTAATTGAATACATTCGATTAAGGATTGAATAAGTTGAGAAGAATGAAAAAGGAAAGCAAGAGTTTAAAACCTGATTAGTATCTTGAGTTGGAATAGGAACATCATCAATTAAAAAAAAATTGGGCACGTCAGTGAGGTTTGATATATATACAAGGGAAGATGAGCAAATGACTATAAATGCAGGTTTTTCCGACCAATCTTTAGACATGTATGTGTAAGTGTTTGAAAACCACCGCAACATTCAATGGTGAGAGTCTTTCATATATATAGTTGTTTTAGTACAATAATGTAATTAATTACACATAATATTGATTACAAAGGAGATGAAATAATTAACTAGACAAGGTCCTAAAATTAAGGGTCAAAAAGATGCATATATGAAAAAGCCTTAGATCAAGGCGGGGAATCCTCAACACCCACCGCAAGCTAAGCGTTGGATTGTAGCAAACATGAAACTTGGAGCGGAAAAATTGAAAAAGAGGCCGAGGTACACTTTTGGTGAAGATATCGACAATTTGTAAGTGAGAGGGCACATATTGAGTGTGTAATTTATCAGCAACAACAAGTTCCCGAAGAAAATGATAGTTTAACTCAACATGCTTGGCGTGTTTGTAAGAGACAGGGTTAGAACTCAAAAAAATTGCACTTTTGTTGTCACAGAGAAGAAAAAGAGGCTATTGTGGAAGAAAAATTCTAAAGTCATGAAAAAGATGCGTGAGCCAAAGAAGTTCAACGGTAGTTAGAGTAAGGGCACGATACTCAGACTCACAACTTGAACGAGAAACAATAGGTTGCTTCTTGGAAGTCCAAGAAACCAAATTGTTTCCAAGGTAAATAGAATAGCCAGAAGTAGAGTGACGAGTATCGGGACATCCTGTCCAGTAGGCATCAGAGTAAGCAAGTAAAGCACTAGGAGTAGCAAATGGACAAAAAATGAGGCCAAAATGCAATGTGCCTTTAAGATAGCGAAGAATGCATTTGATAGCAAGAAAATGGTCTTCAATCGAAGAGTGCAAAAATTGACTGACAGAGTTGACAGCGTAAGCAATATTAGGACGCGTGATAGTCAAATACTATAGAGCACCAACGAGAGAGCGATAGAGAGTAAGATCCGAGAAAAGAGGACCATCAGAAGACAGGTACAGAGAGACAACCATGGGGGTGTAAACAAGCTTTTTATCAAGTAACTGAGCTCGTGTGAGAATGTCCAGTGCATATTTGAGCTAACTGATAAATAGACCATCAGTAGTGGATGTAGCTTCTAGACTAAGAAAGTAACTGAGAGAACCCAAATCCTTAGTAGCGAACTCAAAATTAAGCTTACGTGTAAAGCTATCAAGAAGAGAGAGTTGTTGCTTGTAATAATGATGTCATCAACATAAATGAGCAAATAAATAATGTTAGACTGCTTATGAAAGACAAAAAGTGATGCGTCGACACGATTGCAATAAAAACCAAGTTGAAGGAGAAAGGAGTTGAATCGTTGAAACCAGGCACGAGGAGCCTATTTGAGTCCACAAAGAGCTTTCTTCAACTGGCAAACATAATTGAAAAAATGAGGGTCAATATACCCAGGAGGTTGTTCCATAAATATAGATTCAAGAAGATGACCATTAAGAAACGCACTCTTCTCATCAAGTTGGCGGAGAGGCCATTTGTTGGTCACAGCAAGAGAGAGTACAACACGAACAGTAGTAGCCTTGATAACCGGGTTAAATGTATCAGTGTAGTCGAGACCAGGTACCTGTGTATAGCCTTTGGCAACAAAGCGAGCTTTGAAAATATCAACTTTAGCTCATGTAAGCATGGGATGATAAGTCATCAGAGTAGCCATAATAGGAGCAGGAATAGATGGCTTGGTGGTGAGCTCAAGAAAAGCATAGGACGACAAAGATGGACCTACAAAGACTCGAACACTAGATCAGTACAAGGACCACACAAGTTATATCTGAATTGTGTAATGTGCTGGGAAAGATGGGAGCATGTATGTAGGGGGAAGACTAGGTTCCAAAAAATTTGAAAATTGAAGGGATGATATGGGTTGAGCTTGGGAGGTATCGAGGAAGGGAAAATGAGTCTCGTCAAATTGAACATGTACAAATCCCTTGTGCTCACTTGTCTCTACTTTTTGCAACTCTTTTGACTAGTTTTATTATTTAACCCTTGGATGAAATCCAGGGTTGTGATGTAATATTTTCTAGAGTTTTCTTATATCCTATAAATACTTAAAAGCAGTTCAGCTGCCCACACTTCACATATTAATAATATTTGATTTTTCAAATCATTTGAGAGCTTATTTATTCTCTTTGTTCCTCTTCAAGCCACTTATCAAGGGATCGGCAAAGAAGCACTTTATACTTGTAAATAAATCTCTTAAGTATCTAAAGAGAATAGTTAAGGATGTGCTAGTACATGTAGATAAACTGATAATACTTGTTAACTTTGTGCTTATAGATATGCAAGAAAATCCAACCTTCAAAAGAGAGCACACAATATTACTTGGTAGACCATTTATGGCAACTACGAAGACTGTTATTGATGTCCAAGATGAAAATTTGACAATAACAATCTTAGAAGAGACTATTAATTTTAATGTTTTTAATTCTTCACTTTTTCCTTCTATTTCTGCCATCGATGAAAAATTTGATGTTGACCCTTTGGATAATCTTGTCCAAAGCACCTTTTCCCAAACCGGAAAAGAAGACAAGCTTGAGTCATGCAATTCATATAGCATGCCATCTAGTCTAGGGATAGGATGTTAATATTTTACCATTGTCACTTTGAAATTTTTTTATACGAATATAATGTTGATTTTCCACAAATTTTTTAAATTGGATTAAGGTATCATAAAAGTTAGATTTGAATTTTAATAGATAAAGCCAAATGAAATGAGAATAATCATTAATGAATAAAACATAGTAGGCAAAACCTAAATTTGATTTTACGGGTGAAGGACCCCATATATCACAATGAATAAGATCTAAAACATTAGACAATCAACGGTTATTATGAGAATAAGGCAAACGATGATTTTTTGCAAGTTGACATGTATCACATAATGTAGGAGACGGTAATAAATAAGATAAAGATGTCCTTTTTGATTTAAAAAAGAGATAACATGATAGTTTACATGTCCAAGACGAGCATGCCATAAATCATACGAAGCATGAAGACATTTATTTTAAAGGGCAGAAATAAAAGCGGAATGTCCGCACTCTAGCACATATAAGCCTCCATCTCGTTTACCAGTTGCCACCACCTTTCCCGTTTGGCGATTTTGAATACTGAAAAATCATTAGTAAAAGTAATAGATAATGAAAAATCATTTATTAATTTACTAATGGATAAAAGATTTTTGTAAGGTGAGGGACAACCAAAACGTCTAATAGATGAAGATTTGAGGAAGTGGAAATTTTACCAATGTGGGTAATGGGTAGGGACGCATCATTCCCTATAATTACACAATCCTTACCCGTGTAATTAGTGGATTGAGCCAAAGTAGATTGGGCTAGAGTCATATGGGCCGAAGTGCCTAAGTCCAAAAACCAATCTAAAAATTCATTTCCAGACACAAAGCATGAAGCGTTGAAAGCTTCAGCAAGCTGCACTGATTGGGCATGTGTGTGGCAATTGTAACGTTGCTTGCACCGATCAGCATAGTGGCCTTCCAAGCAGTAGATTTGGCATCGTGGTAGACGGCGACCTTGAGTGAGTTGGGCAAGGCCTTGTTCAGAACTGAACGAAACATGGATAGAGCCATATTCGTGGCCACGTCTGGAATGAGAGGAGCCACCCCCGCGTTGAGAAGATCCACGGTGAGAGGTGAACGTGACAACTGAAGGCGCCATAGTTTCAAGAGATTTTTGAAACAGTTCAAAGCTCTCAGCCCTGGACAAGAGATCTAGAAAGCAGGGGAGGTGTGTTTGAGCCATCTGAGCAGTAGAGAAATTGGAGAAATCGTGTCCGAGGCCACAAAGAAACCAGTGAACTTTGTCGATGCCATCAACCGGTCAACCAATGGCATGAAGCCGATCGCAGATGGTCTTGAATGCACGGGCATAGGCAGTGATTGGATGGGTGCCGTGCTTCATCAATTAGAGGTCATCTTTGAGGTGTATTTCATGGGCTTTGGAGCGGTGGTTGAAAGTATTTTCAGAGCGGTCCTAACTTCGCGAGATGTGGAGAGTCCGATGGTTTCAACCATGGCTTTCTCTGTGAGAGAGGAGAAGAAAAGGCTTAGTAGTCATTGATCAGTGGCTTTCCATGCCAAGTGTTTGGCATTTGGTGTTGAAGAGATAAGAGGATCAAATGGAGGTGGCGGCTCAAGGGTACCATCCACATGACCCAATAGACCTTGGCTCTCAAGAAGGGGAAGGAGTTGGCTCTTCCATAAGATATAATTGGAGTACAGTTTGATTGTGACCATGTGAATCATGGTGTTGATGGGAAGGAGGGTCGAAGAAGAATCAAAGGCCATTGGAGATTGTAAGATGTTAACCTAATTGTACTCTGATACTATGTAAGTGTTTGAAAACCACCACACCACTTAATGGTGAGAGTTTTTCATATATATAGTTTTTTTCCAGATTGTACAATAATGTAATTACACATAATATTGATTACAAAGGAGATGAAATAATTAGCTAGAAAAGATCCTAAAATTAAGGGTCAAAAAGATGTATATATGGAAAAGCCTTAGATCAAGGAATCCTCAACAGTATGAACCCTTATATCCATACTTCTTAAGGGTTGCAACAAACTTGTCCTCTACTTTTTACCATCTGCCCATTTTACTTGTCATTCATTACCTACTACTTCAGCATCAGTAACCAGAATAGAATCTACAAGATTTTTTGAGAAACAAGAACATTACCCTCTGGTTGATAGATATTGGATTTTTAATTTCTGAATATATTCCAACAACTCTAGGTGCATCTACTGCAATTGCAATGAACTCTTCAAAAGTAATAGTAGAAAACTTTCCTGCCAAATAAACAAAAGAAAAAAAAAAGATTTTGAATTGTAAAGACATTTTCCATCATAGTTGACATGATCCTCAAAATTACATTACTTTTCATAGTAAGTTTAGAGCCTGCTCAACTAGGATCTATCATATAACATCTATGACTTTGTCAGATTTGGGAAGAGTTCAAATTCTGGAATAAAAAGAAAGTTTTGAAGATCTAAATAAAAAAATAAGAGCCAACCAGTATATTGTTGATCCCGAAACGGATACCTCTGCTTCATATGCAATAACTTTATTTCTTTCAGAGTGAAATCAACTGCAAGCATCCAAAAACGTTACCAAACTTTTGAGCAAATTAGATAGAACGAAGATTAGTAGTTACAATGGTATCTAGCATCCTTATGCAGGACGATATTCAATTCAGTTGCTGTGGTCAGACTCTATGATCAATTTTACAAATGCAACGCAAACAAAAAGGGTATTCATACCACTGAAAAAGCCAGTGACGTTGACATCCTGAACCATAAGTACTTTTTCGATAAGCAATAAACTCAAAATAAATAAGAAAAACATGAATAGAAATAATTCAACGTAAACAAATTTACCACAATTTTATGGGAAATATTGAACGGAAATTGAACGCAAATCTGTTCCAGCGCCTCTGTCCGTCCAGTTTTTTTGTTTCCTTTCTTCTTTTTCTGTTTTCTTTTCCCTGCTTTTATGCTTCCCTCGCCGCCTTTCTTTTGTCTTTTTGTTTCTCCTCCTTCAGCGCTTTTCAATTTTCCTTGTTCTTTTCCTCCAGCGCCTCCTGCCTTTTATATATAGATAGCTTTAAGCCAAACTTTTTTATTATATTATTTTTTTTTTCATTCTACGTATGAATTTTAATACTATAAAAATAGGAGAGTTATTAAATTAATTATTATTAAATTTTACTTATTTTACTATGTTATTAATAACTATACTATACTTTTTACTTTTAAAAGTTAAAAATATTTAATTTTTTCATATATATATTATTTATTTTTTATACTTATCTACTAAGCATTAATCAAGAAAATATTTTATTTTCTTATTATATATGAAGTTTTATTTTTAAATATTCAGATTGAGTAATAAAATATCATTACTAAAAGTATACCAAATAATGTGTTTATAATATTAATAATTATTTTTATGATTTATTTAAAATATTGTAATACAAATATATAATCATAAATAAAAATAATTTTCTATTTTACATGCAATGTATGTTCTTATGATTAGGAATGGGCACGTGTACGGACGGGGACGGTTATTGATATAACTGTCCTCGAATCGAATTATAAAATCTGTATTCGAAGTCGCTTGAAAACTATTACGGTTAGGAAACGGTTTTTTACTCTTAAGTAACGGTTTGGGACAATTATTAAAAAATACCCAAAAAAAATCGTTTTTACAAACTTTTTAAAAAAAATTCTTAATAAACCTTAATTATTAATTAATATATAATTTAATTTAATAAATATAATTAATTTTGGGTACGTATGAGTACAGTTATAAGTATAACCATACTTAACCCGTACCTATTATTTCATATTCGATTTTTACTCAAAATCGTACTTATTTTTGAAATTTATCTAAAAAAACAAACCGACAATGCAGATAACCACGGATAATTGAATCCATAGTTTTTTTTCTCATTCCTAGTTTGAATTTTCTAACGAGAATGACTATCATAACCCTAAAAGTGACATCATGTTTTGATTGATGAGGTTTACGATAAGTATCAATGCATTTTTGCATATAATTTAATCTAATTATTTATGTATTAAATATATTATACTTTTTGACATTCTTCATAAACTTAATGTTTTTAGTTAAAATTAATTATTTTTGAAATAATAAATAATAAATACAATGACTTAATTAAAAGTTAATTTTTTTTTCAAAAAACTTAGTTATAGAATTATTTAATCACCTTCTATTAATTTTATTTTTTATAAAATTAAAAATTTATAGATATATAATTATTTTTATTATATTTCTTCAAAATATTAATATTTTTTAATTAAAATTAATCTTTTAAATAATAAATAATAATCAAAATAACTTAGAAATTTAAAATGGAATTCTAAAAGGTTTTATTATTTAACCTTTCCTTCGTATATATATTTTTAATTTTTTAATTAAAATTATTTTTTTTAGATAATAAATAATGAGTTAATTAGGAAATAAAAACTAGAATTTCAAAAAAAATCAATTAGGATTATTTAATCAACTACTCGCAGCTTTCTATTTTAATGTTTTGAATTGAAATTAATTATTTGTGATAATAAATAACATATATAATGAATTAATTAAAAATTAAAGTATTAAAAGACATACGATTATTTAATCATTATTTTTTAATTTCTTTTTATAAAATTTTAAAAGTTATAGATTACATATAATTATTTTGATCATACTTCTTCAAGACTTTAATAATTTTAATTAAAATTAATTATTTGTAAAATAATAAATAACATGCATAATTTTGATTATTTAATCATAATTATTTAATTTTGTTTTTCAAATTTAAATAGTTAAATATCACATATAATTATTTTTATGCATTTTTTGTAGTCATGACTTTCTTATAACTATTATAAATGATGAACTTTTTAACGAAAATGACTATCATAACACGAAAAGTGATATGTTAAATTTTGATATGTAAGATTTGTTATAAGTATCAATATATTTTCACATATAACTTAATTCAATCATATACGTATTAAATATGTAATATATTTTGACATTTTTCTTAATTTTAATGTTTTTAATTAAAACTAATTATTTTTGAAATAATAAATAACAAATATAATTAATTAATTAGAAATTAAAAACTATAATTTTAAAGTACTTCAATTATAGAGTTATTTAATCATCATTTATTAATTTTTTTATAAAATTAAAAAAAATTTATAAATTGTATATAATTATTTTGGGCACACTTCTTCAAAACTTTAATATTTAAGACTTATTAAAAATTAAAATTCTAAAATGTTTCAATTTAGATTATTTAACCACCCATTTATATATCTATTTCTTAATATTTTTAATTAAAATTAATTATTTGGGATAAAAAATAATTAACATAATGAGTTAACTAGGAATTAAAAACTAGAATTACAAAAAAAAATGTTATTTACAATTATTTAATCAGGAGCTTGTATATATAAAGTGAGAGTTATGTCCATATGAACATTCATATAATTATGAAAATAACGGTCATATTTTTGGGTAGAAATATAACAGTCACAAAATAACGATATGCATGTTGGAAAGAATAACGAAATAAATGTTTTTATTTAAATTCATTTCCAACAATCCCCCACTTGAATTTCATATAAAAATAATTTTATCGAGTAACTGATCAATTAAAAGTATAAGATTATGTATAAGCAAGATGTGACTTTCGACTTGAACATTTGCATAGTGTTGATGCTTTAGGATATATTAAAGTAGCTCGTAGTTTTGAACTCTATCTCCACTACTACAAAACATACCTATGGTCACAATTATAAGAACCGAAGCCTAAGTGTTAGAGATCATAGGTCGTTACCTATGGCCTCGGTTTTCTAATAATCGAGGCTATAGGTACACCCTATAGCCTCGATTTTCTAATAATCGTGGCCATAGGTACACCCTATGGCTTCGGTTTTCTAATAATTGAGACTATAGGTACACCTGATCACCACACACGAAGTGTGTGCAATGAATACGCTAGTATACGTATCGCAACAAGTAATATAATGATAAGAAATGATCTTTCCCACATAGATTATTTTATTAAAAACTAATTTTTAAAACTAAAAATAATAAAAATCAATTTTTTTTGTGTTTTATATTTTAATGAAGCAAAATTAAAATAAGTAAAATTAAATAGTAATAATTAATTAAATCAAATTTAGTAACTAAAAAGATATATGAGAAAATATCTAGGAATACTTAATCCCCCAATTTTCTAAACATGCGAATCACTAAAATCCCCCAATATAATATCAATTAATTACATGATTAATTGAATCTAACCTAGCATGTATTCATCTCTCAAGTAAACTACACACCATATAGTAATTAATTTAATCATGCATACTCTCATGCCAATTAAATTGCATACTACTCATTAAGTTCATCAATTATGAACCACATACATAAGAATCATACATCTCTCCCTAAAAACTATACATTTTATTTAATCAAGGCAAACAATTAAATAATTTTCTCAAATTTATTTAAGTGCCTCTATAGATAAATTGTTGACCAAATAATTAATAACTTAAAAATCAGATTAAATAATATAATTAAATTAATATTATAATTGGGAAGAAATATTATTTGGCCTTTTCAATTTCATTTTCACTGGTTTCAATATTATATCTACTTTTATCTTCTCCAAAAAATTCCTTGTATATTTTATTTACTACAACATTGAATACTCCCTACCTATTGAAGAATTCCTTGCATTTGTAAATATTGTTGTCCTGTTAAATTTGTAAACCAAATTTTTAGATTTTATTTTATTTTATGAGCTACTAAGACCCTACAAGTTGAAGGGTTTGATTGTGTAGCTAGGGAAGTTTGTATGTTTACACCCATACTTCTAGACCATTCATCTAATACTTTTCATTCATCTAATACTTTTCTTCCATCTCTTATATAATATAAATCTAAAAGAGCAAATCTATAATTTCATAAAGTTTGAATTTTAGAGGGATACTACCTCTAGTTTTGTAATTTAATCCTTCTTCCATTTTAAGTTGTTTTTTTATATAAGAAAGATAAAGTTCTTCTGGCATTTTCTTATTTCTTTCTTCATTATATGGGTTAAATGTTCTTTCTTGATAAAGAATTGATAATGAAATTGTTTCATATGATTTTTTTGGATCATATTTTCTGATTCAGAATCAGTTTGATTGATTATTGTCATATTATCTTCCTTTTATTTGTAATTTTTTTTATCATAATGTCTTCCTAGTTATTTACATGTTAAGGTTTTCCTATATCCCTATTTTTAAGGTCCATAAATTGTTCTTCTAAGTATTTTTTATATTCCATTAAAATGAGATTATAGTTTCTTCTTTATCTTTTAACTTTTCCTCTTTCTTTCTTTTCTCATTTCCACGGTGGTTATAATATTACAAATGGATCAAATTTATAACCTATAATTTTATTATTTTTAAGTATGTTATTTACATCCCTTCTTAACTTTGTAAAACTCTGTAAATTTCTCATGTATATCTTTTTGTAATTTATTATAACCATATTGTCTTATTTATTTTATGAGTTATTTTCGTGTTTCAATTATATCTTGTAAAGATTTTATGTTTGATTTTTCTACCAAAAGAATTAAAGTTTTTATTATTGTTATTTGATTTTTTGATATGCTTGCTAAACTTTCATTAAAATCTAATTATATACTATAGTTTATTTTTGAACATTATTGGGATAATAATGATATCATTTTCTTTCTAATATTAACTCATGAAATAATACTTTCATTATTTTAGCTTTTTGTTTTGGATTTTTCACATCTATTTTTTTGTTAGATGCTTCTCTTTTAGGATTTATAAACGTAAGATACATTACTTTTTCTTCCTTGTATAAGAGATTTTTCTTTAGCATCTAAGTTTCATTCTTCTAGTATTTCAAAATCTATTGTTGTTTCTAGTTTTATTATTTGTCCAATTTCTTGAAAAGTTTTATCTATATATATGAATTCATTTTTTCTAACTATTATAACTGTTTATTAATAAATATCCTACTATATAGTGTATTGAAAATAGATGATTTACTTCTTTTATTAAATCTTTCATTTCAAATTCATAAGTTAATCTTAATACTTAGTTTAAGTTCTTATCATTAATATTAATGATAAAATTATAATATACTATGAATTTTAATTAATGGTATCCTAGGTTTTCAAAAATTATCACCATGAACGTGATTAAAATATTTATTCAAGGATAATACCATAAAGTTCATTTCAAATAAAACTATCGTAACAACTATTTATAAAAGTAAATTTATTTCTACCAAACTTTGAGATTTTTTTTAATATAAAACTTTAAGGTTTTCTTCTATCTTCTAATATAACAAAAAGACTATGCGGTTTTAGTATCTATTTGGCCTTAAAATAGCCTAAATTTAAGAGGCATAAAAGTAAATTGGTTGAAATAAAAATTACAAACTAAATTAATCAGTGACCAAATTAAAATATTTGATAAGTAAAAATAATGGAGTACCAAATTGAAAATTTAACATAAATTTCGAAGTTTTCACTTTGTGAGGGTCATTTTGCATTTTATCATTTAAAATCTTTTTCTTTTTTGTCTTGTTGTTCTGACCCAAAACTTTTATTTTTATTCTTTGAAAGTAAAATTGTTAGTTAATCTAATATAAATTCTCAAGTAAATAAAGAAAGATTTGACCTTTTCCAAACAAATTTTAAGTGTTAGCTAAAATTTTCAAATTTAATACAATTTGCTTGTACAAAGCAAAAAATTCCTCTAAATTAGTCATTCAAAATTTGTTTCAAGTTTATAAAATTAATAACATATGTTACGTAAACTACAACTATAAAATTATAATTGTAATGAAGAGTTGATGACTCTATGAAAATAGAGTCTGTTTAATATTTGTTTATTTTATTTAATAAGTAGTACGTTTAGGGTTAAAAATATTAAAATATATTTTTTAATTTTTTTTTCAAATTTTTATTGATTTTTATGATTTTTTAATGCAAGATTAATCAAAAAACGTCACATGGATGCCACATAAGCATAGAGCTTATCAATCATTGTCATGTGGATGCCACAAATGCGAAGAGAGCCATTCAAAGAATGTCACTTGTACCATGTGATGTAGGCCTTACCATGTGTCCATATGACGTTTAATTCGAGTTTTGCCATGAGGTTAACGGACGTGCCACGCATCGTCACGGGATTCGTTCGTTCGTTCCATAGAGGTGCCACACAATCCTTATCCATGAATCACAGCACGTCACATGGCATTGACTCATCACGCATTGACCATGACCAATCCACCCGCCACACATCATGTGTTGATTCGTCCAGTGGTTATCTCGTGCCACATGTCATAATCTCATTTGCGAGTGCTATTTAATTTTCTTTTATAATATTCGCCCTTGATTTGAAGCTGATATGATGATCTAAATTTCATCTTAGCCTAATTGCCCCAAAAATCCTAATTAGTCAAAAATTATCAATTTTTTATCATTTTTGATACCAAAAAGAGAGAAAAATACATAAAAGTTCAAAAAGAAATACAAAATTGGTGGAGATTTAAGAGGAGATTGACTGTATTTCAAAAAGAAATACAAAATTGGTGGAGATTTAAGAGGAGATTGACTGTATTTATTCTTCTTTTTCTTTATCAATTTTCATGTCTTTCTTTATCAAAAATATGAGATTTATGAACAAAATCATGTCTACACTATTATAAAAGGTGGCATTTAAATCGATATGTAAAGTCAATTTTTGGATAATATCGACTTATAATGAATTTAAAGTCGATTCGGTGAAGAACCGATGCTATGTATAGAGTTGGTTGACGTGTTGAACCGACGCTACGTCCACGTGTAGCATCGGTTCAACACGTCAACCGACTCTACACATGTGGATTTTTACTTTTCTCTTCTTTCTTCCCCCATCAGACACAAATTTTAATTTGTAGCATTGTAAACAACATCCAAAAATCCAAAACCCAACTTCACCTCATCCACTCTTTCTCATTTTCTAGCCACTTACGACCACCAATTCCAACACCATTTAGTGGGTTTTCTTCCTCTTCACATTATCTTTCAGATCCCCTATTTTTTTGAGCGAAATATTCAAATTTTTTATAGCCGTTTTCTCACTTACAAAATACATTGTTTTCTTCATTTTCTTTATTTTGTCACTTCATTTACTCTTGTAAGTATTTCTGTTAATACTACACACTTATTATTCACTTTGCATTATTTTTTGTATATTATGTGTATAAATTTTTGTATTATATATGTTATTATTTTTATTATGTAGGTTTTGTATAAGTATTTCGTAATAAAATAAATATATATATATATATATATATATATATATATATTTATGACTGTAATTTAAGGTTGATGTTTAATTTATATAGTTATGTTAAAATGAAATGGGAAAAACATGATTCAACAAAATGATACTTATTAAAATATCTATGATTTGAAGTAGTATAGTTATTTTAAAAAAATCTTAATAATAAAAAAATTGTTATATAAATTTATATGTCATTGTATACAGATTATTAAGTAGAGTAGAAAATGAGTAAAATATGTATACAAAATTTTTTAAGTCAGTTCTCGGATTGAACCGACTTTAAATTTCTTTCCATTTAAAGTTTGTTCAACAAATTGACTTTAAAGACCGTTTTTGTAGTAGTGTTAGCTAATTTATTAATCTAGAGATCTTATGAATCCAATTTTCTACATGTGATACTCTAATATTTTTACTCCAATTATGATTTCAATTCAATTATATTATTTAATCTTATTTTTATGTTATTAATTATTTGATCAACAATTAATTTATAAAGGTAATTAAATAAATTTGAAATAATTATTTAATTGTTTGTCTTGATTAAATAACATATATAGTTTATAGGTAAAGATATATGATTCTTATGTATGTAATCCATAATTGATAAACTTAATGAGTAATATGTAATTTGATTGACATGAGAGTGTGATTAGATTAATTGTTATATAATATGTAGTTTGATTGAGAGAGAAATACATGATATGTTAGATTTAATTGATCATATAATTAATTGATAATTATATCGGGAGATTTTAGTGATTCATATGTTTAGAAAATTGAAAATTAAATATTCTTAGATATTTTTTCATATATATTCTTAGTTACCAATTCTTAGTTAATAAATTATTACTATTTATTTTTAATTTTGTTTTCTAAAAATACAAAATTTAATTTTAAAATTAATTTATAATAACATAATTTTCATGTGAACGATTTATTCTTATTATTATATTACTTATTTACGATACATGTAAATATGTATCCATTATACACCATTAGGATAAATATGGAGTTTAGTTTTCTTCCGAACCTCCTGAACAATTTACTTTATTTTCAATGGAAGATGATTTTCTTATACAATGATTCATTTTCGGTACTTTAAATAAAAACACATTTGTATTTTTTTTTATGGAAATCTTATTCTAAGTTTGATTTTCTAATCAAGATTTAATCTGTGATTACTTATTTTATATTATACTCGTTTTGTCTTTATTTTATAAAAGTCTATCTTTATTTTGATGGTTTTGTCAAGGAAGATTTTGCTTTGTCAAATGAATTAATATTACATTTGAAAATGTTAGTTAATACTTGTAGTAAATTTATTGGCAATAATTATTCCAAACAAATTAAATAAATTGAATTATAAGAAACCAAAACAAGTAACAATTTGATACCGTGAATATATACTGCACGTTAAGCTTTTCGGAAAAAAATCCTTTAAAAAAATTAAAATAAAATAAAACTTTTCGGGTAAAAAAAAAACCTTTTCCACACACTTTTATCAACTCTTTTTTAATTTATAATTTAGTATATTTATTTTTTTAATTTTTACACTTTAACACTTAATTTTTTTCCTCATAATTTGTCTTTCTTTTTTTAAAAAAAATTAAAAAAAATTCACACTTTATATCCTTTACTTTTTTATGTAAATATTTGGTTGTTGAAGTTCAATGTTTAGTTGGTCCCATTCGGACTGAATGTGTAAAGTAAAGGATCAATATAAAAAAAAATGTATAGGACTAAAATCTAAAAGTTAAATATTAAAGAGATTATTATATGAGAATTATATAAAAGAAGCAAAAATATTATAGTATAAAATAAATAAATAAAAACCTATGAATCATTTGTACAATTCATCTTATAATGAAGTAATGAACCATCCAATGTTCAAAACAATGAAAAATTACTTTTAACTTTTTGTTGGGTTAAATAAATGTTATGTCTAAAACTTATAGGATAATTTTTAAAAATATCCAAAACATTTAAATCATTATAATTATGTTCAAAAAGTAGGAATTAAAAAAAAACCTAAAAATTAGTTGAGTTTAATTTTTCTAACAAAAGTAATACAAATACGTTGCACATGTTTGAGTACAGAAAGATAATTTCATGTTTGGGCTATTAAAAAAAACAGTAAGGTTTCTATCAAATTGTGCTTGAGAAATAAAAATGCCAAAGAAATAATCACATATACCATCAAATTCAAAAGCAAATTTGAATTCATCAAATTCTAATTGTTGTAATTCCATGTCAGTCCAACCAAATTGCATCTCGTGCGAAGAATTCATTAATACATCGATGGCAGCAGAACCAAAACCAAGTTTGAATCAATCATACATGGAGAATCTAGACGTCTATAGCTACCCTTTTAGAATAATGGATGATAACAAAAGAACCCTTTCTTGAAATATCAAGTTTTCAACAGCTCCATGAAACCTTCTTAAGCAATCCCTACGCTAATTTTTACGACTGGGTAGCAAAGAAAAAAAAAACAGAGCATTTTTCTTGCGGGAAAGGATCGTTCTATGTTCCACGTTATTAGTTGTACCACCTTCTGGATTGGTGTTAGACGATGGGAGTTTGGATAGAAGTTTTAATTGTGAGGTATCTTTGTCGATGGTCTCTAGTTGTAGTAGCTATGGTGAATTCCCTACTGTTTCTGGTTTTTTTTAACCCATAGATAAAATTACTTTTCCGTTATTAAGAAAATAAAAATACAAGTACAATGCACGTGCATTACTTCTATTAGAAAAATTAAAGTTAACTTTTAAACATTTTTTTTATACTTCATATGTTTTTGACATATTTACAAGAACTTAAATGTTTAACATTTTTGAAAATTACCGTTTACATTATGAACATAACACATACTTAATCCTTCTTCGTTTTATTTTATTTTATTTTTCTCGTAGATTCAAATTGAGACTTATTGCAAAAAGCATATGACTAAGACATTTTGGTACTAGTATTTTTTAGAATGTTGGCTTTTGACCCCTAATTCTAATGGGACATGTCCTAGGTTCAAGCACCAGCACACACAAGTGCTCTTACTACATCAAACAAACATTTTGAAAACCACAATTGTTTTTAAAAATTACATAAAATAATACCATTAAAAATTATAAAAACAAAAACAACACTTAATAATATTAAAATTGATCAAATTGAACAAAATTCAATATAAAACAATTACATGATTATAATTCAACTTGAAAAGTATCCAATTTGATGGTATTCAATATGAAATTATGAACTTGAACTTTTTTCTAATTTCTAATGGTAAAAGTATATAATGTGAACAAAAACAAATACGATTTTAATAGTCATATTTTAAAAGATATTATTTTTTTATTGTTTTCCCAAATTTTTTTTAAACGTTTTCAAAAAATTTCCTTACCTATTTCCATCTTTAAAATGCAAAGAGAACACTTTGACGAGACCGGGACGTGTTAATGGGAAAAATAAAAGTCACTATTCTTTAATGGCTATTCCAATTTCTGCAGAGAACTACACGATTCACACTGCAAGTAATAGCACTGCTCTGCACCTTTCCTCTCCATCCCTCCAGGTTTCTCTTCCCCTTTTTCCCTCTCTATTAGCAAGCCAATGATTCAATCCTTGCTACCAAAAATCTGTAAGGCAGCGTAACTAATGTAGTTTGAAAAGATAAGAAATATTAGTTACAGGTTTCTCTTTGTGCTTAATGAAATATTAGGCACACCTTCCACAAGCTTAAACTTTTAAGAGAATTAATATATAATACTTCTTTATTATATCATAGCAACAAGGTCCTATATCAAATCCATGTGCAACCCCAAAATAATTTGATGGAACTTACAAAAAGAGAAGGATTTTAAATCAATGCAACCAACAGAAGGTGGTCAAGGGCTTTTACAAGCAAGCAACATATCAGTCAATCTTGAATTATTGAACTTAGAAATTAAATTATTCCTAACTGAAGTCTTCCCAAAATTTCTTGACAAAAAGAAACCTCTATAACCACAAAGGAGACCTTACTGATTAATGTATATAGCGAACCAACTTACAGCTAGGACAACAAAAGCAAACAACAGATGTGATGAGGGCCATAAAAGTTCATAAATAATTTAACCTGGCTTTGTTTAAATCAACTTCCCTGCAGACAGCTTACCTTTCTGCAACTCAAATGCAATGAGGCTCTCCGGTTGTAACTCCTATTTGTCAATAAATGCACACAAAAATCAGGACAATAACACTGCTGGCACATGCAACCTTCCATTCTGCAAAGATCAGAATTCTCTGAACCATCTATGTGGCAATGCTCATTGGAAAATTGCTCTTAGGACAGAACTTTCCTTTTCAGATAGCCAGTTAAACAAAAAATCTGAATATTTTCTTCATAGCCAGCAGAGATAGATGACAAAATAAATAAAGAAGCTTCCTATAATATATTGAAACATCGTAATACCGTATGGCAAATAGGCAATACTGAAACCAAAGCACTAAAAATAATTTTCTTCCAAAGCAAAATGTAATGGAACTTATGTATAGGTTCGCAGTGGCATTTAAATTCACAGATAATGGCCTTTGTATTGACATGCAAGGATAAATTTAAACGGTCTTAAATAGGAGGCATTACAAAGCATGAAAATCAAGTACCTAAAGTTGTATCGTATTGAGAAATAAACTGCCAATATATTTTTCTTTGCTTAGATTTTTAACTCGCACCATTCATATAAGTTGAAGAAAAGAAATAGAGGGAAAAGGGAAGGAGGCAGGTATAGAGAAGAAGAAAATCACTAAGCTTTCCAATCATATGATAGTCTAATAATTTTACCGCCATGGTTTGAATAATCACGTGACAGTCCAGGGATATTTGTCTCATATAAGAACTAGCATCTGTACCTTAAGATACCATACCATATTTTGAAACAGTATTCAAATTTTACCGAGATGTTGGCTATGACTCAAAATCATCAACTTTACAATTAAATTAAGTATTTCAATTAATCCAGGCAAAAAGATGTTGCTTACTTAAATTAAAGTTAGAAGGGAGCCTCAAGGGATTCGTCCCAAACTTCAGCACTCCCAATGGAGACAACATCTTCAACATCATCTTCCATTGAAAGCCTGATATATTCTCTGTGGGAAAATCGATCCCATTCGGTCAAGGTTGGATTTTCACGTTCCTAATCAGAGAGGTTGTTAATGGCAGTGGCAAACACATTTGGTACATAAATTCTTATAACATTAAATCTTGCACGTACCTGACGAATTAGAAATGGATCACGAGTTTCAAATGCCATAAACTTATTAAGGTTGAAAAGAATATTAAATACACTTCCTGAAAGCTTGCAGCCTTTAAGGTCACCAAAAGTGATATAGCTTTCATTCTGTACGAAAGTAACTTCATATCAACAACAGAAAACCCACCAACTAATGGTTTGTTCAGAGAAACATTAATGTGACAGAGCACAAGCTATTACACGTTATATATACTCCATGCTTCACAAATTTAATTGGATCACTAAATCCAGGAAGAAATTGCATACGAAATTACAAAAAAAAATTCAATGTGTGCAAAGTTGCAAATGTTTATATTAATCTTTTTAGAAGGATAATACAACTATAGAACTTATCTCTCCCTCTACCTTTCCCTCACTGAATGCATATCATACAATTTATCCTAGGGAGAAACAGAATAAGCCTGATTACCAGATATTCCTGCTTGATGGCCTAATAAAAACTTAAGTATAGCTGTTATTGTGAAGATTGGAATAAACAAAAATTTAAGTAAAATTAAAACGTAATGGTGGCCAAAAAGATTATTCTTCAAAAAATTCCTTAGGAACCAGAAGAAATAGAAAGAAAAATGAAGGGGAGAAAGTTCAGAGGAAGATAAGGTTAAACCTTTGGCCCTATCATGTCAATTATCTGGCATAATATATCTTCAAAGAGGACTGGCTCTTGAGCCATGCATTCCATTCGATGCAATTGCTCCTCATAAAAGAATTGCAGTTCATTCCGTGTCAAGACTCCATTTCCGTCCAAATCTATGCACTTAAACCTAAAAGGGGATAAAGTGATGTCAACAAACCTCGAAAATACAAAGTAGCATAATTGATGTCTCCCTCAAATAAACAAATAATTCATGGTAAAGTAGTTCGTAACAGATAAAGATTCGTAAAAAAATGCAACCAGGAAGCTCTATGGTTCTACGGTTCTACCCATTATTCCCTTATTACATCAGTTACCTAATAGTTAAGATTATCCCCCATTCAATACTCGCAAATACCTTTACCCCTCCCTTCCCTCCACCACTTATCCCTTCTCGTTCTTTCTTTTTGTTCCTTCCTTTATTTTCATTTTTTTTTCTTTTTCTTTTTCTGGGGTGTGGGGTAGAATGGGGATGAGGACACTGACCTAAGTCCAATTAAGGGAAAGAATTCAAATGAATGAAATCGTTACAAATTAAAAATATACCAAAATTCAAGGCTAGGCTCAGATGATTTATCCTCTTCAGAAAGTAAGAAGTAAGCAAAATCTTCATATCCCATTTTTCCTTCAACCATACAAGTAAACTTTCTCGGGATCTGAGAAAACAAAAAGAAAACAAAAATGATACTAACAGCAGATGATTTGGTGTAAAGAATAAAAGCATCCTCTGATGAAACAAACCTGGGTAAATATTCTATCAACAATCCGGTAGGTAAGTGCATGGTTACCATATCTAATAAGATTCTCTTTGTCGATCAAGAAATCATGATCTGTATCTAGCTCCCAAAACTTGCAGTATATAACATAGAAATGTTCGTAAGAGAAATACCTGGAATAATATAAGAAGTTATAATTGGAAGTTTGAATTTTGAAACAAGCAACCATGCAGTGGAATGCAATAATGCAACATATGATATATCAATCTTAAGCCACAGTAAGAATACAGTTATCTGGAATATCTACCTCAAAACTTTATTAATATCCTCTTCCTCATCTACATGTTGCATTGCATCAATCAAGTTTCCACATTTGAGCTCCTTGAGTGTAAGACAACCATCCCCGGATCTATTTATGTAGTAAAATATTCTGTATATAACAGTTACAGCTGTTCCATGGCAATAAATATATAAAAAATTAAAGGCTGGCATCATATACTAACAAACCGCATCTATATCAGCACAATAAAGTTCCATTACAGCTTTAAAATAATAAAAACCACATTTCAAGATGACTTTTAGCAACTAGCTTTGAGTAACATCTTCCATAATTTAAGGAGCATAAGTGTCATTTGGTTCACAGAATGGAATGAGAATGGAAATGAAACAATGTTGTTTGGTTTGATCACTGGAATCAAAGAAGGAATCAATATTACAGTGTTTGGTTTGCCACTGGAATGGAATGTAAAAAACTATAAATTACCTTAATACCCCTATATTCAGTAAAGTTTAAATAATATCATTTAATTATTATTTTTTTATCATACAAATACATTATTGAAATCATTATTTTTCTAAATAATTATTACTTAAAAAGAAAATATATTATTAAATTATTATTTTTCTAAATAGGGTTTAGTGTTTTGAGGTTTAGGATTTGAGATTTTAGATTTGGGATTTAGGGATTTAGGGTTAGGGATTAGGGATTTGGGATTTAGAGTTATATTTGTGGGTTAAGGTTTAGAAATTATTATTTTTCTAAATAGGTTTAGGGGTTTAGCGGTTTAAGGGTTTAGAGGTTTAAGGGTTTGGGGTTACGAGCTTCGGGCTCCGGCTCCGACTTTGAGTTTAGGTAGTGTTTGGTTCACATAATGAAATGAGAATGAGAATGAAATGGAATGAAAAGGAAACAATGTTGTTTGGTTTGACCATTGGAATCAAAGAAGAAATCAGTATTACAGTGTTTGATTTGCCACTGGAATGGAATGGAAAAAACTGTAAATTACCTTAATACCCAAAGTTTAAATAATATCATTTAATTATTATTTTTTCGTCAAACAAAATACATTATTGAAATCATTATTTTTCTAAATAATTATTACTTAAAAAGAAAATATATTATTAAAATTATTATTTTTCTAAATAGGGTTTAGGGTTTGTGATTTAAAATTTAGGGTTTAGGGTTTAAGGTTTAGGAATTTGGGGTTTAGGGCTTAGAGATTTGGGATTTGGGTTTAGGGTTTAGGGATTTAGGGTTTAGGATATATGATATAGGGTTTACGGTTTACGGTTTTGGGTTTTGGGTTTTGAGATTTAGATTTTGGGTTTTGGGATTTGGGTTTAAGGTTTTGGGTTTTGGGTTTTGGGTTTTGGGATTTAGGATGTGAGTTGAGGGTTATATTTGGGGTGGGGGTAAAATTAGAAAAAAAAATTGAGATGGGAATGGAACCATGATTCCTAAAGGGGGAGAAGGAATTGTGATTCCTTCTCCTTTAGGAATCGATTTCATTCCTGACTCTTTTTTCAGCCCAACCAAACACACAAATGGAAAGAATCAATTATGATTCCTTTCCATTCCCTCCAACCAAACACAACATTAGGATTATATTTGGGGTGGGGTAAAATTGGAAAAAAAATTGAGATGAGAATGGAATAATGATTCTTTCTCCTTTAAGAATAGTCAGGAATGGAATCGATTCTTAAAGAAGAAGGAATCATGATTCCATTCCTGATTCATTTTTCAACCCAACAAAACATAGCAATAATGTCATGGCTAAATGACTTCAGCAATGAAAAATAATCTTAAAACGTGATTGGATATGAAAAAAATAATAAAGAAGTTTATAAAAAATGATAAACAGGAATCTTCTACGATGAGTATAGCAAAAATATCTGACAGTAAAACATTGCAAAAGAAACCTTCTATTCTGTTGGCAATAGGGAAATCTTAACATTAAGCGTATTCAATCTCAAAATTTCAAGCAAGATGTAGCATTACAGTCAATACCACAAACTAATTTTTCGTATACTACTACCCATACAACATACAGAATAAGACTCTAATCAGTCAAATTTTGAACTCCCACCACCACCTGCCAAGCCATCCATCTCCTCTTTAAGACAGGTAAACTAGATATGAGAAAATTTACCCAATAGTAGTTGTTAGAATTTGAAAGTAGCATCCAAAGTCAAGTTCATTTGGGGAGAGAGACAAAAAAAAAGAAAAGAATAATTTTATCCGTCTTTTAAAAGTAATACCTATATTTTATATTAAATAAAAATATTTGTGGAACAAACAAGGGCACCAAGGATCATTGAATTGGATTCCCAATCTGATCCGTCTGAGTCAGGTCATAAGGTATAGGAAATATTAGCAAACGGTCTTATGCCTGCTCTTGGTGAAGGTTTCGTATTTCATTAAAAACACAGTTACGTTGACATTACAGAGTGGTCCACATAACAGAAATTTTCCCAAAATCCCTTCTTCAACTTTGATTAGTAGAACTAAATTCTAAGAATAATTCCATCTGACAAAATAATGTTTGTGACTGTTAAGATATGTTTACGAAAAAATAAGTACGGAGATTAACTTTAGAACTTTTTGACATTAAATTTGTAATTTATATTAGGATATCTATTAATTTTAAGGGTTGCTTAAGCAATTTTTTCCTTTCCAAAGCCTATATTTGAGACCAGAGAAAGTATAACTGGAACAAAGAAGAATTCCCTATTATATGCAACAAAAAGGGAAAGGGAATAAAAGTTAAATGCTGGAATAAATTAAGCACAAACCATATCTCTCCTGAAACTCGGGTGTACTCTGTAAGAACTCCAATCCTGGATGAGTACTCAAAAGTTCTCGAAGCACGGGCTTAAAATCATCCTGATAGTAAACCGAGTAGTAGGAATCAACTATGGAATGGAATATTTGTTAAATTAATTAAAAAGAAAAAAACATGTAATGTGTTCATTGACATTTTTTTTAGGGGGGGCGGGGGGAGTGCAAGTAGTTATCAACAGTGTAATTAGTAATAGTAATAATAGAATTAAAAGTAGCAGTATTTGTTTCTGAAGTTAAGTTTCACCTTTACCGGAATTCTATAAGTTCAACATCCTTGGAGATATTGAGCTCTTTCTTTTCTTTTCATTTTTTACGAAAAAAAATAACATACAGATGTAACAGTACCATGCATTTGCCATTTGGAACATAAAACAACGAGAAAAGAATATAAAACCACCTTAGTCAGATATTTATTATCTGGTTTCTTCAAAATAGAATAAATTTGTGTAGCTATATTCACTATCAGCATGTTACCATTGATCCAATACTCAACAAATGCATCCCTGAAGACATGTTAAAAAAGAAGTTGGTACAAATAATATGTAAGATTGATAGCAAGGGTAACACAACTAGACATCAGCTGCATTAGAAGACTATGGAAAATCAATAGTTAAAGCTCAAAATATACCATGCTTCAAGACTCTCCATGTCCTAGAATGGAAAAACAGACTAGACATGTAGCTCTTTAAGCAGAGTCAACAACTGATGCATTGAAAAAGCTAAAATTTCTCCTGCCAGGTAAACTTCTTTTTGGTCATAAACGCAAGCAGATAAGACGGTCTATCCTAAGTCTGTTTACTTTAGCAGTAGACAATAATTACACAATATCAGCCAATTTTTTCTGATCTCTCAAACAGCTATAACTGAAATCATTCTTTTTGCAACTGTAAGGTTGGTGTGTGTGTGTGTGTGAGAGAGAGAGAGAGAGAGAGTTTGTGTGCATTTACCCAAGCTTGAAATTTTATTTTCTCAAAGGGTCAAGACACCTTAGCATCTCCTATTGTAAGTCCTTACAAATAGCAGCATTAAAAGCTGAAAAGATGATTGTTGAGGACTTCAGGGAAAGGAAAGAGAAGGTAATATGTTTGCTCATTTAACAAAGGAAGGATGCAGGCCTTCAGAGTTGAAGAAGTATTAGGCAGGAAGATTAGAAAGCATCATCTAGCAGCAAAAAAACATTCAAATGACAGGACTTCCATCAAGCGTGATGGCGGAGAGGCTGTACATTCAAATGGAAACTGTTTGGTACAAATATCCATAACATTTAGCCAGAAAATGGTAAACATCACTTGGGTGCATACAGTATAACATAGCAAAGACTCGTGTAAAATTGCAATTAAACTACTATCACCAACAGAGAAAATAAGTATAAATTACCTTGTGACAAATCCAGTATCACTAGCATCAATCTTTCTGAAGAGGACAGCAGACAAAAATGATGGCAGCTTGCATATCTCTTTGGTTATTGGTTTAAATTCTGATATGCAAAAGATAAAGCAACTACTCAGTTATTGGACTAATAAATACATATATACTTATTTTCAAGTAAACTCACCATGCACCCGCAGTCCATCTGGATGACCATAAAAGAATTGACTGATTCTCACCAAATATTGTTCCCTTAGCTCCTTTGGAGGTGGACGACCATTTTGGAAGTAAAACTTCATGCAATAAAAGTTCTCCATGTCAGAAATCAAATCCTAGATTGCCATAGATAATTAACTTAAAAGAGGTTTTCTTTTTCCCCTTTTTCTTTTTTGGGTCACGGCAATCAACTTAGATGTAAAAAAGATACAAATATCAGAAAGAATGAAGCTGTAAAATTATACCAAAAGATTATATCAAATAGTTTCTGTCAAACCTGAGGAATCAATTCTTTAACTGGCAGACTAGCTACTTTCAGCGGAGAACTTAAATGAGAAGGCCCAGCCCTTTGTCTCATAACACGAGGTGAGCCACATGAACTCCTTGGTGATAGTGGAGGTGCACTGCCAGCTGGAAACATGGAAGGCAACAAATTTCCAGCATTAGCATGAGGACTAGAAGAGTTTCCCGGGACATTCAAGGGAACACCGGCCTTTGCATCAGTAAGCAATGACATTACCTAGACAATGTCAGTAGACAAGAAGAAATTAGCAAATTATCCATAAATTTAAATCTAGAAAAGGATAACTAAAGCATACAAAACAAGCAAAGCATAAAGTTTACAGATTTGCAGCACATAGATATTAAATTTTAAATTAAAACATAAGGAATAGCGCTTGCAGCCTATGTTAAACAGATTATTTTTTCTTATATTTCAACCTAATAGGCTAATACTAATATAGATATTATAGAGCTCATGATTCCTAGGTCCTCCAGGAAATTCAGACACCAGTATCAATTTGCTCTCCTTTTACGTAGCCGATGTCCTTTTATATTTTATTCATACAGGACTTCTTTCCAATATTATATATCTGATTTTTTTAAGAACCAATTCGATCATGTCCTTGACTAAAAATCACATAAAAAGAATAATTCAATGTCATTATACTTCACTCGTAACAGCATCAACACATCAGATGGAACGTAACTCGAAAAATAAATATAGAGATAACAATATCTCACATGTTAAAATAGAAAACACACAAAATCGGAATTCATAAATCAAAGGTCCAAAACAAGCACCCAACAAAGTCATTGAAATTAATGAGATTCAGTGACCATAACAATGAAAATAATTTCAAAATTGCTTGCCCACGCTATTCGTGCTCAAGTACCAGTCGATTAGTGTCCGGAAGCGAAAGCCACTGCTCGAAAAGAGTCTCAAGGAAAGTGGGATTCGATTTGAGGGCCAAAGGAGACACCTCCGCAAGTTGCAATAACTCGGCATCGAAGGATGCCGCATCCCCTGTAATTTCCATTCTCATGGAAGCAAATGTAGAGATCACTGAACCCTAGATTCCGAATCCGAAGCTCAAAGGACTATTACCCCTATGCATTCTTCGAAAATATAATTTGAGATGTCAATTCTGAAGCAGTGCGGAAGGAACAAACCCTAGATATTTCTGGATGTTTTGAAGTGAGAAAACGAGGGAAACTGAAAGAAAATGAAGAAAAATATTATCAGAGTGTGCAATTTTCAGATGGAATGAACTAAAGAAAACTTATTGGGTAGAGAGATTATAAAATAACAACTGAAATTCTGAAAAATTGGAATGACGAAGTACACGTGGTCAAGGCTCAAGGTCTCTTTTTTATCCGTAGATTCAAACGAATTATTAATTTAAATTTGATAAATATATATTAATATTAATTTTTAAATAATAATTTGATTCAATGATAATTAATACATTTGAATATATAAATTTTTTAATTAAAATAATTTAATAATATAATTAATAATTTTTTAAAAAAAAATTTAATAATAATTACTATTACTTCAAAATATAAAAAAATATTTAAATATAAAACTTTTTAAATTAATTTTATTAGAAAAATAAAAAAATTCATATTAAAATTTTATACAAAAATTTGTAAAAATCTAATAAAACAAACAAATAATTAATTAATTATTTAATTTAAGAGGATAAATACTATTATAATTATTTTACTAAGAATATTTATGATAATTGTGATAATAACATAAAATTTAAATATGATATAAATATAAATTATTATTATAATATTAAAAAACTTATAACTCGTTAAATATAATAAAATAATGATCGTGAACTTGATTGATTAATATTTATTACTTAATAATTTAATCTACATAAAAAATAATAGATGCAATTTGATTGAAATTAATAAATATTTTTATAAATAATTTTACTTAAAAATAATATATATTAATGATTATTTTTAATTGATAGGAAATATGCTATGTAATGATGATTCAAAGATTATTAATTTAACACAATTAATTTCTTATAAATAAATTAATTGAATTTGATATGTTTATAAACATAAACTACATGAATATATTGTAATTATCCAAGATAATGATATAAAGTCATATATAATAAAATTATTAAAATAATTATTTATAAAAAATATATTTATTATATAGATATTTTGATATTTATTATAGTGTAACAAAAACATAAAAAAAAAGTGATAATTATGATGAAATCATTCGTAATAGATATTAAACAAGTTATGTGTCTTGTATTGTTATTGTGTAAAGTTACTCATACTACATATTAAACAAGTTATTTGTCTCATGTCATTATTATTAAGTAAAATCACTCTTAGTTTAATCATATTATTTATTATCTTTAATTTAAAATAATAATAATATTATGGTTATTATTTATCATCATCATCATAATAATAATATATTAAATATTTATTTTAATTTTAATTTTAATATTAATTATATTATTATTTTTACATAAAAATATTATTAATAAATTATAATTATTATCTTTAATTTACGACAAATATTTTCATGAATATAAATAGCAGGTAAAATATGTGATACATATGTCATATAAGTACAAAAGTATTTATTGATAATGTAGCTTTGATACAATTTAATTATAAATTATAAATTAAAATTTTAAAATAATTTAATTATGATTGTTATGGTTCAACTAATTTAATTATATTAAATATGAAAATGATTTTCGACTAATTATTATAATAAATCATGATTGTTTAAAAAGATTAAAATAATTTATGCTTTAGATTTTAATTATGATCTTAAAGGAGATTAAAAATTGTGAGATATGTTTGTGCTATGTTTCATATTGTTTTCTTTTATTAAAAAAACAAAAGTTAATTTTTATTTTTTTTTGTAATTTTAGTTTTTAAGTTGTTGTTTTTATTATTTCTTATCATTTTTACATTTAATTCAATGTTTGTGGGTATCATTACTGAAAATCTTCACGAGACTCAAACTCGTCCACTAGAACAACCTAGGGGTTTAAAGGCTTGTTGCATAGGTTAAATACAAACGTGTCAATCCACGGAAGTGATTTAGGATAGTTTAATTTTTAGTTTTTATCGATTCTCTTGCTAAGGGACTAGTAAGAAGATGGTTGGAAGTTATGATGAGTGCTTAAAAAGTATTAAAATTATAATGATTTTATGCACGTTAATTGATTAAAAATATATATATTTATATGATTTTATCATATATTTATATAATTCTATCTTTTCGGAATCACGGGTATTTTTTTTTGTTTTTTAGGTATTTTCGCTTAAAACTTAAAGACTCAAAGAAAAATACCGGAAGCAATACATCGCAAATATATTCATAAATAAAATGAGGAAACGTCAACAAATATAAAAAAATTGGACAAAATGGGTCAAAAATGTCAAAAAGGAGAAAATTGCGTGCCAGTACCAGCTGGCAGCAAAGCGCAAAGACGCTAGTCCCGTGCGCTGCCTCGCTCCATTCGTGTACGCCCGCGCCCATGTCTACCCCGTCCGCTGCGCCATGCGTACCATCTGCCCCATTTGCACTCGTCGCCACGCCCACACCACCATAACGTGAGCAATATGATGTCATCATTCACTACTCTACGTTTTCTCAATTTTTAATCATTTTTCCACCCACTTTTTCTTCCTCTCTTCACCTATAAATACCATCATTCTCTTAATAACAAAACACACATCAAAAACATCTTCTCTTTCTTTCTCTCCATTTCTTAGTTTTTCTTAGTTTTAGAGTTCTTCTCTTTTTGAGAAGAACTAATTATGTTTTTGTAATTTATTTGCTTTTTGATTCAATAAATGGAAGTGCAAATTCTGTTTGGAGTTTTTCCAATAACAGGAATAACATCAAAGTACAATAAGGATTTTATTTTCTTTACAGTTATTTTTTATGCTTTATTCTTATATGTTATGTTTAATTTGTCTGTAATTAAATTTTACTTTGCTGGTTGTTTATAAACATTATATAATAATAACATTGTTAGGCTTGCGAAATATTAAATAGGAAAAAATCTCTAAAATAAATTGATTTTGCTTTTATTCAATATTTTATATTAAAAATGTTAGAGAGAAATATATTATTTTTTATTACAAACTTAAATCTGAAAATTAGATTTTAAGGTTTAATTATCAGGTCTGATTTAGAATAGTGCTCTTTTATTTTTTGGTACAATCGTCCGATAGTTAGAATGAAGCTCTATTTCAAAAGTTTTTATAAGAATTATTATCTGAAAATGTATTGACAACATGTTTTAATAGTGGTTTTAAAACTTGAAAGTAAGTACTCGTATAACTAAATTCTTAGGTTTAATTTGGACACCTTGAATAAAGTTTAAACTATCTAACCACATCAAATGTGGCATTTAAATGGTTCATGTTCAATCTCTTAGAAAAAATGAATTAATTTAATTAACCAAATTAGTTATCAACCCTACCCATAGATATTAATTGATTTTTTTAGTTAACAAATAATATCTAACCCCACGAAATGTGGTATTCATATAAAAAAGAGAGAATCAATAAATATCAATTTATATATTTAATAACCTAAATAATATGAGTAAATATAACTAACTTAGTTATTATATCCATAAATACTCCACTATTATAAAAGATAAAATTTGCATAAATGTTTATTGAATCTGTATCTATGTTTATTTTTATGTTATTAGATTAAAAACACAAAACCCAAAATATCGTGTTAGGATGTTTAGGATTTAATTTCATTTTTAAAAGTTTGAATAATAAATTAAAAGCCACATACATTCCTTCCTTATATTGACCTTGGGAGTATACTTATCATTTTCTATGAAATGATTTGTGCACTTGCGAGAGTTTTATAAATATAAAACCAAAGTATTGGTAGGATCGGCGATGTCGGTTTTTCTCATCACGCACGCGTTGCTCGACACGGTTGGGCGTTGCAGCACGCGCTGCACACGTTTTTGGGTACGGTTGGGCATTGTGGAGCATGCTGCTCGGCGTTGGTAGGCAATTGTGTGTGTTGATCGGCGATGTTGGGTAGCTGAGTGTGCGATTTCATCCTTTTTGATCCATTTTATCCAATTTTTCCATCTTTTTTGACTTTTCCTCATTTATTTTATAAATATATTTGTGATGTATTGCCTTCAGTATTTTTCTTCGAGTCTTAGAGTTACTTTTTTAAGCGAAAATACCTGAAAAATAATAAAAATACCCGTGATTCCGAAAAGACATTTATATAAAAATATGATAAAATCATATAAATATATATATTTTTTAATCAATTAAAGTGCATAAAATCGTGGTAATTTTAGTGCTTTTTGAGCACTCATCACAAGCCTCAACCAGCTTCTTACTTATTTGGGTTTAGTTTTCTTTGGGCCTCTCGTACAGGTTTAGCACCATACTCCAAGTTGATCTTGTGCATACACATTGTAGGACTAATGCCTCTTATATCCCCGATACTCCAACCTATATCTTTCTTAAACAGTTTGAGCACTTTGATAAGTTCTTTTTCTTGGGTTTTGGTCAAGGTTGAAGAAATTATCACTGGATAAGTTTCTCCTTCTCCCAAAAACACATATTTTAAGTGCTCAGGTAAGTCTTTGAGTTCAAGTTCAGGTGGATTGGCCTCTTTATTAGATGAAGAACTGTGAAGATTTAAAAGTGTACTAGATTTTGTCATTACTTCATCATTGTCTAGTCGTTCAACGTATCCCTTAATTTCCTCATCTAAATCTTCTTTGACCTCTTCAAGTGTAAGAACAGTTTCAAGCTTGTCTTCTATTTTGGTTCGGGAAAAGGTGCTTTGGACAAGATTATCCAAAGGGTCAACATCGAATATTTCATCGATGGTAGAAATAGAAGGAAAAGGTGAAGAATCAAAAACTTTAAAATTAACAGTTTTTTCTAAAATTGTCATTGTCAAATTTCCATCTTGGACATCAATAATAGTCTTAGTAGTTTCCATAAATGGTCTACCAAGCAGTATTGTGTGCTCTCTGTCCAAGGCTGGATTTTCTTGCATATCTAGAACCACAAAGTCAATAGGTATTATTAGTTTGTCTACTTGTACCAGCATATCCTCAACTATTCCCTTTGGATACTTAAGAGATCTATCTCCAAGTTGAAGGGACATAGTTGGAAGTTTTAAATCTCCTAAATTGGGCTACAAGAATATAAAGTAGAGCATCAAATTTATGCTAGCACCTAAATCAAGCATTGCTTTAGCAACCTTCCTATCCCCCATAGTTATGTTTATAATAAAACTTCCAGGGTCTTTCAACTTAGGGGTAGTTTTTGTTGAAGTACAGTGCTAGAAATTTTGGATACTACTACTCATTCATTCAGTTCATACCTCTTTTTCTTAGTGTTCAACTCTTTGAAAAACTTAGCATATGAGGGCATATTCATGATCATTTCTAACAATGGTAAATTAATATTTACTTTAGAGAGCATATTAAAAAGATCATAGAATTGCTTATCTTGTTTGGATTCTTTTAGCTAGTGTGGTTCTATTGTCTTTTGAATTTTGAGGATGTTAGATGACTCCCCAATGAGTTTTTCATAAGGCTTGTTAAGTTTAACACTTGTTTCTCCTTTTTGCGAGACTAGAATATCACCTTCTTTGTTACATGAACTACAAGGTAGATCGTTAGAGATTTTAGGCAAACTGGTATTGACTACCTTACCACTTCGAATGGTTCTTACATCCTTCGCTTGTTCTGGTTGACTGGGCAACTTTCCTGGTTCTTTCTTTTGCATATGTTCAACCAGTTGCCCAACTTTAGATTTAATCCTTTTAACTGAAGCCTCTATGGTGTTCAACCTTTGATTATTCATCAATTGGTTGTCGCGACTAACTTGAATAAAAGCATTCAAGCTATCCTCTAAGGTTGGCTTAAAAGATTGGCTTGGTAGGTAAGGTTGATTTTTATTCAACCTTAATGTTTGACATTGGGTGTAGGTTGGGTATTGTTTCCAATGATGGTTATGGTGATTATAGATGTTTGGGTGATACCTTTGAAAGGATCTGACTTCCTCCATGGAATCGACACTAGAATCACAAGTATTTGAACAATTATGAGTACCATGCCCAATTGAAAAACACACTTCACACACCTCATGATTTGACATTTGGTGGGTAGTGAGAAGTTGCACTTGCTTAGTTAATTCAGCAAGTTACAAGGTCATCTCATTATCGAAGCCAACTTCATTGACTCTTGCTCTCCTTTTAGCACTTCTTTGTTGGAAATTAGAACCCAATAGCTCATAAAGATTATAGGTTTCCTTTGCGGTTTTTTCTCCCACAACACCTTCAACAACATTATCAACCATGTATTGACTCTGTAGTGTCAATCCATCATAAAAGAATTGGTTCTGTAATTGTAATGGAAAGCTATGATTATGACATTGAATGAAAATGAGTTTGAATCGTTCCCAAGCTTCATGAAAGGTCTCTTCATACATTTGGGAAAAAGTTGCTATCTTCGTCCTTAGATCAACAGTCTTTTGATGGGAATAGAACCTACCCATAAAATTTTCATATACTGCCTCCCAAGTTTTTAGAGAACCCGACTATAGAGTAATGAATCATGACCAAGCTTTATCCTTGAGGGTGTAAGGAAAACACCTCATCCTAAGCTTATCTTCATTAATTGCCTGTAGTGAAAAGGTTTGGACATTAGCATAGAATTCTAAAATGAAATGCAAAGGGTCTTCATTAGGGATATCGTAAAAGGAAGGCAACAAAGAATAATAAATCTTTTTCAATTCATAATTCCTTGTAGCCTCTTGTAATTGTATGCTAGAAGTTACAATGCCAATCATTAGCATTGCATAGTCTTTCATCATTTTTTGCCTATCTTCAGCATCTCCCATGGCTATTTGTAGTTGAAATTGATCCTACTTCTATTGTGTATTAACATTTATCTCTTAAAAAAATAATATAAATCTCTAAGAAAGATTTTTCACTTGACAAAATGTATGCTTAAAGCAGAAAGGTGCAAGGAACCTAATTTTTTTATTATATTTTATTTTTGTATTTATATATATTTTTAGAATGAAAATCTAAATTAATTAAGTAAAGAGAAAATCTAAGTTAAAATTTTTTTATGCTAAATTTAAAGAATGGACACAATTTTTGAAACAAACGAATTTATTTAATTTAAATTTTATTACACACATTATTAAAAATAAACTAAAACAAAGAAAAATACAATAATGGGTGACCTCCCACGTATGACTAAAATTTATCGTCTTCTAGTAAGATGTTGCTTGGAGATTGCAAAATGAAAAACTCAATGTCTCCTCTTCATTGAATTTATTTGATCCCATTTGACCATTCAGTTAGTCTTTGCTTTGTTTTTGCAAATGTTCAACTAACTGTTCTACTTGAACTTCCACCTTTTTGATAGAAGTTTCCACAGAGTCTAACCGTTGATTGGTTTTAGATTGGTTATCTCTCCAAACTTGAATAAAATAATTCAAGTTGTCCTTCAGGGTTGATTTACTGGAAATGCTTCTTGGAATAGGCTGATGGAATTGCTGGCCTGATTGATTTGAGCTTTGAGTGCAGTTAAATTTAATCACAGACAACACTCATTCAATAAAAACAAAATCAATTCATTTTTGAGATTTTTACCTATTTAATATTTCGTAAGCATAATAACGTTGTTATTATATCATGTTTACAAATAGCCAGCAAAACATAAAAAATAACTATAAAGAAAGTGAAATCCTTATAGTACTTTGATGTTATTCCTGTTGTTGGAAAACTTTCAAACGGAATTTGCATTTCCATTTATTGAATAAAAAAGAAAATAAATTACAAAAACATAATTAGTTCTTCTAAAAAAGAGGAGAACTATAAAGCAAAGAAAAACTAACTAAGAAAAACTAAAAACTTAGAAATGGAGAGAAAGAAAGAGAGAAGAAGATGATTTTAGGTATTTTTTTGTGTGGAGAGAATGTGGGTATTTATAGGTGAGTAAAGGAAGAAAAAGTGGGAGAAAAAAAGGTAAAAATGTAGCAAACACTTGTTAGATGAATGATGACATCATTGGTAGGTGGGGAGCGACGGTGCACGCGGAATGGAGTAGAGGCGCACGTGGACTGGGCGCAGATGGGTGCGGGTGCGCACGGAATGAGGGAGAGGTGCATAGATGCGCGTGCGGCTTCGGCGATGCACGTATGTTTTTGGGCGCGGTTGGGCATTGTGGCGCATACTGCTCGATGCTGGTAGGCGGTTGCACGCGTTGGTTGGCGTTGTTGGGCAACTGCGTGCATGATTTCCTCCTTTTTGACATTTTTGACCCTTTTGACTCATTTTGTCCAATTTTTCTATCTTTTTTTTACTTTTCCTCATTTAATTTATGAATATATTTGTGATGTATTGCCTCCAGTATTTTTCTGAGTCTTTAAGTTCTTTCTTTTAAGCGAAAATACTTGAAAAATAATAAAAATACATGTGATTCCAAAAAGATAAGTTTTTATAAAAACATGATAAAATTATATAAATATATATCTTTTTAAGCAATTCAAGTGAATAAAATCATGGTAATTTTAGTGCTTTTTGAGCACTCATCAAGTCCTGCTCTTTAAGGGTGCCTAAGGTTTACGTATAATCCTATAGGGGGCTATACTGAGGCCTGATCCATCAAACCACACGTAACAAAGCTCGTGGTGTTTAGTAAATGCTTGCATGAAGTTTTCTCAAGCATATAGTTCTGGATATCAGAAAATCATTACTTCACCTCTTGACTCAAGGTTATGATAAAGAAACTCATTTTCCTTATCATGACCTTAGTATTAGCCTAGGTGTTTTTTATCAACCTGGCGTCACCATCTGGAGTTTCCCACTAACTTGAGACGTAGAAGAAATATTCACTTCAACTCTTCTCATTCTCGGGGAGAGCCACATTTATACCTTGGTCCTGTTTTACTAACATAAAGACCCTCCTCGGGTATATAAGGTTTTTCTTCAACACACAGGCCTCATTGAACTCAGGCATTTCCAACTCGACCCCGAGCTCTCTACATATCATTGTGAGATTGAGCAGGTACCTTCATCCATTAGGTATCAACTGGCTCGACATGAGCTAAGTCATAGCCAACAATTTTCTTATAAAGGGGTTTAGAGGAAATTTAACCCCTAACCATAAGGCCTTCTCGTGGAAGACTATCCACCCAATTAGAGGTAGATCATTGTCACGCGCTCCTAACATATGAATCATTATTTGAATCGAGGAGGGAATGTCATATATCCTCTTTATTCTCTCATTGTCCTGAGGTGACAATTCACTGGTCTTGACCTTGGCTACCCAACATTTGGTATGACTTGTAGGCTCCCCAGTCCCTTTGTTCCTTATTTTCTTCCTCCATGAACTCAGGATGGATATTCGAGTTTGAGGCACGTTTAACCTAATTTTAGGTATGGTAGATCCTGTGATGTCACTTTTTGGCTGACCCAAAAAATGGGATATTGTGGGCTCTCTCACGACGAGCTCGATGTCTCTTCTTTGTGCATGGTCTCTACAAAATATAATGAAATATAAACAAAGTTAAAGCACGAGAAATAGAGATTACCTAGGATCAAGTTCGAAATAAAAGGGAAGAGTGATTCTTTAAACCGACCTAAAAAGAAAATAGGAAATTATTAGACTCGAGGTCTTTTTTTGTTAAAACTCGAGCAAGTAAACTACGTGCTAAACTAATTTTCTTACCAACAAACAAAGAATTTATATGGCTCGGGTTGAGGCAATATAGCATTTTTTTCTTAATTTTTGTCTAATGTGCAGGAGATTATGAAATAAGGAAAGGCCTAAGCTCCCTCATATATAGAAGCCCAAGTTCCTTTTTCCAATCATATGACAAGTATTTATTGGAGGAGATGAGTAGTTCAAATTTTTGCCCAAGCAATACTCTTTCACCCTTATTCAAGACCTGAGCTGAAAGAATATAAGGACTAGATATTTAGACATATGGATTGACCCAAAGCCCTATCCATCTAATAATCAAACCCAACTAGTAGCATGATCCGTCATAGGAGGTCGTCTCAGAAGAAACTACTTATGCCTGTGCCACAACGGCACCGATAGCATGGACATATATACGCGTGGGAGCCTTAGTATTGAAAGACTGACCTCTAGGCCGAGCTATGAAGTTGTCGACCTTAAAATTTATATGTACTTTGCTTTATTCTTATACCCTTTGACACGTTGTGACATGTATGTCTTATGTAATCGACATGTGTACATGCAATGTTCTATATATACATAAATTCCTTAAAGGATCCATACATTCTACAAAAACTCTCTCCCTTCTCTCTAATTTTTGTCTTTGTAAATCGAAGTATCTCCAACATTCACTTATTATATTTTTACTAATAAAAAAATTCTGACACATTATTTTATTTTAAATGCCATTTAAATTAAACTATGAACATTTGTATTTATTCAATATTAAACATTTTATATATTATTTGTAATAATTATCAATAAATTATAAAAATTTTAAAAATTTACATTCAGTCATCTATATATATTTCAAATAAAGATGGGCTTGAACTTAGAATAGATATAAAACCCTTAGACGGGGACATTATGTTTTTTCAATTTTTTTTAATGTGTTTTATTTTAAAACGAAAGACAATTTTATCTGTTAGAAGCATACAAGGCTAAGTGTTTTTTTCTGATCTTAGAGGACTTCAATTGTATCCCATTTTTTTAATGTGCTTTATTTTAAAGCGAAAGACAATTTTACCTATTAGAAGCATATAAGATTTAAGTGTATTTTTCTTATCTTAAAGGACTTCAATTGTAAGCCTATGATACTTTTTTTTTATCCATAGTTATAATATTTAAATGTATATTTTTTTTGAAAGTCAAGATATCTTGACGTTTTTCTTTCTCTAATTTCAACCTAATTTTTAGCGCTTATTTTTCTTAAGACAAATGTCATATTATTATAGTTAAAGTATTTGAATATATTTAACTTTTTTTTATAATTTAATAAACTAGTTTTTAAAGTAACATTAGAGCTCTACTAGCTTAATTTTTATTTTTTTAAAATAAGTTTTTAAAAATTTGAAATAATTTTTAAAAATAAAAACAAAAAAATCATAAAAAATTGTATTATTAAATATGTGATGTAACTTTTTAAAAATCAATAAACTAAATTATTATAAAAATAACTTCAGAATTTAAATTATCCATTTGAAAAAAATAACGAGGGAGGCCCTTAAACATAAAGGGCATTAATGGGAAATGGTAATTAGACTTATTTATACTGACCAGAAAATAATCGAAGTTTTCCCGCCATTTGTCTACAAATCCAGCTGAAGTTCGTCAAACCCCAGAGACCGTGCAGAGAAATAGAGACAAAAACATGGAAGAAGAAATCAAAGCAGAATTCAACTTAAGTGGGTTTTCCCTCGAAGACGAAGATGAAACTCTCAAGAAATGTGAGTTCACTTCCAATTTCGTTTTTTTATGTGCAAGCACTGCTTGTTGATGCGGCGAACTGTGTTTGTGTATTATTTCAGGTCTTGCATTCCGTATAAATTACAAATTCAAGCCCTCAGATCTTGTTTCTAGTTGGGAAGTCTATTATCTGAACAGGTGTATTAACCTCCAAATCCTTAATTTATTGTTTTTATTCATTTGTTTTGTTTTGGGTTGAACTTTAGAATTCAAGAAAGTAACCGGGAAATTTATGTATTTATAATTTTGGAATCTCTCATTGTTTGGTTGTTCCACAGGCAATTAGATGGATCGACTGTACAAAACACTGAAATGGATGGGTTCTTGCATTACCTTCAAAATAAGAAGAAAGAAGCGATTGTTTAAGAGGAAACTGGGTTGCATATTTATTCGAGTTAAGACGTGGACATGTCAGTGCACTTTGCTTAGTTTAATTAGTCAATTTACATTTTTACTGTTATATGTTAATTCTCTGATAGAATTGTTTGCCAAGAACATTTTTGTGGAGTGTTAGTGTTCAAATGCAGGCACACCCACACCATAACTAGTCTTTTGTTGCCGCAAGATTTAAAAGTATAGTGACAAGGGTATTGTTGAGAATCAATGCCCCCTTCTAATTTCTTGTTCATTAGGTTGTGCTCATGGAACTTCTTAATGATTTAGTCAGATTTGATTCCATATAATCCATACAGGTTTAAGCCAAGGACCAAGAAAGTAAGGAGACTAGACCATGAATGTTTAGGGAGAGTCATACATAGATTATTTACATTTGTAACCCAAAACTCGATGCATAAAGAAAATTATCTGTCATGAAGAGGTCCTTTTCTTCATAATATTTTTGTTTACGTATCTCTTTCTCATTTAGTAGTTAATATGACATTGCTTATTGTGGGAATACATGGGTTTTTTTCCTTCTTATTGAAGTGGGAAGATATAACTCGTGATCATAAATGTGATGTTCAATTCCATTGGCTCAATTCTTCATGCTATGATTACTTGATTGAGATCATATTATTTTATCAATGATCAGTTGTAGCCTTTGCAGATTTAAGAGAACGATTTTTAATGTTTATAATGTGAATCATTGATGCATGACTTACTTAGAATTCTGGACAACGTGGATGGAGATGCAAAGGATGTTGTACCTAGCACTCCATCAAATGAATATCAGAACCAATATCTGGAGCCATTTGATTCGACCCCTCAAACAAATGGGAAACAAATTTCTTCTAGAAGACCTTTGAAACTTGTTACACCTTTTGGACAACGAACTCAGAAGTTTGTGATGAAATTTAGCATGAATGATGTGCCTGATAAGCAGTTAGTAAGAATGGAACATGGGAATGAGAACGATGAGGATGGCTTTATCATAAAGATTTAACCTGGCAGAAGGTACTCATTAGAAATTTATGGATCAAAACCCGAAACAGGTTGTCAATTCATGTTTGATACAATTAAGGATAGGGTATGTCACACATCATACTATATTTTAATTATCATTTTTACCTCTTTAGATGTATTGTGCTGACATAATTTTGGTAACTTAGTTCAATGCGCTTGAAAAGCGACTTAAAAGGCATACGACTGCTCTTGTTTCTTTTGGACAGTATGGAGAGCCAATAGACCCTACAATTTCTTCTCAGGTATATAAACTATAGATTTATTCCTAAATTCTCTTTCTCTAGACTAGGAATTGGAAACACAAAGTGGTGAATCTCTAGAGTGTTGAGAAATTATGCAAATTCTCGATAAGTCAGATTTATGAGAAATCAAAATAGACAAAATAACACACAAATTTGATAATGGAGTTTGATCAATTTTGCTTACATCTCCGGATATGTTGCAGATTTTTTTACTAAAATGTAGAAATTTTACAAAGTGTTTACAACACTCAAAACTCACAACCTAATTAATTCTAAGAAAATTTTCTCTTACCAAAACCCTTTTTCTCTAAGCTTTTCTCTTTATTGGATAATCCAAATTACCTATTGGGGTGCTTTATTTATAGATGCAGAGGCCCCCTTTCTACATGTTTTGTCAACTAATTCTTAATTGATTTTCCTTCTTTTTCAACAAAAAGATGCACCGTCTATTCAATTTTCTTGGGTTGTTAGCTTGACAACCACTCTTTTGTTTTATTGTCATTTATTGCACCGTTTGGTGCATGTAAATTTGACCATTGAACATCCATCATTTTAGTTCATTAAAATTTTGTGTCTGTCTATATTTCAAGATTTAAATGTTGAGAGTTTTCATTGTGAAGTGTGTAAACTTACTAAACAAAAACGTATACCTTTTCCTAGTTAGTAATAAAAGAAATTATGTTCCTTTTTATCTTACTCACAAATATATTTGGGGTCCTTCTACTATTCCCAATGTTCATGGGGCAAGATGATTTGTGTCATTCATTGATGATTGTACTCGTGTTACTTGTCTTTTTTTCCTAAACATAAATCTAATGTCAATGTTGTTCTCCCAAACTTTTGTTCCATGAGTCACCCTATGTCAATACTCCACAACAAAATAGAGTACCATAAAATAAAAATGGTTATATTTTTAAGTCAACATGAGCCTCCTTGTTCCAAATAAATGTGCTTAGATCCTTTTTGGGGAAGTAATTCTTATAGCCACTTACCTTATAAATCGTTTTCCTTCCCAAGTATTGGAATTCAAGAGTTCAATGGAAATACTCTCAACATTCTATCCTAACCTACATACTACAAATAATCTTATCCCTAGGATATTTGGGTGTGCATCATTTGTCCATGTCCATAGCCAAAATATGGGGAAGTTAGATCCATGGGCATTAAACTATGTCATTGTAGGTTATTATTCAACTCAAAAAAGGCTATAAGTGTTATCATCCTTCATCAAAGAAGTTCTATATCTCAGTGGATGTTGCTTTCAATGAACTAGAGTCTTACTTCACCACATATTATCTTTAGGGGATGGATACAATAATTGAAGATTAGGATATTTTACTTAATCTAACTCTACCCATGCTTGAATTTCCAGAAAATCTCTAAGAAAATTCTAACTCTAAGTCCATGTTAAATCCCGTGTTTGAACTTAAAATTACAACAAATTTTCAAAAAAACCTCCAATCATTTCTCAATAAAACCCCACAGAAAATTCCCAAGAAAATCTTAACTCTTCTTTTGAGAATGTCATGTTTGGCAACGGTAAGGATTTTTTAAAGGAGATGAAAGTTATCCTTGAATCTATGCAGTTCCCAAAATCCAACCTAGATCTTGAGAATGAGGTAAAAATTTCTAATCCTTCATTACAAACTGAAACTTATTCTCATGTGAGTAAATAACAACATGGATATTCCCATTGTTGTTAGGAAAAGGACTAGACAGTGCATAAAATGACCTTTATATCACATTGCACAATTCCTATCATTTAAACATTTTTCATATACTCATAGAGCCTTCTATGTTAGCTTAAACACCATTACTATCCCTACCACTTTACCCAAGGCTTTGTTTAATGAGAAATGAAAACAAGCTATGAATGTGAAAATTGAGGCATTATAGAAGAGCAAAAATTATGAGTTGTTTAAGTTGTCAGTAGGAAAGAAACTCATGGGGTGTAAATGGGTCTATACAATTAATTATAGAGTGGATGGCTCAATAGAGAGATACAAGGCAAGGTTCATAGCCAATGGATTGATTACTTAGAGACTTTTTCTCCACTTGTAAAGATGAATACTATAATAATTCTACTATCATTAGTAGCCAATTATGGATGGGAGTTACAACAATTTGATATTAAGAATGCATATTTGCAAGGAGAATTAGAGAAGAAATTTATATGGAGGTTTTACCAGGTTATGGGAAAAATTTGATTGCTCAAACTGTATGTAAATTGAAGAAATCCTTGTATGGACTTAAATAATCACCACATGCCTGGTTTGGAAGATTTGTAAGAGTTATGATTGCTATAGGGTATAGACAAAGCCAATGTGATCCCACGCTATTTATTAAACACTCATATTTAGGGGAAGTGACAACACTCTTGGTTTATGTTGAAGGCATATTAGTGATTGAGAATGATGATAAAGAGAGAGTCTTTAAGTTGGTGTCTAGCTATGGAATTTGAGATCAAGACACTATGGAGGTTTAAATATTTTTATGAGATTGAGGTAGCTCACTCTAGAAAGGGCATTTTTATCTCCCAATAGAAGTATGTTACAAATGTTCTTGAACAAACAGGTAAGATAACATGTAAACCTACAAGTACTCTAATAAATTGAATCTTAGACTTGGAAAGGTAGAGGAGAATGTTACAGTGGATAGGAAAATGTATCAATGCTTGGTAGGAAGACTCATTTATCTATCTCAAACATGACCAAACATACCATATGCAATGAGTGTGATTAGTCAGTTCATGCATAGCCCAAAGGATGTTTGCCTATAGGTTTCTTATCAAGTTTTACGGTATCTAAAAAGTATACTAGGAAAGGATATTCTATTCAAGAGAAGTGGAATTTTGATGTTGGAGGCATACATAGATGCCGATTATGTTGAGTCAATAGTTGATAGAAGATCTATCTCTAGGTATTGCACCTTTCTTGGAGGTATCTTTGTGACATGAGATAGTACTGGATATTGCACCTTTCTCTGAATTCTACCTTTGCACTAGATAGTGCTACCATAGACTTTGCAGGGGGCCATGGCTCAAGAGCCACCCCATCTTCTATCAACTATTGGATGGATAATATGTTATGCATTCCCAACTACAACTAACATGGATAATATCTTAATTGGTCTAATTTTTTCTTAATCAACCATAGACTTTGCAGGAGGCCATGGCTCAAGAGCCACCCACCTTTGGATTGAGTGCAATAAAATCCTTAGTGCCTTACCAAGGCATAAACCCCTACTTAAACAGTGAATAAGAAGCATCCTTACATGTGAGCTCTATGCTTTTAGGGCTAAGCCACCAAACAATCCACATAAGTTAGGTGTATTAAGTTATAAACCAGATGAACAATCAAGAGTGTAAACTCAAGTTTGTAGGATTTTGGCAATAAAACTAATTTTTTTGAATGTAATGATGATCAATCATTTTCTAAATCGAGAACAATCTCATGTTTGGACAACTTGAACAAGTTCAGGTACTCCAAGTAGAAGAGATGATAGACTTGGGGCTTAACCAAATAAAATTTAAACAAATAAGTTACTGCCAACTTAGAAAAATTTCAAGAAAACATAGCATGACCTGAATAGAAAAATACAGCCACGAATATACAAGTTGAAAGTCCCCAAAACTTTAAACCATTAACCATCCAATAGAATGAATGCATGGGCCAGTGATCGAATTGTCACCCAGCCAAATAGACTAGGACCATAAATTGGTGGCTAGGAAGTATGATTGGTCAAGAATGTGACAAGCCAAGATTTGCTTAGCCTGAAAAGTGATTGGATGGGTATTGTCACGCCCCAAAAAATGGGTACGTGAGATAGGAATGAGGGTAAATTTTTAAAGTATAATCAAAGAAAATTCAAAGGATTTATTTAATAAAAATTCAATTTAGTTCAGGATATCTCTAATTAAAAATATAATTTAACAAAACTATTTAAATTATAAATCATAAAATACATATATTAGAAATAGGATTCCTTTTTACATCATGTCTTAGAATTTACTCCAAATAAAGGTTACAAAAAAAAAAAAATACAAACTTATAACATGAAGTTCTCTTCTGTTTCCTCGTCTTTGAGTTGTGTAACACTTGTCAAAGCCTAATCTAGAGGTAATGGAAAAAAGGATGTCAGTAAGAGTTTACTCTATTATACATTTCTAAAAAAAATGATGTATGATGTTTGTTAATAAAATTTCATGAATGGTAACATTATCATTATATGGAGTAGGGAGATTTTTATCACAAATCTTGGGTATACTTATACTTCTTTGCTTCCAAAAATATTGATAGAAAGTACAATACAAGGATCCCAATGCATGCCAATATAAAAACATGATGTATAAATCCAATGCATGATATGCGACCCTATATGTATTAATCATCTAAATATATGGGCATATGCACGGTCAACTCTGAGATGCATGTGGACCTACCTTCGACCCCATGTACGATCACAATACATATGGCATATGTATCCATCAAATCACATCATATGGGTCCGTGTCTAAGGGTTCGAAACACATGTACCTATGTGTAAACACGGTAGAAAATCTGAGACCCAATAGACGATAAGCTCCAAACATAATGGGGGGTCCAACTTCGAGGCTTGTGTAAGAGCACCTTTATAATCCATATCTATAACAATCCACCTCCATAATTATCCACCACTGTAATAATTCATGATGAATAATCACGACCAAAAACTCTGGTTACAAAGCACTATAGACGGAAAACCTCTCATGATACACATGATGGAAATGGGTACTTGTAGTCTGTCGAAATCTATTTGTTGCAACCTATAGCTTATGGAAAAATATATATGTTGCAACCAACGGCCCATAAGTACCATACTCTACAAGACAACATACATGAAACTTCCTACAAAATAAACCATTTCTTATGATGCATGTATCAAAATTCTCGGATTCCATATCGCATTTTCAATGTTCAACAATATTTGATACTCGTTTTATATACAAAACTTTCAATGTATGCATAATAAAAAATTTATAATGAGTATCTCATTTTAAACAATATTTATAACACTATCACATTGTTAAGAAAAGCATGGCATCTAATTTCCCACTTTTATTCATAACATATGATGCATGACATTAAATTTCTAAAACTAATGTCTATATTTAAAAAGTTAGAGTAAGAAACCCTAACTCGAATCCTTCACTTGAATACTTGAATATTCATCCCTAAAATGTCCTTCAAATCGTGCCAAAAAGTCCTAACAACTTAGGGAGAAAATGTATTAGAGTATGAGGGAAAGGGAGAAAGGAAAAATGTGAGAAAATTAGGTGATCTTGCTACCATTTTATAGCCAACCTAGGGAGCACATTAGCAATGGTAGCAAGGTGGTGGTGGCAAGATGGTGAAGGTCTTACACATTTTTTTCCGTTTGATCTAATTTGTCATGCAAAACTTTCTTGTTACATCTCTACATTGTAAAATATTATTTATAATTACTTTTTGGATATTTTAATTATTTATACTAAAATTATGGGGTTTTACAATAATACAGTTGGCTAGATAGGTTCGATCCATCGGTCGACCAACAATGCTCCATCCTCTGTGCACTTCAAGTTTAAGAACTATACTTTCCTCTCCTCTAGTTGATAAGTACTTAAGAAGAACTCATAGTCCAAAATTTTATTTTGCTTAATTGAAAAGAATATGTTTGATTATAGCATGTTTGTTTGATTATTTATTTAAATCTATCTATTTGAAATGATTTGTTGTATTTAAGGTGTTTTTAGCTTCAAAATAGATAAACATGTCAACACACAAAAACACAACACTTGAAGCACTCAAATATTACCCTAAGAGCTAAAATGACTAAGGCATGTAAGCCTTATATCAAGAACTAGTCAATGTGCTATGGGTACAAGGCAAAATTCAAGACAATTATTTCGTGCTACGACAAGGAATATGTGTGCGATAGTGGACATATCTCAGGAAGATTTATGGGGAAAATTGAACATTTTGTGCCAAGGCATGAAATAAAGTGTGCCGGGGTGAGGCCATCTTAGATTGGGTTGTTCAAGCATATTCAAGCTTCATGTTGCAATGGGGAAAAATGTGTGCTTCTAGTTGCGATGTTGATTTTTGACTTTAACCCCCTGTTTAACAACTTTTTCTTATAAATAGATCTGTTATGTAATTAGTTCATATAGCTTTTTACATTATTATTTTTCTAGCCATTTAGTTTTCTTACAATAGTTTTATTTTATAAACACAATATATATTAACTCCATAACATTAAAAAGTTAAGTCTTAGAATAAAAGTACAACCACTAAGTATGTACACTTTACTGGATGGATACATCAAGTCTATACTAACCTTAGACTAAAAGAAGTACAGAACTATATGATCCTAGTATCTGTACCTAGTATCATCCTAAGTTCCATCACCACTTGCCACATCATCTTCAGTCTTCTTAGAGTCTTCATTTCCAGAATGGCTAGAACCATCATCCTCCTATTCGAAGTTGACTACAACATACCAAGAAACACATCTTTCTCAGGAAGGAAAAATAGTCTCAAAAAGGATAATATCTAGGTAGACTTGTTTGATCTATCTTTTTGCGGTCTAGAAGTTGTGACCATAAATGTCCAAAGTATTTCTAACATATCTTTTAGAGTCAGGATACCCTATAATGGCCTAGACCTTGACTACTTCTGATGAACAAGATCGACAATGTCGATCTTGCAAATACTTTGGTTTAATAAATGTAAAACTCTCGCAAATGCACGAATCGTTTTATAGAAAATGATAAGTATACTCCCAAGGTCGATTTAAAGAAGGAATATATATGGTTTTTAATTTATTATTCAAACTTTTAAAAAGAAATTAAATCCTAAACATCCTATCACGATATTTTGATCGTCCATCCAAGCTGTCGCGCACCGAGCTGCTCGGGTAAAAATCCTGTGTGACGCGGGTTATTGTAACAGAGTGCATCCTCAGTATTTACAGAATAAGAATCTGCCACGTGTCCCACGAATATTTTAGCTAATCAAAGTCCGACACGTGGCTATTTACAATGCGCGCGACCCCGCTGCATCACGCCCCGGTTCCAGCCGTTGCCTCATTTTTCGGCGCCCCAATCCTGTGCGCCGCTCCTACTTGCAACCGGTTTGTGCAGCCAATGATGTGCTGCCACGTGGCCTTAGGGAATCTTTCAGCGAATCAGAAAGCGACACGTGGCAGCGTGGAAGAGAATTAAAACAGAAACGCGCAGCGTCCCTCGATCCCATTTTCCATACAATTTTTGTCCCCCACGCCTTTAAATTATTATTTTCGCCACACCTTTTTGTCCCCCGCGTAGAATTAAATTTAATATTTTATTGATGTATTTTTTTGCTATAAATAGGAGATAGTTTTTAGTTGTAAGGGAGTTTTTTAGTTTTTTTTTTGTTTGAGAAAAGTTTTATTTAGTTTAGAAATTTTGTAGTGTTCGGTTTTGGACTGTCGAACACGCAGAAGCCATTTTTTGGCTTTTGTTGTGTTCTGCGTGTGCCAAATATTTCGTTTCGTAATGTTTTAATTTTCCTTCTTGTTCTTCTAATTTTTCTGAATCTGTTGTAATTTTAATTTTAATTTTATGAAGTAATTTAATTTTTCTAGGGTTGCATTTGATCTAAATTTATGAAGCTTTTATTGTATGAAGTTTTTGATAGATTTATAAGACGTTCGATTTGTTCGTTCTATTTTGTGCTTAATGCTTTTTGATTATTTACGAATTTTATCAAAACGATTTGTGGCATAAAAATAAACTTGAGAAAGGCATTTTTGTGTATATTGCTCGTAAATAGAATGACATGTATGATGAAGGATAGGAATATACCCTAATTGTATGTGTGGCCATTGAAAACTTAGAACTTAATGAATCTTATTAAATTTAATTCTCATAGAGATATAGTGAATTAATTTAACGAGGTGTGTTTGTACGGAGCTTGGAAGAGATGTATGAATAAAAAAGAAGTTTTCGGTTGACAAATTAAATGTACCAAAAAATATAAATCCAAAGAAAATAATATGATTGGAGTGGATTAGTTTGGTGAAAAATTGTAATCCTAGAGTTCTTTTATTTTCTTATTACCTTTTTCTTAAATCAACGATTATTTTGGATAAAATCAGAGAGAAATAATTTTAGTACTCAACAAACTATAGTAATAAATCTCCGTGGGATCGATCTTTACTTATAAATGTTATTACTTGCGACCGTGTATACTTGCACGAGTTCGTGTGTTGAAAAACACGCACCAGTCACATGGTTTATACCCAAGGTTTCCAAACTCATTGAAAAGGTCTATAGCATACTTTCATTGATAAACCCTAATTCTTCTTTTTGATCTTGCAACTTCCATTCCTAAGAAGTATCACATGTATACTATGTCTTTATCTTCAAATTTTGTTGCCAGGGTCTTCTTTAGTTTCTCAAATTTTTCCAAATTTTCCTTGGTTAGGATTATATGTAGAACATAAACTATCAAGATTTGTTTTTCTCCCATCTTTAGTGTGTCATAAAAATATTGCCTAATCTAATTATCCTTGTTGGTATCCTTATTTCCTCATCACCTTCGTAAGCTTGTTGAACTGTGTTCTAGTTGTATATTTAAGAGTAGACAATGATTTTTTTTCTGTTTACACACCATATTGTCTCCTTCTTTACAAAATCCTGGTGGCATGGTCATGTTGACTTCTTCTTCTAATTATTCATTCAAAAAGGTATTTTTCATGTCTAGTTATTGAAGTGGCAATCCAAATTTTATTTTAGTGACAAGAAAAGATGGACTATATTTATTTTGGCCATAAGTACAAAGGTTTCATTGTAGTCAATTTTATAGGTTTGTATAAATTTTGCAACTAGTCAAGTTTGTATCATTTTATTGTCCCATCTACCTTGTAATTTATCAAAAATACCCACTTATAGTAACTTTCCTTTTGGAAATTCTATGACATCCACGTTTCTTTCTTTTCTAATGCCTTATTAATGTCCTTTGAAATTTATGTTTTATAAGATTAGTGGTAAAATAATGAAATCTAGGAGACAATATGAGCCAAATTTAAAAGTGGGATAAATTTTGCAAGACCGATTTGGTTTTCTCGTTGTAATATGTAACTTAGAAGACTTAGGTGACTCAGAATTACTTGGTATGGACTCATGCATAGTTGGATCTATCATCGATTCTAACTCTCTTGGTGCCTCAAGGTTGAAGTTATCTCTATTCTTCAATTTTGCCCTTTGTGAATACATAATTGTCCCTTAATTATTTGTGTTTCTCACATCTCCCCATATGTTCAAGTTATCTTCTATAGATTGCATAATAGAATAATTTGGAGTAATAGGCTCAGTTTTAGGAATAATTTCACTGTTGGACTGTGGTATTTTAGGTGAGTCTAAAAGGATAAAATCTAAGTGTTAGCCAAAAGAATTATCTCTACTCAAATTCTTCCAGAAATATAGGGATTTTGGTAGTAAGGAGTGTTCTCAAAATAGGTAACATTGAAGCTAAAAGCTACCCATTTTGTAGAGGGATTATAACATTTGTACCTCTTTTGAGTAGGAGATCATTCAATAAAGTCACACTTAATAGCTTTTGTATCTAACTTAGACTTGGAATGGATATGAGTGAAATTAATACAACCAAACATTTTAAGGGATAAGTTAGATTATAGATGGGATATTGGAAATTTTTTATGGAGTTTTTCAAGTGGATCTTCAAGCAAAAGAACATGACCAAGTATTCGATTGATAAGGTAAGTCAAAGTTAAAATGACATCCTTCCAAAACTATTTTGGCTTTAAGAAGGTGTCTATTCTTTCATTTAGCCATCAAATTTTGATGAGGAGTGTGAACACAAGAACTTTGACTTACTATTCCATGTTTCTAGAGATTGTTTCCTAGGGTATGCGTGAAAAATTATGTCCCGTTATTAGTTTGGACAATTTGAATGTGTTTGAAATTGGGTTTGAGTTATGAAAAGGAAAGTAATGGAAAAATCATGAACTTTGATTTTTCTTTCAGTAAATAGACCAAAAATCCAGAGTTTGATCATTAATAAATGTAACAAGCTATTTGGTATGAGTATGGTTAGGGAAACAAGTAGGTCCTCATACATCAGTATGGATTAAAGGGAAGGGTTTGGATGGTTTATATTGAAATTTTGGAAAATAAGTGCATTGATGCTTTGCTAGTTCACACATTTCACACTTAAAAATTGATTGCTTTATCCGAACAAATAGATGGAAGTAAATCTTTTAAGTAATGAAAATTGGGATGACCTAATTTATAATGCCATAATAGAAGTTCACTATCCTTACAAACAAAAGAAGTATTATAAACCTAAATTTGATTATGATCACTCACATTGGCATCATTAAAGTAGTTAAGTCCTTTACATTCTTTAGCACTACCAATAATCTTTCTCGAGAATAGATCCTGAGAGATACAATAAGATGGGAGAAACTTAGTAGGGCAATTTTGAGTCTTTTGTTAACTGACTAATAGAGATCAAATTACATGTTAAATTTGGAATATGAAGAACATATTTAAGGACAATATAGTTAGAAAATTGAACACTCCTTTTTCCTACAATGGATGAAAGAGATCCATCTACTACTCTAACATTAAAACTACTAGCGCATTGTGAGTAAGATGTGAAGTGGAACCTAGGGCACTTAAATAATTACCTTTTGTAAGCCAATGAAGCTGAGGTGATTGATCACAGATTTGGAAATTTGAAATTGTTTTTTGAGTTGATCCAACTGCTCTGAATTGAATGCTCTTTCTGAACTTGAGGTATCTGGAGATTTTTGTTGGTTAAATAAAACTTGATAGCCTCGTATCCTATTGGTCTCAACTTTCAGTCTGTCGTCTTCCATGGATTTCCCAGTAAGTGTATTTTGTATGACTTGGCTTATGACAATGATCATATTTTGTTTGTTATGAGTTTCGGCCAGCTCATATTTTATTACCATAGGACCTATGGGTTAAATTTGATGAGGATCCATAAAGCTTACCATGCTTAAATTTAACTTGAAGTGAATTTTCTAAGAAAATCTTGCTAGATCCTGATCCAATCCTATATGGCCCATGCTCACTAGGCCTAATATAGTTTGTAGGGACATCCCACTAGTTGTTGAAGGAAATGTTTTAGGCCCAAACCCAATAGCTCCCATTGATATCCTAGATTTCCTCATGAGAGTCTTATTATTCATAAAACCACAAAGGATATCTTGTCTCGTGCCTCCTCCAGTCACGAAGGATAATACTTATCACGAACCACCAGAGCCACTAGCTTTAGCATCGGCATAATTCATAACTCTACACCAATTATCTTCCTGGTGTTATTCAAAAACAACTTCTCGAATAGAGGAAAGTGGTTGTTGGCTGAGAATCCTCCCTTTCACATTGTCAAGTTCTTAGTTTAATCCAACCAAAATAAAACACTCTTTCCTTTTCTATCATTTTTTGGTAACATACACTATCACCAAAACACTATCATTCTTCCTCCGAACATATATCAATTTCTTTCCAGATAGCCACCATTTCCATATAAAAATCGTTCAAGTCTTTATCCTTTTATTTGGTTTTCCATAATCAAGCTTTTAACTCAAAAATGTGGGAGGAATCATCACTTGTAGTAGGTTTCTTAGATAGCCTTCAATACTTCTCTTGTGGTCAGCAAAAAGAGGTAAGTTGTACATATAGTTGATAACATGTAATTCATAAGCCACGTATTCACATAGAGTTTTCTAAGCTCCATTGTTGTAGAGCACATGCGTTGGTTGGGTCAAGTTTTCTTGTATCACCAAATAGGTATCCGATCTTTCCTTTACCATTGATAGCCAATTTTTTGGACTGTTTTCATTCTCTGTAATATCTTCCATTGGGTTTTTCAACCATGAATTGCAAGGATGTGTTATACAATCCAATGGAATTCATAGGATAGTTATTTTCTATTTTTTTAGAGTTTCAAAGGATGCCCTTGATTAGTTTAGGGTTGTTTCAACCATAGGAAATTAAGGTTAGGTTAGTGATGAGTGCTCAAAAAGCACTAAAATTACCATGATTTTATGCTCATTAATTGATTAAAAATATATATATTAATATGTTTTATCATATATTTATATAAATTTGTCTTTTTCGGAATCACGGGTATTTTTTATTGTTTTTCAGGTATTTTCGCTTAAAAACGTAACTTAAAGACTCAAAGAGGAATAATTGAAGCAATACATCACAATTATATTACTAAATAAATTGGCAAGGTCAACAAATATGAAAAAATTGACAAAATGGGTCGAAAGGTCAAAAATGTCAAAAATGAGAAAATCGCTACCGAGCAAAATTTCATCCTTACAGCTTTCACCGCTACCGAGTCATAGATCGTTTCATCCGCTACAGAGAGCTACTAAAGGCTGGTATCGCTCATCCGCGCACGCGACAAGCGCTGGTACTGCTCATCCGTGCACGCCGGCCGTGCGCGCCGACGCCATTTCGCCCATTTTTCACGTGCCCCTTCATGACGTCATGCTGACGTCATCAATGACCTCACCATGTCCATTACGCGTTTTAACATTTTTTACTCACTTTTTCTCTCCATCCTCACCTATAAATACCCCCCTTCCCTTCACTTCAAAACACACCTTAAAAACACACATCTCTCTTCTTTCTTTCTTCCATTTCTTAGTTTTTTAGTTTTTCTTAGTTTTTAGTTAATTTTTCTTTGTTTTAGAGTTCTTCCCTCTTTGGGAAGAACTAGTTATGTTTTTTGTAATTTATTAGCTTTTTGATTCAATAAATGAGAGTGCAAATTCCGTTTGGAGGTTTTCTAGCAACGGGAATTGCATTGAAGATCAGAAGGATTTTATTTTCTTTAGCGCTATTTTTTATGCTTTATTCTTACATGTTATATTTAATTTGTCCGTGATTAAATTTAACTGCTAGCTATTTGTAAACATGATATAATAATAACGTTGTTATGCTTGCGAAATATTAAATAGTGTAAAAATCTCTAAAATGAATTGATTTTATTTTTATTCAAGATTTTATATTAAGAATGTTAGAGAAATATATTATTTTTCATTACAAACTTAAATCTTAAAAATTAGATTTTAAGGTTTAGTTATATGGTCTAATTCTAGAAAGGCTTTTTATTTGTTGGTACAATCGTCCTAAGAGTTAGAAATTGAAGCTCTATTTCAAAAGTTTTTATAAGAATTATCATCTGAAAATGTATTGACAACATGTTTTCAGTAGTGGTTTTAAAACTTGAAAGTTAGTACTCGGATAACTAAATTCTTAGGTTTAATTTGGACACCTTGAATAAAGTTTAAACTGTCTAACCCCACCAAATGTGTCATTTAAATGGTTCATTTTCAATCTCTTAGAAAAAGTAATTAATTTAATTAACCAAATTAGTTATCAACCCCACCCATAGGTGTTAATTGATTTGTTTAGTTAACAAAGAATATCTAACCCCACCAAAGGTGGTATTCATACAAAAAAGGGAGAATCAATAAATATTAATTCATATCTTTAATAACCTAAATAATATGAGTAAGCATAATTAACTTAGTTATTATATCCATAAATACTCCACTATTATAAAAGATAAAATTTGCATGAATGTTTATTGAATCTATGTTTAATTTTCTGTAATTAGATTAAAAACACAAAAACCCCAAAATATCGTGACAGGATGTTTAGGATTTAATTTCGTTTTTAAAAGTTTGAATAATAAATTAAAAACCACATACATTCCTTCCTTAGATCGACCTTGGGAGTATACTTATCATTTTCTATGAAATGATTCGTGCACTTGTGAGAGTTTTATAAATATAAAACCAAAGTATTGGCAAGAATCAAGGATTACTTGGGTTTTCGTTCATCAAGTTTTTAGCGCCATTGCCGGATGACTCCGTCATGTGGGATGGCATCAAAGTTTTTGGCAATCCCGATTTTGCTTATCAAGTTTTTGGCGCCGTTGCCGGGGATGACTCCGTTACGGGGATGGCATCAAATTTTTTGACAATCCCGATTCTACTCGTCAAGTTTTTGGCGCCGTTGCCGGGGATGACTCCGTTGCGGGGATGGCATCAAAGTTTTTGGCAATCCCGATTCTACTCATCAGTTAGATGAACCATGCTCTGATAACAGATAGAAAAACTAGATTTCAAATGATATATTTATAATGCATAACATTCTAAGTGAAAGGAAAAAACATATTAGCTAACTAACTACCATATTCCCTAATTAATTTCCATTTTAAATACAAATATCAATTCTTTACAATCCTAATGATTTACCTAATTAAGATACAAAATAAAATCCCTAATAATATGGGATTTCAACACTAGGCTCTCAGTTAGCTCTTAGTCTATTCTTTCTCCTCCATCTAGGTGGACAACTTTTCCACCAAGAGAGTATCTAACCAACTAACTTATCTCTTAGCTACTTCTTAGGTTGCTACTACTTTAGTTTGTATCTTTACAACTACAAAATCTACCAACCTGAACTTCTCCAACTGAGTCTTTAAGTGGTGATGGGTAGCCTCAGAAGTGTCCCTAACGCCAATAACCCCGTAGAGTGCCTCCTTAATAACTGCAAAGCACATCATAAGATTGAAACACGCCATGATGGCATGTTCTAAGTCCTTGGTAAACAATCATAATCTGCTTACTAAAGCATATATATCTTCATCCTTAAGCCTCAAGCCTAGGGCCTAACAAGTCTCGGAACATATAGAATAACATAGGGCTAAGACAGATCCATAATATACTTATCCAAGTCAATGGATCTTGGAAAAACTCATCCACCACTAAGTTAGACAAAACGTCACTAGGTGCCGGAGGGGATTCTAACCCTTGGAACATGACTTAGCAATGGTCACTCCAAAATTGGGGGCTCTCTTCCTCTTGAAATCCCCAAGCTTCTATGCAATCTTGATCTTCCTAAGAGAATCCTCTAAAGTAGTCTTTCAAGAAATGAATAGCCATCTACATCTTGTTCTTCTTTCCAGAAGGATGTATGTAAGAAATTAAAAGTTAGTACAATGACTTGATCAACCAAAACTAACAACACATGAATATTAAACTACAAGAAGAGACTTACTATCTAAGTCTGGGGGGATACCACCCTCTATATTAACTATAGTTAGGTCTTGGCCCTAAAGCAATCCGCTCAAGAAAGATGAGCTAGTCATTGTGCCACCCTAATAAGGGAAGACAATAGAGTTAGTCAATAAAATCCTCCTACTTAGGATTGACATTGCCTTACATCTAATGCACTGCAAATAAAAAGAAAAAAGACATATCAAAACATATAATAAAAGACTAAGTCTTAAGTGCCCTACCATTTCTCTTAAACTAAGTAGAAAAGGGAGGAATGTCAAGGGATGGAATATCCAAATGGCCTTGTAGTAAATAGAGCATCATTTCTTTATTTATTAGTGTTAGGCAATTTTTCAATAAGGGTATGGTTACCATGAGGCTTAAAATGGAACTAGCCTCTTATACCTACCTATAGGTATGAATGGTAGCAATACTTAAACTCTTCTATAGTTAGTTCTCTACCCTGCATCTTTTAGATAATCTAATAGCGAAGTAAAATCCTGTAATAGTTAGGAAGAAAATGTCCTGGAGTCACACCAACATTAACCAAGAACTTCCACACTTTTAGTGGAAAAGGGAGTTGCAACCATACAAAAGACAAGGTTTTATAGAAAAGAACTCATCATTGCTTCAATTAGTACAAGATTGGCACATAGGAATGTCTATCGGAATAGAACTTAAGTCTTCATTACTTGAAAACTTGACTAGCTTCGAAAAAGCACCCAAACAACCCCTACGAATAACACCAAGGGAATTATAACATCGAGATAGCTTGAGCCCATTACTCAACATGACCCACTCTATGCCATCGTCACCCAAGTCCCTTCCAGCCAAAGGATTGTAGGTTAGAGAATTGTTGGCTATGGAAGTATCATCCAAGGATTATTGGCTAGGATGTCACTAGCTAGGACATCATTGATCAGTTAGGACATAGCCAATCAAATAGGTTTTGGGTATATATAGACCATCCAGGGCTTTGCTAGCCATGCCTCCACCCAAATTTCACTTGAAAACCAATGCATACTACCCACACTGACCTTAATCTACTTTAGTATGCGCACCCATGGTGGCCAAACCTAATCCTGAACATCCTTATAACTGATATCCATCACTTATTGTATGAGGAAGGTGTGGTATAAGTGTTGTGGAGTGCAAAGTATTTTAATAGTGGAAAAATAACTATTCAACACTAAATACTACCTAAAAGAAGAAAAGTAAATAAGAAGAATGGAAGAAATTACCTTAAATAATGCTCTCTTCTCTTCACTCCTTTTCCTTTCTCATGATAAGAGCTCCAAAAATGTTTATGAATTTATAAGAACCCAAGACAATGGGAAGCTTATATATATGTAGAGATGTAAAAGTGATCTCATCCATTTCTCCAGAGCCACATCCAGTGGCCATGATTGCTTGGCCAAGCCTAAGGGTTCCAAGCCAAATATTTGAATGTCAAATTTCCCTCTAGAAATAGGGAAGGTTTTACTTCTCCAATACAAACATTGACATCAATATAACTCCTCGATAATAACATAAAAATACATATCTAAAATGTGTATATTAATTAAAACAATTCAAGTAGCTCAAAATTAAGAATTATCGATATTAGTTAAATAAATGTAGATTTATATTAATTATGATGATTTTATGCTTGTAGAATCAATAAAATCAACCAAATATTATCAAGGAAATGTGAATTTGATTGTAGTAGCATTTCTTTTCGAGATTTCATGAATAAACTGCTGAATTTCTACCACAACTTTTGATTATGATCTCCAAATGGAATGATTCAAATTTATATGAGAAGATAATTCAATGATATATAATTTCATATTTCATATAGAATATCACTCTTAATTGGGAGTCCGATTGAAAATCTGAAAGCACTTCTATTGATAGGAAGTTGATTCGCGGCTAGACATAACAAGAAATCCCTTCCTTGGACAAATAAAAAAGCACACAAAAGTGAGCCTATTTCCAAAGTGATTGAAGAGGGTCATGCTCTCAAGTATCAACAAAAATTACAATCAGAACTTCTTGCTCAAAGGCCAAAAGATTTGGGGGCCTAATGTTGTTGGAAAATTTTGAATTGAAATTGTTGAAACGGTTATTTAATGCCAATTAAATTTTGAAATGGCTAGTTTGTTTTAATGTATTTCAATTTCTTTTTCTTTTTTCCATTTCTATTTGTTTTTATTGAATTTTAGTTTCTTTCTTTCTTCTGTTTCAATTTTGTGGTTTAATGTAAAGTTTTCTTCGACAATTACATTTTTTTTCTTCAGCAGTTTTCTCATCTTCTCCATTTTCTATATAAAGTAAAGAAGACAAGAGTAGAGAAAAACATATGATAGATAAAAAAAAAAGAAGAAAAGAAGAGAAAAGAAAAAAGAGAAAGGAAAGAGAGAAAAATAAAGAAAAGAAAAAAGAGAAAAGAAAATTCTTTTTTTTTTAAATCTAGAATTAGGTTCCTTTAATAGAGTTTAGACATTTGTAAGTTTATTGAATAATAAAATATGATATAAGTTTATTATTGTATCATGGAAGATAAATTTTTGTCATTCTCACACACCCATGGTGAATGGAAAAATTATGTTAAGGATACTATTGATACAAAAGCCTCGATTATTATTTTATTTATTTACATTATATATTATTTAAATTTTATATTTATAATTTATACATATATTTATATTTGTATATTTTTCTTATAATTTTAATAAAACAATTTTATTCTTAAATTTGTTTGTCCATGTATTATTTCCTACAATTTAACCATCTTCTTTGTCCTTGACACATACACATTTATCACATTTGTTGATTTTAAAGTCATTCGTCCTCATGACATTATCAAACTTTTCATGCCATTGTTTTGGTGCTTGTTTCAAGCCATATAAAGACTTTACCAATTTACATACCTTTCCTTCTTTCCCTAGGCATGAAAAACCCTTGGTTGGTCCATGTAGATTTCTTCATCTAACTCTCTTTAGAAGGGTTGTCTTTACATCCATTTGATGTATTTCAAGATTTCGCGGAACTGTGATAGTAATTATCATCCTTATAGATGTTATTATCATCATAGGAGAATAAGTACGAAAGTAATCAAGGCCATGTCATTGTTTGTATCCCTTAATTACAAGCCTAGCCTTTTTGCTACGTATGAATTCAACCTTAACCTCAACCTCATCATCAACTTCTTGTTCAGGTTCTTTGTTTTGACTATCTTCATTCATAGTCTCATATGTTCGTTTAGACGAACTTGATTCTCCTTGAGATTTACCTAGAAATACATGTTCAAAAAATGATGCATTCCTTGATTGCATTATCATGTTCTTATGTATGTCTGTGATCTTTGACTCATGCACAAGAAACTGATAAGCAATACTATCATGTGCATATCCAATGAAGATGCAATATATTGTTTTTGGACCTATCTTCATCTTCATAGGTATAGGGACATCCACTTTTTCAAGAAACCCCTACACTCGTAAATATTTATAAGAAGGTACCCTTCTTTTAAATAATTCATACGGTGTCTTTTCCTAGGGTACCATATTTAAAGGTAGTTAGTTGTCAAAATAACTTCCCCCACACATTCTATGGAAACCCAAAACTTAATATGATTGTATTCATCATTTCTTTCAATGTACGATTCTAATATCCATCTAGAATCCATGCTTCTCAAGCAACGAATCTTTCAAGGTTCTTTCAAATCTCTAGCATGTACAATATGTTGTTTAGAATCATCTCTTTTCTAGAGGTCATCTTTAGGATCACATTGCCTCACCATCATTCATAGAGGTTGGAAAGTTACTCGTTCATAACTTCTCCCCATTCTCAAATGGTTTGGAGAATGGGGCGAAGTTATGATTTGAGCATATGTGTCTTATAACACCACTATTGATCCATTACTCTTTTGATTTAGACCCAACGAATTCACATCTGAAATATTTTGCTAACATAGCAATGTTATCCATCACATTTGCTGTCATTTAAAAAACAAATTTGTGCTTTTAAATGCATTGATATTCAAAATAAATCAAAATTAAATTTCAGAATACAAAAATTAATTTTGAGATTTTAATTTAATAAATTAATCCAAAATTAATTAATTCAATTTGAAAATTAATTTTCTCAATACTGAAAATTTAATTTTTTTAGAACCCTATTCTGACTCATAATTCAATAAATACGAAACCCAAAAATTTGTAGATTTATAAAATTAAATATTTCAAAATCCAAAGTCAAACGATTTTACCAAATATAAAATTCTAATCCTTCGTAAAAAAATCAAGTAATTACTGAATTTCAAAGTTATACAATTTTTTTCAATTAAAATACATAGAATTCCTCAATTGAAAAACCATACTAAACATCAATTGTGAAAACTCCACTTTGAGTAGCATAACAAAATTAGTTTGCAAGGTTAGCATACAAGTACAAAACCCTTTATCTCAATACTAGACGAATTATAATCAATCATATCCAATCTTTATAAAATGATTATAAATTCAAAACAACAAACCATATATAATAAATTAGTGTTGATTGTAAATTCTAAGATGATCTTCTAAATAAGAATTTTTTACTTAGAGTTGATTGTAAAAGTGCTAAAGAAGTACTTCAGAAAGACGTCAAAAATCTAGCATCAAAACAGATTTTTGCTAGGTGGCAAGGCATCCTATCTATATTCCATTTTGATATCAAAAATATTAAGAGGGAAGAGAACTCACTCCCAGATTTCCTCACTAGGGAATACTTACAGGGCCATGAAGAAAACAAATTATCTTCAGACATTAAAGAAAGAAAAGGCTCCTCAAAAGGAGTACGAATGGCATAAGATCACCTACAAATCTATCATCTCAGTTGAAAATGAAGATATGGCCAAATCACTTGAACATGTAGCTAATATATATCTTAAAGATAATTTACCAACAAATACTATCCCTAAATCTAGGGAATATTTTGAATTAATCTTAAAAGAAACTAATTCGGTTGATATAATTCATAATATGAGAAATTCTCATGAAATTGCTTATTCAACTTTTAAGATAAAAAATATTTTATCTAAATCAGATTGGAATTCTAACTTATTCGTTAGAGAAAGATTTAAAAATAAAAAGGATGAATCCAATCTCATTTGACTATTTTGATTATATATAGGCGTGGGAAAACATGCTCTTCTATCAACACTCAAAGAAAACCCATACGTGGTTTATCCAGTTTTTAACAGGGGATCATTATGCCTTTAATGATTTTCTTATTTGGAATCAAAGCCATCTAAGTTGGAAAAGATAGTAGAATTATAGTTTGTAATTTTAATAATCTTATTATTAAAAAAGACTTCGAGGTACTAGGACTTCAACGAGTGATGAGAAAAAACGTCATCTCCGATCCTACCAATACTTTGGTTTTATATTTATAAAACTCTCGCAAGTGCACGAATCATTTCATACAAAATGATAAGTATACTCCCAAGGTCGATCTAAGGAAGGAATATATGTGGTTTTTAATTTATTATTCAAACTTTTAAAAACGAAATTAAATCCAAAACATCCGGTCACGATATTTGGGTTTTTGTGCTTCTAATCTAAGAACACAAAAATAAACATAGATATGAATTCAATAAACATTTACGAAAATTTTATCATTTATAATAGTGGAGTATTTATGGATATAATAACTAAGCTAATTATGCTTGCTCATATTATTTAGGTTATTAAAGATATAAATTGATATTTATCGATTCTATTTTTTTATATGAATACCACATTTAGTGGGGTTAGATATTCTTTGTTAATTAAACAAATCAATTAATACCTATGGGTTGGGTTGCTAACTAATTTGGTTAATTAAATTAATTCATTTTTCTAAGAGATTGAAAATGAACCTTTTAAATGTCACCTTTGGTGGGTTAGACAGTTTAAACTTTATTCAAGGTGTCCAAATTAAACCTAAGAATTTAATTATCCAAGTACTAACTTTCAAGTTTTAAAACTACTACTGAAAACATGTTGTCAATACATTTTCAGATAATAATTCTTATAAAAACTTTTGAAATAGAGCTTTACTCTCTCTAACTACTCGGTGATTGTACCAACAAATAAAAGAGCATTACTCTAAATCAGACTGGATAACTAAACCTTAAAATCTAATTTTTAGATTTAAGTTTGTAATGAAAAATAATATATTTCTCTCTAACATTCTTAATATAAAATCTTGAATAAAAATAAAATCAATTCATTTGAGAGATTTTTACCTATTTAATATTTCGCAAGTATAACAACGTTATTATTATATCATGTTTACAAACAGCCAACAAAGTTAAATTTAATCACAGAAAAATTAAATATAACATGTAAGAATAAAGCATAAAAAATAACTATAAAGAAAATAAAATCCGTACAGTACTTTGATGTTATTCATGTTGTTGGAAAACCTCCAAACGGAATTTACACTTCCATTTATTGAATCAAAAATCAAATAAATTACAAAAACATAATTAGTTTTTCTCAAAAAGAGAAGAACTCTAAAACTAAGAAAAACTAACTAAGAAAAGATTAAAAACTAAGAAATGGAGAGAAAGAAAGAGAAGATAAGATGTGTTTTTAGGTGTGTTTTGTTATGAAGAGAATTGTGGTATTTATAGTGAGGAGAGGAAGAAAAAGTGGGTGGAAAAACGATTAAAAATGGAGGAAACGCGTAGTAGGTGATGATGACGTCACCTGGTAGGTGGGGTGCGGCACGGGCGCGGGTAGACTGGGCACGGGCGCGTACGGAATGAAGCAGGGGCCCACGTGGGATGGCGAGGAGGCGCGTACGGACTGGGTGTTGTGCTCGGCGGTGTTGGGCTATTGCGTGTGCAATTTCACCCTTTTTGACATTTTTGACCCTTTTGATCCATTTTATCCAATTTTTCCATATTTGTTGACTTTTTTCTCATTTATTTTATGAATATATTTGTGATGTATTGCCTCCAGTATTTCTCTTTGAGTCTTTAAGTTACGTTTTTAAACGAAAATACCTGAAAAACAATAAAAATACCCATGATTCCGAAAAGACTGATTTATATAAATATATATATTTTTAATCAATTAACGTGCATAAAATCATGGTAATTTTAGTACTTTTTAAGCACTAATCAACGAGCAACGCATAAGTAAGTCCCAAGAGAGGCAGTGGTAAGACGCGTGAGACGTTGGCTGATCCTATTAAGGTATTCTCTGATCTTTTGCAATGTCATGATTGGTAAGATCATTCTCTAGAAACTCTACTTCTTCATCCTCCAACACTAGCTCTACTTCTACTTCAACTAGATCTGCAAAAAACAAAGAAATAATAAATATAGAAAATATTGAACAACATTTAGCTAACTTGAATGTTCCTAAAGTAGGAACTTCACAAGTCTATAATAAGGGTAGTTTTCTTTTTAAATCTAATTATATAATAAAAATAGTAGAAGAAACATATCCTTTAGCTAAAGAGTCTTTAGAATTAAGCTTATTATCTCAAGGTCTTGTAGATCAATATAGAGAAAGATATAATTATCTACATGTTGGTTTAGTACAAATTGCAGTTAAACCTCTTACTAGAGAAGGACTTAATAATTCAGTTCTTATTTGTGTTAGAGATAAAAGACACAATCGGATTAAAGATTCGATGTTGGGATGTATTGAATCGTCCTTAAGCTTAGGACCTATATATTTCAATTGTTTCCTTAATTTCTCTGTGTGCATTAAAGATGCTTATGTTTAAAGATGTTTAAAGGTAGATGTGCAAACACATGGTTTCGACATGGAGGAAGGAACCATTAATGTTGCTCTCATATATAGAGTATATTTCAAAGTCATGAGCACTATCTGCCTAAACATCAACTTAAAATCTCTCATTAGAGATAAAAGAGGAGAAACAACACTATTTCAAACAAATAGTGAAAAAACCAAATTAGCTACACCTAAAAGGTTAGCATGGGATAAAATTACCCTTCCAGAAACCTGATTGATACAACAAGAACTTGAAAAGGTTAAAACCCATCAAAATAATGAAGTCGATCAAATAATAGAACATGAAGATGGCTCAATAGAAATCATGTTTGACTCAACAAGAAAAGTAAGAATATCTGAGTCAAGACTATCAACTACAAGCAACCGGTTCTCAAACATTTAAGAAAGATTCTCAAATGTTTCTATAAATTCCTCAAAATAGACCAATTTTGAAGGAACTCAAAGGTTTCTTATGGGAATAAACTTACAAGTTTATCAAAATGAAGGATCTAAAAGATTTGAAACTATAGAAGAAACATCTAATAGATCTGAAGAAAGACCAATGAGTCCAACACTCTCTGATATGGGATATGAATCAAACACTAAGTTCCAGAGTGTTATGGTATTACAAAAATCATCATTTAATGAATCTCTAAAAGAGATGTTTTATGATCTAGAAAATTCTGAAAAAAAAGAAAAAATATTTTATTCTCTAAAAAGAGAACAACAAAAATGTTCTATGAAAAGTATAAAGCATTCTTAAAGTATGCTGAAAAGAAGAATATAGAAGGAGAATTAAATTTCTTCGATTTTATTATCAAATATTCTGAAAAGAATGGAATCTTAATTTCTGAAGTTCATACCCTTGAAAAGGTTCATCAAACATATACCTTAGAATCTGGTGATAAGATAATGACAGCTCATCCTCTAGAAGCAGTCATTAAGATATCAGAAAAGGTGCAAGCAATTCCTTACAAAGGAAACTCAACAAAACTAGAGTTACAAGCCATAGACGATTCTGTGAATCAAGTTTTAGAACAAGAAATTACACCAACTTATTTTTACAAATAGTTGAGAGTTAGTTAACAAGAATTGGAAAATCAGTTCAAAAGTAGACTGAAAGTTTGCCATCCACTTCTAAATCTAAAAAAGAAGTAAAACCATCCTTCTTTAAACCTTTCCAGAGTTTAAATTAAGACAAGAAGATAACTCATAATTCTTAAAAGAATTATTAGAAAAAATGTCTAAATTAGACACTACAGATAAAGGAAAATCTGTACGAATGCTTGAAGGAGATCTAAATGAGATCTTTGAAAAAGTGGTAGATGAAATTTATCATTGTCTGAAAGAATCTTATAAAAATGATTCTGCATAAATAAATAAATTGGAAAGACCAATTCCAGTTTACAAAGAAAAGCCTTATTATCCTAGGCAATATCCAGTCGATTTACAAATCGAAGAAGAGCTACCAAGAAGAACAGTATATTCTGGTAGTACCATTCAAGAATGGAGTATAGACAGACTATTTGAATACCAAATTATTCGGATAATTAAAAATATGCTTATTTATGCAACTACAATCAAGTTTCAAGGAAACCTAGATAAGCAAGCAGCATTAGCAATAATAGCTGGCTTTGTTGGAAAATTACAAGGCTAGTGGGATACTCACTTAGGTCCCCAAGAACGTCACACGATTCTTAGCTCAATTAAGCAAGAAGTAAATGAAAATGGTGGTGTTCTCCAAACAAAAGACTTAGTCAACACATTAGTCTACACAATATTGTTGCACTTTGTGAGAAGTACAACTTTGCAACAAGATAGAAGTCATGAACAACTTATAAGCTTAAGGTGTTTTACCATGTCACATTTTAAATGGTATAAGGATGTTTTCTTCTCTAAAGTTTTCACAAGAGAAGACTCTAATAGAGACTTCTAGAAAGAAAGATTCATTGCAGGATTACCTACCCTATTTGCAGATAAAATTCGTGCAAGACTCCGAGCCAAACATGGTGGTTCCATACCCTATGGTATGTATACATTTGGAGAATTAGTCGCTAAAATAGTGACAAAAGGATTAGCATTATGTATTGATATGAAGCTCAAAAGACAAATGGACAAAGAAAGAGTCCAAAGCAAGCAAGCCTTAGGAGATTTCTGCGAGCAGTATGGGTATTAAAATATCCTTAAAGGATTATCTCAAAAGAAATCCCATAGATCTCAAAAGGCTTACAAAAAACCTTGGTTTAAAGAATCAAGAGCTTATCCTTCTAAAAGAAAGAAAAAATCTAAAAGATTTAATTGGACTAAAAAGTCCAATAATGAAGTCCAATTTGCTAAAAGTAAAAATAAAATACCCACTTGTTATAAGTGTGGAAAGTAGGGACACTATAGCCCAAATTGTAGAATTCAACAAAAAATCAATGAATTAAATATTGATGAGAAACTTAAAAATCAGTTTCTACAAATACTCTTAACAAAGCAATCTTCTGAAGAAGAAGATAATGAAGAAGACTATAGTAGATCCTTATCTTCCTCATCTCAAGAAGATGAAACAAGTCTAAAAGACTGTGAATGCAATTACTATAAAGCCATCATTAAAATGAATGGTTTAGACTTAAATGTCTTGACAAAAGAAGAAAATTTCATTCTGGATATTATAGACAAAATTCAAGATCCAGAAGAAAAAAGAAAAACCTTAGCAAAATATATAAAAGTTGCTAAAGAAAAAGTCCCTCAAAGAAAAAATAAAAAGGGATTACAAGCCCAAATACAACAACATCAGCAACAATATTCCTTCAATGAAATCTTTAAAAGGGTTAGGAATACTCCTCCTGGAATTCAGGAACCAACAATAAGTGATCTCAGAAAAGAGATTAATCAAACTAAAAAAGATCTTAAAGATCTAAAAACAAGAGTTCAGATCCTTGAACTACAACAGTGTATCCGAACACCGCTCATCTTTGAAAATGAGATAGATAATAGAGAAGAAGACTTTAATGATCTCTTAGAAGAGGTCCCAACAATTCCTACTGAAAAAGGGAAAGAAGTTCTTATAGAAGGAGAAGATTCTAATTCACAATTTGCTGATATGCACTTTATCAACTCCTTAGATAGAGTTATAAATCACAAATGGTACTCAAAAGTGACCATTGTGATTAACAAAGAATATTCTTTCAATGCAGAAGCCTTAATTGATTCAGGAGCTTATTTAAATTGCATTAATGAAGGCATTGTATCTACAAGGTATTTTACAAAAACCACTCAAGTATTAAATACTACTAATGGTGAAAGAATGCCTATACATTATAAACTGTCCAATGCAGCTGTATGTAACAATGGAGTATGCCTAGAAACTACATTTTTACTAAGTAAAGAATTATCAAGAATGGTAATTCTAAACACACCATTTATCAACATGCTATATCCTTTCAAAACTACTATAAAAGGGATCATAACAAAAATGGATGGATATCCTATTATTTTCAAGTTCATAAAAAAATCTCAAATATATGAAATAAATTGTCTCAAAGGTAAGATTATTGAAAAGGAAAAATATCTTTTTTCCTTAAAAGAAGAAATGAATTTTAAAACAATTCAAAACAACGAACCAGATATAATAAATTAGTGTAATGGGATCACATATCTCTAATCCATTTTTTAAAGACTATAAAATGATTATAAATTCAAAACAACTAACTAGATATAATAAATTAGTGTAATGGGATCACATATCTCTAATTCCATTATTTTTCGCAGCAACAAAATAACTTGCAATGGTTATTCCACATTTTTGAATTAGATAAACTATACTTTGTGCTGTAACAATAGTTATGTAATTCAATTCCAAAATTTATTTATTTTGCATATATAATGAAATCAAATAATCCATCAAATGTGAATTATCTAATTTATTAATTACAAATTCATACTATTTTTCAATCATGAAATTAAAATATTCGTAAATTTCATAAATTCAATTGGTAAATTATGAATTCTAAAAATAACATATTTTTCTTAAAAAATTTAGATATCTCAATACCAAAATCTACTTTGATAATCGTTACAGTTTAACTTTACAAAGTCAGATCATATAAATCAATTATTTTATTTTGTTTTCATAAACTATCGGCCATATAAAATAATTGAAAAACTAGCTTCAATAATGCCACTACTACACATGCCACATGTACCATAAATCACATGTTAAAATGCTATCAATCAAATAGAAGTAAATAATTAATTGAAATTTTACAAAATAAGTACACAAAAAAATCTAATAATAAATAAGAAGAAAAAAATGTAAGTGAATTACCAACAATTCGTCACAAAAAAATTGCAAATTTTAAGCTCACAGATTAAACCAACTAAATAAAATAAACAAACTTATTAGGAGAAAAGCAAGATAGCAAGAACTAATCAAATTAAAACAAAGTAACAGCAAAGAGAGATTAATAAACAAATAAAAGCTGTAAGAAAACTGGGATACAAATATAAACGATTAAGTAAGAGCAGTAAATCAATATATATATATGTCATATAAATTAAAGTTAAACTTGGACTAAAACAAGAAAACACAAACATAAACTGCAGACTAAGAATTTAATTATATAATGTGTATAAAAATTTTCAACTCACGTTACCACTGAACATCAATTACGATATTGTAATATGAGAGAGATTTAGACTACAATCTACAAAAAGATTAGCTAGCAATAAAAAAAGCAATATACAAGGAAAAATAGTTACTCATATATATTTAAACATAGAACACGAATAGATTACCAATATTGAATTAAAATTCAAAATTCAAATCCAAATGAAAACAAAAATGTAGGTGCAAATGAACAGCACACATCCCAAAATATTTATTAAAAAATATTTTGTATTTGTTTGTACAAAAATAAAAGAAAATAATTATCATGATAGGAAATAATATATGTACAAATAAATTTAAGAATAAAATTATTTTATTAAAATTAAAAAATACACAAATATAAATATATGTATAAATTATAAATATAAAATTTAAATAATATATAATTTAAATAAATAAAATAATAATCGAAATCTGTGAATCATACAGTATTCTTAAGATAATTTTTTCGTTCATCATAGGTATATGAGAACGATAAAAACTTATCTTCCAATATACAATAATAAACTTACACCACAGTTTATTGTTAAACGAAATGTTTAAATTTTATTAAAGAAAACTAATTCTAAATTAAACAAAAAATTCTTTTCTTTTTTCCTTTCTCTTTTTTCTTTTCTCTTCTTTTCTTCTTTCTTTTTTTATCTTCCGTTTGTTTTACTCTACTCTTCTCTAGTCTTCTTTACTTTATATAGAAAGCAGAGAAGATGAGAAAATTGCTGAAGAAAAAAAAAACATAACTGTTGAAGAAACTTTACATTACGCCACAAAATAGAAACAGAAGAAAGAAAAACAAACCGAAATTCAATAAAAACAAATAGAAACGGAAGAAAGAAAAAAAAAACCGAAATACATTCAAACAAACTAGTCATTACATAATTTAATTGGTAATTAAATAACCATTTCAATAATTTTAATTCAAAATTTTATAACAAATCCTGGGTGTAATTTCATACATGTGACAAGCAAATAATAACCTTAGTCAACAAAGAGACTTATGTGTAAAACCCAATAAGCACCGAGTCATCGATAAACATGACAACAAGATATTATCCATAATAAGATAAATGTATCATAATTATCCTTTAGTTATCTTAAAGAGATACTTACAAATAGATGTCTACAATGTTACAATAAGTTAATCCTATTTAGACAATCAATAGACATTAGGTTAATTTTTTTCCCTATATATACTCACATATTTACATAATATGAAATAACTTGAAATAAATCTTTTCTCATATAATAAAGAATCACAACTAAATACTTTCCTTCCTCATAATCATAGAGTGAGACCATAAATCTCCTCTAAACTTCATTGTCTTGTTATTGACTTAAGCATTAGAGGCCAAAGATTGCCCCCTACAATGATCTAAGATTTAATAGTTTGTTCTATTTTGTAGATCCACAGAGGATAGTGCTACTTGATATTGACAAAAATAAACATCAATAGTATATATGAAGGAAAATTCAGATAGCTAAAACCAAATGCCCAATGGCTAAAAATATTTAAGAAGAGAAATCACAAAGAAAAATTAGAAAAGAAAATGGCTAAATTGCATAGAATATGTCGATCCCTTTTACCAATGTAGTATCATTTGTAACCCCTTGATTTTTAACCTGATTACATGTTTTTGTGTGTTCTTTCCTCACAATGATATTCTCATCATCTAAAAATATGTTCATTCTTTTTATGTAAAATGAGAATTACATACGTAGGAACAATTACACGAGGGTCAATTGTTCTTCTGACTCAAATATGTAGCTAGGACCTAGATGAGGGGTGGAAACATCAACCCAAGAAATCTTTTTGCGAGCTTTATACTAATTCCACCAAGTCGGCCTCACAAACATGAATTAAGAAAATAATATAGTGGAAGTACAAAAGAACATGCTTAATTCAACGCATAACAAAAACAACCAATAATAAGAAGGAACAAACTACTATAAATAACTAGTGATGGTGTGTCTCATAGGCTTCTGTCCAAACTAGTTACAAACATAAGCATGGAAAATAAAAAACAAGATGTGAGATAAGAATGCATACTGTAGGAACAAAGGATTTTTAATCACTTCAAGACTCACACGTTGGAACATACTTGATAAATGACGATTGTACTCTCACAGCATATGATCAAATAGAATATAGTATGTTTTAAGAAAGAGTCTGACCCTCGATACACAACTAGAGTAAGAAGATATATACTACTTAGAAACTCACACCAAACTCATACGTTGGAACATACTTGATATTGTGTGATCAACTACTAATGATCAATAAAGTGTAATGTGAAAAATCTACAGTGAAGACCATCCTCAATCACAAACAACTAATAACCACCTTGTGACACACAATCGATTCATGAATTGCACACAATCAAAGTGGTATACAAAGTCCACCATTTATCACACATAGTGAAAGATAAGGAACCTAATAATTTAGCTCAACCCACTCTCATAGAGTTGTTCTCACATAAAAACAATTTGCACGAAGGTAACTACTAGTCGATACACACCTATGGGCATGAGGATGAGTAGGGATAGTTATACTGATAGCCATAATTATCCCGCGTACATTCGGTTGATAACCATCGGTTATGAACTGATAGCAGTTTCCCCATGAGTTAATCATGTTTCTTATTTTTAATATTTATTCAAAAATATATTTATTGTAAAAAAACTAAATGTTAACTTAATTCTTACTTTATCATATTATTTAAAATATTGAAATTAATTTTTATTTTTTAACTATTTAACACATATTTTTAAGTAAAATAAAAAATATATAAAGTAAGAGTAAATAAATTTAATTTAATTATACAAAGTATTTTGTGTTTTATTATTAAAATTATATTTTTCTATGTAATTATATGTATATAAAATAATAGTAATAACTAAACATGGTTAACATAAACAAACACTATCTATATGCAATACAAATATGAAAACTGCACAATCTATATGCAATACAAATATGCCAACTACATAATCTTCATGCAACACAAATATGCAAACTGCCCCCGAACATATGCAACACTCCCTTTAAGTGTATGCATATTAGATAAACATAATGTAGTGCAAAATAAACTTACCATTTCATGAAAAAAATATCATGTTAGTAAGCAAACACAATGCACAAACAAGCATAAGTTATGCACACTTCTCCCCATTTTTGACATGGAAAGTCAAAGCAAGAACACACAAGTATGAATATACCACATCTCTATATGATGGATAGAAGTAAAAAAAATGTAATATTCCTAACACTCATGCAACACAGCCAAGAAGATTAAGCAAACACAAAAAGAAGCCATACATGTAGTTAAGCGAGGAATACAAAGAATAACATAGAGACAATAATAAGGTAAAAACATGTAACAAACAATAACCTGAATGCACAGACAAACCAAGACTAGTGTAGATAAAAACAATCTCCCTAATGTGATACATAGCATAAAGCTCTGCATCTATACATACTATAGGAGGGCAGTCAAACACCAAAGGCACATAAATGTGTCAATGAATCTGAAAGAAGATGTTGACTAGAAGTGAAACTATCTTCCAAGTTTGCACATTCCTAGTGACTCAACAATCTTCCGCCAAGCATCAACATCAGTTAGATGTGTCAATGAATCCCTAAGAAAGAGTTGACTAGGAGTCTAACTATCTTCCAAGTTGATACACTCCTAGTGATTGAACTGTCTTCCCCTAACAATATTTGGGTATATTCAATCCTATAACTTCACCCTATACTATGCACACACATACGAAAGACATCCCAATTTACCAAAGAAAATATATGTCATGTATTTAAACAACAAAAACAAAGCTATCAACTATATGTGATAAATGTGCAGCAACTCACTACAACAGGAGAGCAAGTAAACACATAAGAAGACATGTGAAATAGGAGAATGCAAACTATGCATGAAACAAGTCAAACTAATAGTTTTATTTATGCAAGGTTCATACAAAGTGATGTCAAGAAGAATAAGGCATCATGACATAACAATAAAACATAAATTCATAAACAAGACAAACAACAAAAATGCAAAATAATCACAACACTTCCCTTGCCAACATGCAATTGATAGACACCTCTCCCCCATATGAGGCATTGAACATATTATGCATTCTACATTCTAAAAAAATCTCTCAAAACAGAAGCATCTACACATAGTAGAAAAAAAGCAATATGGAAAAAGGGAAACAAACTAAGCATGTTCAAAGAACTAGAAGGTCCTTAAAAATTAACCAATATACTCAACGTAAATATCCATATGGCTATCAATCCATGATGCATTCATGTAAGGATATAACTAAATTTTTAATAACTTGCTTTGTGTGTTATATGCTAAACTTGTTTACTTTATATGTCATCAAGATAATCTCATGCGAATCAAGCAATTTGAAGAATATACTTAAATTATACCCAACTTTATATGTTAACAATTAGTCTCTCTCTCAACTAATGTAAGTGCTAGCCTAGAAGAAATCAATAGATCTTCAAAAGTTTGCAATGATAGGCTAAGGTATGGGTAGAGGAGAGAACACATTTAGGTTTGAACATACCTTTGTTTATCCAATCAGACATATAAGTTCATAACCATGACACTTATATCCTCAATCATGGGTTCTTTTCTCTTTATTTCTCAAACTATAATTAATGAAGTTGTGAGAATTGTACACAAAATTCAAGTGTTATGCAACAATTCCTTAACATACTTAACATCTTTTCACTTGTCTTTTTTTTCCTCCTTCCTTTTATTTTTAAACAAATAAATATAACACTTCATTTTTATTTTTCTTTTCTCCATCATCCCCATTTTTTTTATTATATAATATTCCATTTTTACCTTTTTTTATTGAAACCAAAAGGATGGCTCGCTCGGTGGAAGATTGGGTTGGGCAAGGTGCACGCAGTTGAAGAGTGGGTTGGGCAAGTTGTGCAGAGATTGGTTGGGGCGTGGGATTAGGTATGGAATTCAACGATTGGCTGGAATGCAACAGCAAGGTAATTCAGCTAGGGACGGGGGACTTATGATGACAAGCTTTATGTTGTATTGTGTATTGTTGTGTTGTGTTGTATTGTGTAATGTGGGGAAAGATGTATATTTAAATTTGTAAAACTTTTGGGTACAGTTGTTAACTATACCTAAAATGTAAGTTTAAATTTGTAAAACTTTTAGGTATGGTTGTTAACGGTACCTAAAAGTCACATTTAAATTTGTGAAACTTTTAGTTACGATTGTTAACAGTACCTAAATACCAAGTTTTAGATACAATTGTTAATTGAATTTGTAAAACGTTTAGATACAGTTGTTAATCGCACCTAAAAATGTTAACTGTACATAAAAATATTATTTTAGATACATTTTTTAATTGTATCTAAATGATGACTTTCATATACAATTAACAATTTTACCTAAAACACTTTTAGGCACAGTTAACAATTGTACCTAAAGCTTGAATTTTAGGTACAGTTAACAACTGTACTTAAAGCTTGAAATTTAGGTACACTTAAATGTTTCAAAAATAAAAAAAAGATACATGATTTTTACTTTTAAGTATAGTTAACAATTGTACTAAGACTAGCCCATTTAAAAAAGGCTCCCAAATGTACCTAAAATTTATTTTTTATTGATATTTTAAATATAGAATCGTATCTAAATATATTTCTTATTGTAGTGTATATTATTGATAAATGTGTGGTGTATTTGATTTTGTTTCTTTTATCTCTTATATTCATTTTATTTTCACAGTTTATTACGATAAAGTAAACATTCATAAATATTTATTATTTTATAATTTGCCTGTTTTTCAATATTATAAACTAAAGAAATAAATAGCTACCTTTTAATTTAAAATTAAAATAAGTTTTAGAGAAGTAGAATCACAATTATTATACCTTCAATTTGTACATAAAAATACAATTTTTAATATTTAATTGATGTAATGGGCGATAATATTAATAAGGGGATTATATAAATTAAATATAATTAAAAACAATTAATATATTTCATAATCTTTCATATTAAAAATTCATTTAAAACCCAAAGCTTATATTTTTAATGAATAATTAATTATTACAAAAACTTAAATATAATTAATTAAATTAAGTTTTATATAACAAATTTAATTGTAATAAATTAAATTATTTATTTCCTATTCATTTATATTAAAATTACACAAATCCTTAAAAAATATTGTTTAAAGTTTCAAAGTTTCTAATTACTTAACAAAAATATTTAAAAAATAAATAAAAACAACCAACTCAAACGCACACAGTTACATACAAGTGGGGTTTGAACAAATTAATCCTCGCATTGTCTTCAAGTAACATACATCATTATACTATAAGATATTAATATTTGTATAAATACATCATCATTAACTATTATATTTTTAGATTTAATTTAACCAACTCATTATTCATAAAAAAATATTTTAAATATCTTCTTTTAATATTTTATTTTCGGCTAGTGATAATTACAAGATTAAGCTTATTTAGTAACTGTTATATCCAGTCACTTAGACTATAGCTTGCGTAATTACATAACCCTTATTTTGATGTAATTATCCAGTAAAAACCAGTTGCAGACATGTCAGGACTTAATATGAAGTAATGAATTAGTAGGAAAAATGAGTTTTTTGCGGTTTAATGGAATAATGTGAAACAATGCTATGTTATATTTTTGGATTATTACTAGTGTACTAAGAAAAGTAACACACCTTAATTTTCTCTTAAGAGAAACATCTAAAGTACAAAAGATGAACAGAAATCAACGGGAGATTAACAGAGAACTAACACACAATACACTAGATATAAAAAAGAAGAACCTTGTAAAATAAATGAGATTTATTCTATATGACATGACATATGAATGATAGGACTATAAGAAGAAAATCTTAAAATTTGACACTACATGATGAGAACATTCAAGTAGATTATCAAGTAAGCAGCAAGCAAGGTAAACATGCAAAAGAGAATGTCAAACAAGGTAAACATGCAAAAGAGAATGTCAAAGCAACTAATGGGGAAAATACTAGTAAATGATAAAATATTCAGGCAAAATATCAAGTAGAACAATTAATATAATTTGCAAGATAAAGAAGTAGAGACAGAGAAAAAGATATGCATGAACAATAAAATATGGAATATATAGGCAATAAAAGTTCATAGAGATACACAACCTTATAGAACAATAGTCCACACTAAAGGTGACAAAGGGCATAAACATACAAGGTGAGTGTATGTGTAGATAGAGCTCTAGGTTTGAGCACCCAGGCCGTTAAGCCCAAATGAAGTTGACTTATTTTAATAACAATTGAGGATTCCTATACATAAGAACAATTACACGAATGTCAACTATTTTTTCAACTTAAATAGGTAATCAGGACTGAGATGAAGGGTGAAAACTCCAACTTATGGAATCTTTTCGCGAGCTTTATATCAATTCAACCAAGCAGACTTCATAACCTGAATTGAGAAATTAACACAACAGAAGAACAAAACAACATTCTCAGTTTAACACACAACAAAACCATTTTGTAGTAAATAAGAAGAAACTATAGTACACACACTAGTGATAGTGTTCCTCACAGGCTTCTGTCCAGGCTAGCATCATGCATAAACATAACAAACATCACACAACATGCAAGAAAATCATACATACTGAAAAGCTTTAAAGGATTTCCAATCTCTTAAAGACATCATATATGGAAACATATTCGGTAAATGATGATTGTACTTTTCTAGCATGCAATCATACATTATATGACAAGCCATAACAAAGAGTCTGATACCTGGTACATTACTAGTGTAACGAGATACATACTCCTTAGAGACTCACACCAAAAAATACATGAACAAAAAGATGAAGTAATAATTAGAAGGCTATAGGCATGGTACAAGGAAATGAAGCATGCAACTACATAAAACAAATAAGCTTTCTAATTAAAGTCTAAATCTAGTATGATGGAACATATATAATAGAAACTCATATTATATTAATACAAAATAAAATCATGCATGATAATAGATATAATGAGGTAAACCCACGTAGAAAACCTATCTATATAGTAACATCCTCATGTTACTTAAGGCAATCACTCAATAGCAAACAAATGGCTAATTAAAAATAGCTATAACTCTTATAGAAAATAAAACCACTAATACATTTATCATCTAGGACATCTATCTTAATTGCTTATTGTTTCTTTTGCAATGACCTAGTTTGATACCCTAACCACCTCACTTCCAAAGCCAACAACACTCAGTGTTGTATGACTAGAATCCACGAATCAGTAATAAGTGACTTGCACAATAAATAGAACCAACCTCAAGGAAAAACACACAATAAATAACAAAGGACACATAGTCCACCACTAACCACCAAGGGACACAATCCAAGTTGTGAGAACTCAGAGAATTTAAGACATAATCCAAGTTGTGAGAACTCATAGAATTTAACTCTACTCACTCTCACAAATAGGTTCTCACATATAAAAAGTTACACAAAGGTAACTCCAGCCAATACACGACTCACCTCACATAAACCACTTGTAAACATCACCATGAGTACTCACCACTCACAAGCATGGTTTTTAGATCTCTAATTTTCCATCTCACCAGTCACTTCACCAACCACCTTGCCAAGTATTATGGTGAGGGTGGTGGTAAGCTTGGTGGCATGATGCTAAAAGGTTACATTTTATTTTCCAAAAATTGTTGAGTATTTTCCATAAATACCCATGCCCAAAACTAAGCAAAAAAATAAGTGGAAACATTGGCTCACTTGAATGCTCAATGGAAACATGGAAACACTAAAGTAATTTCTTTTATATAAGTTAATGATATATTCCAAATGGACAAGGGATAGAAATGGTATTATTTTTACATGAAATTGGTCGATTTAGTCCTATTATTTTTAGGTCAAGCACTATAAGTCTTATTATTATGAAAAGTGAGTACATTTACTCCCATAATTATTAAAAATGAACATTTAGTCCTATATACACTTAAAACTGTACACTTTAGTCCCATGACTACTAAAGTGCATTTTTTATACTAAAATATCTTATTTTGTAAATTAAGGAACTAAATTAACCTACTCATAAATTATGAGACTAAATTAACACATTTCACGTAGTAATAATAATAATAATAATAATAATAATAATAATAATAATAATAATAATAATAATAATAATAATAATAATAGGACCCTTGAATATTTATCTAACAGAGCAAAATACTCTTAAATATCATAAATATTCTCCAAAATCAACTTTTTTTAATAATTATTTTTCTATATATGACAAAACAAACCAACTTGCTTTAGAGACTGGAAAAACATGTAATACTAGTAATAATATTTTGGACGTGTTTAAATTTTACTTCAAATAGTTTAGAATAATTAATAAGTGTGTATTGTGACTACAAAAAATTAAATTATATTGTTTGGATCAAAAAATAAATAAATAATAACAACAAAGTATATGATACAAATTGAAAAATATAATAAAATAGGGGGAGAAAAAGTTGAAGAATAATGAGAAAGAAATTCATAATCAATTTAATAATTCAAATTTGAAAAAGAATTATAGTGCTAAGTTCTATTCATAGGAAGAAAAGGACTAATATGATAAATACTAAATAACATGTCTAGTAATTTAAATGATAAATATAAATATTTAAAATATAACTAAACATATTCTAGATAATAATATTAATCATAATCTAGATAATTATAATAATAATTATTTTTATTTTTTATTCCTAATTCTTGTTATTTCTATCTCTCTAATAAAAACTCGACCTCTTACTTTGGAAACTATCGTGTGGGAGAAGCATGAGAAATACGAGCACTAGAGCATCTCTGAGCAACTTGACCTAAAAAATGCTCAACAAAAGTAAAGGAGGCAATAACATGCCATGGTTAGGCAACAAACCATTCCATTCAAAATTTGTATATTTAGCCAAACTTGTCAAAATGTTTAATTAATTTGCATTAGACTTATCAAGCTGGTCAAGAAGAAGTTCAATATGGTGCACATAGGATTGTTTTTTTAACTAAAGGAAGTGTTATAAAATATCTTTGGATGATCATTGAAAAATGATGCCTAAGAATTTCAATTATAATCACAAATAGATGTTTATCAAGTGGCTTTGGTTTATGTAGTATGCATATTATAGATTTAAAAAAAATAGATTCAGGAGAGGGTTCTTTTCTGGTTGATTAACTCAAAGAAATATTTGGGATGTTTAGGCTAAGAAAATATTTTCTAACTAGTTTAGAAATCTATTTAATTATTTTTTTCACCATAAGGGTACTAAATGGCTTATATGATGGCTCAGGTGGGGGAAGAAGACTATTGCATGTAGGTGTAGATGGATTGATTTAGTCATGCAAACAACGTGGCACACTTTACATAGGTTTATTAGAGTACCATACATTTTCACATGCTTTTTTTATATCATTAAATTTTTTCATTATCATCATAATTACTAGAGTAAAAATGTTTTCATACTATATGGTGTACTATCTTTAGTTTGTTAGAGCTGATATGTGGTTAGCTTCTTAATGATAGAAGCACTTGCACGTGTGTAGTGAAAGTGAAGTGATAATAGTATTTTGTTAATACTTTTGTCATAGCTAGTATATAAGCTCTTCACAGTGTTATAATTCACTTCTTGATAATTCAATAATATAGTTCTCTTCATTCATTGAGTTTTTTGAGTCATTATATGGTATTAGAGTAGAAATTCAAAATTTTTAAGCTATGGTTATAAGTATTATCTCCTTTACCAAGACTACCTTTAGTCCAATATTTTCATGCAAATGGGGATAAGTTAGTGGAAATGAAGGCAATACTTTGATTCATAATGTTGCTTCAAAGGTCAATCCATCAAGAAACACCAATTCACAATCTAGTACTTTAGTTCTTGATGCTCTTTCATTGAATTCCTCATCTAATCCTTTCAATTGCATGTCTCTATTAGTGAAATTAGATGACAATAACTATCTTACATGGAGAGAAAAATTTCTATGTTATGTCATGGTTTATATGATAGAAGGGTTCATCAATGGATCTTGCATAAACCCTTACCATTCCTTGACTTTGAGTGTTTATTAGCAAATAATTTGTTTCACACTTGCATTCAATATGATTCCATGGTGAAGATTTGGATTTTTTAATACAATTTGACAAGGAATTAATGTTGTCTTGGTTAGACATTTAATTGCAATAGATTAATGGATGATTTTTGAAGATCATTTCAACCATACCAATCAATCCAAAGTTATGGAACTTAGTGGTATATTACAGTCTTTATCAAAGAATGATCTCTCAGTTGCAAATTCTATGCTTTTTGCCAAAACATTATCTGACCATTTGGCTACTATTGGTGATTTTATCCTTCAAAGAGAAATAGTGTTATACATTTTGAATGGCTTAGGATCACGATATCTTACCTTTGTCACCACCTTTAATATGACTCAAGTTAAGACATCTGTAGGAGTGTTACATAATAAATTGGAAATCTTTGATAGAATTCTTCTTGCCTTAGAAGGATGTGTTCAAGAATCCACTATTTTTCATGCTAATGTTGCTAAGAGTAATTCCTCTCATTATGGCTAGCACAATAAACCTCAATCTAAGCCACAATCTTGGAACTTTCATCAGTCCCTTGAAGAAGATGTTTTTGGTGGAACTATGCATAAATCTAGGAATACTTCTACTAATGCACTTAAGAATGTCAAGAAACCTTATTCAAAGAAACCTGTGTGCCAAATCTATGAAAATTTAAGCCATGTTGCTACTTTATACTTTGTTCCTAGATATGCTTTGATAGGAAAAAATGTATCAAGTCCTTCTGTAATAAGTGTTGTTCTAGATATTGCATCTTCTAGTTCCTTGGCTAGTCCTTGGATGCTAGATTCAAGTGCCAGTTACCATTTGACACTTGATACAGATCAAGTTCTTAATGATTTTCGTTATCTTAGCTCAGAAGGTATTGTGGTTAATAATGGTTTCTAATTAACTATTTCTATTGTTGGTTCTAGTTTCTTGCATACTAGTCATAAATGTTTTCTTTTTTGTTAGTAATATGTTGCACACTCCTGGTGTTGCCTCTAACCTTCTCTTTGTTTAAAGCTTTGTACTAATAACAACGTTTTTGTTTAATTACATTCGTGTTCATTTTTTATGAAGGACCAATTTTCCAAGTAGGTAGTGTTGTAAAGATCCAGTAATAATGGTTTATATAAGGTGACTAGTGTAATACAAGAATGTGATGATATGTCATTTGTTGGTATAGAAATCAAAAGTCATGACATTCGTATAGATAGTATTGCTTTAGGAGATTTGCATATTGATTCCTATTTTCTTTGGCATAGAAAATTAGACCATCCCTTATTTCATACACCTCTTAAAGTACTTGGGTATAATGACATATCAATTAAATCTTTGAATACAAGATTTATTTTTTATTTTGTTTTTATGATTATTATCAAGTTACCAAGGTTCATAAATTTCCATTCTTGGCATCTCATGTGAGAGCTTATATTCCTTTAGAATGGTGCAAAGCGATGGGGGGTACTGAATTTAAGCCAATGGTTAGAACACTTGAATTGGAAGGTGTTGTTCATAGATACACTTGTCCACACACTAATGAGAAAAATGGTGTAATGGAATCAAGGTATAGAAGAATTGTTGAAAAAAGGACTAGCCCTTTTATTTCATTCCTATGTACCTATCATGTTTTCGGTATATGCCTTCAAGGGTACAATGTATTTGTTAAATCAAACTCCCTCCAAATTCCTTGAAGATAAAATCCTCTTATTTGGTGCTATACAAGAAGGAAAATGATTTGTCCAGTTTAAGGAGTTTTGGTAGTCAATGTTTTCCATATACCAGACCTTATGTGCATGATAAACTCAAAGCTCAACCTGTAGAATGTGTCTTCTTGGGATATTGTGCTAAACATAAGAGTTATATTTGTTTTGATTGGACGAATAAGAAATACTTTGTGAGTAGGCATATTGTTTGCAATGAAGTTATCTATCCTTTTAAGTGCACTTTAGTTGGATTTGATATGTCTCATACTTTTTTAGAAGCTAGTTTTGTACTTTATGTACCTACATGGATTGCATTACCTTCTTTATCCTTTCCTTAGTCTGTTCCTTCTAATCCTTTGTCTCGTGCTATTTCAACACCAATAATAGATGCTTCTAACTTGTTAAATAGTACACCTTTGCCTCTCTCCTCTTTTTAATCTAGTGACATGTTTCTCTCAGTCAGCCTCTCTGACATTATTCATGTATCTACATCCTTACCTATAATTTCTACTATAATGCTTGATTCTATTACCACACCCATTTTTCCTTCACCAACTAACAATCTTAAGCTTATTTTAGACTTACTGCCTATCCTTCCTTTGAATTATAGTGCTTATCATCCTACCCTTGACCCTATACCTACAAGTATTCATCTTTTATTTTTCGAACAATCATAGCCACTCTAATATGCATCAAATGACCATTAGGTAAGGCTGGCATTAGTAAGCTAAAGTTATGTGCTTTTACAATACATGGCCCTTCTATTCTACCAAAACCACGATAATGTAAATAAGCATTACAAGTCCCTAAGTGGCTTAAAGAAATGCAGCTTGAACTAAATGCTCTTCTTACTAATGGAATATGGGAACTGGTGGAGTTTCCTGCTGGTAAAACTACAATTGGATACAAATGGGTGTTTCAAATCAAGTTAAAAACTGATATAACTCTAGATAAATACAAGGCTTGCCTTGTTGTTAAGGGTTTTCTATAGATTTAAGGAATTGATTTCTTTGAAACCTTATCTTCCATGGTTAATCCTACTACAATTCGAGTGACTCTAACTTTAGCCATGTCTAAATGATGGGAATTGAGACAAGTTGATGTGAATAATGCCTTCTTAAATAAGGACCTTATTAATGATGTGTTAATGAATCAACCATCTAGTTTTGAGCAAGGCAAAAGGCTAGTGTGAAAATTAAGGAAGGCTCTCTATGGTTTTAAGCAAACACCAAGAGCTTAGTTCTCAAAACTTAGTGGAGCCTTTGTAGCATTGGAGTTTTCAGCTTCCAAGTTTGATACCTCTTTGTTCATTCTTAACAATGATAAAGTTTACATTGTGGCGCTCATCTATGTTGATGACATTATAATTACAGGAAGTTCCTTTACCCATGTCAAATCTCTTATCACTAATATTCACTCATAATTTGCTCTTAAGGATCTTGGCATCCTAAACTACTTCCTTGTCTTGGAGGTGATTATGCATACTAATGTTTTATGTCTTAATCAATATAAATATATTAGTAAATTGTTATCCAAGTGTCATATGGTGACTGTAAAATATTATGACACTCCTTTGGTTATTGGAAAGAGTCTTAGAAAACAAGATGGCATTCCTTTGGTTGAGGTTACCCTTTACAAAAATGTGGTAGAAGGGTTATAGTATTGTACATTAACAAGGCCTGATATTTCTTTCAATATTAACAAGTTGTGCCAATTTATGGTTTGTCCTCTTAGGTGCATTGGGTAGCTATTAAATGTCTCCTTCCTTATCTCAAAGGAACTATCCATCAAGGCCTTACTTTTTTGAGATCTTCTCCACTACATTTGGTTGCCTCCTATGATGGAAATTGGGCATCTAATGTGGATGATCATAGATCAACATGAGTATACTATGTGTTTCTTGGACATAAGTCAATCCCTTAGTATACCTCCAAATGACACATGGTTTCTCGTTCACGTACAAAATTAGAGTATAAAGCCATGATTGGTGCCATTGTAGAACTACTTTGGCTTATATCATTGTCTTTTGGGCTACACCTACCTATTACAACCACTCCAATTTTTTTATGACAATCTAAGTGATATTAGTCTTGCCAAGAATCCAATCTTGAGCTCAAGAACCAAGAATATTGAAATTGATCAACACTTTATATGTGATCAGGCCCTACAAAATCAGTTACACCTTTATCATGTTTCATCAAGTGAATAATTGGCTGATATCCTCAAAAACATCAACCATCTCCTCAATTCCATTCTCTTAAGATCAAACTTATGGTTTTACCTAAACCACTAGTTTGACAGGAGTTACTAGAGTATTAATGTGTTCATGCTATATGGTGTACTATCCTTAGTTCGATAGAGCTAATATGTTGTTAGCCTCTTAATGATAAAAGCATCTGCACATGTGTAGTGTAAGTGAGGTGATAATAATAGCTTGTGATAGTTTTTAAGACTATTATTATAACTTGTATATAAGCTCTTCACATTAGTGCTATAACTCACTTCTTATTAATTCAATAATACAATTCTTTACATTCATTGAGTTTCCTGAGTCATTGTAGTAATTGTTTGATTAATGGTCATATAATTATCATAAGAAGTATATAAAGTTGTCATGGAAGAAAAATTGACTAAGTTATGCAAGATGTTCTCTTTTTTTTAAACACTTAAAGGTTAACTAGATTTTTTTTGTATACAAATTTGCTAAAAATTTAACAAAATGACTAACCAAACAAAATTTAAAACAATAGTTTAAAACCAAACCAAAGATCAATGAACAAAACCTAATAGTACTTGGCAAGGCAAGTGTACTAGAAAATGCTAACGTGTGCACTAGCAAGGTATAAGATTGCATGAAGTGACAATATAAGTTGAAGGTTGTTGGGAGTCATAGGCAAGGATGTTCAGATGGCATAGTATTTTTATGAATTGTGCTTGGAGATAATGGACATGATACGATTGAAACCTTCAATCATAGTTATGGGTGTGGCATGACTATTGGTAGTGAACTAAGGTAAGGTTTATGGGTTTTGATAGCGTGAAGTTTATATGGATGGTCTTGAGGGTTATAACCCTTGATGATGGTGGTATTTGTTAATGATATAAAGTTTATATGGATGGTCTTGAGGGTTATGACCCTTGATGATGGTGGTATTTGTTAATGATATAAATCATGTTGATATTTTTGTTGAGGTTTTTAATGGTCATGATGAGACAGAACATGGTCTAGGAAGTTCACAGACAACAAGTGAAAGTGGAAAAGTACGTAGTTATGCAGTCTATAAATGAAGATATGCATAATGTGAGCACCAAATATACTACACCTATGAAGTTTACCAATTAAGTTACACATATGATTATAATTGCTCTAGTTAGTCAACATAATCCAGAGTCTATACTAGCTAATCTACACCATTTAACAAATATATCCATTATTTGGACATGTACTTATCATACTATAGGTTGCTCACATTTTGTGACCAAGCTAATTTTAATATTTCTACCTCACTTATCGGGCCTATGCCCATCACAAAGGCCCAATCCATCATATTTTCCCTAGAGAATACATATCTTGATCTAAAAGAGAGCATGGGGTGACAACACAGAGGGCATTGAAGCTTTCGTCGCCATCTCCATCATAGCACCACTATACCATCAATCCTTCTAATGAAAGGTTATATTGCCTTCCCAACCTCCATGTCATTTTGTAGTCTAGTTCATTTGGTTTAGTTCTTTATTGTATTTTAATTATGGTTATCAATTTTATCCGATGAGGTAGATCCCTTAGGATATTCCCCAATCGAAGGCAAAGGTAGAGGACCAAATCAAGGACGGGTACCAAGGACAAAGACTCCCCGTTTAATTTGATGCATCTAGCATGGGGGAAATATTGTTAATCCCTACTCCCCGAAATATATATTTATTAAATTAAATATTATTTTAATTATATATTTATTTATTTAAAAAATATATTATGTACAATATCTAGACTTGAACCCAGTAACTATGCTTTAAATTGAAACCCACATAGCACTCAGCTATTACCCATTGTATGTTATTTTTATCTCATTTTTAATTTATAATAATCAAAGCACAACTAAATAAATTGAAAAAAATGATATAATTAATTGATTAGATAAAAATCAAAAGTATTTTTTATTTATTCTTCTTTTTTGGTAAAGACAAAGTCAAATAACTCAAAAGTTTTTTTAATGGAAGAAAACTCAAATGTTAGGAAGACAAAGAAGACAAAAATTCTCTAATGATGTTGACTACAATTTCATCTAATGTTGTGTAGAGACAAAGCTTGGCAAGTAATATCATAAAGGTGTTCTTGTAAATGGTTAAACACAATTGTAAATTAATTACGTTGCATGCTTGGTTTCATTTATTTTATTTGCATGAAAATATTTTTAGGGCCAAATATGAATCAGAGGTCCCTATTCCCTAATGGGGGTTCCTATTACCCATGGTTTGATCTTTGAATAGTCCCAGTAGTAATTTAAAATAAGGATGGGGCTGATCTATATCAATGGATAGGGGAAAAAAAGGGGTGCCCGACCCTACCCTACCCCGTTAACAACCTAATTGTAATTATGATTACAAGATAGCTTCACCATTAAGGCTTTGGTTGTTTATAAATAGAAATATGAAATACAATTGTAAGTTGTACATGTTGGGTTTTCCCCTCATATTTGGAAGAGCCCAAAAAGGCCCATGTGGTCTCATGGCCCATGGAGAAAGAATGGGAAATTTTTTCTATTTTATTGCTTCATTAATAAATCCATTTAGGGTTGTTAGAGAATGAATTAGAGCTGCAATAGCAAAGGAGGCATCTATAAGAGAGCAGCTAGCAGAAAAAATTCTCTCAGTTTTTTAGTTTTTCCTTTTCTAGCAAGCCTTCATCAAGTGCTCCGACAGAAGGTTGTTTGTTGTCCGAATGAGCTGCAATTTTGTAGGAAGGTTCACGACTCAAGACTCTTCAATCTGAATGGTGGGATTTGGATTTGTCTTACAGGTTTGGGAAAATAAGGGCCGTGAACAATGATTACAAAATTGGGTTATATCTCTCCAATTTCTTGAAATAATTGTTAATTTCTAAGAAGTTGTATTCTTGATGATGTTGTTGATTGTTTGCCTCTAGTTTTGTCTAAAGAGAACTTTTGTACAATTGTTTCTTGATACTGGAAGTTTTGGAGATGGATTGTCGTGATTGTTTCCTTTCTACACTAGGAAGGTTTTTCCATTGAAATTGGTTGATTTTGTGCATGTTTCATTTTGAGCTCTATTTATTTGTTTCCTAAAAGATTCACACAAAGAAGGAGAATATGTTTCATTCCGCTATTTAGAGTTTGATTAAGTTCGAATTGATATTGTGATTCTTCTAACAGTACAAAAAAAATGTAATACAATGCAATATTTTCATCTCTCTATCTTTCCATCTCAATTCTCTCCAAACACTCTCTCCTATACTCTTTCTATTCTATGCTATCACTTTCTCTTTAACTCATTGCTCCATTATCGATATTTTTGCTTCATTGCATATCTTTCATGGTATTAGAGCTCAGGCTCTCAAATTTGAATGTAATTGAAGAAATGGATGATCTTAGTCAAGCAACATATCAATCCATAACTTCAGTTTATTTCACAGATCTAGTAGATCATCACCTAGTGATGTTTCACAACCAGATTCAACTATCAAGCTAGATCACTCTAATTATATGATTTGGATGAAGTACTAAGAGTTTTGAGAAGCTAGAGAACTTTGTGCTCAGTAAAAGGACATGTCCTCAAAGAAATCTTAATGATGGAAGAACTAATCTAGAATTTAAGTCTATTGTAGAAAAGATTAGATGATACAGTCTTAACTCATTATTTCAATGAATGATGAACTAGTGAAAGAAGTTTCAGACTATAATACATATGCTAAAATTTGGAATGCTTTCTAAAGCTCTACAATAGATTCTTGTGCAAGAATATTTTAGTTTAAATATGAATTAAGCAACATAAGGAAAGGTACTATGAGTATCATGAAGTATATTGCAAAAATAAAATAAATTGTAAGACAATTAGAATGAATTGACTACTATATAAGTAAAGAGGACCAAGTGCATGATATCTTAAATGGCTTGGATGATAACTGCGATATTGTTCATACTATTGCAACGTTACCTATAAGACATATTGCTAAAAAAATTCAAGTCAATTCTAAGGCATTAGTTTTGATAACCTAACCATAACCTAGTTATCTTGAAAAAGATGGTGGGAGATGTTAGGGTAACACATATTATAGAGGAACGAGACATAGTAGAAGCTATAACAACAATAATGGTCTTCATATTTTTCAATTGTGTGAAAGATAGGTCATTGGTTAGCATATGCTAGTATAGGTTTGATTATTCTTTTCAACCTTCAGCACACAATCAAGCCTCTACAACTAATGCTAATGAAATTCAAACACATTCATCAACACATACATAATCTCAGTCCTTTACACCTTCCCCAGCTTAAGCATTTGTAGCTAGCCTTGACATAGTATCAAATCCCTTATGGGATGTGGACTTTAAAGCCACAAATCACGTTAGAGTAGACCCAACTTTTTTGCTGCCAAGATAGAGTACATAGGTACGGAGCAAATACATATCGATAATGGCTCTGGTATGCATATTGTTCATACTAGTAGTTGTTTTGTTACTAGTAAATCAAATATTAGACATGATTTTACACTCAAAGATATGCTTTATGTGCTCGACATAATTAAGAACCTGCTTAGTGTTTCTAAATTCACAAGAGATAGTGATGTTTACTTTGAGTTTCATCCTCTTATTTGTTTTGTCAAGGATAGTAGAACATGAGAAGTTTTGCTAGAAGGCAAGTTTAAACAAGGATTATATGCCTTTGATTTTCAGATCAAGCCTAATGATGTTGTTGAGAAATATTTTTGTAGTATGTCAAGTTTACATATTAGTTTTAATTGTATATGTGATTTGAATAGGATGTGATGTTGATTTTTTTAATTAAAAATAGTTAGCCTATAAATTTAATAATTCTGAGACAATTTTACTTTGGCATATAAGGTTGGCTCACCCCTCTTCTAAGATTGTGCATTCTATTTTTAAAAAGACCTTATGTGACATTTATTTTAATGACTTACCAAATATATGTGAAGCTTTGCAATTTGAAAAGTGTCAAAAACTTCCATTTTCTTTATTTCATAAAACTTCTAAAGTTCAACTTGAAATTGTTCATATAGATGTTTGGGATCTTGCAATTTTTTTTTCATTTAATGGCTATAAATAGTATTTGAACTTCATAGATGAGTTTACAAGATACTTATGGATCTTCTTTCTTAAGGAGAAATCAAGGATTAAGGATGCATTCCTTATATTTAAGACACTAGTTGATGCATTCCTTATGTTTAAGACACTAGTTGAATTGCAAACTGGAAATAAAATTAAGACTCTTCAATCAAATGGAAGGGGTGAGTTTCAATTGGCATTATGAGATGTTTGTCTTGTCCTTACACATCCTCATAGAGTAGGATTGTAGAAAGAAAACATGGGCATTTTATTGAAATAGGGATTACATTACTTGCACAAGGTCACTTGCTTCTCAAATTTTGGGATGAATTCTTTACTGCCACTTATTTGATCAATAGATTACAAAAATCAGTTCTAAACAACCAATAATCTTTAAAGTGCTTGTTTGAAGGTTAATCTGATTATAAATTTCTTAAAACCTTTAGTTATTTGTGATTTCTTAATTTGTCCCATTATAATACTCACAAGCTCAACTTTTGATTAACAACTTGTACATTCATTGGTTATAGTGCTTTTCATATAAGCTAAAATTCCTAAGTTCCACTGTAAAGTCTATATAAAAAGGCATGTTACTTTTGATGAATGTTCCTTTCCATACAAAATCTAGTATCTCATCCTTTTAACTCTTTTGACCAATCACGCGACCAAACTACTTCTTTCCCTTTAAACATAATTACAAATATGCCTTCTATTGGTGAGTCATCTACTCAACCTTTTCCTTCCCTTTCTATCTTTTGCTCCTCTTTATTGTCCTATTACTTCTCCTAATCATCAAAGTACATTCTCTTCTTGCCAATTTCATAATCATGTATAGTCTCTTATATTCCTTCACTACCAATTCAAAATTTTCATCCAATGGTAACTCGTATGAAGGATGGAACTAGCAAACCCAAAGTCATTTTTGTGTAATATTGATGTCACTAAGCCTTATACTCCCAAACATGTTATTACGCAATAAGGTTGGTATGATTATATGAAATCAAAATTTGAAGCTCTAATTAGGAACAATACTTGGATCTTATTGCCTAGACTTGTTAATAGAAAGGTGAAGGAAGCAAATGGGTATATATGTGAAGAAACTTGCCATTGATATTATTCAGAAGCTTAAGTCTCAGGTTGTGACCAAGGGGTATGATTAAAATCCAAGGTTTGAATTCTTGAAGAGATTTAGTCTAATGATTAAATTCTCCACTATTAGAATCATATTAACATTGGCTCTTAGTTTTTGTTGGAAATTCGAATAGATTGGCATCAATAATGCATTCTTAAATGGTGTTTTGGAGGAAAACGTGTATATAGAAAAACTTGAGGGCTTTGAAGACACCTTTTTCTAGATTATGTGTGGAAGTTGAATAAGGCTAGGTCTTAAGCAAGCCCCACGTACATGGTTTGACAAGCTTATATTTACATTGATTTAGCTTGGTTTTCTTGCCTCTAAAGTTGATGCTTCACTCTTTATAAGGGTTACACTAGAAGTGTTATATATGTTGAAATCTACGTGGATGATATCATCTTTATAGATTCAAATCCAATGAAATTAAAATGATTATCTCACAATTAAATATTGAGTTTGCACTCAAGGACTTGGGGGATCTTCACTATATTTTGGGAATTTATTTTCAAAAACTTTCCACTAGTGATTTATTTCTTAGTTAACAAAAGTACATTTTTGAATTGGCTAACAAAGCAAACATGATTGATATAAAACCTTATATTACACCAATGTGTTCCAATACAAAATTATTAGCATATGAAAATGATTTATATTCTCAAATAGCCTTATACATGAGTATAGTTGGTAACCTGTAATATGGTACATTTACTCAACCTCATTTGACCTTTGTTGTCAATAAAATATGCCAATTCATGATATCACCTCATTTTCTCCATTAGACTTTAGTAAAAAGGTTCATGCTTTATTTTCAGGGTACAATAGAGTATGGTCTTGAATATAAACGTTCTAACAAGATCTTAGTTAATTCTTTTATAGACGCTAACTAGGCTTCATGCCCTGATGATAGGCAATCCACATTTGGAATTTATGTTTTTTTGGGAGCTAATCCTATTATCTGCCTAGCAAAGAAATAATCATTTTTTTCTAGATCAAGTGTATAGTCTAAATATTATAGTATAGCTTCTACAGCCTTTGTAGAGTCTAAATATTATAGTATAACAAAGAAATAATCATTGATTGGCTTCAGTCTTTCTTAAAAGAATTGGATATTTCCTTTCTTAGCACTCCTATAATCTAGTGTGACAATTTAATTTTAGTAGCACTTTCTACTAGCCCAGTTTTACATGCTAGAACTACGCACATTGAGCTGGAATTATATTTTGTTAGAAAAAGGTTCTGAATGGGCAGTTACTTGCTTAGCACATTCCAAGTTTTGAGCAAATTGCTAACATTCTTACAAAGTCTTTATCATATTCTAAGTTTATTGTTTTCCAACGCAAACTTAGTATGAGTCATGTCTCTTTTATTGTAAAAGGGAGTGTTAAGGATATTAATCATGTTGATATTTCCTATGTTAAAGTTATTAAGGTTATTAATGGTGATGGCGAGACTACACATGATCTTGGAAGTTCATAGACTACAAATGCAAGTGAAAAGGTGTTATGCAGTCTATAAATAAAGATATGCAAAATGTGAATTCCAAGTCTACTTCACCATGAAGTCTACCAATTCAATTAAACTTATGATTACAGGTTTGCATCTACCCAAGCTACTCAATATAGTCTAGAATCAACATCAACTAGTCAACACAAATCAATAAATACCTCTATCATTTTGTAGTCTAGTTCATTTGGTTTAGTTCTTTGTTGTGATGTAATTATGCTTACAAGATAGCTTAACCATTAAGGCTTTGGTTGTCTATAGCAACATGAAATACAATTGTAAGTTGTACAAACATAATGTAATACAATGAAACATTTTGCCTTCTCTTTATATTCATCTATTTAATCTCCAAACACTCACTCCTCTACTCTTGCTAGTCTGTAGTATCACTTGCTCTATTGTTGATCTTCTTTTCTTCATTGCATTTCTTTCAGTCTTGGGTGGCGATGTGGTGGTTGTTGACTTCTAGTGAGTATGGAGGTGGCTAATATTTTGTGTTTTTTTTATCATAGTGGTGAAGGATAGTGGCGTCGGTGAAGATTGGTCAGACTAGATGGTGGGTTCTAGTACGGTAAATTATTGAAGGCAGTGATCGGTGGAGGCAATGAAGCAAAGGCACATAAAGTAGGTTTTCCATTGAATTTTCTAATGATACACAAAAAATTAATACATAAATTTTGTATATTTCAAAACAGCTTACAAGTACACAAATCACTTTGAACAAAATGATAAGTATACTTTTAGGGTTGGTCTAAAAAGAAACTGCATGGTTTTAAATAATTGAACAAATTCTTAAAATTGAAGATCAAACATAAACATTTTGTCATAAAGTTTTGGTTTTAAAATATTTAAATTAATGATATAAAATAAAAGATAGATTCAACAACCATCGGGAAAATAACATTTACACTTAATGTAGAATTTATGGGATAGATTAATTATTTAATCATGTTTGTTCAATATTAATTAGGTTATTAAAGATATAAACTATATTATTGATTTTTTCCTTTTTGTATCAAAAAATTTGTATCAAGAAGTCCTATGGAGGGCCATATTCAGTATTGTTGTTGTATTTGAAAAGCCTCTAAACATATTTTTCAATACTGTTTCTTGAATTAAAAGAATTATTACTACTACATAAACTAAACTTATTCAACTCTCAAAATTGAGAGAAGAACTTTGAAACTAATAAAAAACTTAAGAAAAAATAGAGAGCTGAAAGTTGCTAAGATGATGATTTACAAGGGGGATAGGTCCCTTTTATAGGCTAGAAAATGTTGCAAAAATGAGAAAAATGTGGATCCTAAAGTTGGGAACCACGGCATAAGACAATATGTAACGTGTTTCAATCTCTATCCATAAGTGCCACGCTGTGGCACACATAAAGATCGTCGTGGTCGCGTGTTTCTTCACTTCTAAAAGCCCTTTTGTTTTACAACCCTTATATTTGGTTTGGAACATATATAAGGCTTACATATGTTATTCTTTTATTCTTCAAGTTTGTAATTGAGTGCTTCTAGGTACTATTCTTCAATTGTTTCTCAATTAAATCAATTTTGAAGTTATAAGTACTTGAAAAATAATAAAACATTACCATGATTCCGAAAAGATATATTTACTAAAATGATAATAAAATTATGCAAATATAAATCTATTTTAACATTTAAAGAGTATAAAATCACATTATATTTATTGATTTTCAAGCACTCATCACCTAGTTCCACCCAATTTTGCATGGTGTTAAAATGGCACAGCATAGATGGTATTGAGCAATTGAAGATGGATCTACATTGGTGATGCGTGTGGCATTGATTAGTGCATTGGTGGCTAGTGGTAGATTTGGAATGGTGGCTGGTGGTTGATGAATGTGGGTTAGGTGTTTGCCTATTGGGTATTGGTGGGGTGTTAAGTGTAGGGATAATGAGGGTGATTCACGAGTAGGGGTGTTGGATAAGGTTTTATTTTTATTCTTATTTTTATTTCAAATATAATTTTTTATTTTTTAGGAAACAAATTTGAACATATTCTCATATCAAATGATCTAGATTGAAAAATGTAATAGAATAGGTGGAAAGAAAGTAAAAAAATAATGAAGGAGAAGTTGATAATTAATTTAATAATTCAAATAATAAATATAAATATTTAAAATATAACTATACATATATACATATAAATAAATAATTGTATCTATTTTCCATATAGGTGGCAAGAAGTAAAATCAAGTCTCGTAAATCAACACGATTACTCTCTTCAGTGGTTAGGACCGGGTTCAAGAGTTGGGGAGAGCGAAAGCAATGTGTTACCTATTGATAAGCAAAACCAGCATCGCTGATCCTACCAAAACTTTGGTTTTATATTTATAAAACTCTCGCAAGTGCATGAATCATTTCATAGAAAATGATAAGTATACTCCCAAGGTCGATCTAAGGAAGGAATATATGTGGTTTTTAATTTATTATTCAAACTTTTAAAAACAAAAATTAAATCCTAAACATTCTGTCACGATATTTTGGGTTTTGTGTTTCTAATCTAATAACATAAAAATAAACATAGATTCAGATTCAATAAATATTGATGAAAATTTTATCATTTATAATATTTGAGTATTTATGGATATAATAGTGATGAAAGCGAGAATCGTGATCGCCAAATACTTTGATGAGCAAAACCAAGCATCGCCGATCCGCCAATACTTTGGTTTTATATTTATAAAACTCTCGCAAGTGCACGAATCATTTCGTAGAAAATGATAAGTATACTCCCAAGGTCGATCTAAGGAAGGAATGTATGTGGTTTTTAATTTATTATTCAAACTTTTAAAAACAAAATTAAATCCTAAACATCCTGTCACGATATTTTGGGTTTTGTGTTTTTAACTAATTACGTAAAAATTAAACATAGATTCAATAAACATTCATGCAAATTTTATATTTTATAAATAGTGGAGTATTTATGGATATAATAACTAAGTTAATTATGCTTGCTCATATTATTTAGGTTATTAAAGATATGAATTGATATTTATCGATTCTCCCTTTTTTGTATGAATACCACCTTTGGTGGGGTTAGATATTCTTTGTTAACTAAACAAATCAATTAACACCTATGGGTGGGGTTGATAACTAATTTGGTTAATTAAATTAATTCCTTTTTCTAAGAGATTGAAAATGAACCATTTAAATGCCACCTTTGGTGGGGTTAGATAGTTTAAACTTTATTCAAGGTGTCCAAATTAAACCTAAGAATTTAGCTATCCGAGTACTAACTTTCAAGTTTTAAAACCACTACTGAAAACATGTTGTCAATACATTTTCAGATAATAATTCTTATAAAAACTTTTGAAATAGAGCTTCACTCTAACTAGGGCGATTGTACCATCAAATAAAAGAGCACTACTCTAAATCGAATAGGATAACTAAACCTTAAAATCTAATTTTCGATTTAAGTTTGTAATGAAAATAATATATTTCTCTCTAACATTCTTAATATAAAATCATGAATAAAAATAAAATCAATTCATTTTAGAGATTTTTACCTATTTAATATTTCGCAAGCATAACAACGTCATTATTACATCATGTTTACTAAGCAAAGACAGTTAAATTTAACCACAGACAAATTAAATATAACATGTAATAATAAAGCATAAAAATAACTGTAAAGAAAATAAAATCCTTACAGAACTTCGACGCTATTCCCGTTGCTGGAAAAACTCCAAGCGGAATTTGCACTCCCATTTATTGAATCAAAGAGCTAAAATATTACAAAAACATAACTAGTTCTTCCCCAAAAGGGAAGAACTCTAAATTTAAGAGAAATTAACTAAGAAAAACTAAGAAAACATAAGAAAAACTAAAAATCTAAGAAAAGAGAGAAAGAAAGAGAGAAAATAATGTATTTGGAGGTTTTGAAGGTGTGTTTTGAAGTGAAGGGAAGGGCGGTATTTATAGGTGAGGATGGAGAGAAAAAATGAGTAAAATAATGTTAAAAAAAATATTAAAAAATTAAAAACCGTGTAATGGAAATGTTGAGGTCATCAATGACGTCGGCGATGACATCACGAGGCTCGCACGTGAAAAATGGGGTGAAAACGCGTTGGCGGCGGAAGGGCGAGGCTGGCGCCTTGTGCTGTCGGCTGCGCGCGTGAATAGTAACCCGCGCGCAGGTCTGCGCGCATGAACAACGATACCAGCGCGCAGTTTGGGGCGGAGGAGTCTTGCGGCGCGTTTTTCTCCTTTTTGACATTTTTGACCTTTTCGACCCATTTTGTCCAGTTTGTCCATATTTGTTGACCTTTCCCCATTTATTTATTGATATTTTTGTGATGTATTGCTTCAAGTATTCCTATTTGAGTCTTTAAATTGCGTTTTTAAGACAAAATACCTGAAAAAAATAAAAATACCCGTGATTCCGATAAAGACAAATTTATATAAATATATGATAAAACATATAAATATATATATTTTTAATCAATTAATTTGCATAAAATCATGGTTATTTTAGTGCTTTTTGAGCACTCATCAAATAGCTAAGTAATTATGTTTGCTCATATTATTTAAGTTATTAAAAATATAAATTGATATTTATTTCTCTCTCTTTTATATGAATACCATCTTTGCGGGGTTAGATATTATTTATTAATTAAATAAATCAATTAACACCTATGGGTGGGGTTGGTAACTAATTTGGTTAATTAAATTAATTCCTTTTTCTAAGAGATTGAAAATGAACCATTTAAATGCCACCTTTGGTGGGGTTAGACAGTTTAAACTTTATTCAAGGTGTCCAAATTAAACCTAAGAATTTAATTATCTGAGTACTAATATTCATGTTTTAAAACTACTACTGAAAACATGTTGTCAATACATTTTCAAATAATAATTATTATAAAAACTTTTGAAATAGAGCTTCACTCTAACTATCGGGCGATTGTACCAACAAATAAAAGAGCACTACTCTAAATCAGACCAGATAACTAAACCTTAAAATCTAACATTCTTAATATAAAATCTTGAATAAAAATAAAATCAATTCATTTTAGAAATTTTTACCTATTTAAGGCCTCGTCCATCTCAATGAAGGTGATTTCAATATAAGACCTCTATTTTTCTAGATTGTAAACATGCGATGACCTACATAAGTCTCTGGCCAACAGGTCTTCCATTTCTTTTTTCAGATGCCTATAGTCTCTCATCTCATGGCCTACCACTTAGATGTGTCCCTAAGGGAACCCTTCATTTTTTAGGGCCATCTAAGATTTGACTCTTCCTCAATTCTTAAAACTACCTAAGATAGACTTAGACTTAAGGATGGACCCCTAAAGGGAGATAGTGACCTCTCCCAAGGTTTCCTATTCCCAAACCATTGGCTACTCCCCCTATGATTTAGTGTGAAGCTCTTATTTTTGTTGACCATGTCATCTTGATTTCCCTTGTATTGGCTCATCCTTCTTTTCTCTCTTTCTAGTGTAACCTTTATAGTTTCCTTGGTTCTCTTAACCATACCTAGATCTCTTTCCAGATTGATGAATTTTCTCGCCTCTCAATAAGCTTCTTCAAAAGTTTTTAGGACCGTCTTAGTCAGTTATGCAAACAAATCAGAATCCCTTAGGAGACCTTGCCTGAATGCCTTTATTTCAATAGAGCTCGGGTAGTCTGATATCTCTTGCTTTTCCTCTCTGAAATTCCTTATATATTCTTCAGTAGACTCACCACTTCTCTAGGTGATTGAGAAGAGGTGGTGCGATTCCTTACTCAATGGCTTTTTGCAAGCATAATTGGTGATAAACAACCTGGAAAACTATGAGAAAAAGATTATGGTATAGGGTTCCAGGTTATTGAACCACTTCTGTGCACCATCACATAGGGTGGAAGCAAACAACTTACACATCATGGAGTCTCTCTTGGCCTGAGTGAAGCTCACAGGGGCCACATTTGTCTTGAAGTGTTGCACATGAGTTACCGGATCTTTGGTCTCTTCATAGTCTGAGCACTTGGGAGGAATGAACTTGGGTGGTATCTCTTTATGCTCTATTTCATCAAAGAAGTGGGAGACACACAGTTTCTCATAGTCTCTATCCAAAATATAAAGGAGCTTGCCTTTCTCAAGCCTTTCATTGGCCATTTTAAAGGCCTAGTCTTGCTTTTTGTTAGCTTCTTCCAACACCTAAAATCACACCTCCCACCTTTTTCTCTCCTATAGCCACTACTCGTTACTAGGTCTCACCGAACCAGAAAAGGGGTCCCTTTCAACTTCTTGTTCGCCTTGGTTAAGGTCAAGCATGATGCACTTTAGTCTATTTCTATCAATAGGGTTGGTAGCTCAATCATTGGAAGTTCCCCCCACCTAATTGGGAGCATAGTGACCTATTTTCCTTCCTAGTCTCCTTGAGTTTTCTTCTTAACTCAAAAGGTTGATAAGCTAGCTTTTGATTTGAGTTAGTTTATGTTCTGGCCTTGTCATGGGTTGGCGAGGTGTTGTCTAGTGCAGCTGTTGCTTCCTTATTTGCTAGTCTTAATCGACCCTTAACATTTGTCCCTACCATGGTGATAAGGAACAAGTAATCTTGATTATGGGGGTAACTAGTAAGTGGAACATGTGTTTGGTCTCTTAGGTCTCTCTCAGAACTCAGGGTGAATCCTAGAAAATAAAGGGTCAAAAACAAAAGCTCGACCTCAGAATCTGTGCCCCACGTTAGGGACCAAAATGTTATTATTGGTCCAATTTATAGAGAGAGAAACTAGAGAGAAGTTAGAACAATTGATGGAATGTGTGGATCTCTTAAGGAGCCCATATATATATAGAGTTTTACATGTACAGGTGTCGATTACATAGGAAGTACACGTCACAATGTGTTAGAAGGGTATAAGAGTAAACAAAAATACATTTAAAACTCGGGCTAACGTCTTAAGGCTTGGACAGATGTCTTAAGGCTTAGACAAAGGTTTTAAGGCTCGGCCAGACATCTTAAGGCTCAAGCTCTAGACATGTCAGGCCGCAGGTCATTCCTTATGCCTAAACACTCATAACTATACTTTTTCCAATGCTTCTTCTTGAATGACTTAGTGCATGGTGATTTTCCACTAGACATAGATTTGTCATGAGATACTTACTTTGCATCTCTTAAATGTGTTGCACTTACCAATTTTGGTATAATAGACTAACAAGAGGTATTATGTTAGTAATAATAAAAGTAATAATATAATACAAGTAGTAAAAAACTTATTTTAAGTAAATAGTACCATGTCAAAATTTCGATGGCCAAGGCACATATTATCCAATAACTTCTTGGACTCTGGTAGCATCAAAAGGCATCGGTAATGGACAATGATTGATAAATTATTATTCGCCAATGATTTGGAAAATATTGATTATGAATCTTTCGATCATTGCTAAAATGTTATATCGTTCCAATAGCAACATAGTCTGTAAATGATGGATATTTCAATAAACATTTCATATTCTGTAAAACATTTAAGTGTTAAATATAATATAAAATAAAAATAATATACCATTTAGATAAGAGTTAAATCTTACCAAGAATGATTCATAAAATGGAGAAGGACTCTCATGCGAGGTAGCTATTAGAAGGACATTCTCATCAAAATATTCTTCTAATGGATGGTAAGAATGCATTGATTGCATTTGAGAATTGAACTATCATATGATTGCATTGGCATTCACGACATATATGGGTCTAATAGGATGACTATATCCCATAGAGGACATAGGTTGGCCATGAGATTGCGTGAGTGGCATGCATGACATGGATGGTGGCATGCCTGGCCAATAGGGCATGCCTTGATTGTAGTATGGTTGCATGCACGCCATGTCTTTGTGATGTCCCATCTTGGTAACTCTAAAATTTATTTAAAATGGAAATCTCACTTAACATTATGGCCTTAAAGGAGTTCAATTCATCTTCAACTTTATTCAACTTCTCTTTATTGACCATCTCATACCTTTGTTTTAGAATATTGAAAAACTCCATATAACCATCATATTGGCTTCCCCTAGCATGACTAGGATTATCGGGTCCAAATGCATAATATATCACATCTTTCCCTGGTTGTTCGATTATTTCACCCCTATTTATTTTTTCTTAAATTGTTCTCTACAAATAATAAAGCGATAAAGTATATTATACATTATTACATCAATATGCAAAAATCATAACACAAACTTTGTATCAAGTTAAATTACTAAACAACATATTGAGTTGTTCTTCTCCTCTTTTATTCATTGGTTTTAACTTCTTCTTTTTTTGGGTTTCTTTATTTCTATATACAATTTAGCTCGGGTAATCGGCCTACCCAATTCAGCTTTCTACATAAATTAAATAAATTTATTAACCAATTTATTAACTTAAATTAGAGGAAAATAAATATTAAAATAGTTATAAATTAACAACTTAATATTACAATTCTTTATCTAACTTCAGGATTTGATGACCTTCTAGTACGATTAGGAAGAATATTCTACATTTGTATATTTTGATGTACTTCCCTAATGATTTGAAATTCATGTATATGTCTATAATCTACAAATTCTTTCCATAATTGGGGTTCAATCCAAGGGTGATCTTTAGGGATTTTGTATAGTTCTTGTTCATTAAGTGGTTTCGAGTATGGAAACATATAATTTATGGCCATTTTGGAAGTTTTGTATTCCTTTCATGCCTTATTTGCAATCGTGTAGCACTTGTTTAACTAATTATCGGTGACTTTAAAATGATTATTTAAAATGATTATGTAAAAAATAAATTTTAGAGGTGATATAATACAAAAATGATATAACATGTAATTAATTATAAAACAAAAGAGACTTACATAAATAGTTTTCTATATCAAGTACTTTTCAACTTCTTCAACCTTAGTCCAATCATTTATATCGATTTTTATACTTGACTTCACAAGTCTACCAATAAAAGGTTTCAAATGTTGGCTATTTTCTCCAATGGATTACCAATTGCATCGAATTGAATATGTATTCTATCATCTAGATTAAGTAGAGTGTCAACTATATTAGCCTAACCCCTTCTTTTTAAATGCCCCAATGGATTATTTGGATCTACAATCTCTGGCACCCTAGGATCCATGAAATATCTACAAAAATGATGAAATAGAAACTAATTCATAATTTTAAATCTAAACATATAAACAAGAGTTATTAGAATAATATAGAACATATATTCCTTCAAAATCACTTCGAGTCCATGACGAAAAATCATCGTCATCAACTAGATCATCACATACATTAGGAAATTTGTTTGAAAAATGAATAATATTGGATAACGTATCAAGCATGTCATCATCTTCTAAAGCATCACAATGGTAGAACTCTTTTTGTGGAGGCATTAACACAACAAACCATCTTGTATCAATTTGATCGCTCAAGTAAAATACTTGTTTTGCATGAAGTGCTAACATGAAAGGATCATTGTTGTTTGTTTTACAACACACAGAAATCGTGCAAGCATACACGGTCACAAGTAATAAAGATTTGTAAGAAAAGTATCGTTCCCACGAGGATTTGTTACTATAGTTTGTTGATTACTAAAATTGTATCTTTCTAATTTTATCCAAAATAATCGATGATTAAGAAAAAAGTAAAAAGAAAATAAGAGAACTCTAGGATTGCAATTTTTCACCAAACTAATCCACTCAAATCATGTTATTTTCTTTTGATTTATATTTTTTTGTACATTTAATTTGTCAACCGAAAACTTCTTTTTTATTCATACATCTCTTCCGAGCTCCGTATAAACACACCTCATTAAATTAATTCACTATATCTCTATGAGAATTAAATTCACCAAGATTCATTACGTTCTAAGTTTTCAAAAGGCCACACATACAATTAGGGTATATTCCTATCCTTCATCATACATGTCTTTCTATTTATGAGCAATACATACAAATGCCTCTTCCAAGTTTATTCATGTGCCACGGATAGTTTTGATAAGATTCGTAAATAATCAAAAAGCATTAAGCACAAAATAGAACGAACAAATCAAACGTCTTATAAATCTTTCAAAAATAGTTAAAATCAAAGCTTCATAAATTTAGATCAAATGCAACCCTAGAAAAATTAAATTACTTCATTAAATTAAAATAAAAATACAACAAGTACAGAAAAATAAGAAGAAGAAGAAGGGAAATTAAAACATCACATAGCGAAAATATTTGGCAAACGCAGAACACAACAAAAGCCAAAAAATGGCTTCTGCGTGTTCTGCAGTCCAACCCCTAACACAAAATAATCTCCAAAACTCAAACTCTACCAAAAAAAACTCTTAACTCTATCATAATATCACCTATTTATAGCTAAAAAATACATCAAAAATATTTGAAATTAATACACGCGGGGGACAATGAAGTATGGCGAAAATAATAAATTACACGCGTGGGGGACAAAAATTGTATTGAAAGTGGAATCGAAAAAGTGAGTGGAGATGCTGCGCATTTTTGTTTTTTTTCTTCCACGCTGCCACGTTTCGTGTTATGATTCGAGGAAACAATTCGTGGGACACGTGGTAGCATATCATTCGTTGAAGGGAATGGGCGCACGCAGAACTTATCGCACGGAATTGGGGCGCGCGAAACGTGAGGCAACGGCTGGAACAAGGACTTGATCCTGTGCTTTCGCATTCATTGTAAATAGCCACGTGTCGGAACATGATTTGCTTTAATATAAAGTGTGACACATGGCAGATTATGGTTCGTAGAATAATCGGGCGCACGTGGATCGACTGCACGGGAAAGGGGCACACGAAGGAGGGGACAGATCTGCACGGCGTCAAACGGGTGGGTCCCACGCTGCACGCCGGCCTGCGCGGCAGGTGGGCCCCACTCGGGCACCGAGCCGCGTGAACAGGAATTCTGCAACCACTCGCGTTGGTCGGGTGTGCTTGTAACGCGCGCATCTGGCCGTTTATTTTCTGATCGGACGGTCCGCATTGCGCGCTTGCATTAGGGCGCGTGGCTTCTTCTCACCTGCGCAGAATTTAAAACTTTCCTTAATTGTATTTTGACCCACAAATATATTTAAAATTAGATTTTGAACTTTCTTAAATTACAGTTAAGCCCTTTGCTAATTTTAAATTAAATTTTTAAACTTTTAATAATTATAATTAAGCCCAAATTCAATTTAAATTATATTTTCGATTTTTAGAAATTGTAATTAAGAACTATATTATTTGAAATTATATTTGTGGACATAAATATGAAATTAAGTACATTTTCGATACAAATTATTTAATTTTAGTAAAAATGTATTTCTTAACACATAAAAGGTAAATATTAATTTATTTAACTAAAATTAAACAAAAATGTAAAGAACATAGCAATTATCATTAATAAAATCGATGAAAATAACTGTATAAAATACAGTTATCAATCATCAGTATGACCTATCTTGGATAAGTTTACAAAGGTAAATATAAAATCATCTATTTTATATCCAACATCGATAGCATCTTCGATCCAATCACACAAGAATACTATTTCATGGAAGGCTTTATAATCATGTTCTCAAATTTCTTGAATTATACCATAATATGTTCTATTAAAAAGTACAACATTACCATCTTTTGAACTAGAAAATAGCCCAGTTTGTGCAACCATCATCACACCACTATTCTGGTTTACTCAGAATTTTTCCCTTGCTTGTGTCATAAACCTCGAACCATTAATTGTGAAACTAGAATATGATTTGACTTTGAATTTTGTACCATGTGCAACCATTCTAAATTTTCTGTTATTTTATGATTGGGTTTGTTGAGTTCAACTTGAATCTATGCATATATAAACATGAAATTTGTTTAAAATAAAGTTTTAAAACATTATATAGAACTACTACTGAATTCTTGTATGTGACACTTACTTACAAAACCAATTAATAAGTTATCGCTTATGTTCATAATACAACCATTTTTGTCCTCTTTTTTTTTATAACGTGGATTAGTCTTCAGTAAGTTCAAATGCATTATGTGATATTATGCAAGATATATCAATTATGTGTCATTACTTACTCTATGTATGGTTGTGCCTTATTATTATTTACCAAAATGATTCGGTGTGCTTTTTCCCATCGAGTGAGATCAATGAACAATTTCTTACTTCCATTGAGCATAAGGTTACCTACTTGGATCATGTTACATTCTAAGAACAACTTGTGCATAGGATTCCCAATTTCAGTGCAACCAAAGTATTTAGAATAAAACTCAATGGACTATTCAGAAATGTAATGTTCCACCATACATCATTTAGGATAATTTCTATTATTTACATATCATTTAAGGACTTACATGTATCTCTCAAAAGGATACATCCACCTTAAGTAAGTATAACCACACAATTGAACCTCTCAAGTAGACATAAATTCTCCACAACACCTTTTCATAAAGAGTTTAACTCACCAATTGATATAGATTTATTGCATATTGTATTGAAGAATGAACAAAGACGAATTATTGATAATTAAACATGATTTGGAAGAATTAACCAATTAGCAACTAGTAATAACTATTGTATTAAGATATGACAGTCATGTGACTTCAATCTATAAAGTTTCTTATCCGTTATAGACATAAAATTTCTTAAGTTGGTTAAGTAACCATCACGAAATTTCACACCCACAAAACATTTACAAAACATATCCTTCTCTTTTGTTGACATTGTATATGATGTTGGGGGTAGGTATTTTCGATTCTCATCATTTTTCACCAGTGGTGCCAATTTAGGTTGTATGCCTAGTTTCTTTAATTCCATCCTTCATTTTTCCATGTGTATTAAGTAATGTACCAATTAAGTATTTGCATACATTTTTCTCAATATGAATGACATCTAAGATGTGACGAATGTGTAGGTCTTTCCAATAAGGCAATTCCCAAAATATTAATTTTTTATTCCAACAATCATGATCTACTCATTAAGTAACATTTTCATTTTCACACCTTTTATTAGTTGACCTCTTTCGTTTCCTTTTATTAGTGAGTATTCTTTTTTTCATCTTCCTATATCATTTGTATGTCATACTATTCAATCGCCTTAATATCTCAAAACCTCACAAAGGTTTTGGTATAGGATCGTGATCTTCTTCACCATCAAAAGGTTTTTTTTGGTATCTAAACTTGTGTCTAGATGACAAAAACCTTATATGTTCTCTATAAGACATCTTTTTTCCATGAACAAGATAAGTTGCAAAAATGTCATTGCTACAAATAGGGTATCCCATATAACCTTTGTTGCATGTCGTGAGTTCTCATAGGCAGAAAAATCATTAATTATCCATAAAAGAATTCCGCTCAAGTTAAAGTATTATTCTTTATGTGCATGATAAACATTTACAATATCATTCCATAACATCTTTAAAAATATTAATATATATAAAACATGAAATATATATATATATATATATATATATATATATATATATATATATATATATATAATTTTAAGCTTAAATGAAATTAGTTAAAATACATGTAATAATAATTCTAAGCTTGAATAACAACATGAAATACATGTAATAATAATAACATGAAATACATGTAGTAATAATAATTTTAAGCTTGAATAAAATTAGTTAAAATAAATAAATAAAAAAATTACTTTTTTCTTCTAAGCTTGAAAAAATACACAACATACACAATATAAAAATATATATAAACAACCAACACCACGTAATACACATTCAAATAACAAAATAATTTTACAAAACTCTTATAAAACTAGAAAATATCAATAATAAGTGTAAAATAATTCATAGAAATACTTACAAGAATAAAACAAGTGAGAAAATGAAGGAAATGAAGGAAAATGGTGTTTGGTAAGTGAGAAAGTGAAAAAAAATGGGTAAGAAAAAATTGAGTATTATGCTTAAAAATAGTGGATCTAGATTAGAAATTGAAGAGGAACAAAACCCAATTGATGGCGCTAAAAATGCTAGTTAGAATTGAATTGAAATGGACAAAGAAATTTGAGCAACGCTTTTTTTTTGGAAATGAGGAGACACAAGAAAAAACTATCAAAAAATGGGAGGAAGAAGAAAAAGGAAAAAAAGGCACATAACATCAATTCTACACGTTAATCGATGTTACACATGGCACGCAACGTTGGTTCTATGCACCAACTGATGCAAGCCACATGTAGCGTCGGTTAACACGTAAGATTGACGCTACTCGTTATGTGAAGCCACATGTAGCATCAATCCTACGTGTCAACTGACGCAAAATTATGGGTCATTTGACATGTACAACTGACACTATAAGTAAATTTGCATCGATTCATGTGTACAACCGATGCTATTTTTTGATTTTTTAACAATTTTTTAAGTCAGTTTTAAGGAAAAACAAACTTTAGAACTCGACTTACATACTCTTTATTATAGTAGTGAAAATTATTAAACAAAATATAATATTAAATAAATACATTTAAGAGCAACATTTGACAATACATGCCCTTAAGTGATGTATGCTTGTAAGGATGAATAAAAGATATTTACCCCCTAATAAGAAAAAAGATAAAAAAAAAGATAATATATATAAAAATTAAAATATGCATTTAAAAAAAATATTAAAGTATATTACTGGTCCTCAAACTTTAATTAAAGTTTTACGTAAATATCTAAAATTTTCAAACATACTATTTTAATCCAAACTTTTAAAACCTCACACATAGGTCCTTAAACTTTTAAATCCTATAATTTATTCCTAAAACTATTAAAATTTTACATATATATCTTAGCTTGACTACTAAAATACATATTTGTGAATCAAAAATTTAGCATGAATTTTTAAAAGTTAGGGAATAAATCATATGATTTAAAAGTTTAGGGACCTATGTGTGAAGTTTTAAAAAGTTTGATTACCAAATCATATGTTTTAAAAATTTGAGAATCTATATGTGAATTTAGTTCAAGTATGGAAACCAATAGTGCACTTTAGGGTTTAGGATTTAGAATTTAGGATTTAAGGTTTAGGGATTATGGACCAATAAAAGTTGGAATGGTAGAGGCCTTTGGTGTCTCCTCCAATCAAGAATTAAGGCCTCATAATCACCAGCTAATATGCTTTTATCTCATAACTTTCTAGATTCATGGTTCAATATTGTGGTGTCCTATGCATAGAGGAAGCAAACCAATCCATCCCAAATGTGGTAGTTAAACTCTACTGCAGTGACGATACTGTAGGGAAGGTCTTGCAGAAAAATAGGTTGATGGCAGGATGATAAAAATCTTAACACCTCTCACTCTTATTACTTTTTTCCATATTGAAAAAAAGAAAAAAAAATATGAAAAGGTCATCTTATTCAAAACCCCCATTATGAAATCTTTTCTCTCCCACTTCACACATTGGAACACATTATTCGTATAGAGAGAGAGAAGCACTTTGACAACTTCTTAACCCAAAATGACTAGAAAGAGGACAAGTGATGAGTGCTCAAAAAGCACTAAAATTACCATGATTTTATGCACATTAATTGATTAAAAATATATATATTTATATAATTTTATCATATATTTATATATATTTGTATTTTCAGAATCACGGGTATTTTTATTGTTTTTTAGGTATTTTTGCTTAAAAACATAACTTAAAGACTCAAAAAGGAATACTGGAGGCAATACATCACAAATATATTCATAAATAAATGAGGAAAAGTCAACAAATATGGAAAAATTGGACAAAATGGGTCAAAAATGTCAAAAAGGAGGAAATCGTGCCGCCCAGCCAGCTCTCCATTACGCGCGCGCCCGCGCCCATCAGTGCCCAATCCCGCATGCGTCTCTATACGCCCCTACTGCTGTCTGCGCACGCCCTTGCTCTAGTCTGCACGTGCTATTGCCCATCTGTGTGCGCCACTGCCCATCTGCGCGCGGTAACTAGCCACACATCACCATGACGTCATCAATATGACATCATCATTCACTACGTATTTCCACCATTTGTAATCATTTTTTCACCCACTTTTTATTCCTTTCTTCCCCTATAAATACCCCCATTCTCTTCATAACTAAACACACCTAAAAAACCCATATTATCTTCTCTTTCTTTCTCTCATATCTTAGTTTTTAAGTTTTTCTTAGTTTTTAATTTTTTCTTAGTTAATTTCTCTTAGTTTTAGAGTTGTTCTCTTTTTGAGAAGAACTAGTTATGTTTTTGTAATTTATTTGTTTTTTGATTCAATAAATGGGAGTGAAAATCCCGTTTGGAGGTTTTCCAGCAATAAAGTTAGCATCAAAGTACTGTAAGGATTTTATTTTCTTTGCAGTTATTTTTAATGCTTTATTCTTACATGTTATATTTAATTTTTCTGTGATTAAATTTAACTTTGCTAGCTATTTGTAAACATGATATAATAATAACGTTGTTATGCTTGCCAAATATTATTTAGGTAAAAATCTCTAAAATAAATTGATTTTATTTTTATTCAAGATTTTATATTAAAAATGTTAGAGAGAAATATATTATTTTTCATTACAAACTTAAATCTGAAAATTAGATTTTAAAGTTTAAATATTCTGTCTGATTTAGAGTAATGCTCTTTTATTTGTTGGTACAATCATCCAATAGTTAGAGTAAAGCTCTATTTCAAAAGTTTTTACAAGGATTATTATTCAAAAATGTATTGACAACATATTTTTAGTAATGATTTTAAAACATGAAAGTTAATCTTGGGATAACTAAATTCTTAGGTTTAATTTGGACACCTTGAATAAAGTTTAAACTATCTAACCCCACCAAAGGTGGCATTTAAATGGTTCATTTTCAATCTCTTAGAAAAAGGAATTAATTTAATTAACCAAATTAGTTATCAACCCCACCCAGAGGTGTTAATTGATTTGTTTAGTTAACAAAGAATATCTAACCCCACCAAAGGTGCTATTCATATAAAAAAGAGAGAATCAATAAATATCAATCTATATCTTTAATAACCTAAATAATATGAGAAAGCATAATTACTTAGTTATTATATCCATCAATACTCCACTATTATAAATGATAAAATTTGCATCAATGTTTATTGAATCTGTATCTATGTTTATTTTTATATTATTAGATTAGAAACAACACAAAACACAAATATCGTGACAGGATGTTTAGGATTTAATTTCATTTTTAAAAGTTTGAATAATAAATTAAAAACCACATATATTCCTTCCTTAGATCGACCTTGGGAGTATACTTATCATTTTCTACAAAATGATTCGTGCACTTGCAGGAGTTTTATAAATATAAAACCAAAGTATTGGCTGGATCGACGATACTGGTTCTGCTCTTCAATAGGTTCCTTTCTTTAGGGTATTTTGGGGAACAAATCTTGTGGAGATGGGGTGGGGCCTATTGTTGTGTGTTTTGGAACACACATAAAATCATGCAAGCATACACGGTCACAAGTAATAAAGATTTGTAAGTAAAGTATCATTCCCACGAGGATTTGTTACTATAGCTTGTTGAGTACTAAAATTGTATCTCTCTGATTTTATCCAAAACAATCGTTGATTGAGAAAAAGGTAAAAAGAAAATAAGAAAACTCTAGGATTGCAATTTTTCACCAAACTAATCCACTCAAATCATGTTATTTTCTTTTGGTTTATATTTTTTAGTACATTTAATTTGTCAACCGAAAACTTCTTTTTTATTCATACATCTCTTCCGAACTCCGTATAAACACACTTCGTTAAATTAATTCACTATATCTCTATGAGAATTAAATTTAATAAGATTCATTAAGTTCTAAGTTCTAAAATGGCCACACATATAATTAGGGTATATTCCTATCCTTCATCATACATGTCATTCTATTTACGAGCAATATACACAAAAATTCCTTTCTCAAGTTTATTTTCATGCCACAAATCGTTTTGATAAAATTCGTAAATAATCAAAAAGCATTAAGCACAAAATAGAACGAACAAATCGAACGTCTTATAAATCTATCAAAAATAATTAAAATCAAAGCTTCATATATTTGAATCAAATGCAACCCAAGAAAAATTAAATTACTTCATAAAATAAAAATAAAAATTACAACAGATACAGAAAAATAAGATGAACAAGAAGGAAAATTAAAACATGAAGAAACAAAAATATTTGGCACACGCAGAACACAACAAAAGCCAAAAAATGGCTCCCGCGTGTTCTCAAGTACCCAAAACCGAACACAAAATAATCTCCAAAACTAAACTCCGAAAAACTTTTTCCTAACTCTAAAATACATCCCCTATTTATAGCCTAAAACATACATCAGAAATATTACATTTTTTTTTATCAAAATGCGTATAAATTTTGTATCAAAAAACAAAAATTATGCGAATCAATTTTCGTATCGAAAATTGTTAATTAATACACGCGTCAGACAGGGCGCCGATTCTGCATTTTTTTTAAATCAAAGTGTATACCATGTGTCAACGTTTGATTCGCTGCAGGTAATAGTGCGGACACGTGGCAGCTCTTCATTGGTTACGGGAAAATGGGCGCACGATTTCTTGTCGCACGGGAGCCAATGGCTGCATCGAGGGGTGCCATCCAGCGCAGTCGCGCCTATTATACCATGCCACGTGTAGAAAGTGTGACACGTGGCCTTATCTGACTCGCCCAACTGATTAGTGCAAACACGTGGCACCATTTTATTAGTTGAAGATCCGGTTGCACGAAGGGATCGGTGCACGGGATGAGAGGCGCGCGATGTGGGGGACAGCGGCTGCAACGCGTCAGAACGTGGGTCCCACTCTGCACGCCGGCCTGCGTGGCAGGTGGGCCCCACTCGGGTGCCGAGCCGCATGAAATGGAATTTTCTGCATCCACTCGCTTTGGTCGGATGTGATCAACACGCGCCAATCCTAGCCGTTTAGGATTTGATCGGACGGTCCACGTGCCAAGCGTGCAGATTGCTGCGTGGCTTCTTCCCTGCTACGCAAAATAAATAATTTTTGTGATTTCCATTTTCACCCACAAATATATTTAAAATTACATTTTAAACTTTTTTTAATTGCAATATAACCCTTTTGTTAATTTAATTAAATTTTAAACTTTTAATAATTAAAATTAAGCCAGATTTTAATTTAAATTATATTTTCAACTTTTATAAATTGCAATTAAACACTCTTTTATTTGAAATTATATTTTTGGACAAAAATTTACAATTAAGAACGTTTTCGATACAATTTATTTAATTTTCTTAAAATATATAAAAAAACAGAAAATACTAATTAATTAAACTAAAATTAACTAAAAATAAAGAAAACATAGCAATTACTATTAATAAAATATGTGAAAATAACTATATAAAATACAGTTATCACCTATAGCTTAGAAGATTAGAGCACATGGCTACAAACCACGGTGTCGGGGGTTTGAATCCCTCCGCGCCCACAACCAACCAAAAAAGGAAGGACTTTTCCCTTTGGGGTAGGAAAATTATGATTGAGATTGTGTACCCCAAGCTATGGAATCTGGGTGTGGTCCTTTATTCGAAATAGAATGGCCTTACTCTTCCTTTTTTTCTATTTATCGCTAATTGTGATAAAATTAAATATATAGTATGTCAAGCCCGAATCATCCTATTTTTTTTATGCCCCACTATTCTACCATCTTGAAAAAAAGAAGATATGAGATACCTTGATAATAGATATAAATAATTGTTCCCAAGGAACCTTCTATCGAAGATTGGCTGCTGATACATGAACCAAAGCATTCATTTCTTTCCAATTGTTATTATCTTTATAACTATTACCAAATAAATGACCATAACAAACATAAAAAAATGAAAAAGTATGAACTCGCTCCTTAGAATTCTTAAATCCAAGAAATGATATTTCTGATGTATTATGTAAATTTTGTGTAATGTAAACATCAAATAATTCTCTATGGTGAAACAAAATATCTCTCATTTCCCACTCAAAGAAATTATTATTTTGGGTTTCAAAAGGAATGTTATTATGCTACCTTGAATATTACACTAATCCTTTGAATCTGGTACCAACAAGTACCATCCCTCATAGAACAACATTCTCTTTCAAACCTTTCAACCAATAAATTAATACAGTCATGTAGAGCAACTTTTGCTAAAACTTGAGCAGTTTCTTGAAAACTCGCTTTGGATATGAAACTTTAAGTATTTAATGATACTTTTGTTATTCCCAATAAGATGCATCAATAACTAATCATTTCCTCTAAAACATGCCCCATTCGTTTAGCTCGTAACAACCCAATAAGTTCTCCAGGAAAAATAATTGACATTCCATCTTCTAAAACCAACACATTCAATGTTATTTGATATACAATAATTTATATATGTTTATTATGGATATGCACCCCCTAAGATTGATAAACCGTTTGGATCTTATTAACCAAAGAGATACGACTTTGCACTATAGTTAACTCAACACCAATCAAGAATCCCCAAGGAACTTCAAGAACTCTTGTTATATGTTCGTTCCAACTCTCCACTCTCCTTTCTAGGTTCATCAATAGTTAATCAATTAAACGTACTTCTAACACTTGTTCCACTTTTTGAAAACCTTGTGTTTTATCGCCAAATTTCGATTTTTCATATATAAATGTAATTAATGTATCTCTTTTGGAAAGGATTTCTCTTGGCCATAAGCAATTGCTCCTGGGGCTACCAAATAAGGCTTTGCTGATCTTATTATGATAGAATCCATTTGAACAATGATAATTGGGATCATAATTATGATGAAGAAAATGCTAATTTAAGTTGAATGGATTGAAAAGGATGTTGCTACATGGATCAGAATTAGAAATTCTGCTAAAATGATAATTGATACAATAGAAGTACAAGATATCAACCAATTTCATTCTTTTAACTAACTAGAGAAGAATTTATAAGTTGATAAAACCCGATGGGTGGTAAAAATAATATTTTAAAAAGAAAATCTTATAATATTTTTTCCTCCCAAAAGGTCACGGAGGCGTGCAAAGGCTTCTTGAGGCCAAATAGAGATTATCCCTTAAGTGCAAAGGCAGAAAGGAGCTTGATTGCAAGACCCACCCATTGAGCAAAGAAAAAGGTCAGCCTTAGTGATCTGACGGTGCAGAGTGGAAGGATAATCACTCAATGAATAAAAGTTACTCTAGGGATAATAGGTTGATCTTTCCCAAGAGCTCACATCGATGGGAAGGTTTGACACCTCGATGTTGGCTTTTCACCACTTGGGATCATAGTATATTCAAAGGGTTAGGTTGTTCACCCAATAAAGTAGTATGTGAGATAGGTTCGAATGTCGTGAGATAGTTCGATCTATATCTAGTGTGGGCATTGTGTATTGAGAGAACCTTTCCCTAGTACGAGAGGATAGGGAATGACATACCTCTAGTGTACCATTTATCACGCTAATGGAAAACACTAGGTAGCCAAGTGTAGAGTAGATAATGGCTAAAAGCATCTAACTAGTAAGCCCATCTCAAGATGAGAGCTCTTCTATTCCAACTTGCCTGTGAGCTTACGGTAGCACAACCACGAATGTGATGGGTTTTTCTCGCCTATAGGGGTGGAGTGACAAAAGTTATGAGAATTCAAGGGAAGGTCACGATGAGACCAGTCGCTTATCATTACAATTGGTGTCAAGTGGAATTGCATTGATGTATGTAGTTGAGGCATACTAATAGACCGATAGACTTGAACCTTATTCCTGCATGACCCAATTAATTCGATCAGGAACTTACCATCTATTTTCATTGTTCAACTCTTCAATAGTATGAAAAAACCAAAAGCTTTGCCCTTCCTCTCTATCTATCCAAGGGATGGAAGAGCAGAGGCCTTTGGTCTCCCCTATTGTCAAGAATTGGGACCTCACAATCACCAACCATTATGCTTTTTTCTCATGCCTTTCTTCATTCATGGTTCGATATTTTGGTGTCCTAGGCATAGAGGAACCACACTAATTCATCCTAAACTTTGTGGTTAAACTCTACTACGGTGATGATACTATAGGCGAGGTCTTACGGAAAATAGGTTGGCGCCAGGATGATGAAAAGCTTAGCACCTGAATACTTGTTCTAGTAATTTTATTTTTTAAGATTTATGATTTAGGGTTTAAGATTTATTGACTAATAAAAGTGTATTATTGGTAAGTTAATATTTTTATTCTTGTTTAAAATATACATTTTAATTACTGACTTTTTACTTTACTTATTTTACTTTTGATTATAAATAACATTTATATCAATTCTAAACTCACGTGAGGCTAGGTAAATTTGCAGTTGTTTATTAGAATAAAAGCCCAAGTGGTCCAATTAGTTTTTAAAATTAGCACTTTTACCTCAAAATTTTGGATGTTAATTATTTATTACATTAATTTTTAAAAAGCTTGAGGAAGTTAACTTGTTTTTTTTAATGTTTGAAATTTAAATTTATTTTTGGAGGTAGACCACTTATATAGACCCATATGTCTTTTTTTTCTTTTTTCAATATATTTTTATAATGTGACTCGATATAAATGGTGTAGTTGTAAGAACATGTCTAAATGTATATACTACTAATTTTTACCTTTTATTAAACATACATGTAAGAAACATGCGTAGAAAATTGATTTTAAATGTATCTTTTCATAGGTACCAAAGTTGTACCATCAAAAAAATAAAAATAAAAAACTAAAATGAACTTTTTTTTAATAAAAAAAAAAATCCTGTGTATCATCCCCCCTTTTTGTGTTTGTCATAAATTGGTTTTAAATTGATTTTTCAATTGACATACGAAGAATTAAAAAAAATCAATAAACATAATATTTTACAAAGTTTTTACATTCTTATATCTTAATAGTTGAGATTTATAAGTGAGTAAAAAACATTACTCACTTAAATCTCAATTATTGATATATAAAAGTATAAAAAATAAATAATATTTTATACCCACTTATTATATATTTTAAAAAAATAACATTTCTAACAATAATTTCCTTTGAGATAAAACTTTGTATGCAATAATTGAATTACGAGTTATACACCAAATTAGAAGATTATTTTCAAAAATTAACAATAACTTTATAGGCATTGGACATGGTTATTTGAATTAAGAAACCTTACTTGATCAAAAAATCATGCATATATTAATAGTTTTTATACATGTAATTATATATCAAAAATAGAGTACTTTTTTAGAAAAATATAATTATATTCATTTAAATCAAAATAATCACAACAACAATTAAATAAAGAAAGTGAAAATACATCATATTATCGTAAGAATTCTTAAAAATCATATGTAATACAAGAAAAAATATTTTTCAAGTGTTCGTCTTTAACTTTCTGAGTTCTTCAACCTCTAAGTATGATTATTCAAGACTTGAAATCTTCAAGATTTGAACTACAATAATACTTATCAATGTCAATTTTTTAAAAAGATTAGGTAGGATTGTCCTCCATGGATCTGTGAGACAGAAAAACTCATTAAGACCTTGGACCACCATAATAGGTGGTAGCCTTTAGCCCTATATGCTTAAGTTTAAGCATTGTTTGGACTTGATTGGTATTTATAGAAGATGATCACCCTTATGGGCTTTTAGATGATGATTATTTGATAATATGGAGAATTTCATATTTGACAAACTTGTTTCCGTTTTGAGCCAAGGTGGAGATTTATTATTTATTATTGGCCCAAAACTTCAAGCCCATCTATTTTTTTCTCAGCTTGTACCCTAGCTATATATATATATCAGTTTCCCTTCCTACTATATTGATAGCTACCTCCAAAGCTGCCAGGGAGAATAGAACTATAGCTGTAGAAAAAAGAGCAGCAACTAGCGTGGAGAAAGCAGAGAGCAAATTCAAATATCATATTGAATTAGACCATAACTATCATTTGAATAAATTGAAGACTTCATCTCTGACAAAGATTAGAATTTCTCTCCGGTTTGTGCGAAAAGCTTGCGGCAACAGGAGAAATGGAAGGTCTCAATCGATATCATTTGTATGGTAATATTTGATTTAATAACAAGTTTGTTAATTTATTTTACTATATATTACCAATAAATTAGAGAGTTATATTTTGTGGGTATATTTAGATTTTGGTATAATTTGTGAACTTCTTTAAAAATTGGTGTTTGTATATTCATTTGATTATTAATGAATTTTCCTCGGTCTACCGTTGTTAGTGGAGTAGAATTTTACATTAAAAAGTTGAACCACTTAAATTATTAAGTGCGATTTATTTTTCTCATCGCTATTATTTTCTTTGTTATCCATTATTATATATTTGTGCAACCAAAATTGGACCCGATCTTTGCTTCCGCAAATGCTAATTTATAACAAATTGGTATCAGAGCATTGGGTTATTCTGCTATTTATTGGAACTGATCAAGTTTGCTCTTTTGGATTTATTTTGAGCTTTTGGTTATCTTATTGGTTTCATATTTTCTGGGTAATGCTTCTGTTTATTTAATATTGGGTTTTCTATCATGGCGGTAAATTATGAAATTGAGAAATTCAATGGTAGAAATGATTTCAGTCTTTGGTGTATGAAGATGCGGGCCGTATTAGTTAAAGAAGGGCTCGTTAAGACACTTGAAAGCAAGGATAAATTTCCAGAAAAATTGACTAATGAAGAAAAAATGCATTAATAGAAAATTCTCTCAGTTCAATTCATTTATCCTTATCTGATGAGGTACTGCATGAAGTTGGTGATGAGGAATCTCTTGCTGGGTTATGGCTTAAATTGGAGAAGAATTTGTATATGACCAAGTCTTTGACAAGTCAATTATATTTGAAATAACGTTTGTATACATTCAGAATGTTAGAAGGTACACCTTTACACGATCACTTTGATGAATTTACTAAAATTATTCATAATCTAAAAAATGGTGGTGTTAAGATTGATGACGAGGATCAGGCCTTAGTTCTATTATGTTCTTTACCTCATTCATTTGAACATTTTGTTGATACCATGCTATATGGGCGAGACACTATTTCTTTGGAAGATGTCAAAGCAGCTTTGAATTCCAGAGAGTTGAAGAAAAAGGTGTCTACAACCAACAATGATAATAAGAGTGGTTTATTTGTCAAAGGTAGAAATCAAGAAAAAGGCACAAGCAATAATAGAGGCAAGTCTAGATCTAAATTTAGAAAAAGAAAAGATAAATGCAATTATTATTGTCAGGAAAGACCTTTGGAAAGTAAATTTTCCAAAACTCGAAAGGTAAAGGAAAATCTACCACAATGTCTTACGGTACTAATGATATTCTTTGGTGTTACTTGAGATAGTTTTGGTTCCTATGGAGAAAATGTTCTATCAGTATCTATTGATTCTCCTAGAGATGTTTGGATTCTTGATTCAGGTTGCACTTACCATATATGCCCTAGTAGAGATTGGTTTGCTTCTTATCAATCTATTGATGTGGGTGTTGTCTTGATGGGAAACAATATGTCCTGTAAGGTTGTTGATATTAGTACTGTTCGAATTAAGATGCACGATGGTATTGTTAGAATTTTGAAAGATGTTCGTCATGTTTCATATTTGAAAAAAAAAACTTGATATCTTTGGGTACTCTTGATTCACAAGACTATAAGTATATAGCTGAAGGTGGAGTTTTAAGAGTTAGTAAAGGTGTTCTCGTTGTTATTAAAAAGCAATTGTCTTGTGGCCTCTATATGCTTCAGGGTAGCACTATTATTTGTAGTGTTTCAATTTTGTGCTCGTCATATCAAGATTCAAACACTACTCGATTATGGCATATATAGCTAGGGCATATGAGTGAGGTAGGGAAGTCTATTTTGAGAAAAATGGGATTTGCTTTATTGTCAGAAAACTGGGGAGCTTGATTTCTATGAGCACTATGTTTATGGAAAGCATCACGGGGTTAAGTTCGGTACATCCAATCCATAAAATGAAAGGTACTGTTGATTATATTTATTCAGATCTTTGGGGTCCTTCTCGTGTTGTGTCTAAGGGTAGTACTCGATATATGTTGACTTTTATTGATGACTTCTCACATCATGTTTGGGTGTATTTTCTGAAGAATAAGAATGATGCGTTCTCAAAATTTTTGAAATTCAAGGCTTGTATAGAAAATCAAACAAGCAAGAAAATCAAGCATTTGAGAACTGATAATGGTTTGGAATTTTGTGACAGTCAGTTTAATGAGTTCTGTGAAAGAAATGGCATAGTGAGACACCGCACTATGCGTCATACACCATAACAAAATGGAGTAGGAGAATGTATGAATAGGACTCTCTTAAAAAGAGCTCGTTGTATGCTCTTTCAAGATGACTTAGATAAATCCTTTTGGGCTTAAGCTTGTAACCATGCCTGCTATTTGGTGAATCAATCTCTATCAACTGCAATTAATTTGAAGACCCCGTTTGAGGTATTCTTTGGTATTCCTGCTAATTATTCTAATTTGAAAGTTTTTGGTTGTCTTGCTTATGCTCATGTTAATGATGCTAAACTTGAGCCTAGGGCATTGAAATGCATATTTTTGGGGTATTCTTCTGGGGTGAAGGGTTATGGATTATGGTGTGTTGAACCCAAGTCACCTAAATTTTTGATTAGTAGAGATGTTAAGTTTGATGAATTTTCCATGTTTGAAAAAAAAGAGTCTATTGTTGTAGATAAAGACCACAATGTTAGTGAGCAGGTGGAGCTTGAGAGTGGAGCTCCTAGTCAAGTGCAAGATGGCACTGGGATCGACCATTTGTAGATGAGATAGATGATTACGCTCACGATGTAGTAGAGAAGAGCAATATGAGCAACCATATAGTATTGCTTGGGGTAAAGGAATAAGAGAGATTCGATGCCACTGGACGTACGTAGATGTAGACTTAATTTCTTTTACATTATACGTATCAGTGCATTGAGGTGCATAAACCTTCTAGTTATCATGAAGGCATCACGTGTGATGAGTTTGTTTAGTGGCTAGTTGCTATGAATAAAGAGATTGAATCACTTCATAAGAATCATACTTGGGAATTGGTGAAACTACCTAAGGGCTAGAAGATTGTTGGAAACAAAATGGATCTTCAAGAAAAAAAGGTATACCTGAGGTTGAAGCAGCTAGGTTCAAGGCACGTGTTGTTGCAAAGGGCTATTGTCAGAAGAAGTGTATTGACTTCAATGAAGTATTTTCACCTGTTATGAAACATAGCTCTATTCGTGTGTTGCTTGCTATGGTTACATTGTTTGACATGGAATTAGAACAACTTGATGTCAAGACAACCTTTTTACATGGTGAGCTTGAATAACAAATATATATGCAAAAACCAGAGGGGGTTTTTGTTCCAGGTAAGGAAGTTCATGTTTGTTTATTGAAAAAGTCTTTATATGGGTTGAAGCAATTCCCTAGATAGTGGTATAAACAGTTTGATTCTTTTATGATTGATCATGGTTACTCTAGGAGTGATTATAATAGTTGTGTTTATCATAAAAGATTTCATGATGGTTCATCCATTTATTTGTTGCTTTATGTTGATGACATGCTTATTGCTTCCAAGAATAAGTTTGAGATTCAAAAATTAAAGTCTCAACTTAGTGGTGAGTTTGAGATGAAATATTTGGGTACAACAAATAAAATTTTGGGCATGGAAATTTACAGGGATAGACAAGCAGGGAAGCTTTATTTGACTCAGAAAAGTTATATTGAAAAAGTTCTTGAACACTTTGGTATGATAGAATCCAAACCTCTGAGTATGCTATTAGTTGTGCATTTCAGGCTTTCTTTGGATTTGTCACCACAATTAGAAGAACAAGAGCGGTACATGTCTCAGGTTTCATATGCTAGTGTCATTGGTAGTTTGATGTTGGGGGGGGGGGTGGGGGGGGGGGGGGGTGGGGGGGGGGGGGGGTGGGGGGGGGGGGGGGTGGGGGGGGGGGGGGGTGGGGGGGGGGGGGGGTGGGGGGGGGGGGGGGTGGGGGGGGGGGGGGGTGGGGGGGGGGGGGGGTGGGGGGGGGGGGGGGTGGGGGGGGGGGGGGGTGGGGGGGGGGGGGGGTGGGGGGGGGGGGGGGTGGGGGGGGGGGGGGGTGGGGGGGGGGGGGGGTGGGGGGGGGGGGGGGTGGGGGGGGGGGGGGGTGGGGGGGGGGGGGGGTGGGGGGGGGGGGGGGTGGGGGGGGGGGGGGGTGGGGGGGGGGGGGGGTGGGGGGGGGGGGGGGTGGGGGGGGGGGGGGGTGGGGGGGGGGGGGGGTGGGGGGGGGGGGGGGTGGGGGGGGGGGGGGGTGGGGGGGGGGGGGGGTGGGGGGGGGGGGGGGTGGGGGGGGGGGGGGGTGGGGGGGGGGGGGGGTGGGGGGGGGGGGGGGTGGGGGGGGGATAAATTTGTGTTGCAACTTTGAACGGAGATAACTTTTGAAGCGGGTATCCAAACGACTATTATAATATATCAAGTCGAAGCTCGTATCAAATTACACAATGTGATTTGGTCTCGCTAAAGAAAATCATTTCGGTACCCAAATTCCATCGTTTACATCACCTAAAGAGGGTTTAAAGTTTTTGTCGCACCATTTTCATTTTACTTAATTCCGGTTTTATTCAATATAGCTATAAAGGATATATTGGTGTCGACCTAGGTCTGTTTATTTATGTGTTCAATCAGTTTGTATTCTTCAAAAAATTTAAGAGAAGACAAAATGAAAGGGGATGTTGTTCACATTTTCAAAAACAACAAAACATTTGATAAATTTGTGTTGCAACTTTGAACGGAGATAACTTTTGACGCGGGTATCCAAACGACTATTATAATATATCAAGTCGAAGCTCGTATCAAATTACACAATATTATTTGGTCTTGCTAAGGAAAATCATTTCGGTACCCAAATTCCATCGTTTACATCACCTAAAGAGGGTTTAAAGTTTTTGTCGCACCATTTTCATTTTACTTAATTCCGGTTTTATTCAATATAGCTATAAAGGATATATTGGGGTCGACCTAGGTCTGTTTATTTATTTGTTCAATCAGTTTGTATTCTTCAAAAAATTTAAGAGAAGGAAAAATGAAAGGGGATGTTGTTCACATTTTCAAAAACAACAAAACATTTGATAAATTTGTGTTGCAACTTTGAACGGAGATAACTTTTGAAGCGGGTATCCAAACGACTATTATAATATATCAAGTCGAAGCTCGTATCAAATTACACAATGTGATTAGGTCTCGCTAAAGAAAATCATTTCGGTACCCAAATTCCATCGTTTACATCACCTAAAGAGGGTTTAAAGTTTTTGTCGCACCATTTTCATTTTACTTAATTCCGGTTTTATTCAATATAGCTATAAAGGATATATTGGTGTCGACCTAGGTCTGTTTATTTATGTGTTCAATCAGTTTGTATTCTTCAAAAAATTTAAGAGAAGACAAAATGAAAGGGGATGTTGTTCACATTTTCAAAAACAACAAAACATTTGATAAATTTGTGTTGCAACTTTGAACGGAGATAACTTTTGACTCGGGTGTCCAAACGACTATTATAATATATCAAGTCGAAGCTCGTATCAAATTACACAATGTGATTTGGTCTCGCTAAAGAAAATCATTTCGGTACCCAAATTCCATCGTTTACATCACCTAAAGAGGGTTTAAAGTTTTTGTCGCACCATTTTCATTTTACTTAATTCCGGTTTTATTCAATATAGCTATAAAGGATATATTGGTGTCGACCTAGGTCTGTTTATTTATGTGTTCAATCAGTTTGTATTCTTCAAAAAATTTAAGAGAAGACAAAATGAAAGGGGATGTTGTTCACATTTTCAAAAACAACAAAACATTTGATAAATTTGTGTTGCAACTTTGAACGTAGATAACTTTTGACTCGGGTGTCCAAACGACTATTATAATATATCAAGTCGAAGCTCGTATCAAATTACACAATGTGATTTGGTCTCGCTAAAGAAAATCATTTCGGTACCCAAATTCCATCGTTTACATCACCTAAAGAGGGTTTAAAGTTTTTGTCGCACCATTTTCATTTTACTTAATTGCGGTTTTATTCAATATAGCTATAAAGGATATATTGGTGTCGACCTAGGTCTGTTTATTTATGTGTTCAATCAGTTTGTATTCTTCAAAAAATTTAAGAGAAGACAAAATGAAAGGGGATGTTGTTCACATTTTCAAAAACAACAAAACATTTGATAAATTTGTGTTGCAACTTTGAACGGAGATAACTTTTGACTCGGGTGTCCAAACGACTATTATAATATATCAAGTCGAAGCTCGTATCAAATTACACAATGTGATTTGGTCTCGCTAAAGAAAATCATTTCGGTACCCAAATTCCATCGTTTACATCACTTAAAGAGGGTTTAAAGTTTTTGTCGCACCATTTTCATTTTATTTACTTCCGGTTTTATTCAATATAGCTATAAAGGATATATTGGTGTCGACCTAGGTCTGTTTATTTATGTGTTCAATCAGTTTGTATTCTTCAAAAAATTTAAGAGAAGACAAAATGAAAGGGGATGTTGTTCACATTTTCAAAAACAACAAAACATTTGATAAATTTGTGTTGCAACTTTGAACGTAGATAACTTTTGACTCGGGTGTCCAAACGACTATTATAATATATCAAGTCGAAGCTCGTATCAAATTACACAATGTGATTTGGTCTCGCTAAAGAAAATCATTTCGGTACCCAAATTCCATCGTTTACATCACCTAAAGAGGGTTTAAAGTTTTTGTCGCACCATTTTCATTTTACTTAATTCCAGTTTTATTCAATATAGCTATAAAGGATATATTGGTGTCGACCTAGGTCTGTTTATTTATGTGTTCAATCAGTTTGTATTCTTCAAAAAATTTAAGAGAAGACAAAATGAAAGGGGATGTTGTTCACATTTTCAAAAACAACAAAACATTTGATAAATTTGTGTTGCAACTTTGAACGGAGATAACTTTTGACTCGGGTGTCCAAACGACTATTATAATATATCAAGTCGAAGCTCGTATCAAATTACACAATGTGATTTGGTCTCGCTTAGGAAAATCATTTCGGTACCCAAATTCCATCGTTTACATCACTTAAAGAGGGTTTAAAGTTTTTGTCGCACCATTTTCATTTTACTTAATTCCGGTTTTATTCAATATAGCTATAAAGGATATATTGGTGTCGACCTAGGTCTGTTTATTTATGTGTTCAATCAGTTTGTATTCTTCAAAAAATTTAAGAGAAGACAAAATGAAAGGGGATGTTGTTCACATTTTCAAAAACAACAAAACATTTGATAAATTTGTGTTGCAACTTTGAACGGAGATAACTTTTGACTCGGGTGTCCAAACGACTATTATAATATATCAAGTCGAAGCTCGTATCAAATTACACAATGTGATTTGGTCTCGCTAAAGAAAATCATTTCGGTACCCAAATTCCATCGTTTACATCACTTAAAGAGGGTTTAAAGTTTTTGACGCACCATTTTCATTTTACTTACTTCCGGTTTTATTCAATATAGCTATAAAGGATATATTGGTGTCGACCTAGGTCTGTTTATTTATGTGTTCAATCAGTTTGTATTCTTCAAAAAATTTAAGAGAAGACAAAATGAAAGGGGATGTTGTTCACATTTTCAAAAACAACAAAACATTTGATAAATTTGTGTTGCAACTTTGAACGGAGATAACTTTTGACTCGGGTGTCCAAACGACTATTATAATATATCAAGTCGAAGCTCGTATCAAATTACACAATGTGATTTGGTCTCGCTAAAGAAAATCATTTCGGTACCCAAATTCCATCGTTTACATCACCTAAAGAGGGTTTAAAGTTTTTGTCGCACCATTTTCATTTTACTTAATTCCGGTTTTATTCAATATAGCTATAAAGGATATATTGGTGTCGACCTAGGTCTGTTTATTTATGTGTTCAATCAGTTTGTATTCTTCAAAAAATTTAAGAGAAGACAAAATGAAAGGGGATGTTGTTCACATTTTCAAAAACAACAAAACATTTGATAAATTTGTGTTGCAACTTTGAACGGAGATAACTTTTGACTCGGGTGTCCAAACGACTATTATAATATATCAAGTCGAAGCTCGTATCAAATTACACAATGTGATTTGGTCTCGCTAAAGAAAATCATTTCGGTACCCAAATTCCATCGTTTACATCACCTAAAGAGGGTTTAAAGTTTTTGTCGCACCATTTTCATTTTACTTAATTCCGGTTTTATTCAATATAGCTATAAAGGATATATTGGTGTCGACCTAGGTCTGTTTATTTATGTGTTCAATCAGTTTGTATTCTTCAAAAAATTTAAGAGAAGACAAAATGAAAGGGGATGTTGTTCACATTTTCAAAAACAACAAAACATTTGATAAATTTGTGTTGCAACTTTGAACGGAGATAACTTTTGACTCGGGTGTCCAAACGACTATTATAATATATCAAGTCGAAGCTCGTATCAAATTACACAATGTGATTTGGTCTCGCTAAAGAAAATCATTTCGGTACCCAAATTCCATCGTTTACATCACCTAAAGAGGGTTTAAAGTTTTTGTCGCACCATTTTCATTTTACTTAATTTCGGTTTTATTCAATATAGCTATAAAGGATATATTGGTGTCGACCTAGGTCTGTTTATTTATGTGTTCAATCAGTTTGTATTCTTCAAAAAATTTAAGAGAAGACAAAATGAAAGGGGATGTTGTTCACATTTTCAAAAACAACAAAACATTTGATAAATTTGTGTTGCAACTTTGAACGGAGATAACTTTTGACTCGGGTGTCCAAACGACTATTATAATATATCAAGTCGAAGCTCGTATCAAATTACACAATGTGATTTGGTCTCGCTAAAGAAAATCATTTCGGTACCCAAATTCCATCGTTTACATCACTTAAAGAGGGTTTAAAGTTTTTGTCGCACCATTTTCATTTTACTTAATTCTGGTTTTATTCAATATAGCTATAAAGGATATATTGGTGTCGACCTAGGTCTGTTTATTTATGTGTTCAATCAGTTTGTATTCTTCAAAAAATTTAAGAGAAGACAAAATGAAAGGGGATGTTGTTCACATTTTCAAAAACAACAAAACATTTGATAAATTTGTGTTGCAACTTTGAACGGAGATAACTTTTGACTCGGGTGTCCAAACGACTATTATAATATATCAAGTCGAAGCTCGTATCAAATTACACAATGTGATTTGGTCTCGCTAAAGAAAATCATTTCGGTACCCAAATTCCATCGTTTACATCACCTAAAGAGGGTTTAAAGTTTTTGTCGCACCATTTTCATTTTACTTAATTCCGGTTTTATTCAATATAGCTATAAAGGATATATTGGTGTCGACCTAGGTCTGTTTATTTATGTGTTCAATCAGTTTGTATTCTTCAAAAAATTTAAGAGAAGACAAAATGAAAGGGGATGTTGTTCACATTTTCAAAAACAACAAAACATTTGATAAATTTGTGTTGCAACTTTGAACGTAGATAACTTTTGACTCGGGTGTCCAAACGACTATTATAATATATCAAGTCGAAGCTCGTATCAAATTACACAATGTGATTTGGTCTCGCTAAAGAAAATCATTTCGGTACCCAAATTCCATCGTTTACATCACCTAAAGAGGGTTTAAAGTTTTTGTCGCACCATTTTCATTTTACTTAATTCCAGTTTTATTCAATATAGCTATAAAGGATATATTGGTGTCGACCTAGGTCTGTTTATTTATGTGTTCAATCAGTTTGTATTCTTCAAAAAATTTAAGAGAAGACAAAATGAAAGGGGATGTTGTTCACATTTTCAAAAACAACAAAACATTTGATAAATTTGTGTTGCAACTTTGAACGGAGATAACTTTTGACTCGGGTGTCCAAACGACTATTATAATATATCAAGTCGAAGCTCGTATCAAATTACACAATGTGATTTGGTCTCGCTAAAGAAAATCATTTCGGTACCCAAATTCCATCGTTTACATCACCTAAAGAGGGTTTAAAGTTTTTGTCGCACCATTTTCATTTTACTTAATTCCGGTTTTATTCAATATAGCTATAAAGGATATATTGGTGTCGACCTAGGTCTGTTTATTTATGTGTTCAATCAGTTTGTATTCTTCAAAAAATTTAAGAGAAGACAAAATGAAAGGGGATGTTGTTCACATTTTCAAAAACAACAAAACATTTGATAAATTTGTGTTGCAACTTTGAACGGAGATAACTTTTGACTCGGGTGTCCAAACGACTATTATAATATATCAAGTCGAAGCTCGTATCAAATTACACAATGTGATTTGGTCTCGCTAAAGAAAATCATTTCGGTACCCAAATTCCATCGTTTACATCACCTAAAGAGGGTTTAAAGTTTTTGTCGCACCATTTTCATTTTACTTAATTCCGGTTTTATTCAATATAGCTATAAAGGATATATTGGTGTCGACCTAGGTCTGTTTATTTATGTGTTCAATCAGTTTGTATTCTTCAAAAAATTTAAGAGAAGACAAAATGAAAGGGGATGTTGTTCACATTTTCAAAAACAACAAAACATTTGATAAATTTGTGTTGCAACTTTGAACGGAGATAACTTTTGACTCGGGTGTCCAAACGACTATTATAATATATCAAGTCGAAGCTCGTATCAAATTACACAATGTGATTTGGTCTTGGTAAGGGAAATCATTTCGGTACCCAAATTCCATCGTTTACATCACCTAAAGAGGGTTCAAAGTTTTTGTCGCACCATTTTCATTTTACTTAATTCCAGTTTTATTCAATATAGCTATAAAGGATATATTGGTGTCGACCTAGGTCTGTTTATTTATGTGTTCAATCAGTTTGTATTCTTCAAAAAATTTAAGAGAAGACAAAATGAAAGGGGATGTTGTTCACATTTTCAAAAACAACAAAACATTTGATAAATTTGTGTTGCAACTTTGAACGGAGATAACTTTTGACTCGGGTGTCCAAACGACTATTATAATATATCAAGTCGAAGCTCGTATCAAATTACACAATGTGATTTGGTCTCGCTAAAGAAAATCATTTCGGTACCCAAATTCCATCGTTTACATCACTTAAAGAGGGTTTAAAGTTTTTGTCGCACCATTTTCATTTTACTTACTTCCGATTTTATTCAATATAGCTATAAAGGATATATTGGTGTCGACCTAGGTCTGTTTATTTATGTGTTCAATCAGTTTGTATTCTTCAAAAAATTTAAGAGAAGACAAAATGAAAGGGGATGTTGTTCACATTTTCAAAAACAACAAAACATTTGATAAATTTGTGTTGCAACTTTGAACGGAGATAACTTTTGACGCGGGTGTCCAAACGACTATTATAATATATCAAGTCGAAGCTCGTATCAAATTACACAATATGATTTAGTCTCTCTAAGGAAAAGCATTTCCGTACCCAAATTCCATCGTTTACATCACTTAAAGAGGGTTTAAAGTTTTTGTCGCACCATTTTCATTTTACTTAATTCCGGTTTTATTCAATATAGCTATAAAGGATATATTGGTGTCGACCTAGGTCTGTTTATTTATGTGTTCAATCAGTTTGTATTCTTCAAAAAATTTAAGAGAAGACAAAATGAAAGGGGATGTTGTTCACATTTTCAAAAACAACAAAACATTTGATAAATTTGTGTTGCAACTTTGAACGGAGATAACTTTTGACTCGGGTGTCCAAACGACTATTATAATATATCAAGTCGAAGCTCGTATCAAATTACACAATGTGATTTGGTCTCTCTAAGTAAAATCATTTCCGTACCCAAATTCCATCGTTTACATCACCTAAAGAGGGTTTAAAGTTTTTGTCGCACCATTTTCATTTTACTTAATTCCGGTTTTATTCAATATAGCTATAAAGGATATATTGGTGTCGACCTAGGTCTGTTTATTTATGTGTTCAATCAGTTTGTATTCTTCAAAAAATTTAAGAGAAGACAAAATGAAAGGGGATGTTGTTCACATTTTCAAAAACAACAAAACATTTGATAAATTTGTGTTGCAACTTTGAACGGAGATAACTTTTGACTCGGGTGTCCAAACGACTATTATAATATATCAAGTCGAAGCTCGTATCAAATTACACAATGTGATTTGGTCTCGCTAAGGAAAATCATTTCGGTACCCAAATTCCATCGTTTACATCACTTAAAGAGGGTTTAAAGTTTTTGTCGCACCATTTTCATTTTACTTAATTCCGGTTTTATTCAATATAGCTATAAAGGATATATTGGTGTCGACCTAGGTCTGTTTATTTATGTGTTCAATCAGTTTGTATTCTTCAAAAAATTTAAGAGAAGACAAAATGAAAGGGGATGTTGTTCACATTTTCAAAAACAACAAAACATTTGATAAATTTGTGTTGCAACTTTGAACGGAGATAACTTTTGACTCGGGTGTCCAAACGACTATTATAATATATCAAGTCGAAGCTCGTATCAAATTACACAATGTCATTTGGTCTCATTAAGGAAAATCATTTCGGTACCCAAATTCCATCGTTTACATCACTTAAAGAGGGTTTAAAGTTTTTGTCGCACCATTTTCATTTTACTTAATTCCGGTTTTATTCAATATAGCTATAAAGGATATATTGGTGTCGACCTAGGTCTGTTTATTTATGTGTTCAATCAGTTTGTATTCTTCAAAAAATTTAAGAGAAGACAAAATGAAAGGGGATGTTGTTCACATTTTCAAAAACAACAAAACATTTGATAAATTTGTGTTGCAACTTTGAACGGAGATAACTTTTGACGCGGGTGTCCAAACGACTATTATAATATATCAAGTCGAAGCTCGTATCAAATTACACAATATGATTTAGTCTCTCTAAGGAAAAGCATTTCCGTACCCAAATTCCATCGTTTACATCACTTAAAGAGGGTTTAAAGTTTTTGTCGCACCATTTTCATTTTACTTAATTCCGGTTTTATTCAATATAGCTATAAAGGATATATTGGTGTCGACCTAGGTCTGTTTATTTATGTGTTCAATCAGTTTGTATTCTTCAAAAAATTTAAGAGAAGACAAAATGAAAGGGGATGTTGTTCACATTTTCAAAAACAACAAAACATTTGATAAATTTGTGTTGCAACTTTGAACGGAGATAACTTTTGACTCGGGTGTCCAAACGACTATTATAATATATCAAGTCGAAGCTCGTATCAAATTACACAATGTGATTTGGTCTCGCTAAAGAAAATCATTTCGGTACCCAAATTCCATCGTTTACATCACCTAAAGAGGGTTTAAAGTTTTTGTCGCACCATTTTCATTTTACTTAATTCCGGTTTTATTCAATATAGCTATAAAGGATATATTGGTGTCGACCTAGGTCTGTTTATTTATGTGTTCAATCAGTTTGTATTCTTCAAAAAATTTAAGAGAAGACAAAATGAAAGGGGATGTTGTTCACATTTTCAAAAACAACAAAACATTTGATAAATTTGTGTTGCAACTTTGAACGGAGATAACTTTTGACTCGGGTGTCCAAACGACTATTATAATATATCAAGTCGAAGCTCGTATCAAATTACACAATGTGATTTGGTCTTGGTAAGGGAAATCATTTCGGTACCCAAATTCCATCGTTTACATCACCTAAAGAGGGTTTAAAGTTTTTGTCGCACCATTTTCATTTTATTTACTACGGTTTTATTCAATATAGCTATAAAGGATATATTGGTGTCGACCTAGGTCTGTTTATTTATTTGTTCAATCAGTTTGTATTCTTCAAAAAATTTAAGAGAAGACAAAATGAAAGGGGATGTTGTTCACATTTTCAAAAACAACAAAACATTTGATAAATTTGTGTTGCAACTTTGAACGGAGATAACTTTTGACTCGGGTGTCCAAACGACTATTATAATATATCAAGTCGAATTTGGTATCAAATTACACAATGTGATTTGGTCTCGCTAAGGAAAATCATTTCGGTACCCAAATTCCATCGTTTACATCACTTAAAGAGGGTTTAAAGTTTTTGTCGCACCATTTTCATTTTATTTACTTCCGGTTTTATTCAATATAGCTATAAAGGATATATTGGTGTCGACCTAGGTCTGTTTATTTATGTGTTCAATCAGTTTGTATTCTTCAAAAAATTTAAGAGAAGACAAAATGAAAGGGGATGTTGTTCACATTTTCAAAAACAACAAAACATTTGATAAATTTGTGTTGCAACTTTGAACGGAGATAACTTTTGACTCGGGTGTCCAAACGACTATTATAATATATCAAGTCGAAGCTCGTATCAAATTACACAATGTGATTTGGTCTTGGTAAGGGAAATCATTTCGGTACCCAAATTCCATCGTTTACATCACTTAAAGAGGGTTTAAAGTTTTTGTCGCACCATTTTCATTTTATTTACTTCCGGTTTTATTCAATATAGCTATAAAGGATATATTGGTGTCGACCTAGGTCTGTTTATTTATGTGTTCAATCAGTTTGTATTCTTCAAAAAATTTAAGAGAAGACAAAATGAAAGGGGATGTTGTTCACATTTTCAAAAACAACAAAACATTTGATAAATTTGTGTTGCAACTTTGAACGGAGATAACTTTTGACTCGGGTGTCCAAACGACTATTATAATATATCAAGTCGAAGTTCGTATCAAATTACACAATGTGATTTGGTCTCGCTAAAGAAAATCATTTCGGTACCCAAATTCCATCGTTTACATCACTTAAAGAGGGTTTAAAGTTTTTGTCGCACCATTTTCATTTTACTTACTTCCGGTTTTATTCAATATAGCTATAAAGGATATATTGGTGTCGACCTAGGTCTGTTTATTTATGTGTTCAATCAGTTTGTATTCTTCAAAAAATTTAAGAGAAGACAAAATGAAAGGGGATGTTGTTCACATTTTCAAAAACAACAAAACATTTGATAAATTTGTGTTGCAACTTTGAACGGAGATAACTTTTGACTCGGGTGTCCAAACGACTATTATAATATATCAAGTCGAAGTTCGTATCAAATTACACAATGTGATTTGGTCTCGCTAAAGAAAATCATTTCGGTACTCAAATTCCATCGTTTACATCACCTAAAGAGGGTTTAAAGTTTTTGTCGCACCATTTTCATTTTACTTAATTCCGGTTTTATTCAATATAGCTATAAAGGATATATTGGTGTCGACCTAGGTCTGTTTATTTATTTGTTCAATCAGTTTGTATTCTTCAAAAAATTTAAGAGAAGACAAAATGAAAGGGGATGTTGTTCACATTTTCAAAAACAACAAAACATTTGATAAATTTGTGTTGCAACTTTGAACGGAGATAACTTTTGACGCGGGTATCCAAACGACTATTATAATATATCAAGTCGAAGCTCGTATCAAATTACACATTATTATTTGGTCTTGCTAAGGAAAATCATTTCGGTACCCAAATTCCATCGTTTACATCACTTAAAGAGGGTTTAAAGTTTTTGTCGCACCATTTTCATTTTATTTACTTCCGGTTTTATTCAATATAGCTATAAAGGATATATTGGTGTCGACCTAGGTCTGTTTATTTATGTGTTCAATCAGTTTGTATTCTTCAAAAAATTTAAGAGAAGACAAAATGAAAGGGGATGTTGTTCACATTTTCAAAAACAACAAAACATTTGATAAATTTGTGTTGCAACTTTGAACGGAGATAACTTTTGACTCGGGTGTCCAAACGACTATTATAATATATCAAGTCGAAGCTCGTATCAAATTACACAATGTGATTTGGTCTCGCTAAGGAAAATCATTTCGGTACCCAAATTCCATCGTTTACATCACCTAAAGAGGGTTTAAAGTTTTTGTCGCACCATTTTCATTTTACTTAATTCCGGTTTTATTCAATATAGCTATAAAGGATATATTGGTGTCGACCTAGGTCTGTTTATTTATGTGTTCAATCAGTTTGTATTCTTCAAAAAATTTAAGAGAAGACAAAATGAAAGGGGATGTTGTTCACATTTTCAAAAACAACAAAACATTTGATAAATTTGTGTTGCAACTTTGAACGGAGATAACTTTTGACTCGGGTGTCCAAACGACTATTATAATATATCAAGTCGAAGCTCGTATCAAATTACACAATGTGATTTGGTCTCGCTAAGGAAAATCATTTCGGTACCCAAATTCCATCGTTTACATCACTTAAAGAGGGTTTAAAGTTTTTGTCGCACCATTTTCATTTTACTTACTTCCCGTTTTATTCAATATAGCTATAAAGGATATATTGGTGTCGACCTAGGTCTGTTTATTTATTTGTTCAATCAGTTTGTATTCTTCAAAAAATTTAAGAGAAGACAAAATGAAAGGGGATGTTGTTCACATTTTCAAAAACAACAAAACATTTGATAAATTTGTGTTGCAACTTTGAACGGAGATAACTTTTGACTCGGGTGTCCAAACGACTATTATAATATATCAAGTCGAAGTTCGTATCAAATTACACAATGTGATTTGGTCTCTCTAAATAAAATCATTTCCGTACTCAAATTCCATCGTTTACATCACCTAAAGAGGGTTTAAAGTTTTTGTCGCACCATTTTCATTTTACTTAATTCCGGTTTTATTCAATATAGCTATAAAGGATATATTGGTGTCGACCTAGGTCTGTTTATTTATTTGTTCAATCAGTTTGTATTCTTCAAAAAATTTAAGAGAAGACAAAATGAAAGGGGATGTTGTTCACATTTTCAAAAACAACAAAACATTTGATAAATTTGTGTTGCAACTTTGAACGGAGATAACTTTTGACTCGGGTATCCAAACGACTATTATAATATATCAAGTCGAAGTTCGTATCAAATTACACAATGTGATTTGGTCTCGCTAAATAAAATCATTTCCGTACTCAAATTCCATCGTTTACATCACCTTAAGAGGGTTTAAAGTTTTTGTCGCACCATTTTCATTTTACTTAATTCCGGTTTTATTCAATATAGCTATAAAGGATATATTGGTGTCGACCTAGGTCTGTTTATTTATTTGTTCAATCAGTTTGTATTCTTCAAAAAATTTAAGAGAAGACAAAATGAAAGGGGATGTTGTTCACATTTTCAAAAACAACAAAACATTTGATAAATTTGTGTTGCAACTTTGAACGGAGATAACTTTTGACTCGGGTGTCCAAACGACTATTATAATATATCAAGTCGAAGCTCGTATCAAATTACACATTATTATTTGGTCTTGGTAAGGGAAATCATTTCGGTACCCAAATTCCATCGTATACATCACTTAAAGAGGGTTCAAAGTTTTTGTCGCACCATTTTCATTTTATTTACTTCCGTTTTATTCAATATAGCTATAAAGGATATATTGGTGTCGACCTAGGTCTGTTTATTTATGTGTTCAATCAGTTTGTATTCTTCAAAAAATTTAAGAGAAGACAAAATGAAAGGGGATGTTGTTCACATTTTCAAAAACAACAAAACATTTGATAAATTTGTGTTGCAACTTTGAACGGAGATAACTTTTGACTCGGGTGTCCAAACGACTATTATAATATATCAAGTCGAAGCTCGTATCAAATTACACAATATGATTTGGTCTCGCAAGGGAAAATCATTTCGGTACCCAAATTCCATCGTTTACATCACTTAAAGAGGGTTTAAAGTTTTTGTCGCACCATTTTCATTTTACTTACTTCCGGTTTTATTCAATATAGCTATAAAGGATATATTGGTGTCGACCTAGGTCTGTTTATTTATGTGTTCAATCAGTTTGTATTCTTCAAAAAATTTAAGAGAAGGAAAAATGAAAGGGGATGTTGTTCACATTTTCAAAAACAACAAAACATTTGATAAATTTGTGTTGCAACTTTGAACGGAGATAACTTTTGACTCGGGTGTCCAAACGACTATTATAATATATCAAGTCGAAGCTCGTATCAAATTACACAATATGATTTAGTCTCTCTAAGGAAAAGCATTTCCGTACCCAAATTCCATCGTTTACATCACTTAAAGAGGGTTTAAAGTTTTTGATGCACCATTTTCATTTTACTTACTTCCGGTTTTATTCAATATAGCTATAAAGGATATATTGGTGTCGACCTAGGTCTGTTTATTTATGTGTTCAATCAGTTTGTATTCTTCAAAAAATTTAAGAGAAGACAAAATGAAAGGGGATGTTGTTCACATTTTCAAAAACAACAAAACATTTGATAAATTTGTGTTGCAACTTTGAACGTATATAACTTTTGACTCGGGTGTCCAAACGACTATTATAATATATCAAGTCGAAGCTCGTATCAAATTACACATTATTATTTGGTCTTGGTAAGGGAAATCATTTCGGTACCCAAATTCCATCGTATACATCACTTAAAGAGGGTTCAAAGTTTTTGTCGCACCATTTTCATTTTATTTACTTCCGGTTTTATTCAATATAGCTATAAAGGATATATTGGTGTCGACCTAGGTCTGTTTATTTATGTGTTCAATCAGTTTGTATTCTTCAAAAAATTTAAGAGAAGACAAAATGAAAGGGGATGTTGTTCACATTTTCAAAAACAACAAAACATTTGATAAATTTGTGTTGCAACTTTGAACGGAGATAACTTTTGACTCGGGTGTCCAAACGACTATTATAATATATCAAGTCGAAGCTCGTATCAAATTACACAATATGATTTGGTCTCGCTATGGAAAATCATTTCGGTACCCAAATTCCATCGTTTACATCACTTAAAGAGGTTTTAAAGTTTTTGTCGCACCATTTTCATTTTACTTACTTCCGGTTTTATTCAATATAGCTATAAAGGATATATTGGTGTCGACCTAGGTCTGTTTATTTATGTGTTCAATCAGTTTGTATTCTTCAAAAAATTTAAGAGAAGACAAAATGAAAGGGGATGTTGTTCACATTTTCAAAAACAACAAAACATTTGATAAATTTGTGTTGCAACTTTGAACGGAGATAACTTTTGACTCGGGTGTCCAAACGACTATTATAATATATCAAGTCGAAGCTCGTATCAAATTACACAATATGATTTGGTCTCGCTATGGAAAATCATTTCGGTACCCAAATTCCATCGTTTACATCACTTAAAGAGGGTTTAAAGTTTTTGTCGCACCATTTTCATTTTACTTACTTCCGGTTTTATTCAATATAGCTATAAAGGATATATTGGTGTCGACCTAGGTCTGTTTATTTATATGTTCAATCAGTTTGTATTCTTCAAAAAATTTAAGAGAAGGAAAAATGAAAGGGGATGTTGTTCACATTTTCAAAAACAACAAAACATTTGATAAATTTGTGTTGCAACTTTGAACGGAGATAACTTTTGACTCGGGTGTCCAAACGACTATTATAATATATCAAGTCGAAGCTCGTATCAAATTACACATTATTATTTGGTCTTGGTAAGGGAAATCATTTCGGTACCCAAATTCCATCGTTTACATCACTTAAAGAGGGTTTAAAGTTTTTGTCGCACCATTTTCATTTTATTTACTTCCGGTTTTATTCAATATAGCTATAAAGGATATATTGGTGTCGACCTAGGTCTGTTTATTTATGTGTTCAATCAGTTTGTATTCTTCAAAAAATTTAAGAGAAGACAAAATGAAAGGGGATGTTGTTCACATTTTCAAAAACAACAAAACATTTGATAAATTTGTGTTGCAACTTTGAACGGAGATAACTTTTGACGCGGGTGTCCAAACGACTATTATAATATATCAAGTCGAAGCTCGTATCAAATTACACAATATGATTTAGTCTCTCTAAGGAAAATCATTTCGGTACCCAAATTCCATCGTTTACATCACTTAAAGAGGGTTTAAAGTTTTTGATGCACCATTTTCATTTTACTTACTTCCGGTTTTATTCAATATAGCTATAAAGGATATATTGGTGTCGACCTAGGTCTGTTTATTTATGTGTTCAATCAGTTTGTATTCTTCAAAAAATTTAAGAGAAGACAAAATGAAAGGGGATGTTGTTCACATTTTCAAAAACAACAAAACATTTGATAAATTTGTGTTGCAACTTTGAACGTATATAACTTTTGACTCGGGTGTCCAAACGACTATTATAATATATCAAGTCGAAGCTCGTATCAAATTACACATTATTATTTGGTCTTGGTAAGGGAAATCATTTCGGTACCCAAATTCCATCGTATACATCACTTAAAGAGGGTTCAAAGTTTTTGTCGCACCATTTTCATTTTATTTACTTCCGGTTTTATTCAATATAGCTATAAAGGATATATTGGTGTCGACCTAGGTCTGTTTATTTATGTGTTCAATCAGTTTGTATTCTTCAAAAAATTTAAGAGAAGACAAAATGAAAGGGGATGTTGTTCACATTTTCAAAAACAACAAAACATTTGATAAATTTGTGTTGCAACTTTGAACGGAGATAACTTTTGACTCGGGTGTCCAAACGACTATTATAATATATCAAGTCGAAGCTCGTATCAAATTACACAATATGATTTGGTCTCGCTATGGAAAATCATTTCGGTACCCAAATTCCATCGTTTACATCACTTAAAGAGGTTTTAAAGTTTTTGTCGCACCATTTTCATTTTACTTACTTCCGGTTTTATTCAATATAGCTATAAAGGATATATTGGTGTCGACCTAGGTCTGTTTATTTATGTGTTCAATCAGTTTGTATTCTTCAAAAAATTTAAGAGAAGACAAAATGAAAGGGGATGTTGTTCACATTTTCAAAAACAACAAAACATTTGATAAATTTGTGTTGCAACTTTGAACGGAGATAACTTTTGACGCGGGTATCCAAACGACTATTATAATATATCAAGTCGAAGCTCGTATCAAATTACACAATATGATTTGGTCTTGCTAAGGAAAATCATTTCGGTACCCAAATTCCATCGTTTACATCACTTAAAGAGGGTTTAAAGTTTTTGATGCACCATTTTCATTTTACTTACTTCCGGTTTTATTCAATATAGCTATAAAGGATATATTGGTGTCGACCTAGGTCTGTTTATTTATGTGTTCAATCAGTTTGTATTCTTCAAAAAATTTAAGAGAAGACAAAATGAAAGGGGATGTTGTTCACATTTTCAAAAACAACAAAACATTTGATAAATTTGTGTTGCAACTTTGAACGGAGATAACTTTTGACTCGGGTGTCCAAACGACTATTATAATATATCAAGTCGAAGCTCGTATCAAATTACACATTATTATTTGGTCTTGGTAAGGGAAATCATTTCGGTACCCAAATTCCATCGTTTACATCACTTAAAGAGGGTTTAAAGTTTTTGATGCACCATTTTCATTTTACTTACTTCTGGTTTTATTCAATATAGCTATAAAGGATATATTGGTGTCGACCTAGGTCTGTTTATTTATGTGTTCAATCAGTTTGTATTCTTCAAAAAATTTAAGAGAAGACAAAATGAAAGGGGATGTTGTTCACATTTTCAAAAACAACAAAACATTTGATAAATTTGTGTTGCAACTTTGAACGGAGATAACTTTTGACGCGGGTATCCAAACGACTATTATAATATATCAAGTCGAAGCTCGTATCAAATTACACAATATTATTTGGTCTTGCTAAGGAAAATCATTTCGATACCCAAATTCCATCGTTTACATCACTTAAAGAGGGTTTAAAGTTTTTGATGCACCATTTTCATTTTACTTACTTCCGGTTTTATTCAATATAGCTATAAAGGATATATTGGTGTCGACCTAGGTCTGTTTATTTATGTGTTCAATCAGTTTGTATTCTTCAAAAAATTTAAGAGAAGACAAAATGAAAGGGGATGTTGTTCACATTTTCAAAAACAACAAAACATTTGATAAATTTGTGTTGCAACTTTGAACGGAGATAACTTTTGACTCGGGTATCCAAACGACTATTATAATATATCAAGTCGAAGCTCGTATCAAATTACACAATGTGATTAGGTCTCGCTAAAGAAAATCATTTCGGTACCCAAATTCCATCGTTTACATCACCTAAAGAGGGTTTAAAGTTTTTGTCGCACCATTTTCATTTTACTTACTTCTTGTTTTATTCAATATAGCTATAAAGGATATATTGGTGTCGACCTAGGTCTGTTTATTTATGTGTTCAATCAGTTTGTATTCTTCAAAAAATTTAAGAGAAGACAAAATGAAAGGGGATGTTGTTCACATTTTCAAAAACAACAAAACATTTGATAAATTTGTGTTGCAACTTTGAACGGAGATAACTTTTGACTCGGGTGTCCAAACGACTATTATAATATATCAAGTCGAAGCTCGTATCAAATTACACAATATGATTTGGTCTCGCTATGGAAAATCATTTCGGTACCCAAATTCCATCGTTTACATCACTTAAAGAGGGTTTAAAGTTTTTGTCGCACCATTTTCATTTTACTTACTTCCGGTTTTATTCAATATAGCTATAAAGGATATATTGGTGTCGACCTAGGTCTGTTTATTTATGTGTTCAATCAGTTTGTATTCTTCAAAAAATTTAAGAGAAGACAAAATGAAAGGGGATGTTGTTCACATTTTCAAAAACAACAAAACATTTGATAAATTTGTGTTGCAACTTTGAACGGAGATAACTTTTGACTCGGGTGTCCAAACGACTATTATAATATATCAAGTCGAAGCTCGTATCAAATTACACAATATTATTTGGTCTTGCTAAGGAAAATCATTTCGGTACCCAAATTCCATCGTTTACATCACTTAAAGAGGGTTTAAAGTTTTTGATGCACCATTTTCATTTTACTTACTTTCGGTTTTATTCAATATAGCTATAAAGGATATATTGGTGTCGACCTAGGTCTGTTTATTTATGTGTTCAATCAGTTTGTATTCTTCAAAAAATTTAAGAGAAGACAAAATGAAAGGGGATGTTGTTCACATTTTCAAAAACAACAAAACATTTGATAAATTTGTGTTGCAACTTTGAACGGAGATAACTTTGGACTCGGGTGTCCAAACGACTATTATAATATATCAAGTCGAAGCTCGTATCAAATTACACAATATTATTTGGTCTTCCTTAGGGAAATCATTTCGGTACCCAAATTCCATCGTTTACATCACTTAAAGAGGGTTTAAAGTTTTTGTCGCACCATTTTCATTTTATTTACTTCCGGTTTTATTCAATATAGCTATAAAGGATATATTGGTGTCGACCTAGGTCTGTTTATTTATTTGTTCAATCAGTTTGTATTCTTCAAAAAATTTAAGAGAAGACAAAATGAAAGGGGATGTTGTTCACATTTTCAAAAACAACAAAACATTTGATAAATTTGTGTTGCAACTTTGAACGGAGATAACTTTTGACGCGGGTATCCAAACGACTATTATAATATATCAAGTCGAAGCTCGTATCAAATTACACAATATTATTTGGTCTTGCTAAGGAAAATCATTTCGGTACCTAAATTCCATCGTTTACATCACTTAGAGAGGGTTTATAGTTTTTGATGCACCATTTTCATTTTACTTACTTCCGGTTTTATTCAATATAGCTATAAAGGATATATTGGTGTCGACCTAGGTCTGTTTATTTATGTGTTCAATCAGTTTGTATTCTTCAAAAAATTTAAGAGAAGGAAAAATGAAAGGGGATGTTGTTCACATTTTCAAAAACAACAAAACATTTGATAAATTTGTGTTGCAACTTTGAACGGAGATAACTTTTGACTCGGGTATCGAAACGACTATTATAATATATCAAGTCGAAGCTCGTATCAAATTACACAATATGATTTGGTCTCGCTATGGAAAATCATTTCGGTACCCAAATTCCATCGTTTACATCACTTAAAGAGGTTTTAAAGTTTTTGTCGCACCATTTTCATTTTACTTACTTCCGGTTTTATTCAATATAGCTATAAAGGATATATTGGTGTCGACCTAGGTCTGTTTATTTATGTGTTCAATCAGTTTGTATTCTTCAAAAAATTTAAGAGAAGACAAAATGAAAGGGGATGTTGTTCACATTTTCAAAAACAACAAAACATTTGATAAATTTGTGTTGCAACTTTGAACGGAGATAACTTTTGACTCGGGTGTCCAAACGACTATTATAATATATCAAGTCGAAGCTCGTATCAAATTACACAATATTATTTGGTCTCGCTAAGGAAAATCATTTCGGTACCCAAATTCCATCGTTTACATCACTTAAAGAGGGTTTAAAGTTTTTGATGCACCATTTTCATTTTACTTACTTCAGGTTTTATTCAATATAGCTATAAAGGATATATTGGTGTCGACCTAGGTCTGTTTATTTATGTGTTCAATCAGTTTGTATTCTTCAAAAAATTTAAGAGAAGACAAAATGAAAGGGGATGTTGTTCACATTTTCAAAAACAACAAAACATTTGATAAATTTGTGTTGCAACTTTGAACGGAGATAACTTTTGACGCGGGTATCCAAACGACTATTATAATATATCAAGTCGAAGCTCGTATCAAATTACACATTATTATTTGGTCTTGCTAAGGAAAATCATTTCGGTACCCAAATTCCATCGTTTACATCACTTAAAGAGGGTTTAAAGTTTTTGTCGCACCATTTTCATTTTACTTACTTCAGGTTTTATTCAATATAGCTATAAAGGATATATTGGTGTCGACCTAGGTCTGTTTATTTATTTGTTCAATCAGTTTGTATTCTTCAAAAAATTTAAGAGAAGACAAAATGAAAGGGGATGTTGTTCACATTTTCAAAAACAACAAAACATTTGATAAATTTGTGTTGCAACTTTGAACGGAGATAACTTTTGACGCGGGTATCCAAACGACTATTATAATATATCTAGTCGAAGCTCGTATCAAATTACACAATATTATTTGGTCTTGCTAAGGAAAATCATTTCGGTACTCAAATTCCATCGTTTACATCACTTAAAGAGGGTTTAAAGTTTTTTTTCGCACCATTTCATTTTATTTACTTCCGGTTTTATTCAATATAGCTATAAAGGATATATTGGTGTCGACCTAGGTCTGTTTATTTATGTGTTCAATCAGTTTGTATTCTTCAAAAAATTTAAGAGAAGGAAAAATGAAAGGGGATGTTGTTCACATTTTCAAAAACAACAAAACATTTGATAAATTTGTGTTGCAACTTTGAACGGATATAACTTTTGACTCGGGTGTCTGAACGACTATTATAATATATCAAGTCGAAGCTCGTATCAAATTACACATTATTATTTGGTCTTGCTAAGGAAAATCATTTCGGTACCCAAATTCCATCGTTTACATCACTTAAAGAGGGTTTAAAGTTTTTGTCGCACCATTTTCATTTTATTTACTTCCGGTTTTATTCAATATAGCTATAAAGGATATATTGGTGTCGACCTAGGTCTGTTTATTTATGTGTTCAATCAGTTTGTATTCTTCAAAAAATTTAAGAGAAGACAAAATGAAAGGGGATGTTGTTCACATTTTCAAAAACAACAAAACATTTGATAAATTTGTGTTGCAACTTTGAACGGAGATAACTTTTGACTCGGGTATCGAAACGACTATTATAATATATCAAGTCGAAGCTCGTATCAAATTACACAATATGATTTGGTCTCGCTATGGAAAATCATTTCGGTACCCAAATTCCATCGTTTACATCACTTAAAGAGGTTTTAAAGTTTTTGTCGCACCATTTTCATTTTACTTACTTCCGGTTTTATTCAATATAGCTATAAAGGATATATTGGTGTCGACCTAGGTCTGTTTATTTATGTGTTCAATCAGTTTGTATTCTTCAAAAAATTTAAGAGAAGACAAAATGAAAGGGGATGTTGTTCACATTTTCAAAAACAACAAAACATTTGATAAATTTGTGTTGCAACTTTGAACGGAGATAACTTTTGACTCGGGTATCCAAACGACTATTATAATATATCAAGTCGAAGCTCGTATCAAATTACACAATATGATTTGGTCTCGCTATGGAAAATCATTTCGGTACCCAAATTCCATCGTTTACATCACTTAAAGAGGGTTTAAAGTTTTTGTCGCACCATTTTCATTTTACTTACTTTCGGTTTTATTCAATATAGCTATAAAGGATATATTGGTGTCGACCTAGGTCTGTTTATTTATGTGTTCAATCAGTTTGTATTCTTCAAAAAATTTAAGAGAAGACAAAATGAAAGGGGATGTTGTTCACATTTTCAAAAACAACAAAACATTTGATAAATTTGTGTTGCAACTTTGAACGGAGATAACTTTTGACGCGGGTATCCAAACGACTATTATAATATATCAAGTCGAAGTTCGTATCAAATTACACATTATTATTTGGTCTTGGTAAGGGAAATCATTTCGGTACCCAAATTCCATCGTTTACATCACTTAAAGAGGGTTTAAAGTTTTTGTCGCACCATTTTCATTTTATTTACTTCCGGTTTTATTCAATATAGCTATAAAGGATATATTGGTGTCGACCTAGGTCTGTTTATTTATTTGTTCAATCAGTTTGTATTCTTCAAAAAATTTAAGAGAAGACAAAATGAAAGGGGATGTTGTTCACATTTTCAAAAACAACAAAACATTTGATAAATTTGTGTTGCAACTTTGAACGGAGATAACTTTTGACGCGGGTATCCAAACGACTATTATAATATATCAAGTCGAAGCTCGTATCAAATTACACAATATTATTTGGTCTTGCTAAGGAAAATCATTTCGGTACCTAAATTCCATCGTTTACATCACTTAGAGAGGGTTTATAGTTTTTGATGCACCATTTTCATTTTACTTACTTCCGGTTTTATTCAATATAGCTATAAAGGATATATTGGTGTCGACCTAGGTCTGTTTATTTATGTGTTCAATCAGTTTGTATTCTTCAAAAAATTTAAGAGAAGGAAAAATGAAAGGGGATGTTGTTCACATTTTCAAAAACAACAAAACATTTGATAAATTTGTGTTGCAACTTTGAACGGAGATAACTTTTGACGCGGGTGTCCAAACGACTATTATAATATATCAAGTCGAAGCTCGTATCAAATTACACATTATTATTTGGTCTTCCTTGGGAAAATCATTTCGGTACCCAAATTCCATCGTTTACATCACTTAAAGAGGGTTTAAAGTTTTTGTCGCACCATTTTCATTTTACTTACTTCCGGTTTTATTCAATATAGCTATAAAGGATATATTGGTGTCGACCTAGGTCTGTTTATTTATGTGTTCAATCAGTTTGTATTCTTCAAAAAATTTAAGAGAAGACAAAATGAAAGGGGATGTTGTTCACATTTTCAAAAACAACAAAACATTTGATAAATTTGTGTTGCAACTTTGAACGGAGATAACTTTTGACGCGGGTGTCCAAACGACTATTATAATATATCAAGTCGAAGCTCGTATCAAATTACACATTATTATTTGGTCTTCCTTGGGAAAATCATTTCGGTACCCAAATTCCATCGTTTACATCACTTAAAGAGGGTTTAAAGTTTTTGTCGCACCATTTTCATTTTACTTACTACGGTTTTATTCAATATAGCTATAAAGGATATATTGGTGTCGACCTAGGTCTGTTTATTTATGTGTTCAATCAGTTTGTATTCTTCAAAAAATTTAAGAGAAGACAAAATGAAAGGGGATGTTGTTCACATTTTCAAAAACAACAAAACATTTGATAAATTTGTGTTGCAACTTTGAACGGAGATAACTTTTGACGCGGGTATCCAAACGACTATTATAATATATCAAGTCGAAGCTCGTATCAAATTACACATTATTATTTGGTCTTGCTAAGGAAAATCATTTCGGTACCCAAATTCCATCGTTTACATCACTTAAAGAGGGTTTAAAGTTTTTGTCGCACCATTTTCATTTTACTTACTTCTGTTTTATTCAATATAGCTATAAAGGATATATTGGTGTCGACCTAGGTCTGTTTATTTATGTGTTCAATCAGTTTGTATTCTTCAAAAAATTTAAGAGAAGACAAAATGAAAGGGGATGTTGTTCACATTTTCAAAAACAACAAAACATTTGATAAATTTGTGTTGCAACTTTGAACGGAGATAACTTTTGACTCGGGTGTCCAAACGACTATTATAATATATCAAGTCGAAGCTCGTATCAAATTACACAATATGATTTGGTCTCGCTATGGAAAATCATTTCGGTACCCAAATTCCATCGTTTACATCACTTAAAGAGGTTTTAAAGTTTTTGTCGCACCATTTTCATTTTACTTACTTCCGGTTTTATTCAATATAGCTATAAAGGATATATTGGTGTCGACCTAGGTCTGTTTATTTATGTGTTCAATCAGTTTGTATTCTTCAAAAAATTTAAGAGAAGACAAAATGAAAGGGGATGTTGTTCACATTTTCAAAAACAACAAAACATTTGATAAATTTGTGTTGCAACTTTGAACGGAGATAACTTTTGACTCGGGTATCCAAACGACTATTATAATATATCAAGTCGAAGCTCGTATCAAATTACACAATATGATTTGGTCTCGCTATGGAAAATCATTTCGGTACCCAAATTCCATCGTTTACATCACTTAAAGAGGGTTTAAAGTTTTTGTCGCACCATTTTCATTTTACTTAATTCCGGTTTTATTCAATATAGCTATAAAGGATATATTGGTGTCGACCTAGGTCTGTTTATTTATGTGTTCAATCAGTTTGTATTCTTCAAAAAATTTAAGAGAAGACAAAATGAAAGGGGATGTTGTTCACATTTTCAAAAACAACAAAACATTTGATACATTTGTGTTGCAACTTTGAACGGAGATAACTTTTGACTCGGGTGTCCAAACGACTATTATAATATATCAAGTCGAAGCTCGTATCAAATTACACATTATTATTTGGTCTTCCTTGGGAAAATCATTTCGGTACCCAAATTCCATCGTTTACATCACTTAAAGAGGGTTCAAAGTTTTTGTCGCACCATTTTCATTTTATTTACTTCCGGTTTTATTCAATATAGCTATAAAGGATATATTGGTGTCGACCTAGGTCTGTTTATTTATGTGTTCAATCAGTTTGTATTCTTCAAAAAATTTAAGAGAAGACAAAATGAAAGGGGATGTTGTTCACATTTTCAAAAACAACAAAACATTTGATAAATTTGTGTTGCAACTTTGAACGGAGATAACTTTTGACGCGGGTATCCAAACGACTATTATAATATATCAAGTCGAAGCTCGTATCAAATTACACAATATTATTTGGTCTTGCTAAGGAAAATCATTTCGATACCCAAATTCCATCGTTTACATCACTTAAAGAGGGTTTAAAGTTTTTGATGCACCATTTTCATTTTACTTACTTCCGGTTTTATTCAATATAGCTATAAAGGATATATTGGTGTCGACCTAGGTCTGTTTATTTATGTGTTCAATCAGTTTGTATTCTTCAAAAAATTTAAGAGAAGACAAAATGAAAGGGGATGTTGTTCACATTTTCAAAAACAACAAAACATTTGATAAATTTGTGTTGCAACTTTGAACGGAGATAACTTTTGACTCGGGTGTCCAAACGACTATTATAATATATCAAGTCGAAGCTCGTATCAAATTACACAATATTATTTGGTCTCGCTAAGGAAAATCATTTCGGTACCCAAATTCCATCGTTTACATCACTTAAAGAGGGTTTAAAGTTTTTGATGCACCATTTTCATTTTACTTACTTCCGGTTTTATTCAATATAGCTATAAAGGATATATTGGTGTCGACCTAGGTCTGTTTATTTATGTGTTCAATCAGTTTGTATTCTTCAAAAAATTTAAGAGAAGACAAAATGAAAGGGGATGTTGTTCACATTTTCAAAAACAACAAAACATTTGATAAATTTGTGTTGCAACTTTGAACGGAGATAACTTTTGACTCGGGTATCGAAACGACTATTATAATATATCAAGTCGAAGCTCGTATCAAATTACACAATATGATTTGGTCTCGCTATGGAAAATCATTTCGGTACCCAAATTCCATCGTTTACATCACTTAAAGAGGTTTTAAAGTTTTTGTCGCACCATTTTCATTTTACTTACTTCCGGTTTTATTCAATATAGCTATAAAGGATATATTGGTGTCGACCTAGGTCTGTTTATTTATGTGTTCAATCAGTTTGTATTCTTCAAAAAATTTAAGAGAAGACAAAATGAAAGGGGATGTTGTTCACATTTTCAAAAACAACAAAACATTTGATAAATTTGTGTTGCAACTTTGAACGGAGATAACTTTTGACTCGGGTGTCCAAACGACTATTATAATATATCAAGTCGAAGCTCGTATCAAATTACACAATATGATTTGGTCTTGCCAAGGAAAATCATTTCGGTACCCAAATTCCATCGTTTACATCACTTAAAGAGGGTTTAAAGTTTTTGATGCACCATTTTCATTTTACTTACTTCCGGTTTTATTCAATATAGCTATAAAGGATATATTGGTGTCGACCTAGGTCTGTTTATTTATGTGTTCAATCAGTTTGTATTCTTCAAAAAATTTAAGAGAAGACAAAATGAAAGGGGATGTTGTTCACATTTTCAAAAACAACAAAACATTTGATAAACTTGTGTTGCAACTTTGAACCGAGATAACTTTTGACTCGGGTATCGAAACGACTATTATAATATATCAAGTCGAAGCTCGTATCAAATTACACAATATGATTTGGTCTCGCTATGGAAAATCATTTCGGTACCCAAATTCCATCGTTTACATCACTTAAAGAGGTTTTAAAGTTTTTGTCGCACCATTTTCATTTTACTTACTTCCGGTTTTATTCAATATAGCTATAAAGGATATATTGGTGTCGACCTAGGTCTGTTTATTTATGTGTTCAATCAGTTTGTATTCTTCAAAAAATTTAAGAGAAGACAAAATGAAAGGGGATGTTGTTCACATTTTCAAAAACAACAAAACATTTGATAAATTTGTGTTGCAACTTTGAACGGAGATAACTTTTGACTCGGGTGTCCAAACGACTATTATAATATATCAAGTCGAAGCTCGTATCAAATTACACAATATTATTTGGTCTCGCTAAGGAAAATCATTTCGGTACCCAAATTCCATCGTTTACATCACTTAAAGAGGGTTTAAAGTTTTTGATGCACCATTTTCATTTTACTTACTTTCGGTTTTATTCAATATAGCTATAAAGGATATATTGGTGTCGACCTAGGTCTGTTTATTTATGTGTTCAATCAGTTTGTATTCTTCAAAAAATTTAAGAGAAGACAAAATGAAAGGGGATGTTGTTCACATTTTCAAAAACAACAAAACATTTGATAAATTTGTGTTGCAACTTTGAACGGAGATAACTTTTGATTCGGGTATCCAAACGACTATTATAATATATCAAGTCGAAGCTCGTATCAAATTACACAATATGATTTGATCTTGCCAAGGAAAATCATTTCGATACACAAATTCCATCGTTTACATCACTTAAAGAGGTTTTAAAGTTTTTGATGCACCATTTTCATTTTACTTACTTCCGGTTTTATTCAATATAGCTATAAAGGATATATTGGTGTCGACCTAGGTCTGTTTATTTATGTGTTCAATCAGTTTGTATTCTTCAAAAAATTTAAGAGAAGACAAAATGAAAGGGGATGTTGTTCACATTTTCAAAAACAACAAAACATTTGATAAATTTGTGTTGCAACTTTGAACGGAGATAACTTTTGACTCGGGTGTCCAAACGACTATTATAATATATCAAGTCGAAGCTCGTATCAAATTACACAATATTATTTGGTCTGGCTAAGGAAAATCATTTCGATACCCAAATTCCATCGTTTACATCACTTAAAGAGGGTTTAAAGTTTTTGATGACCATTTTCATTTTACTTCCTGTTTTATTCAATATAGCTATAAAGGATATATTGGTGTCGACCTAGGTCTGTTTATTTATGTGTTCAATCAGTTTGTATTCTTCAAAAAATTTAAGAGAAGACAAAATGAAAGGGGATGTTGTTCACATTTTCAAAAACAACAAAACATTTGATAAATTTGTGTTGCAACTTTGAACGGAGATAACTTTTGATTCGGGTGTCCAAACGACTATTATAATATATCAAGTCGAAGCTCGTATCAAATTACACAATATGATTTGATCTTGCCAAGGAAAATCATTTCGATACCCAAATTCCATCGTTTACATCACTTAAAGAGGGTTTAAAGTTTTTGATGCACCATTTTCATTTTACTTACTTCCGGTTTTATTCAATATAGCTATAAAGGATATATTGGTGTCGACCTAGGTCTGTTTATTTATGTGTTCAATCAGTTTGTATTCTTCAAAAAATTTAAGAGAAGACAAAATGAAAGGGGATGTTGTTCACATTTTCAAAAACAACAAAACATTTGATAAATTTGTGTTGCAACTTTGAACGGAGATAACTTTTGACTCGGGTGTCCAAACGACTATTATAATATATCAAGTCGAAGCTCGTATCAAATTACACAATATGATTTGGTCTCTCTAAGGAAAATCATTTCGGTACCCAAATTCCATCGTTTACATCACTTAAAGAGGGTTTAAAGTTTTTGTCGCACCATTTTCATTTTACTTACTTACGGTTTTATTCAATATAGCTATAAAGGATATATTGGTGTCGACCTAGGTCTGTTTATTTATGTGTTCAATCAGTTTGTATTCTTCAAAAAATTTAAGAGAAGACAAAATGAAAGGGGATGTTGTTCACATTTTCAAAAACAACAAAACATTTGATACATTTGTGTTGCAACTTTGAACGGAGATAACTTTGGACTCGGGTATCGAAACGACTATTATAATATATCAAGTCGAAGTTCGTATCAAATTACACAATATGATTTGATCTCGCAAAGGAAAATCATTTCGGTACCCAAATTCCATCGTTTACATCACTTAAAGAGGGTTTAAAGTTTTTGTCGCACCATTTTCATTTTACTTACTTCCGGTTTTATTCAATATAGCTATAAAGGATATATTGGTGTCGACCTAGGTCTGTTTATTTATGTGTTCAATCAGTTTGTATTCTTCAAAAAATTTAAGAGAAGACAAAATGAAAGGGGATGTTGTTCACATTTTCAAAAACAACAAAACATTTGATAAATTTGTGTTGCAACTTTGAACGGAGATAACTTTTGACTCGGGTGTCCAAACGACTATTATAATATATCAAGTCGAAGCTCGTATCAAATTACACAATATGATTTAGTCTCACAAAGGAAAATCATTTCCGTACCCAAATTCCATCGTTTACATCACTTAAAGAGGGTTTAAAGTTTTTGATGCACCATTTTCATTTTACTTACTTTCGGTTTTATTCAATATAGCTATAAAGGATATATTGGCGTCGACCTAGGTCTGTTTATTTATGTGTTCAATCAGTTTGTATTCTTCAAAAAATTTAAGAGAAGGAAAAATGAAAGGGGATGTTGTTCACATTTTCAAAAACAACAAAACATTTGATAAATTTGTGTTGCAACTTTGAACGGAGATAACTTTTGACGCGGGTATCCAAACGACTATTATAATATATCAAGTCGAAGCTCGTATCAAATTACACAATATTATTTGGTCTTGCTAAGGAAAATCATTTCGGTACCTAAATTCCATCGTTTACATCACTTAGAGAGGGTTTATAGTTTTTGATGCACCATTTTCATTTTACTTACTTTCGGTTTTATTCAATATAGCTATAAAGGATATATTGGTGTCGACCTAGGTCTGTTTATTTATTTGTTCAATCAGTTTGTATTCTTCAAAAAATTTAAGAGAAGACAAAATGAAAGGGGATGTTGTTCACATTTTCAAAAACAACAAAACATTTGATAAATTTGTGTTGCAACTTTGAACGGAGATAACTTTTGACGCGGGTATCCAAACGACTATTATAATATATCAAGTCGAAGCTCGTATCAAATTACACAATATTATTTGGTCTTGCTAAGGAAAATCATTTCGGTACCTAAATTCCATCGTTTACATCACTTAGAGAGGGTTTATAGTTTTTGATGCACCATTTTCATTTTACTTACTTCCGGTTTTATTCAATATAGCTATAAAGGATATATTGGTGTCGACCTAGGTCTGTTTATTTATGTGTTCAATCAGTTTGTATTCTTCAAAAAATTTAAGAGAAGGAAAAATGAAAGGGGATGTTGTTCACATTTTCAAAAACAACAAAACATTTGATAAATTTGTGTTGCAACTTTGAACGGAGATAACTTTTGACGCGGGTATCCAAACGACTATTATAATATATCAAGTCGAAGCTCGTATCAAATTACACAATATGATTTGGTCGCGCTACGGAAAATCATTTCGGTACCCAAATTCCATCGTTTACATCACTTAAAGAGGTTTTAAAGTTTTTGTCGCACCATTTTCATTTTACTTACTTCAGGTTTTATTCAATATAGCTATAAAGGATATATTGGTGTCGACCTAGGTCTGTTTATTTATTTGTTCAATCAGTTTGTATTCTTCAAAAAATTTAAGAGAAGACAAAATGAAAGGGGATGTTGTTCACATTTTCAAAAACAACAAAACATTTGATAAATTTGTGTTGCAACTTTGAACGGAGATAACTTTTGACGCGGGTATCCAAACGACTATTATAATATATCAAGTCGAAGCTCGTATCAAATTACACAATATTATTTGGTCTTGCTAAGGAAAATCATTTCGGTACCTAAATTCCATCGTTTACATCACTTAAAGAGGGTTTAAAGTTTTTGATGCACCATTTTCATTTTACTTACTTCCGGTTTTATTCAATATAGCTATAAAGGATATATTGGTGTCGACCTAGGTCTGTTTATTTATGTGTTCAATCAGTTTGTATTCTTCAAAAAATTTAAGAGAAGACAAAATGAAAGGGGATGTTGTTCACATTTTCAAAAACAACAAAACATTTGATAAATTTGTGTTGCAACTTTGAACGGAGATAACTTTTGACGCGGGTATCCAAACGACTATTATAATATATCAAGTCGAAGCTCGTATCAAATTACACAATATGATTTGGTCTTGCTAAAGAAAATCATTTCGGTACCCAAATTCCATCGTTTACATCACTTAAAGAGGGTTTAAAGTTTTTGATGCACCATTTTCATTTTACTTACTTCCGGTTTTATTCAATATAGCTATAAAGGATATATTGGTGTCGACCTAGGTCTGTTTATTTATGTGTTCAATCAGTTTGTATTCTTCAAAAAATTTAAGAGAAGACAAAATGAAAGGGGATGTTGTTCACATTTTCAAAAACAACAAAACATTTGATAAATTTGTGTTGCAACTTTGAACGGAGATAACTTTTGACTCGGGTGTCCAAACGACTATTATAATATATCAAGTCGAAGCTCGTATCAAATTACACAATATTATTTGGTCTTGCTAAGGAAAATCATTTCGGTACCCAAATTCCATCGTTTACATCACTTAAAGAGGGTTTAAAGTTTTTGATGCACCATTTTCATTTTACTTACTTTCGGTTTTATTCAATATAGCTATAAAGGATATATTGGCGTCGACCTAGGTCTGTTTATTTATATGTTCAATCAGTTTTTATTCTTCAAAAAATTTAAGAGAAGACAAAATGAAAGGGGATGTTGTTCACATTTTCAAAAACAACAAAACATTTGATAAATTTGTGTTGCAACTTTGAACGGAGATAACTTTTGACGCGGGTATCCAAACGACTATTATAATATATCAAGTCGAAGCTCGTATCAAATTACACAATATTATTTGGTCTTGCTAAGGAAAATCATTTCGGTACCTAAATTCCATCGTTTACATCACTTAAAGAGGGTTTAAAGTTTTTGATGCACCATTTTCATTTTACTTACTTCCGGTTTTATTCAATATAGCTATAAAGGATATATTGGTGTCGACCTAGGTCTGTTTATTTATGTGTTCAATCAGTTTGTATTCTTCAAAAAATTTAAGAGAAGACAAAATGAAAGGGGATGTTGTTCACATTTTCAAAAACAACAAAACATTTGATAAATTTGTGTTGCAACTTTGAACGGAGATAACTTTTGACTCGGGTGTCCAAACGACTATTATAATATATCAAGTCGAAGCTCGTATCAAATTACACATTATTATTTGGTCTTCCTTGGGAAAATCATTTCGGTACCCAAATTCCATCGTTTACATCACTTAAAGAGGGTTTAAAGTTTTTGTCGCACCATTTTCATTTTACTTAATTCCGGTTTTATTCAATATAGCTATAAAGGATATATTGGTGTCGACCTAGGTCTGTTTATTTATGTGTTCAATCAGTTTGTATTCTTCAAAAAATTTAAGAGAAGACAAAATGAAAGGGGATGTTGTTCACATTTTCAAAAACAACAAAACATTTGATAAATTTGTGTTGCAACTTTGAACGGAGATAACTTTTGACGCGGGTATCCAAACGACTATTATAATATATCAAGTCGAAGCTCGTATCAAATTACACAATATGATTTGGTCTTGCTAAGGAAAATCATTTCGGTACCCAAATTCCATCGTTTACATCACTTAAAGAGGGTTTAAAGTTTTTGATGCACCATTTTCATTTTACTTACTTCCGGTTTTATTCAATATAGCTATAAAGGATATATTGGTGTCGACCTAGGTCTGTTTATTTATGTGTTCAATCAGTTTGTATTCTTCAAAAAATTTAAGAGAAGACAAAATGAAAGGGGATGTTGTTCACATTTTCAAAAACAACAAAACATTTGATAAATTTGTGTTGCAACTTTGAACGGAGATAACTTTTGACTCGGGTGTCCAAACGACTATTATAATATATCAAGTCGAAGCTCGTATCAAATTACACAATATTATTTGGTCTTGCTAAGGAAAATCATTTCGATACCCAAATTCCATCGTTTACATCACTTAAAGAGGGTTTAAAGTTTTTGATGCACCATTTTCATTTTACTTACTTCCGGTTTTATTCAATATAGCTATAAAGGATATATTGGTGTCGACCTAGGTCTGTTTATTTATGTGTTCAATCAGTTTGTATTCTTCAAAAAATTTAAGAGAAGACAAAATGAAAGGGGATGTTGTTCACATTTTCAAAAACAACAAAACATTTGATAAATTTGTGTTGCAACTTTGAACGGAGATAACTTTTGACTCGGGTGTCCAAACGACTATTATAATATATCAAGTCGAAGCTCGTATCAAATTACACAATATGATTTGGTCTTGCTAAGGAAAATCATTTCGGTACCCAAATTCCATCGTTTACATCACTTAAAGAGGGTTTAAAGTTTTTGATGCACCATTTTCATTTTACTTACTTTCGGTTTTATTCAATATAGCTATAAAGGATATATTGGTGTCGACCTAGGTCTGTTTATTTATGTGTTCAATCAGTTTGTATTCTTCAAAAAATTTAAGAGAAGACAAAATGAAAGGGGATGTTGTTCACATTTTCAAAAACAACAAAACATTTGATAAATTTGTGTTGCAACTTTGAACGGAGATAACTTTTGACGCGGGTATCCAAACGACTATTATAATATATCAAGTCGAAGCTCGTATCAAATTACACAATATGATTTGATCTTGCCAAGGAAAATCATTTCGATACCCAAATTCCATCGTTTACATCACTTAAAGAGGGATTAAAGTTTTTGATGCACCATTTTCATTTTACTTACTTCCGGTTTTATTCAATATAGCTATAAAGGATATATTGGTGTCGACCTAGGTCTGTTTATTTATGTGTTCAATCAGTTTGTATTCTTCAAAAAATTTAAGAGAAGGAAAAATGAAAGGGGATGTTGTTCACATTTTCAAAAACAACAAAACATTTGATAAATTTGTGTTGCAACTTTGAACGGAGATAACTTTTGACTCGGGTGTCCAAACGACTATTATAATATATCAAGTCGAAGCTCGTATCAAATTACACAATATTATTTGGTCTTGCTAAGGAAAATCATTTCGATACCCAAATTCCATCGTTTACATCACTTAAAGAGGGTTTAAAGTTTTTGATGCACCATTTTCATTTTACTTACTTCCGGTTTTATTCAATATAGCTATAAAGGATATATTGGTGTCGACCTAGGTCTGTTTATTTATGTGTTCAATCAGTTTGTATTCTTCAAAAAATTTAAGAGAAGACAAAATGAAAGGGGATGTTGTTCACATTTTCAAAAACAACAAAACATTTGATAAATTTGTGTTGCAACTTTGAACGGAGATAACTTTTGACTCGGGTGTCCAAACGACTATTATAATATATCAAGTCGAAGCTCGTATCAAATTACACAATATGATTTGGTCTTGCCAAGGAAAATCATTTCGGTACCCAAATTCCATCGTTTACATCACTTAAAGAGGGTTTAAAGTTTTTGATGCACCATTTTCATTTTACTTACTTTCGGTTTTATTCAATATAGCTATAAAGGATATATTGGTGTCGACCTAGGTCTGTTTATTTATTTGTTCAATCAGTTTGTATTCTTCAAAAAATTTAAGAGAAGACAAAATGAAAGGGGATGTTGTTCACATTTTCAAAAACAACAAAACATTTGATAAATTTGTGTTGCAACTTTGAACGGAGATAACTTTTGACGCGGGTATCCAAACGACTATTATAATATATCAAGTCGAAGCTCGTATCAAATTACACAATATTATTTGGTCTTGCTAAGGAAAATCATTTCGGTACCTAAATTCCATCGTTTACATCACTTAAAGAGGGTTTAAAGTTTTTGATGCACCATTTTCATTTTACTTACTTCCGGTTTTATTCAATATAGCTATAAAGGATATATTGGTGTCGACCTAGGTCTGTTTATTTATGTGTTCAATCAGTTTGTATTCTTCAAAAAATTTAAGAGAAGACAAAATGAAAGGGGATGTTGTTCACATTTTCAAAAACAACAAAACATTTGATAAATTTGTGTTGCAACTTTGAACGGAGATAACTTTTGACGCGGGTATCCAAACGACTATTATAATATATCAAGTCGAAGCTCGTATCAAATTACACAATATTATTTGGTCTTGCTAAGGAAAATCATTTCGATACCCAAATTCCATCGTTTACATCACTTAAAGAGGGTTTAAAGTTTTTGATGCACCATTTTCATTTTACTTACTTCCGGTTTTATTCAATATAGCTATAAAGGATATATTGGTGTCGACCTAGGTCTGTTTATTTATGTGTTCAATCAGTTTGTATTCTTCAAAAAATTTAAGAGAAGACAAAATGAAAGGGGATGTTGTTCACATTTTCAAAAACAACAAAACATTTGATAAATTTGTGTTGCAACTTTGAACGGAGATAACTTTTGACTCGGGTGTCCAAACGACTATTATAATATATCAAGTCGAAGCTCGTATCAAATTACACAATATTATTTGGTCTTGCTAAGGAAAATCATTTCGATACCCAAATTCCATCGTTTACATCACTTAAAGAGGGTTTAAAGTTTTTGATGCACCATTTTCATTTTACTTACTTCCGGTTTTATTCAATATAGCTATAAAGGATATATTGGTGTCGACCTAGGTCTGTTTATTTATGTGTTCAATCAGTTTGTATTCTTCAAAAAATTTAAGAGAAGACAAAATGAAAGGGGATGTTGTTCACATTTTCAAAAACAACAAAACATTTGATAAATTTGTGTTGCAACTTTGAACGGAGATAACTTTTGACTCGGGTATCGAAACGACTATTATAATATATCAAGTCGAAGCTCGTATCAAATTACACAATATGATTTGGTCTCGCTATGGAAAATCATTTCGGTACCCAAATTCCATCGTTTACATCACTTAAAGAGGTTTTAAAGTTTTTGTCGCACCATTTTCATTTTACTTACTTCCGGTTTTATTCAATATAGCTATAAAGGACATATTGGTGTCGACCTAGGTCTGTTTATTTATGTGTTCAATCAGTTTGTATTCTTCAAAAAATTTAAGAGAAGGCAAAATGAAAGGGGATGTTGTTCACATTTTCAAAAACAACAAAACATTTGATAAATTTGTTTTGCAACTTTGAACAGATATAACTTTTGACTCGGGTGTCCAAACGACTATTATAATATATCAAGTCGAAGCTCGTATCAGATTACACAATATGATTTGGTCTCGTAAGGAAAAGAATTTCGGTACAAAAATTCCATCGTTTACATCACTTAAGGAGGGTTTAAAGTTTTTGATGCACCATTTTCATTTTACTTACTTCCGGTTTTATTCAATATAGCTATAAAGGACATATTGGTGTCGACCTAGGTCTGTTTATTTATGTGTTCAATCAGTTTGTATTCTTCAAAAAATTTAAGAGAAGGCAAAATGAAAGGGGATGTTGTTCACATTTTCAAAAACAACAAAACATTTGATAAATTTGTGTTGCAACTTTGAACGGAGATAACTTTTGACTCGGGTGTCCAAACGACTATTATAATATATCAAGTCGAAGCTCGTATCAAATTACACAATATTATTTGGTCTTGCTAAGGAAAATCATTTCGGTACCCAAATTCCATCGTTTACATCACTTAAAGAGGGTTTAAAGTTTTTGATGACCATTTTCATTTTACTTACTTCCAGTTTTATTCAATATAGCTATAAAGGATATATTGGTGTCGACCTAGGTCTGTTTATTTATGTGTTCAATCAGTTTGTATTCTTCAAAAAATTTAAGAGAAGACAAAATGAAAGGGGATGTTGTTCACATTTTCAAAAACAACAAAACATTTGATAAATTTGTGTTGCAACTTTGAACGGAGATAACTTTTGACGCGGGTATCCAAACGACTATTATAATATATCAAGTCGAAGCTCGTATCAAATTACACAATATTATTTGGTCTTGCTAAGGAAAATCATTTCGGTACCTAAATTCCATCGTTTACATCACTTAAAGAGGGTTTAAAGTTTTTGATGCACCATTTTCATTTTACTTACTTCCGGTTTTATTCAATATAGCTATAAAGGATATATTGGTGTCGACCTAGGTCTGTTTATTTATGTGTTCAATCAGTTTGTATTCTTCAAAAAATTTAAGAGAAGACAAAATGAAAGGGGATGTTGTTCACATTTTCAAAAACAACAAAACATTTGATAAATTTGTGTTGCAACTTTGAACGGAGATAACTTTTGACGCGGGTATCCAAACGACTATTATAATATATCAAGTCGAAGCTCGTATCAAATTACACAATATTATTTGGTCTTGCTAAGGAAAATCATTTCGGTACCTAAATTCCATCGTTTACATCACTTAAAGAGGGTTTAAAGTTTTTGATGCACCATTTTCATTTTACTTACTTCCGGTTTTATTCAATATAGCTATAAAGGATATATTGGTGTCGACCTAGGTCTGTTTATTTATGTGTTCAATCAGTTTGTATTCTTCAAAAAATTTAAGAGAAGACAAAATGAAAGGGGATGTTGTTCACATTTTCAAAAACAACAAAACATTTGATAAATTTGTGTTGCAACTTTGAACGGAGATAACTTTTGACGCGGGTATCCAAACGACTATTATAATATATCAAGTCGAAGCTCGTATCAAATTACACAATATTATTTGGTCTTGCTAAGGAAAATCATTTCGGTACCCAAATTCCATCGTTTACATCACTTAAAGAGGGTTTAAAGTTTTTGATGCACCATTTTCATTTTACTTACTTTCGGTTTTATTCAATATAGCTATAAAGGATATATTGGCGTCGACCTAGGTCTGTTTATTTATATGTTCAATCAGTTTTTATTCTTCAAAAAATTTAAGAGAAGACAAAATGAAAGGGGATGTTGTTCACATTTTCAAAAACAACAAAACATTTGATAAATTTGTGTTGCAACTTTGAACGGAGATAACTTTTGACGCGGGTATCCAAACGACTATTATAATATATCAAGTCGAAGCTCGTATCAAATTACACAATATGATTTGGTCTTGCTAAGGAAAATCATTTCGGTACCCAAATTCCATCGTTTACATCACTTAAAGAGGGTTTAAAGTTTTTGATGCACCATTTTCATTTTACTTACTTCCGGTTTTATTCAATATAGCTATAAAGGATATATTGGTGTCGACCTAGGTCTGTTTATTTATGTGTTCAATCAGTTTGTATTCTTCAAAAAATTTAAGAGAAGACAAAATGAAAGGGGATGTTGTTCACATTTTCAAAAACAACAAAACATTTGATAAATTTGTGTTGCAACTTTGAACGGAGATAACTTTTGACTCGGGTATCCAAACGACTATTATAATATATCAAGTCGAAGCTCGTATCAAATTACACAATATGATTTGGTCTTGCTAAGGAAAATCATTTCGGTACCCAAATTCCATCGTTTACATCACTTAAAGAGGGTTTAAAGTTTTTGATGCACCATTTTCATTTTACTTACTTCAGGTTTTATTCAATATAGCTATAAAGGATATATTGGTGTCGACCTAGGTCTGTTTATTTATGTGTTCAATCAGTTTGTATTCTTCAAAAAATTTAAGAGAAGACAAAATGAAAGGGGATGTTGTTCACATTTTCAAAAACAACAAAACATTTGATAAATTTGTGTTGCAACTTTGAACGGAGATAACTTTTGACGCGGGTATCCAAACGACTATTATAATATATCAAGTCGAAGCTCGTATCAAATTACACAATATTATTTGGTCTTGCTAAGGAAAATCATTTCGATACCCAAATTCCATCGTTTACATCACTTAAAGAGGGTTTAAAGTTTTTGATGCACCATTTTCATTTTACTTACTTTCGGTTTTATTCAATATAGCTATAAAGGATATATTGGTGTCGACCTAGGTCTGTTTATTTATGTGTTCAATCAGTTTGTATTCTTCAAAAAATTTAAGAGAAGACAAAATGAAAGGGGATGTTGTTCACATTTTCAAAAACAACAAAACATTTGATAAATTTGTGTTGCAACTTTGAACGGAGATAACTTTTGACGCGGGTATCCAAACGACTATTATAATATATCAAGTCGAAGCTCGTATCAAATTACACAATATTATTTGGTCTTGCTAAGGAAAATCATTTCGATACCCAAATTCCATCGTTTACATCACTTAAAGAGGGTTTAAAGTTTTTGATGCACCATTTTCATTTTACTTACTTTCGGTTTTATTCAATATAGCTATAAAGGATATATTGGTGTCGACCTAGGTCTGTTTATTTATGTGTTCAATCAGTTTGTATTCTTCAAAAAATTTAAGAGAAGACAAAATGAAAGGGGATGTTGTTCACATTTTCAAAAACAACAAAACATTTGATAAATTTGTGTTGCAACTTTGAACGGAGATAACTTTTGACGCGGGTATCCAAACGACTATTATAATATATCAAGTCGAAGCTCGTATCAAATTACACAATATTATTTGGTCTTGCTAAGGAAAATCATTTCGGTACCTAAATTCCATCGTTTACATCACTTAAAGAGGGTTTAAAGTTTTTGATGCACCATTTTCATTTTACTTACTTCCGGTTTTATTCAATATAGCTATAAAGGATATATTGGTGTCGACCTAGGTCTGTTTATTTATGTGTTCAATCAGTTTGTATTCTTCAAAAAATTTAAGAGAAGACAAAATGAAAGGGGATGTTGTTCACATTTTCAAAAACAACAAAACATTTGATAAATTTGTGTTGCAACTTTGAACGGAGATAACTTTTGACGCGGGTATCCAAACGACTATTATAATATATCAAGTCGAAGCTCGTATCAAATTACACAATATGATTTGATCTTGCCAAGGAAAATCATTTCGATACCCAAATTCCATCGTTTACATCACTTAAAGAGGGTTTAAAGTTTTTGATGCACCATTTTCATTTTACTTACTTCCGGTTTTATTCAATATAGCTATAAAGGATATATTGGTGTCGACCTAGGTCTGTTTATTTATGTGTTCAATCAGTTTGTATTCTTCAAAAAATTTAAGAGAAGACAAAATGAAAGGGGATGTTGTTCACATTTTCAAAAACAACAAAACATTTGATAAATTTGTGTTGCAACTTTGAACGGAGATAACTTTTGACTCGGGTGTCCAAACGACTATTATAATATATCAAGTCGAAGCTCGTATCAAATTACACAATATTATTTGGTCTTGCTAAGGAAAATCATTTCGGTACCCAAATTCCATCGTTTACATCACTTAAAGAGGGTTTAAAGTTTTTGATGCACCATTTTCATTTTACTTACTTTCGGTTTTATTCAATATAGCTATAAAGGATATATTGGTGTCGACCTAGGTCTGTTTATTTATGTGTTCAATCAGTTTGTATTCTTCAAAAAATTTAAGAGAAGACAAAATGAAAGGGGATGTTGTTCACATTTTCAAAAACAACAAAACATTTGATAAATTTGTGTTGCAACTTTGAACGGAGATAACTTTTGACGCGGGTATCCAAACGACTATTATAATATATCAAGTCGAAGCTCGTATCAAATTACACAATATTATTTGGTCTTGCTAAGGAAAATCATTTCGGTACCTAAATTCCATCGTTTACATCACTTAGAGAGGGTTTATAGTTTTTGATGCACCATTTTCATTTTACTTACTTCCGGTTTTATTCAATATAGCTATAAAGGATATATTGGTGTCGACCTAGGTCTGTTTATTTATTTGTTCAATCAGTTTGTATTCTTCAAAAAATTTAAGAGAAGACAAAATGAAAGGGGATGTTGTTCACATTTTCAAAAACAACAAAACATTTGATAAATTTGTGTTGCAACTTTGAACGGAGATAACTTTTGACGCGGGTATCCAAACGACTATTATAATATATCAAGTCGAAGCTCGTATCAAATTACACAATATTATTTGGTCTTGCTAAGGAAAATCATTTCGGTACCTAAATTCCATCGTTTACATCACTTAAAGAGGGTTTAAAGTTTTTGATGCACCATTTTCATTTTACTTACTTCCGGTTTTATTCAATATAGCTATAAAGGATATATTGGTGTCGACCTAGGTCTGTTTATTTATGTGTTCAATCAGTTTGTATTCTTCAAAAAATTTAAGAGAAGACAAAATGAAAGGGGATGTTGTTCACATTTTCAAAAACAACAAAACATTTGATAAATTTGTGTTGCAACTTTGAACGGAGATAACTTTTGACGCGGGTATCCAAACGACTATTATAATATATCAAGTCGAAGCTCGTATCAAATTACACAATATTATTTGGTCTTGCTAAGGAAAATCATTTCGGTACCTAAATTCCATCGTTTACATCACTTAGAGAGGGTTTAAAGTTTTTGATGCACCATTTTCATTTTACTTACTTTCGGTTTTATTCAATATAGCTATAAAGGATATATTGGCGTCGACCTAGGTCTGTTTATTTATGTGTTCAATCAGTTTTTATTCTTCAAAAAATTTAAGAGAAGACAAAATGAAAGGGGATGTTGTTCACATTTTCAAAAACAACAAAACATTTGATAAATTTGTGTTGCAACTTTGAACGGAGATAACTTTTGACGCGGGTATCCAAACGACTATTATAATATATCAAGTCGAAGCTCGTATCAAATTACACAATATTATTTGGTCTTGCTAAGGAAAATCATTTCGGTACCCAAATTCCATCGTTTACATCACTTAAAGAGGGTTTAAAGTTTTTGATGCACCATTTTCATTTTACTTACTTTCGGTTTTATTCAATATAGCTATAAAGGATATATTGGTGTCGACCTAGGTCTGTTTATTTATGTGTTCAATCAGTTTGTATTCTTCAAAAAATTTAAGAGAAGACAAAATGAAAGGGGATGTTGTTCACATTTTCAAAAACAACAAAACATTTGATAAATTTGTGTTGCAACTTTGAACGGAGATAACTTTTGACGCGGGTATCCAAACGACTATTATAATATATCAAGTCGAAGCTCGTATCAAATTACACAATATTATTTGGTCTTGCTAAGGAAAATCATTTCGGTACCCAAATTCCATCGTTTACATCACTTAAAGAGGGTTTAAAGTTTTTGATGCACCATTTTCATTTTACTTACTTCCGGTTTTATTCAATATAGCTATAAAGGATATATTGGTGTCGACCTAGGTCTGTTTATTTATGTGTTCAATCAGTTTGTATTCTTCAAAAAATTTAAGAGAAGACAAAATGAAAGGGGATGTTGTTCACATTTTCAAAAACAACAAAACATTTGATAAATTTGTGTTGCAACTTTGAACGGAGATAACTTTTGACGCGGGTATCCAAACGACTATTATAATATATCAAGTCGAAGCTCGTATCAAATTACACAATATTATTTGGTCTTGCTAAGGAAAATCATTTCGGTACCTAAATTCCATCGTTTACATCACTTAAAGAGGGTTTAAAGTTTTTGATGCACCATTTTCATTTTACTTACTTCCGGTTTTATTCAATATAGCTATAAAGGATATATTGGTGTCGACCTAGGTCTGTTTATTTATGTGTTCAATCAGTTTGTATTCTTCAAAAAATTTAAGAGAAGACAAAATGAAAGGGGATGTTGTTCACATTTTCAAAAACAACAAAACATTTGATAAATTTGTGTTGCAACTTTGAACGGAGATAACTTTTGACGCGGGTATCCAAACGACTATTATAATATATCAAGTCGAAGCTCGTATCAAATTACACAATATTATTTGGTCTTGCTAAGGAAAATCATTTCGATACCCAAATTCCATCGTTTACATCACTTAAAGAGGGTTTAAAGTTTTTGATGCACCATTTTCATTTTACTTACTTTCGGTTTTATTCAATATAGCTATAAAGGATATATTGGTGTCGACCTAGGTCTGTTTATTTATGTGTTCAATCAGTTTGTATTCTTCAAAAAATTTAAGAGAAGACAAAATGAAAGGGGATGTTGTTCACATTTTCAAAAACAACAAAACATTTGATAAATTTGTGTTGCAACTTTGAACGGAGATAACTTTTGACGCGGGTATCCAAACGACTATTATAATATATCAAGTCGAAGCTCGTATCAAATTACACAATATTATTTGGTCTTGCTAAGGAAAATCATTTCGGTACCCAAATTCCATCGTTTACATCACTTAAAGAGGGTTTAAAGTTTTTGATGCACCATTTTCATTTTACTTACTTTCGGTTTTATTCAATATAGCTATAAAGGATATATTGGTGTCGACCTAGGTCTGTTTATTTATGTGTTCAATCAGTTTGTATTCTTCAAAAAATTTAAGAGAAGACAAAATGAAAGGGGATGTTGTTCACATTTTCAAAAACAACAAAACATTTGATAAATTTGTGTTGCAACTTTGAACGGAGATAACTTTTGACGCGGGTATCCAAACGACTATTATAATATATCAAGTCGAAGCTCGTATCAAATTACACAATATGATTTGGTCTTGCTAAGGAAAATCATTTCGGTACCCAAATTCCATCGTTTACATCACTTAAAGAGGGTTTAAAGTTTTTGATGCACCATTTTCATTTTACTTACTTCCGGTTTTATTCAATATAGCTATAAAGGATATATTGGTGTCGACCTAGGTCTGTTTATTTATGTGTTCAATCAGTTTGTATTCTTCAAAAAATTTAAGAGAAGACAAAATGAAAGGGGATGTTGTTCACATTTTCAAAAACAACAAAACATTTGATAAATTTGTGTTGCAACTTTGAACGGAGATAACTTTTGACTCGGGTGTCCAAACGACTATTATAATATATCAAGTCGAAGCTCGTATCAAATTACACAATATTATTTGGTCTTGCTAAGGAAAATCATTTCGATACCCAAATTCCATCGTTTACATCACTTAAAGAGGGTTTAAAGTTTTTGATGCACCATTTTCATTTTACTTACTTCCGGTTTTATTCAATATAGCTATAAAGGATATATTGGTGTCGACCTAGGTCTGTTTATTTATGTGTTCAATCAGTTTGTATTCTTCAAAAAATTTAAGAGAAGACAAAAAGAAAGGGGATGTTGTTCACATTTTCAAAAACAACAAAACATTTGATACATTTGTGTTGCAACTTTGAACGGAGATAACTTTTGACTCGGGTGTCCAAACGACTATTATAATATATCAAGTCGAAGCTCGTATCAAATTACACATTATGATTTTGTCTCGCTAAGGATAATCATTTCCGTACCCAAATTCCATCGTTTACATCACTTAAAGAGGGTTTAAAGTTTTTGATGCACCATTTTCATTTTACTTACTTCCGGTTTTATTCAATATAGCTATAAAGGATATATTGGTGTCGACCTAGGTCTGTTTATTTATGTGTTCAATCAGTTTGTATTCTTCAAAAAATTTAAGAGAAGACAAAATGAAAGGGGATGTTGTTCACATTTTCAAAAACAACAAAACATTTGATAAATTTGTGTTGCAACTTTGAACGGAGATAACTTTTGACGCGGGTATCCAAACGACTATTATAATATATCAAGTCGAAGCTCGTATCAAATTACACAATATTATTTGGTCTTGCTAAGGAAAATCATTTCGGTACCTAAATTCCATCGTTTACATCACTTAAAGAGGGTTTAAAGTTTTTGATGCACCATTTTCATTTTACTTACTTTCGGTTTTATTCAATATAGCTATAAAGGATATATTGGCGTCGACCTAGGTCTGTTTATTTATATGTTCAATCAGTTTTTATTCTTCAAAAAATTTAAGAGAAGACAAAATGAAAGGGGATGTTGTTCACATTTTCAAAAACAACAAAACATTTGATAAATTTGTGTTGCAACTTTGAACGGAGATAACTTTTGACTCGGGTGTCCAAACGACTATTATAATATATCAAGTCGAAGCTCGTATCAAATTACACAATATTATTTGGTCTTGCTAAGGAAAATCATTTCGGTACCTAAATTCCATCGTTTACATCACTTAAAGAGGGTTTATAGTTTTTGATGCACCATTTTCATTTTACTTACTTCCGGTTTTATTCAATATAGCTATAAAGGATATATTGGTGTCGACCTAGGTCTGTTTATTTATGTGTTCAATCAGTTTGTATTCTTCAAAAAATTTAAGAGAAGACAAAATGAAAGGGGATGTTGTTCACATTTTCAAAAACAACAAAACATTTGATAAATTTGTGTTGCAACTTTGAACGGAGATAACTTTTGACTCGGTATCGAAACGACTATTATAATATATCAAGTCGAAGCTCGTATCAAATTACACAATATGATTTGGTCTCGCTATGGAAAATCATTTCGGTACCCAAATTCCATCGTTTACATCACTTAAAGAGGGTTTAAAGTTTTTGTCGCACCATTTTCATTTTACTTACTTCCGGTTTTATTCAATATAGCTATAAAGGATATATTGGTGTCGACCTAGGTCTGTTTATTTATGTGTTCAATCAGTTTGTATTCTTCAAAAAATTTAAGAGAAGACAAAATGAAAGGGGATGTTGTTCACATTTTCAAAAACAACAAAACATTTGATAAATTTGTGTTGCAACTTTGAACGGAGATAACTTTTGACTCGGGTGTCCAAACGACTATTATAATATATCAAGTCGAAGTTCGTATCAAATTACACAATATGATTTGATCTCGCTAAGGAAAATCATTTCGGTACCCAAATTCCATCGTTTACATCACTTAAAGAGGGTTTAAAGTTTTTGATGCACCATTTTCATTTTACTTACTTCCGGTTTTATTCAATATAGCTATAAAGGATATATTGGTGTCGACCTAGGTCTGTTTATTTATGTGTTCAATCAGTTTGTATTCTTCAAAAAATTTAAGAGAAGACAAAATGAAAGGGGATGTTGTTCACATTTTCAAAAACAACAAAACATTTGATAAATTTGTGTTGCAACATTGAACGGAGATAACTTTGGACTCGGGTATCCAAACGACTATTATAATATATCAAGTCGAAGCTCGTATCAAATTACACAATATGATTTGGTCTCGCTAAGGAAAATCATTTCGGTACCCAAATTCCATCGTTTACATCACTTAAAGAGGGTTTAAAGTTTTTGATGCACCATTTTCATTTTACTTACTTCCGGTTTTATTCAATATAGCTATAAAGGATATATTGGTGTCGACCTAGGTCTGTTTATTTATGTGTTCAATCAGTTTGTATTCTTCAAAAAATTTAAGAGAAGACAAAATGAAAGGGGATGTTGTTCACATTTTCAAAAACAACAAAACATTTGATACATTTGTGTTGCAACTTTGAACGGAGATAACTTTTGACTCGGGTGTCCAAACGACTATTATAATATATCAAGTCGAAGCTCGTATCAAATTACACATTATGATTTTGTCTCGCTAAGGATAATCATTTCCGTACCCAAATTCCATCGTTTACATCACTTAAAGAGGGTTTAAAGTTTTTGATGCACCATTTTCATTTTACTTACTTCCGGTTTTATTCAATATAGCTATAAAGGATATATTGGTGTCGACCTAGGTCTGTTTATTTATGTGTTCAATCAGTTTGTATTCTTCAAAAAATTTAAGAGAAGACAAAATGAAAGGGGATGTTGTTCACATTTTCAAAAACAACAAAACATTTGATAAATTTGTGTTGCAACTTTGAACGGAGATAACTTTTGACTCGGGTGTCCAAACGACTATTATAATATATCAAGTCGAAGCTCGTATCAAATTACACAATATTATTTGGTCTTGCTAAGGAAAATCATTTCGATACCCAAATTCCATCGTTTACATCACTTAAAGAGGGTTTAAAGTTTTTGATGCACCATTTTCATTTTACTTACTTCCGGTTTTATTCAATATAGCTATAAAGGACATATTGGTGTCGACCTAGCTCTGTTTATTTATGTGTTCAATGAGTTTGTATTCTTCAAAAAATTTAAGAGAAGACAAAATGAAAGGGGATGTTGTTCACATTTTCAAAAACAACAAAACATTTGATAAATTTGTGTTGCAACATTGAAAGCAGATAACTTTGGACTCGGGTATCCAAACGACTATTATAATATATCAAGTCGAAGCTCGTATCAAATTACACATTATGATTTGATCTCGCTAAGGATAATCATTTCCGTACCCAAATTCCATCGTTTACATCACTTAAAGAGGGTTTAAAGTTTTTGATGCACCATTTTCATTTTACTTACTTCCGGTTTTATTCAATATAGCTATAAAGGATATATTGGTGTCGACCTAGGTCTGTTTATTTATGTGTTCAATCAGTTTGTATTCTTCAAAAAATTTAAGAGAAGACAAAATGAAAGGGGATGTTGTTCACATTTTCAAAAACAACAAAACATTTGATAAATTTGTGTTGCAACTTTGAACGGAGATAACTTTGGACTCGGGTATCGAAACGACTATTATAATATATCAAGTCGAAGCTCGTATCAAATTACACAATATGATTTCGTCTCGCTAGGGAAAATCATTTCGGTACCCAAATTCCCTCGTTTACATCACTTAAAGAGGGTTTAAAGTTTTTGATGCACCATTTTCATTTTACTTACTTCCTTTTTATTCAATATAGCTATAAAGGATATATTGGTGTCGACCTAGGTCTGTTTATTTATGTGTTCAATCAGTTTGTATTCTTCAAAAAATTTAAGAGAAGACAAAATGAAAGGGGATGTTGTTCACATTTTCAAAAACAACAAAACATTTGATAAATTTGTGTTGCAACTTTGAACGGAGATAACTTTGGACTCGGGTATCGAAACGACTATTATAATATATCAAGTCGAAGCTCGTATCAAATTACACAACATGATTTAGTCTCTCTAAGGAAAAGCATTTCGGTACCTAAATTCCATCGTTTACATCACTTAAAGAGGGTTTAAAGTTTGTGATGCACCATTTTCATTTTACTTACTTTCGGTTTTATTCAATATAGCTATAAAGGATATATTGGCGTCGACCTAGGTCTGTTTATTTATGTGTTCAATCAGTTTGTATTCTTCAAAAAATTTAAGAGAAGACAAAATGAAAGGGGATGTTGTTCACATTTTCAAAAACAACAAAACATTTGATAAATTTGTGTTGCAACTTTGAACGGAGATAACTTTTGACTCGGGTATCGAAACGACTATTATAATATATCAAGTCGAAGCTCGTATCAAATTACACAATATGATTTGGTCTCGCTATGGAAAATCATTTCGGTACCCAAATTCCATCGTTTACATCACTTAAAGAGGGTTTAAAGTTTTTGTCGCACCATTTTCATTTTACTTACTTCCGGTTTTATTCAATATAGCTATAAAGGATATATTGGTGTCGACCTAGGTCTGTTTATTTATGTGTTCAATCAGTTTGTATTCTTCAAAAAATTTAAGAGAAGACAAAATGAAAGGGGATGTTGTTCACATTTTCAAAAACAACAAAACATTTGATAAATTTGTGTTGCAACATTGAAAGGAGATAACTTTGGACTCGGGTATCGAAACGACTATTATAATATATCAAGTCGAAGTTCGTATCAAATTACACATTATGATTTTGTCTCGCTAAGGATAATCATTTCCGTACCCAAATTCCATCGTTTACATCACTTAAAGAGGGTTTAAAGTTTTTGATGCACCATTTTCATTTTACTTACTTCCGGTTTTATTCAATATAGCTATAAAGGATATATTGGTGTCGACCTAGGTCTGTTTATTTATGTGTTCAATCAGTTTGTATTCTTCAAAAAATTTAAGAGAAGACAAAATGAAAGGGGATGTTGTTCACATTTTCAAAAACAACAAAACATTTGATAAATTTGTGTTGCAACTTTGAACGGAGATAACTTTGGACTCGGGTATCGAAACGACTATTATAAAATATCAAGTCGAAGCTCTTATCAAATTACACAATATGATTTCATCTCGCTAGGGAAAATCATTTCGGTACCCAAATTCCCTCGTTTACATCACTTAAAGAGGGTTTAAAGTTTTTGATGCACCATTTTCATTTTACTTACTTCCGGTTTTATTCAATATAGCTATAAAGGATATATTGGTGTCGACCTAGGTCTGTTTATTTATGTGTTCAATCAGTTTGTATTCTTCAAAAAATTTAAGAGAAGACAAAATGAAAGGGGATGTTGTTCACATTTTCAAAAACAACAAAACATTTGATAAATTTGTGTTGCAACTTTGAACGGAGATAACTTTGGACTCGGGTATCGAAACGACTATTATAAAATATCAAGTCGAAGCTCGTATCAAATTACACAATATGATTTGGTCTCGCTAGGGAAAATCATTTCGGTACCCAAATTCCATCGTTTACATCACTTAAAGAGGGTTTAAAGTTTTTGATGCACCATTTTCATTTTACTTACTTTCGGTTTTATTCAATATAGCTATAAAGGATATATTGGTGTCGACCTAGGTCTGTTTATTTATGTGTTCAATCAGTTTGTATTCTTCAAAAAATTTAAGAGAAGACAAAATGAAAGGGGATGTTGTTCACATTTTCAAAAACAACAAAACATTTGATAAATTTGTGTTGCAACTTTGAACGGAGATAACTTTGGACTCGGGTATCGAAACGACTATTATAAAATATCAAGTCGAAGCTCGTATCAAATTACACAATATGATTTGGTCTCTCTAAGGAAAATCATTTCGGTACCCAAATTCCATCGTTTACATCACTTAAAGAGGGTTTAAAGTTTTTGATGCACCATTTTCATTTTACTTACTTTCGGTTTTATTCAATATAGCTATAAAGGATATATTGGTGTCGACCTAGGTCTGTTTATTTATGTGTTCAATCAGTTTGTATTCTTCAAAAAATTTAAGAGAAGACAAAATGAAAGGGGATGTTGTTCACATTTTCAAAAACAACAAAACATTTGATAAATTTGTGTTGCAACTTTGAACGGAGATAACTTTTGACTCGGGTATCGAAACGACTATTATAATATATCAAGTCGAAGCTCGTATCAAATTACACAATATGATTTGGTCTCGCTAAGGAAAATCATTTCGGTACCCAAATTCCATCGTTTACATCACTTAAAGAGGGTTTAAAGTTTTTGATGCACCATTTTCATTTTACTTACTTCGGGTTTTATTCAATATAGCTATAAAGGATATATTGGTGTCGACCTAGGTCTGTTTATTTATGTGTTCAATCAGTTTGTATTCTTCAAAAAATTTAAGAGAAGACAAAATGAAAGGGGATGTTGTTCACATTTTCAAAAACAACAAAACATTTGATAAATTTGTGTTGCAACTTTGAACGGAGATAACTTTTGACTCGGGTATCGAAACGACTATTATAATATATCAAGTCGAAGCTCGTATCAAATTACACAATATGATTTGGTCTCGCTAAGGAAAATCATTTCGGTACCCAAATTCCATCGTTTACATCACTTAAAGAGGGTTTAAAGTTTTTGATGCACCATTTTCATTTTACTTACTTCTGGTTTTATTCAATATAGCTATAAAGGATATATTGGTGTCGACCTAGGTCTGTTTATTTATGTGTTCAATCAGTTTGTATTCTTCAAAAAATTTAAGAGAAGACAAAATGAAAGGGGATGTTGTTCACATTTTCAAAAACAACAAAACATTTGATAAATTTGTGTTGCAACTTTGAACGGAGATAACTTTGGACTCGGGTATCGAAACGACTATTATAATATATCAAGTCGAAGCTCGTATCAAATTACACAATATGATTTGGTCTCGCAAAGGAAAATCATTTCGGTACCCAAATTCCATCGTTTACATCACTTAAAGAGGGTTTAAAGTTTTTGATGCACCATTTTCATTTTACTTAATTCCGGTTTTATTCAATATAGCAATAAAGGACATATTCGTGTCGACTTAGGTCTGTTTATTTATGTGTCCAATCAGTTTGTATTCTTCAAAAAATTTAAGATAAGACAAAATGAAAGGGGATGTTGTTCACATTTTCAAAAACAACAAAACATTTGATAAATTTCTGTTGCAACTTTGAAAGGAGATAACTTTGGACTCGGGTATCGAAACGACTATTATAAAATATCAAGTCGAAGCTCGTATCAAATTACACAATATGATTTCGTCTCGCTAGGGAAAATCATTTCGGTACCCAAATTCCCTCGTTTACATCACTTAAAGAGGGTTTAAAGTTTTTGATGCACCATTTTCATTTTACTTACTTCCGTTTTATTCAATATAGCTATAAAGGATATATTGGTGTCGACCTAGGTCTGTTTATTTATGTGTTCAATCAGTTTGTATTCTTCAAAAAATTTAAGAGAAGACAAAATGAAAGGGGATGTTGTTCACATTTTCAAAAACAACAAAACATTTGATAAATTTGTGTTGCAACTTTGAACGGAGATAACTTTGGACTCGGGTATCGAAACGACTATTATAAAATATCAAGTCGAAGCTCGTATCAAATTACACAATATGATTTTGTCTCGCTAGGGAAAATCATTTCGGTACCCAAATTCCATCGTTTACATCACTTAAAGAGGGTTTAAAGTTTTTGATGCACCATTTTCATTTTACTTACTTCCGGTTTTATTCAATATAGCTATAAAGGATATATTGGTGTCGACCTAGGTCTGTTTATTTATGTGTTCAATCAGTTTGTATTCTTCAAAAAATTTAAGAGAAGACAAAATGAAAGGGGATGTTGTTCACATTTTCAAAAACAACAAAACATTTGATAAATTTGTGTTGCAACTTTGAACGGAGATAACTTTGGACTCGGGTATCGAAACGACTATTATAAAATATCAAGTCGAAGCTCGTATCAAATTACACAATATGATTTCGTCTCGCTAGGGAAAATCATTTCGGTACCCAAATTCCCTCGTTTACATCACTTAAAGAGGGTTTAAAGTTTTTGATGCACCTTTTTCATTTTACTTACTTCCAGTTTTATTCAATCTAGCTATAAAGGACATATTGGTGTCGACCTAGGTCTGTTTATTTATGTGTTCAATCAATTTGTATTCTTCAAAAAATTTAAGAGAAGACAAAATGAAAGGGGATGTTGTTCACATTTTCAAAAACAACAAAACATTTGATAAATTTGTGTTGCAACTTTGAACGGAGATAACTTTGGACTCGGGTATCGAAACGACTATTATAAAATATCAAGTCGAAGCTCGTATCAAATTACACAATATGATTTCGTCTCGCTAGGGAAAATCATTTCGGTACCCAAATTCCCTCGTTTACATCACTTAAAGATGGTTTAAAGTTTTTGATGCACCATTTTCATTTTACTTCTGGTTTTATTCAATATAGCTATAAAGGACATATTGGTGTCGACTTAGGTCTGTTTATTTATGTGTTCAATCAGTTCGTATTCTTCAAAAAATTTAAGAGAAGACAAAATGAAAGGGGATGTTGTTCACATTTTCAAAAACAACAAAACATTTGATAAATTTGTGTTGCAACTTTGAACGGAGATAACTTTGGACTCGGGTATCGAAACGACTATTATAAAATATCAAGTCGAAGCTCGTATCAAATTACACAATATGATTTCGTCTCGCTAGGGAAAATCATTTCGGTACCCAAATTCCCTCGTTTACATCACTTAAAGAGGGTTTAAAGTTTTTGATGCACCATTTTCATTTTACTTACTTCCGGGTTTATTCAATATAGCTATAAAGGACATATTGGTGTCGACCTAGGTCTGTTTATTTATGTGTTCAATCAGTTTGTATTCTTCAAAAAATTTAAGAGAAGACAAAATGAAAGGGGATGTTGTTCACATTTTCAAAAACAACAAAACATTTGATAAATTTGTGTTGCAACTTTGAACGGAGATAACTTTGGACTCGGGTATCGAAACGACTATTATAAAATATCAAGTCGAAGCTCGTATCAAATTACACAATATGATTTCGTCTCGCTAGGGAAAATCATTTCGGTACCCAAATTCCCTCGTTTACATCACTTAAAGAGGGTTTAAAGTTTTTGATGCACCATTTTCATTTTACTTACTTCATGTTTTATTCAATATAGCTATAAAGGACATATTGGTGTCGACCTAGGTCTGTTTATTTATGTGTTCAATCAGTTTGTATTCTTCAAAAAATTTAAGAGAAGACAAAATGAAAGGGGATGTTGTTCACATTTTCAAAAACAACAAAACATTTGATAAATTTGTGTTGCAACTTTGAACGGAGATAACTTTGGACTCGGGTATCGAAACGACTATTATAAAATATCAAGTCGAAGCTCTTATCAAATTACACAATATGATTTCATCTCGCTAGGGAAAATCATTTCGCTACCCAAATTCCCTCGTTTACATCACTTAAAGAGGGTTTAAAGTTTTTGATGCACCATTTTCATTTTACTTAATTCCGGTTTTATTCAATATAGCAATAAAGGACATATTCGTGTCGACCTAGGTCTGTTTATTTATGTGTTCAATCAGTTTGTATTCTTCAAAAAATTTAAGAGAAGACAAAATGAAAGGGGATGTTGTTCACATTTTCAAAAACAACAAAACATTTGATAAATTTGTGTTGCAACTTTGAACGGAGATAACTTTGGACTCGGGTATCGAAACGACTATTATAATATATCAAGTCGAAGCTCGTATCAAATTACACAATATGATTTGGTCTCGCAAAGGAAAATCATTTCGGTACCCAAATTCCATCGTTTACATCACTTAAAGAGGGTTTAAAGTTTTTGATGCACCATTTTCATTTTACTTAATTCCGGTTTTATTCAATATAGCAATAAAGGACATATTCGTGTCGACTTAGGTCTGTTTATTTATGTGTCCAATCAGTTTGTATTCTTCAAAAAATTTAAGATAAGACAAAATGAAAGGGGATGTTGTTCACATTTTCAAAAACAACAAAACATTTGATAAATTTCTGTTGCAACTTTGAAAGGAGATAACTTTGGACTCGGGTATCGAAACGACTATTATAAAATATCAAGTCGAAGCTCGTATCAAATTACACAATATGATTTCGTCTCGCTAGGGAAAATCATTTCGGTACCCAAATTCCCTCGTTTACATCACTTAAAGAGGGTTTAAAGTTTTTGATGCACCATTTTCATTTTACTTACTTCGGTTTTATTCAATATAGCTATAAAGGACATATTGGTGTCGACCTAGGTCTGTTTATTTATGTGTTCAATCAGTTTGTATTCTTCAAAAAATTTAAGAGAAGACAAAATGAAAGGGGATGTTGTTCACATTTTCAAAAACAACAAAACATTTGATAAATTTGTGTTGCAACTTTGAACGGAGATAACTTTGGACTCGGGTATCGAAACGACTATTATAAAATATCAAGTCGAAGCTCGTATCAAATTACACAATATGATTTCGTCTCGCTAGGGAAAATCATTTCGGTACCCAAATTCCCTCGTTTACATCACTTAAAGAGGGTTTAAAGTTTTTGATGCACCATTTTCATTTTACTTACTTCCGGTTTTATTCAATCTAGCTATAAAGGACATATTGCTGTCGACCTAGGTCTGTTTATTTATGTGTTCAATCAGTTGTATTCTTCAAAAAATTTAAGAGAAGACAAAATGAAAGGGGATGTTGTTCACATTTTCAAAAACAACAAAACATTTGATAAATTTGTGTTGCAACTTTGAACGGAGATAACTTTGGACTCGGGTATCGAAACGACTATTATAAAATATCAAGTCGAAGCTCGTATCAAATTACACAATATGATTTCGTCTCGCTAGGGAAAATCATTTCGGTACCCAAATTCCCTCGTTTACATCACTTAAAGATGGTTTAAAGTTTTTGATGCACCATTTTCATTTTACTTACTTCTGGTTTTATTCAATATAGCTATAAAGGACATATTGGTGTCGACTTAGGTCTGTTTATTTATGTGTTCAATGAGTTTGTATTCTTCAAAAAATTTAAGAGAAGACAAAATGAGAGAGGATGTTGTTCACATTTTCAAAAACAACAAAACATTTGATAAATTTGTGTTGCAACTTTGAACGGAGATAACTTTGGACTCGGGTATCGAAACGACTATTATAATATATCAAGTCGAAGCTCGTATCAAATTACACAATATGATTTGGTCTCGCAAAGGAAAATCATTTCGGTACCCAAATTCCATCGTTTACATCACTTAAAGAGGGTTTAAAGTTTTTGATGCACCATTTTCATTTTACTTAATTCCGGTTTTATTCAATATAGCAATAAAGGACATATTCGTGTCGACTTAGGTCTGTTTATTTATGTGTCCAATCAGTTTGTATTCTTCAAAAAATTTAAGATAAGACAAAATGAAAGGGGATGTTGTTCACATTTTCAAAAACAACAAAACATTTGATAAATTTGTGTTGCAACTTTGAACGGAGATAACTTTGGACTCGGGTATCGAAACGACTATTATAAAATATCAAGTCGAAGCTCGTATCAAATTACACAATATGATTTCGTCTCGCTAGGGAAAATCATTTCGGTACCCAAATTCCCTCGTTTACATCACTTAAAGATGGTTTAAAGTTTTTGATGCACCATTTTCATTTTACTTACTTCCGCTTTTATTCAATCTAGCTATAAAGGACATATTGGTGTCGACCTAGGTCTGTTTATTTATGTGTTCAATCTGTATGTATTCTTCAAAAAATTTAAGAGAAGACAAAATGAAAGGGGATGTTGTTCACATTTTCAAAAACAACAAAACATTTGATAAATTTGTGTTGCAACTTTGAACGGAGATAACTTTGGACTCGGGTATCGAAACGACTATTATAAAATATCAAGTCGAAGCTCGTATCAAATTACACAATATGATTTCGTCTCGCTAGGGAAAATCATTTCGGTACCCAAATTCCCTCGTTTACATCACTTAAAGAGGGTTTAAAGTTTTTGATGCACCATTTTCATTTTACTTACTTCGGTTTTATTCAATATAGCTATAAAGGACATATTGGTGTCGACCTAGGTCTGTTTATTTATGTGTTCAATCAATTTGTATTCTTCAAAAAATTTAAGAGAAGACAAAATGAAAGGGGATGTTGTTCACATTTTCAAAAACAACAAAACATTTGATAAATTTGTGTTGCAACTTTGAACGGAGATAACTTTGGACTCGGGTATCGAAACGACTATTATAAAATATCAAGTCGAAGCTCGTATCAAATTACACAATATGATTTCGTCTCGCTAGGGAAAATCATTTCGGTACCCAAATTCCCTCGTTTACATCACTTAAAGAGGGTTTAAAGTTTTTGATGCACCATTTTCATTTCACTTACTTACGGTTTTATTCAATATAGCTATAAAGGACATATTGGTGTCGACCTAGGTCTGTTTATTTATGTGTTCAATCAATTTGTATTCTTCAAAAAATTTAAGAGAAGACAAAATGAAAGGGGATGTTGTTCACATTTTCAAAAACAACAAAACATTTGATAAATTTGTGTTGCAACTTTGAACGGAGATAACTTTGGACTCGGGTATCGAAACGACTATTATAAAATATCAAGTCGAAGCTCGTATCAAATTACACAATATGATTTCGTCTCGCTAGGGAAAATCATTTCGGTACCCAAATTCCCTCGTTTACATCACTTAAAGAGGGTTTAAAGTTTTTGATGCACCATTTTCATTTTACTTACTTCTGGTTTTATTCAATATAGCTATAAAGGACATATTGGTGTCGACCTAGGTCTGTTTATTTATGTGTTCAATCAGTTTGTATTCTTCAAAAAATTTAAGAGAAGACAAAATGAAAGGGGATGTTGTTCACATTTTCAAAAACAACAAAACATTTGATAAATTTGTGTTGCAACTTTGAACGGAGATAACTTTGGACTCGGGTATCGAAACGACTATTATAAAATATCAAGTCGAAGCTCGTATCAAATTACACAATATGATTTCGTCTCGCTAGGGAAAATCATTTCGGTACCCAAATTCCCTCGTTTACATCACTTAAAGAGGGTTTAAAGTTTTTGATGCACCATTTTCATTTTACTTACTTCCGGTTTTATTCAATCTAGCTATAAAGGACATATTGGTGTCGACCTAGGTCTGTTTATTTATGTGTTCAATCAATTTGTATTCTTCAAAAAATTTAAGAGAAGACAAAATGAAAGGGGATGTTGTTCACATTTTCAAAAACAACAAAACATTTGATAAATTTGTGTTGCAACTTTGAACGGAGATAACTTTGGACTCGGGTATCGAAACGACTATTATAAAATATCAAGTCGAAGCTCGTATCAAATTACACAATATGATTTCGTCTCGCTAGGGAAAATCATTTCGGTACCCAAATTCCCTCGTTTACATCACTTAAAGAGGGTTTAAAGTTTTTGATGCACCATTTTCATTTTACTTACTTCCGCTTTTATTCAATATAGCTATAAAGGACATATTGGTGTCGACCTAGGTCTGTTTATTTATGTGTTCAATCAGTTTGTATTCTTCAAAAAATTTAAGAGAAGACAAAATGAAAGGGGATGTTGTTCACATTTTCAAAAACAACAAAACATTTGATAAATTTGTGTTGCAACTTTGAACGGAGATAACTTTGGACTCGGGTATCGAAACGACTATTATAAAATATCTAGTCGAAGCTCTTATCAAATTACACAATATGATTTCATCTCGCTAGGGAAAATCATTTCGCTACCCAAATTCCCTCGTTTACATCACTTAAAGAGGGTTTAAAGTTTTTGATGCACCATTTTCATTTTACTTACTTCCGATTTTATTCAATCTAGCTATAAAGGACATATTGCTGTCGACCTAGGTCTGTTTATTTATGTGTTCAATCAGTTTGTATTCTTCAAAAAATTTAAGAGAAGACAAAATGAAAGGGGATGTTGTTCACATTTTCAAAAACAACAAAACATTTGATAAATTTGTGTTGCAACTTTGAACGGAGATAACTTTGGACTCGGGTATCGAAACGACTATTATAAAATATCAAGTCGAAGCTCGTATCAAATTACACAATATGATTTCGTCTCGCTAGGGAAAATCATTTCGGTACCCAAATTCCCTCGTTTACATCACTTAAAGAGGGTTTAAAGTTTTTGATGCACCATTTTCATTTTACTTACTTCCGGTTTATTCAATATAGCTATAAAGAACATATTGGTGTCGACCTAGGTCTGTTTATTTATGTGTTCAATCAGTTTGTATTCTTCAAAAAATTTAAGAGAAGACAAAATGAAAGGGGATGTTGTTCACATTTTCAAAAACAACAAAACATTTGATAAATTTGTGTTGCAACTTTGAACGGAGATAACTTTGGACTCGGGTATCGAAACGACTATTATAATATATCAAGTCGAAGCTCGTATCAAATTACACAATATGATTTGGTCTCGCAAAGGAAAATCATTTCGGTACCCAAATTCCATCGTTTACATCACTTAAAGAGGGTTTAAAGTTTTTGATGCACCATTTTCATTTTACTTAATTCCGGTTTTATTCAATATAGCAATAAAGGACATATTCGTGTCGACTTAGGTCTGTTTATTTATGTGTCCAATCAGTTTGTATTCTTCAAAAAATTTAAGATAAGACAAAATGAAAGGGGATGTTGTTCACATTTTCAAAAACAACAAAACATTTGATAAATTTCTGTTGCAACTTTGAAAGGAGATAACTTTGGACTCGGGTATCGAAACGACTATTATAATATATCAAGTCGAAGCTCGTATCAAATTACACAATATGATTTGGTCTCGCTAGGGAAAATCATTTCGGTACCCAAATTCCATCGTTTACATCACTTAAAGAGGGTTTAAAGTTTTTGATGCACCATTTTCATTTTACTTACTTCCGGTTTTATTCAATATAGCTATAAAGGACATATTGGTGTCGACCTAGGTCTGTTTATTTATGTGTTCAATCAGTTTGTATTCTTCAAAAAATTTAAGAGAAGACAAAATGAAAGGGGATGTTGTTCACATTTTCAAAAACAACAAAACATTTGATAAATTTGTGTTGCAACTTTGAACGGAGATAACTTTGGACTCGGGTATCGAAACGACTATTATAATATATCAAGTCGAAGCTCGTATCAAATTACACAATATGATTTGGTCTCGCTAGGGAAAATCATTTCGGTACCCAAATTCCATCGTTTACATCACTTAAAGAGGGTTTAAAGTTTTTGATGCACCATTTTCATTTTACTTACTTCCGGTTTTATTCAATATAGCTATAAAGGACATATTGGTGTCGACCTAGGTCTGTTTATTTATGTGTTCAATCAGTTTGTATTCTTCAAAAAATTTAAGAGAAGACAAAATGAAAGGGGATGTTGTTCACATTTTCAAAAACAACAAAACATTTGATAAATTTGTGTTGCAACTTTGAACGGAGATAACTTTTGACTCGGGTGTCCAAACGACTATTATAATATATCAAGTCGAAGCTCGTATCAAATTACACATTATGATTTGGTCTCGCCATGGAAAATGATTTCCGTACCCAAATTCCATCGTTTACATCACTTAAAGAGGGTTTAAAGTTTTTGATGCACCATTTTCATTTTGCTTACTTCCTGTTTTATTCAATATAGCTATAAAGGACATATTGGTGTCGACCTAGCTCTGTTTATTTATGTGTTCAATGAGTTTGTATTCTTCAAAAAATTTAAGAGAAGACAAAATGAAAGGGGATGTTGTTCACATTTTCAAAAACAACAAAACATTTGATAAATTTGTGTTGCAACATTGAAAGGAGATAACTTTGGACTCGGGTATCGAAACGACTATTATAATATATCAAGTCGAAGTTCGTATCAAATTACACAATATGATTTGATCTCGCTAGGGAAAATCATTTCGGTACCCAAATTCCATCGTTTACATCACTTAAAGAGGGTTTAAAGTTTTTGTCGCACCATTTTCATTTTACTTACTTCCGGTTTTATTCAATATAGCTATAAAGGACATATTGGTGTCGACCTAGCTCTGTTTATTTATGTGTTCAATGAGTTTGTATTCTTCAAAAAATTTAAGAGAAGACAAAATGAAAGGGGATGTTGTTCACATTTTCAAAAACAACAAAACATTTGATAAATTTGTGTTGCAACATTGAAAGGAGATAACTTTGGACTCGGGTATCGAAACGACTATTATAATATATCAAGTCGAAGCTCGTATCAAATTACACAATATGATTTGATCTCGCTAAGGAAAATCATTTCGGTACCCAAATTCCATCGTTTACATCACTTAAAGAGGGTTTAAAGTTTTTGATGCACCATTTTCATTTTACTTACTTCCGGTTTTATTCAATATAGCTATAAAGGACATATTGGTGTCGACCTAGGTCTGTTTATTTATGTGTTCAATCAGTTTGTATTCTTCAAAAAATTTAAGAGAAGACAAAATGAAAGGGGATGTTGTTCACATTTTCAAAAACAACAAAACATTTGATAAATTTGTGTTGCAACTTTGAACGGAGATAACTTTGGACTCGGGTATCGAAACGACTATTATAAAATATCAAGTCGAAGCTCGTATCAAATTACACAATATGATTTCGTCTCGCTAGGGAAAATCATTTCGGTACCCAAATTCCCTCGTTTACATCACTTAAAGAGGGTTTAAAGTTTTTGATGCACCATTTTCATTTTACTTACTTCCGGTTTTATTCAATATAGCTATAAAGGACATATTGGTGTCGACCTAGGTCTGTTTATTTATGTGTTCAATCAGTTTGTATTCTTCAAAAAATTTAAGAGAAGACAAAATGAAAGGGGATGTTGTTCACATTTTCAAAAACAACAAAACATTTGATAAATTTGTGTTGCAACTTTGAACGGAGATAACTTTGGACTCGGGTATCGAAACGACTATTATAAAATATCAAGTCGAAGCTCTTATCAAATTACACAATATGATTTCATCTCGCTAGGGAAAATCATTTCGCTACCCAAATTCCCTCGTTTACATCACTTAAAGAGGGTTTAAAGTTTTTGATGCACCATTTTCATTTTACTTACTTCCGGTTTTATTCAATATAGCTATAAAGGACATATTGGTGTCGACCTAGGTCTGTTTATTTATGTGTTCAATCAGTTTGTATTCTTCAAAAAATTTAAGAGAAGACAAAATGAAAGGGGATGTTGTTCACATTTTCAAAAACAACAAAACATTTGATAAATTTGTGTTGCAACTTTGAACGGAGATAACTTTGGACTCGGGTATCGAAACGACTATTATAATATATCAAGTCGAAGCTCGTATCAAATTACACAATATGATTTGGTCTCGCTAAGGAAAATCATTTCGGTACCCAAATTCCATCGTTTACATCACTTAAAGAGGGTTTAAAGTTTTTGATGCACCATTTTCATTTTACTTACTTCCGGTTTTATTCAATATAGCTATAAAGGATATATTGGTGTCGACCTAGGTCTGTTTATTTATATGTTCCATCAGTTTGTATTCTTCAAAAAATTTAAGAGAAGGAAAAATGAAAGGGGATGTTGTTCACATTTTCAAAAACAACAAAACATTTGATAAATTTGTGTTGCAACATTGAAAGGAGATAACTTTGGACTCGGGTATCGAAACGACTATTATAATATATCAAGTCGAAGTTCGTATCAAATTACACAATATGATTTGATCTCGCTAAGGAAAATCATTTCGGTACCCAAATTCCATCGTTTACATCACTTAAAGAGGGTTTAAAGTTTTTGTCGCACCATTTTCATTTTACTTACTTCCGGTTTTATTCAATATAGCTATAAAGGATATATTGGTGTCGACCTAGGTCTGTTTATTTATATGTTCCATCAGTTTGTATTCTTCAAAAAATTTAAGAGAAGGAAAAATGAAAGGGGATGTTGTTCACATTTTCAAAAACAACAAAACATTTGATACATTTGTGTTGCAACTTTGAACGGAGATAACTTTGGACTCGGGTATCGAAACGACTATTATAATATATCAAGTCGAAGTTCGTATCAAATTACACAATATGATTTGATCTCGCTAAGGAAAATCATTTCGGTACCCAAATTCCATCGTTTACATCACTTAAAGAGGGTTTAAAGTTTTTGATGCACCATTTTCATTTTACTTACTTCCGGTTTTATTCAATATAGCTATAAAGGACATATTGGTGTCGACCTAGGTCTGTTTATTTATGTGTTCAATCAGTTTGTATTCTTCAAAAAATTTAAGAGAAGACAAAATGAAAGGGGATGTTGTTCACATTTTCAAAAACAACAAAACATTTGATAAATTTGTGTTGCAACTTTGAACGGAGATAACTTTGGACTCGGGTATCGAAACGACTATTATAATATATCAAGTCGAAGCTCGTATCAAATTACACAATATGATTTTGTCTCGCTAAGGATAATCATTTCCGTACCCAAATTCCATCGTTTACATCACTTAAAGAGGGTTTAAAGTTTTTGATGCACCATTTTCATTTTACTTACTTCCGGTTTTATTCAATATAGCTATAAAGGACATATTGGTGTCGACGTAGGTCTGTTTATTTATGTGTTCAATGAGTTTGTATTCTTCAAAAAATTTAAGAGAAGACAAAATGAGAGGGGATGTTGTTCACATTTTCAAAAACAACAAAACATTTGATAAATTTGTGTTGCAACATTGAAAGGAGATAACTTTGGACTCGGGTATCGAAACGACTATTATAATATATCAAGTCGAAGTTCGTATCAAATTACACAATATGATTTGATCTCGCTAAGGAAAATCATTTCGGTACCCAAATTCCATCGTTTACATCACTTAAAGAGGGTTTAAAGTTTTTGTCGCACCATTTTCATTTTACTTACTTCCGGTTTTATTCAATATAGCTATAAAGGATATATTGGTGTCGACCTAGGTCTGTTTATTTATATGTTCAATCAGTTTGTATTCTTCAAAAAATTTAAGAGAAGACAAAATGAAAGGGGATGTTGTTCACATTTTCAAAAACAACAAAACATTTGATAAATTTGTGTTGCAACTTTGAACGGAGATAACTTTGGACTCGGGTATCGAAACGACTATTATAATATATCAAGTCGAAGCTCGTAACAAATTACACAATATGATTTGGTCTCGCATAGGAAAATCATTTCGGTAACCAAATTCCATCGTTTACATCACTTAAAGAGGGTTTAAAGTTTTTGACCCACCATTTTCATTTTACTTACTTCCGGTTTTATTCAATATAGCTATAAAGACCATATTGGTGTCGACCTAGATATGTTTATTTATGTGTTCAATCAGTTTGTATTCTTCAAAAAATTTAAGAGAAGACAAAATGAAAGGGGATGTTGTTCACATTTTCAAAAACAACAAAACATTTGATAAATTTGTGTTGCAACTTTGAACGGAGATAACTTTGGACTCGGGTATCGAAACGACTATTATAATATATCAAGTCGAAGCTCGTATCAAATTACACAATATGATTTGGTCTCGCAAAGGAAAATCATTTCGGTACCCAAATTCCATCGTTTACATCACTTAAAGAGGGTTTAAAGTTTTTGATGCACCATTTTCATTTTACTTACTTCCGGTTTTATTCAATATAGCTATAAAGGATATATTGGTGTCGACCTAGGTCTGTTTATTTATGTGTTCAATCAGTTTGTATTCTTCAAAAAATTTAAGAGAAGACAAAATGAAAGGGGATGTTGTTCACATTTTCAAAAACAACAAAACATTTGATAAATTTGTGTTGCAACTTTGAAAGGAGATAACTTTGGACTCGGGTATCGAAACGACTATTATAATATATCAAGTCGAAGCTCGTATCAAATTACACAATATGATTTGGTCTCGCAAAGGAAAATCATTTCGGTACCCAAATTCCATCGTTTACATCACTTAAAGAGGGTTTAAAGTTTTTGATGCACCATTTTCATTTTACTTACTTCCGGTTTTATTCAATATAGCTATAAAGGATATATTGGTGTCGACCTAGGTCTGTTTATTTATGCCAGATCATAGTCTCACTAATTATCTGTCAGCTCGCCATGTGGATTTCTTACCTACGTTACTTCCTATGTTAGCAGGTTTAGTGAATTAGAGTTTGTCGCGTGTCCTGCTTTTGCCTATCAGCACCTATCATGTTTTGATGCATCCAATTGTTGATTTTTCTTACCTAATCCTATAGCCATAAATTAACTTGAGCATTTTTAGACCTATTATCCTTTTTGTATGAATTTTAGCACTTATTTATCATTTTTTTCCACTTGTTTCACCTCCATAAACACTTCATTTCCATCTTCCATCTCTTCTACCATTCCATTACCATTTTTAACAACCGAAACATCATTTTAATCTTTCTCTTTAGATTTTTCTACACTATTTAGAAAATATAAGGAGGATTTTAAAAAAGGCACAAGTGAGCACCACTGAAGCACAAAGAGAACTCCTTAGGAGAAGCTTGAGAAATTCTAAATGGTTTTACATTTTATTACTCCTTAAGTTGTAAACTTTGTATTTTTTTATGTTTTTACTCTTGATTTTACCATATTGAATATGAGTATTTTGTGCTAGAACTCTTTCTAGGGATTTAATGGAACCCATGTGAATGGCTTTATTAAACTAATTTAGTAGTTTTTGAATGTTTGATTATCTTGTTTAACGTGCTTAATGTTTATATTTAAATTTGACAATTTAATAAGATGAATTATTAATTTTATGCACAATTGAAAAATTGGTATGATATTATGAACATACATTAAACTAGCATTTATGTAATGAGGTAGGAAATTCTCAATATTATGTCACTACTACAAGAACGACCTTTTAAGTCTGTTGGGTGAACCGACTTAAAACAAGTAAACTTAAAATTTAAGCTTTATTCAACCCATGAATCGACTTTAAATTCAATATTTTTTAACATATTTTGCACATTTTTCTGCTATCCTCACTATCTATTTTCGATCACATAATAGTAGAAAAAATCAAAATATGTTCAAAAGAGTTTTTAAATAATTTAAATAATTTAAATAATTAAATATTAATTAATTATTTGAGAATTAAATTTATTACAAAAAATAATTTATATACAATACATATTTAACTTAAATTACAAATAAAATGATGACACCTATTTTGTTATGAATTTTATGATACTCCCACTTTATTTTAGGGAGAGAGAGCTTGGTTTGTTGCTTACAATCATTAGCAATGTCTCATTCATAATGACAAGGGAATTCTCTAATGAGATGAGATACAGTTTAGGTAGAAAAATAGATCCAAACAATAATTCATTCCCTAAACATCCATCAAACATCTATCAAACAAACCCAAACTTCAGAGACATAGGAATAGATAAATTAAATCATTAAAAAATTATCATTGTGTTTCCCTATGTTATTCAATATCATCAGATTCTTTTCCTGATTCTTTTTATGATGTTATAATTTGAAGAATATGTTCTGCCCATTATTCTCGTAAATCCTCAAAATTTGCATATCATAGACGGATTTGTTCCAACCAATGAACTACATGTATTTAAAATCAAAATAAGAATGTAATACCATGAATTCACAAATAATAATTTATATATGTTAAAAAAGTATATTAGTAAAAGAGATTACCACATCTTTAATTGGAATGTTGATATTTGAGGTGATTTCGCTCATAAATTTCATGACACAGTAACGACACATGACTCTATCATTTTGTTGTGAAATCTACAAAAACTAAGTGTATATGGTTTTTCATATTCGAACATCTTTATTATTCAATAGTAAAATTTATTAAATTATTAATATTTGCTTGCATATACATAACTTTGTCTCATATAAGCTTATGAGATTTTTTAAGAGCAATGTCTCTACTCTTGTTTCACAGCTTTCATGCCTTGTCAAAGTTTAAAATAGTTAGTTCTTTATTAAATATTACAAAGAATAATAGAAGAAAAATAGTTAATTATAACTCCTACATTTCAACAACTGTTTTTGTGTCTTTACTCAATTCTATGGAAATTGAGTCATAGTACTAAACATAATTTCCATATAAATCAAGGATTATCAACATCCAATGATCTTGGCCTTGTTCAAACTTTAGTGTCCAAGGGATCATCAAAATTATGCTAATGACGGCCCCTTAGGGTTTATAGGGTGATTAGGGGCTTAAATATAGCTCAGGTGCAATCTGGACTGTCAGATCAGCTTCAGATCAAAAGCTGAGATCAAAACAAGCAAAAATGATAGCGGTAACCAAGCACAACACAACATATGGCACATAGAATTCATTGGGCGATTTAGAGCACGACGAGTGGTAAGGGAGACCGGTCATAGTCAATGCTCGCTGAGTTAATGCCATGTCGCGCAACGTGATTTGCAAAAATGGATGGTGTGGCACATGGGTGGAATGCATGGAGTAATCGCATGGCGACACGAGGTAGTGTGGTTTGACCGATCTTTGAACTCGAATTGAACAATGTGTTGACACTTGGCACGAGGTTTTTTCTCCTTACACGTGGCGTAACTTGATTTGGTGTCCTTACTTGCATGGCGTCCACGTGTCTTCCCAGTAAGCTCCTCTACTTGCGTGGTAGGCCACATGGAAGCTTCTGATTGCCCTTGTGTTAAAAATTCATAAAAATTCCAAAAAAATCCCAAAAACAATTTTCCCCCTTTTCAGTAAAAGTTTATATTTTAATATTTTTGGCCCTAAACATACTATTTATTGAATAAAACAAGTAAATATTAAGTAAAAAAGTATGCTAATGACTCTACTTTCATAGAATCATCAGTAATGCCCTATCACATAATTATTTAGCTCTAATGTTAACATTATCCTCTTGATATTGATTGACAAATGATGAATCATAGAACATTGCTAAAGGTGATAGGTAATTAGCTTGAAGTCGATAATAACATGCTCTATATAAAAGAAATATATATAAATATAATTATATCTTCTATATAAATGAAAGTTATTTATTGATTGAGGACTCACCTTGTCCATACTTGAATTATACTTAAATTGATCATTTGAAATTTAAACAGTTGCAATATACACTCGATCGATATATATGTTTGCCCAATTTCTACACCAGAAATTTCTCTAGGAAGTGGCACAATTCATCCATCATTTATGATAGTTTTGCTCGCAACAATAGTCATCAAAGAGCCAAGATTTCTCTTGAAGTTTAAAGCATATTTATAACTATACTTTTTTCGTGGCTTCTTCTTTAATGACTTAGTGCGCAATGATTTTCCTCTAGACATAGATTTTTCACGAGATACTTGCTTTGTATCTCTTAAATGTGCCTTATTTACTAATTATGGTATAATAGACTAAAGAAGAGGTATTGTATATGTTAGTAACAATAAAATAATAGTAATATAATAGTAGTAAATTTTTTTTATATTAAGTAACAAAAATAATACCATATCAAAATTTATCACAACTTGATTCGATGGCCAAGTCATATATTGTCCAACAGCTTCTTGGATCATGGAAGCATCAGAAAACATAGGTAGTGGACAATCATGGAGCAATGACTGATCAATTATTACTCACCAATAATTTGGCAAATATTGATTATGAATCATTCGATCATCGCTCAATTGTTGTATCGTTCTAATAGCAACATAGTCTGTAGATGATGGATGTTTCAACAAGCATTTCATATTCTGTAAAAATTTTAAGCGTTATATATAATAAATAAAATATATGATAAACAATAAAAATAATAGACTATCTACATAAGTTTTAAATCTTACCACAAATGATTCATAAAATGTAGTAGGACTCCCATGTGGAGTAGATATTGAAAGGACATTCTCATCAAAACATTCATCATGTAATGGATGGTAAGAATGCATAGATTGCATTAGATATATTGAACCAATACTTGATTGCATCTGCATTCCTGGAACAAATAAAGGACCAATAGGATGACTATATCACATAGAGGATATAGGTTGGGCGCTATGAGATTGCATGTGTGGCATGACTGGCATGGATGGTGGCATGCCTAGCCAATGAGACATGCCTTGATTGTTGACGTGTGTTATGATTGATATTACTTTAAAGTGGCAATCTCACTTAACATTGAGGCCTTAAAAGAGTTCAATTCTTTTTCAACTTTACAGTACTTCTCCTTACTGACAATCCAAGGCCTTTGTTTTGAAATATTAAAAAACTCCATATAACCATCATATTGGCTTCTGATGCATAATTTCGCAAGTGTACAAATCGTTCAAGTAATAAGATGTACAAAAGTACAGATATCGAACCCACAGGGAATGGCGTTACTAAGTACCAAAATTGACTAATCCTAATTTTATTTGAAAATCGAATTGTTGAATTTGTTTAAGAAGTAAATTAACTTAAAACTAAACGCAAATAACAAAATTTAATGTTGTTCACAAATGATTAAAAATGCTAAGGCATTTGATTTCGCTAAATCAATTCAATCCGATTTCAAGTCATGTTATATGAGAATCAAAGTTAGAAGTGATGGTTGAAAAACCCAAACTTATCTAATACTCTCTCTCGAGTTATATTAGAATTACTTATCTATGAAAACCAACTATATTTCTATAAAGATTTAATCACAAATAAGCACATTACGATTTATGGAATTTCTAGAATAACCACATACATCATGCATTAGGTGTCAAACTCGCATTCAACATACGGTATTTATCACAAGAAGCATTCATTACACATCTCCTCTCGGTCTCAATATAATACAACAAATCATCTAAATCTTGATCAGAAATTTAAAAGCATTAAGCATGGAAATAAATACTCAACTTGAAAACAATGAATTCATATAACGATAACACAAGAAATCAAATTTTCTTGATTTAACTACATCATAGCCTTAGCAAAAACGAACTAGTTCATAACGAAATAAGAATAAACATTATTTCAATTGAATCCATGAATAACAAATCTAAATAAAATGCAGAAAATAAAAGCTAAGGAGAAGAGATGAAAAATTCTTGAAGATGAAGACTTGGTAGCAACAATGGTGATGATCTTTCAAGTTTCTCCAACCTTTCTCTCCAAAATTTCATTTTCTCCTCCAAAAATAACTCAGATCTGCTCTCTCTTCCGTGGCCTCTTTCTCAATCATATTGTATATATAGATCTAGGGTTTTTGGGGCAATTTTGGAACAAAACAACATAAAAAATGTGTTTTCGGACGAAACTCGCCGGCGGCGAGATTTTTGGAAAAGTTACGATTTTGGTTTCACTGATTTTGGTCGGCGGTGAGATGAATTTGCCAAAATCCGTGCTCTCGGGAAGATTTTTGCCGTGAGATTTTCGCCGACGGTGAGAATATTCTGGCCAGCGGCGAGATTTCTAAATTTTGAAACTTTGTTTTCTTTTTATTTTCACTCAATCTCGATCATTGTACTTTGTCCAAAACTTCTCCAAAATCATGATTTTACTTGAAATTGCACTTTAAGCACGAAATACCCGTGAAATGACATTTGTGGATTAAATAATCAAATAAACATAATTTTCACACTAATATCAACATTTAAATCATAACAAAAATGCAATAATTTCACTCTTATCAGCTTTCTCCCCTAACACGACCAGGATGCTCACGTCCAAATGCATGATATATCACATCTTTTTCTAACTGTTTGATTATTTCACCCTTGGTTATTTGTTCTTGAACAACTCTCTACAAATAATAAAGCAAAAAAAAACATATCATACATTATTACATCAATATGAAAAAATCATAAGGACTTTGTATGAAGTTAAATTACTAACCAACTTATTGAGTTGTTATTTTCCTCGTTTAGTCATTGGTCTTGACTTCTTTGTTTTAGGGTTTTTATTTTTATATACAATTCAGATCCGGTAACCAGTCTACCCAATTCAGCATCCTACATAAATTAAATAAATTTATTAACTATGAAATCAAATTAAATTTGAGGTAAATAAATATAAAAATAATTTTAAATTAGCAACTTAATAATACCATTTTTTGTCTAACTTTATGATTTGATGACCTCCTAGTACAGTTAGGAGGAATATTCTTCATTTGTATATTCTAATGTTCTTCCATAATGATTTGAAATATATCTGTACGTCTATAATCCACGAAGTCTTTCCATATTTGCGGTTCAATCCAAGGGTGTTCTTTAGGGATTTTGTATAGTTCTTGTTCATTAAGTGGTTCCAAATATGGAAACACATAATTTCTTGCCAATTTGGAAGTCTTGTATTCCTTACATGCCTTATTTGCAATCTTATAACACTTGTTCGTCTAATTATTAGGGACTTTAAAATGATTCTATAAAAAAACACATTTTAGATGAGATATAATACAAAAAGATATAATATATGTAATTAATTATAAAACAAGAGACTTATATAATGGTTTTCCATATCTTAAACTTTTCAACATCGTCAACCTTAGTCTAATCATTTATATTGATTGGTATACTTGACTTCACAAGTTTACCAATAGAAAATTTCAATTATTGACCATTTTATCCCAATGGATTACCAGTTGCATCGAATTGAACGGGTACTCTATCATCTGGATTAAGTGGAGCATTATGTATATTATCACAACCCCTTCTTTTCAAATTTCCCAATGGATCATTTGGATCTACAGTCTCTGGTACCCTAGGATCCACGAAATATCTGCAAACAATGATGAAATAAAAATTAATTGATAATTTTAGGGCCAAACATATAAACAACAGTTATTAGAATAATATAGAATATACATTATGTTTAATTAAATTGTTAATCATATATATATTCCTTCACAATCACTTCGAGTCCATGACGAAGAATCATTGTCAACAACTAGATCATCACATAAATTAGGTAATATTTTTGAGAAATGACTACTATTGGATAATGTATCAAGTATGTCATCATCTTCTAAAGCATCACAATGGTAGAACTCTTTTTATGGAGGCGTTAACACAATAGACCATCTCGTGTCAATTTGATCGCTCAAGTAAAATACTTGTTTTGCATGAAGTGCTAACGTGAAAGGATCATTAGTGTGACTTATCTTTGATAAGTTTACAAGGGTAAATCCAAAATCATCTAGATGTTTACAAGGGTAAATCCAAAATCTTCTAGAAGTTTTTTAAAGGTTTTAGAATCATCCTCATGTAGTTCATCTTCAACAGCATGAAACATATTTTCTGTCTATATATTCTAATAAAATGTATATAATTCACTCATATTCTTATTTATCTCTTCCCCATTAGTATTATCAATATTTTCTCTATGATAATACCAACATTTATAACACAAAAGAATACCACTATGGACAAGGTAATACTTATCAAGCATTACTTGGACTTGATTGGTATTTGTAGAAGACAATCACCCTTCGGGGATTTTGGATGAAGGTTATTTGATAATAAGAGGAATTTCATATTTGACAAACTTGTTTTCGTTTTGAGCCAAGGTGGAGATTTGTTATTTATTATAGGCCCAAAACTTCAAGCCCATCTATTTTTTTCTCCATTTGTAACGTAGCTGATATATATATTAGTTTCCCTTCCAACTATATTGATAGCTGCCTCCAAAGCCGCCAGGGAGAATAGGACTGTAGCTGCAGAAAAGAGAGCAGTAGCTAGCACAGAGAAAGCAGGGAGCAAATTCAATATTTGATGTAATAGCCACCAAATATCATATTGAATCAGACCATAACTATCATTTGAATAAATTGAAGACTTCATTTGACAGCATTAGAATTTCTCTCCAGTTCGTGCGAAAAGCTTGTGCAGTTGAGGAGAAATAGAAGGTCTCTACTGATATCATTTGTATAGTAATATTTGATTTAATAGTAAGTTTGTTTAATTTATCTTGGTATATATTACCAATAAACTAGAGGGAGTTATTTTGTGGGTATATTTGGATTTTGGTATAATTTGTGAAGCTCTCTGAATATTGGTGTTTGTATCTCCATTTGATTATTAGTGGATTTTCCTCGGTATGCCATCATCAGTGGAGTAGACTTTTCACATTGAAAAGTTGAACCACTTAAATCATTGTGTGCAATTTATTTTTCTCACTACTTATTATTTTGCTATTACCCATTATTATATATTTGTGCAACCAAAATTGGACCCGATCTTCGCTTCTACAAGTGCTAATTTATAACAGTATTAAATTACACCCAACATCATTTTTTACACCCAAGGTCCCAAAGGGTGGAAGGATTCCTTTCTCAAAACTTTGGGCGATATTGACCTTCCCTCTATAAATATCCCTTCCATACCTACTCAGTTCTTGAGGAATGGTAGATCATTAGAGACTTAGTATTTTTGTTGCATACTTCACTTTATTTTGACTTGTTTCCGTTTATTTGTATGACATTATGGTGCATGTTGGTTTAGAGAAACCTTTGTTGGCCATTAAGGAGGCAATCTGAGGGGTAGTCAGCATCTAGAATACTTTTAAGTCTACTCACCATGAGTTAGAGATAAAGTTTGAAGAGTCCAGGAAACCCAAGTGTTGGGATACGTGCTAATGTAGTGGCAACCTAAGAGGTGGTCAAGAGATATGTTAGCTAGTTTGAGGCTAACTTAGAAGAGGAACACAAATCTTACCTCACAAAAAGAAAAATAAATTTTTATTTTGCTTATTGTTTGTTTTTTTTGTTTTGCAATTTTCTCGTGGGTTGAGATTTTGTTTGACACACAAATCTTAATTCACAAAAGAAAATAAAATAAAAAAATAAATTTTTTTTATGGTTGTTTCTTAATTTATTTTTCAATTTTCTCGTAAGTTGAGATTTTGTTTGACACACATATCTTAACTTACACACAGAAAAACAAATTGAGAAGTCAAGCTGAAGACTATAAAACAAGCGCTTCTTGGGAGGCAACCCATGTGTTTTACTTGTTTTTTATTTTTTTGCATGTATTAGTTTTTCTATTTTGTTACGTAACTTTTTTTTGTTTCGTAGGTGCAAAGTGGATGTAATGAAGCAATTTTGGCTTAACCAATCAAACAAACCAGGAAGTTTCTTTAAACCCATCTCATATGTTCTTTAACTGTCACACATTGAGGACAATGTGTATATTAAGTTTGGGGGTGGTAGATATATTGAACTTAATTGAAATACCTTTCTGGATGTTCTTGCTCGTGAAATTTTTTGTTTGTTTGTTTGGTTGATTGAAGATAATTTGCTTAATAGGTATTAAAGGCCAACAAATTCTTGTAAGAGTAAGACCCACCTGATTAATCTTAGCTTGGCATTTGGTTTACTTAATAGGTATCTTAAAGTAGCATGATCAGAATGCACAATCACTTTAGATCCTACTAAATAAGACCGAAATTTGTCTAAAGAAAACACTATAGCCAAGAATTCCTTTTCAGTAGTGGTATAATTTATTTGGGCATCATTGAGTGTTTTGCTAGAATAGTAGATGACATGCAAACGCTTATCCACTCTTTGTCCCAAGACTGCTCCTATAGTATAATCAGAAGCGTCACACATTATTTCAAAAGGTAAAGACCAATTTGGTGCCATAATAACAGGGGTAGATGTTAGTTTCTCTTTCAAGGTATTAAAGGCAATATGGTAGTCATTGTTGAAATCAAAATAAACATCTTTTGATAGCAAGTTACATAAGGGACGACTTATTTTAGAGAAATCTTTAATAAATCGTCTGTAAAATCCTGCATGTCCTAAGAAGCTTCTTGTCCCTTTCACAGATGTAGGGGGAGGTAGTTTGGATATCAATTCAACTTTTGCCTTATCAACTTCAATACCCTTGTTTGAAATTATATGTCCTAAAACTATCCCTTGTTGAACCATAAAATGACTTTTCTCCCAACTAAGGGTGAGATTGCATTCAATGCATCTTTCTAAAACCAAAGTCAATTTATGTAAGCAATCATCAAATGAGTTCCCAAAGAATGAGAAATCGTCCATGAAAATCTCAATGAATTTTTCCACCATGTCCGAGAAAATAGATATCATGCATCTCTGGAAAGTGGCAGGGGCATTGCATAACCCAAATGGCATTCTTCGAAAAGAAAATGTCCCAAAAGGACATGTAAATGTGGTCTTTTCCTGATCTTCTGGTGCTATGGGTACTTGATAATATCCAGACAATCCATCTAAAAAACAGTAAAATTCATGCCCAGCTAATCTTTTCAACATTTGATCAATGAATGGAAGAGGAAAGTGATCCTTTTTAGTATATAAATTTAGTTTCCTAAAATCTATACACATTCTTCATCCATTGATTATTCTAGTGGGCACTAATTCACTTTTGTCATTTTTAACAACTGTTATCCCAGATTTCTTTGGTACCACATGCACTGGACTAACCCACTTACTATCTGCAATAGGATAGATAATTCCTTGTTCTAACAATTTAAGAATTTCTTTCTTAACTACCTCTTGCATATTTGGGTTTAGTCTTCTTTGGGCCTCTCAAATGCAGGGTTTAGCACCATCCTCCAAGTTGATCTTGTGCATACACATTGTAGGACTAATGCCTCTTATATCCCCGATACTTCAACCTATAGATTTCTTAAACTGTTTAAGCACTTTGATGAGTTCCTTTTCTTGTGGTTTGGTCAAGGTTGAGGAAATTATCACTGGATAAGTTTCTCCTTCTCCCAAAAACACATATTTTAAGTGCTCAGGTAAGTCTTTGAGTTCAAGTTTAGGTGGATTGGCCTCTTTACTAGATGAAGAACTGGGTAGATTTAAAAGTGTACTAGATTTTGTCATTACTTCATCATTGTCTAGTTGTTCAAGGTACCCCTTAATTTCCTCATCTAAATCTTCTTCGACCTCTTCAAGTGTAAGAACAGTTTCAAGCTTGTCTTCTATTCTGGTTTGGAAAAAGGTTCTTTGGACAAGATTATCCAAAGGGTCAACATCGAATATTTCATCGATGGCAGAAATAGAAGGAAAAGGTGAAGAATCAAAAACTTTAAAATGAATAGTCTCTCCTAAGACTGTCATTGTCAAATTTCCATCTTGGACATCAATAATAGTTTTAGTAGTTGCCATAAATGGTCTACCAAGCAATATTGTGTGCTCTCTGTCCAATGCTGGATTTTCTTGCATATCCAGAACCACAAAGTCAACAGGTATTATCAGTTTGTCTACTTGCACCAACACATCCTCAACTATTCCCTTTGGATACTTAAGAGATCTATCTGCAAGTTGAAGGGACATAGTTGTGGGTTTTAAATCCCCTAGATTGAGCTGTAAGAATATAGAGTAGGGCATCAAATTTATACTAGCACCTAAATCAAGCATTGCTTTAGCAACCTTCCTATCCCCCATAGTTATGTTTATAATAAAACTTCCAGGGTCTTTCAACTTAGGGGGTAGTTTATGCTGAAGTATAGCGCTAGAAATTTCTGATACTACTACTTGTTCATTCAGTTCATACCTCCTTTTCTTAGTGTTCAACTCTTTGAAAAACTTAGCATATGAGGGCATATTCATGATTACTTCTAATAATGGTAAATTGATATTTACTTTAGAGAGCATATTAAAAAGATCATAGAATTGCTTATCTTGTTTGGATTCTTTTAACCAGTGTGGAAAAGGTACTTGTATCTGGTGTGGTTTTGTTGTCTTTTGAATTTTGGGGATGTCAGATGACCCCCCAATGAGTTTTTCAGAAGGTTTGTTAAGTTGAACACTTGTTTCTCCTTTTTGTGAGATTAGAATATCACCTTCTTTGTTACCTGATCCACAAGGTAGATCGTTAGAGATTTTAGGTAAACTGGTATTGACTACCTTACCACTTCGAAGGGTTCTTACATCCTTTGCTTGTTCTGGTTGACTGGGCAACTTTCCTGGTTCTTTCTTTTGCATTTGTTCAGCCAGTTGCCCAACTTTAGATTCAATCCTTTTAACTGAAGCCTCCATGGTGTTGAACCTTTGATTTGTCATCAATTGGTTGTCACGACTAACTTGAATAAAAGCATTCAAGCTATCCTCTAAGGTTGGCTTAAAAGATTGGCTTGGTAGGTAAGGGTGGTTTTTATCCGACCTTAGTGTTGGACATTGGGTGTAGGCTGGGTGAGTATAGGTGTTTGGATGATACCTTTGAAAGGATTTGACTTCCTCTATTGCATCGACACTAGAATCATAAGTATTTGAACAATTATGAGTACCATGCCCAATTGAACAACATACTTCACACACCTCTTGATTTGACATTTGGTGGGTAGTGAAAAGTTACACTTGTTTAGTCAATTCAGCAAGTTGCAAGGTTATCTCATTGTCGGAGCCAACTTCATTGACTCTTGCTCTCCTTCTAGCACCTCTTTGTTGGGAATTAGAACCCAACATCTCATAAAGATTATAGGCTTCCTCTGCAGTTTTTTCTCCCACAGTACCTCCAGCAGCATTATCAACCATGTATTGACTATGCAGTGTCAATCCATCATAAAAGAATTGGTTCTGTAGCTGCAATGGAAATCTATGATTATGACATTGAATGAAAAGGAGTTTGAATCGTTCCCAAGCTTCATGAAAGGGCTCTTCGTACATTTGAGAAAATGTTGCTATCTTCATCCTTAGATCAACAGTCTTTTGATGGGAATAGAATCTACCCATAAAAATTTCATATACTGCCTCCTAAGTTTTTAGAGAACCCGACTGTAGAGTAATGAACCATGACCAAGCTTTATCCTTGAGGGTGTAAGGAAAACACCCCATGCTAAGTTGATCTTCATTAATTGCATGTAGTGGAAATGTTTGGACAATAGCATAGAATTCTCGAATGAAATGCAAAGGGTCTTCATTAGGGACACCGTAAAAGGAAGGCAACAAAGAATAATGAATCTTTTTCAATTCATAATTCCTTGTAGCCTCTTGTAAATGTATGCTAGAAGTTGCATTGCCAATGATTGGCATTGTATAGTCTTTCATCATTTTTCGCCTATCTTCAGCATCTCCCATGGTTATTTGTAGTTGAAATTGATCCTCCTCCTATTGTGTATCAACATTTAGCTCTTAAAAAAATAGTAGATATCTCTAAAAAAGATTTCTAACTTGATAAAATGTATAGGCTTTTAAGGCAAAAAGGTGCAGGGAACCTAACATTTTTTTATTTTTTTATTTTTATTATTATATGTTTTTTAATGCTAAATTTAAAGAATGGACATAATTTTTTGAAACAAACAAATTGATTTCATTTGAATTTTATTACACACAAAATAAAACTAAAACAAAGGAAAATACAATAATGGGTGACCTCCCATGTAGGACTAAAATTTATCGTCTTCTAGTAAGACGTTGCTTGGAGATTGCAGAATGACAAACTCAATGTCTCCTCTTCATTGAATTTATTTTACCCCATTTGACCATCAAATTAGTCTTTGCTTTGTTTTTGCAAATGTTCAACTAACTGTTCTACTTGAACTTCCACCTTTTTGATAGAAGCTTCCACAGAGTCCAACCGTTGATTGGTTTTAGATTGGTTATCTCTACAAACTTGAATAAAAGAATTCAAGTTGTCCTCCAAGGTTGATTTATTGGGAATGCTTCTTGGAATAGGTGGGTGGAATTGCTGGCCTGGCTGATTTGAGCTTTGAGCGAAAGGAGGGTTGTTTTGCCTCCAGGAGAAATTTGGATGATTTCTCCACCCAGGATTATAGGTATTTGAATTGGGGTCGAACCTTGGTCTCTGTTGATATGCTCCCAATACATTAACCTGTTCAGGTCCAGCTGTTGTTTCTCCTTGATATGGACAGGCTTCAGTACCATGTCCCATGTTGCTATACAAACCATACTGTTCATTATTGGTGTTGGTTTGTGTAGTGAGAAGGGCAACTTGCTTGGCCAGTTGAACAAGTTGTTGTTGAACTTCATTGCTGGAATCGATTTCATGAACTCCAACTTTTCTCACTCGTGAGCTTTTCTGTTGGGAATTAGCACCCAACATCTCAAAGATGTTGTACATCTCTGAGGTAGTCTTTTCTCCCATTACTCCTCCTATAGCGTTGTCGACAATGTACTGACATTGTTGTGTAAGTCCATCATAAAAGAATTGGCTCTGCAACTGCAAGGGAAAGCTGTGATGGGGACATTTAGTGAGAAACATTTTGAACCTATCCCAAACTTCATGGAATTGTTACCCTTCCATCTGAGAGAAAGTAGCAATATTTCCTCTCAACTTTGATGTTTTTGGTGGGAATAGAATTTTCCAATGAATTTATTATAAATGTTCTCCCATGTCAGGAGAGAACATGGGGGAAGTGACATCAACCAAGCTTTGGCCTTGTCCTTTAAGGTGTAGGGGAAACATCTCATTCTAAGTTGATCATCGTTTAGAATACCGAGGGGGAAGGTTTGGACCGTAGCATAAAAATCTCTCATGAAGGAACAAGAATCTTCATTAGGTAGCCCATAAAAGGAAGGAAGCATAGAAAAATGAATATTTTTTAGGTCATAATTCTGAGCAGCCTCACCCAGTTGGATAGCGGCAGTTGCCGTGCCAATCACCGGTCTTGCAAACTCCTTTATAGTGGTTTCCCTAACATGTTGGTTTTCTTCCATTTCTTTCGGTTCTAGTAAAGGATTACGACATGGTTCTATGTTTGGCTCAAAAACAAGTTGATGGGTGGAATCCAGTTTTGTTAACACTTGTTTAAATTTATGAATATTATTTACATATGGTGCAAGGGGGTTTCCTAAGGATCTCCTACCACGCATAGACTATTGAAAACGTAAATTTAAGACTCCTGTCAACAAAATAATAACTACATAAAAATTTAGAAAATATACATGGTATTTAATACAAAACACTTAACAAAACTAGTTAAACCCTAAGTCAAAAAAAAACTTTTGTTTTTTGTTTTTGTTTTAAGATAAAATAACATAATCAGTATTAACTAAGAGTGCTCTCAGGAAAGAATGGTGATACAAAGGCTCCTTAAAAACCATTCTCCTAGACAGAACAATGTTCCCAAGAAAGACTAGTGGCACAAAGGCTTCCAAGAACTAGTCTCCTAGACAGAACTCTCTTAGATCTTTACTTTTCATGCTATTAAGTTAATTAAGTTAAGTTAAGTATAAATTTAAGTTAATAAAATGAATGTTTATATAAGTTAATCAAAATCTAGATTAATTAACTTTTTTTTTACTATTTATGAACGGTAAGTTTTTATTTACTTCAAATTTTCAAATTTAGAAAACTAATATTTTACTATTTACGTCATAAAATTTTTCTAAATTTTTTTTTAGTTTTTAAATTTTTTTACTATTCATGAAGGGTAATTTTATTTTACTATTCACGCTATATTATTTATATATTTTTTTTATCTAAATTTTTTTTTAATTTTAATTTAATTTATTTTTTAATTTTAATTTAATTTTTTTAATTTTAATTTAATTTTTTTTAATTTAATTTATTTTTTTTAATTTTAATTTAATTTTTTTTTAACTTCAATTTTCAAATTTCAAAATTATTTTGATATTTACAGTGTACTTTTTTTTTGTTTTTTATTTATTTCTTATTATTTTTTTATATAGTTTTATATTTTTTATATTTTTAAATTTTTTTATTTTATTTAAAATTTATTTAAGTTTTTTTTTTATTTAAAATTTATTTAAGTTTTATTTTTTTATATTTTTTTATTTTTTTATTACTTTTTTTATAAAAACAAAATAAATCACAATTATTTACAGCACAAAAATGTTTTTAAAATTTTGATAAATAATTTAAAAAACTTTATTCCTTCCCCGACAACGGCGCCAAAAACTTGATGAGCAGAATCGGGATTGTCAAAAACTTTGATGCCATCCCCGACAAAGGTGCCAAAAACTTGATGAGCGAAAACCGACATCACCGATTCTTGCCAATACTTTGGTTTTATATTTATAAAACTCTCGCAAGTGTACGAATCATTTCGTAGAAAATGATAAGTATACTCCTAAGGTCGATCTAAGGAAGGAATGTATGTGGTTTTTAATTTATTATTCAAACTTTTAAAAACGAAATTAAATCCTAAACATCCTGTCACGATATTTTGGGGTTTTGTGTTTTTTTAATCTACTGACATAAAAATAAACATAGTAATGGATTCAATAAACATTTATGCAAATTTTATCCTTTATAAATAATAGAGTATTTATGGATATAATAACTAAGTTAATTATGCTTGCTATTATTATTTAGGTTATTAAAGATATGAATTGATATTTATTGATTCTCCCTTTTAAAATAATTTTGACATCCATTTGGTACACTACTAAATCATGGATAGCAGTAAGAGAGAAAAGTACACGTATGGAAGTAATTCGTGTAACTGGTGAAAAGGTATCAAAGAACTCTAAATTTTCTCTTTGCCTATACCTTTTTACTACAAGACGAGCTTTGTATTTTTCAATAGTACCATCGCGTTTTTATTTCTTCTTTGGTATCCATTTGCATCCTATGGTTTTGCAACTGGAGGTAATTCAATGAAATGCCAAGTTCTATTATACTCAAGAGAGTCCATTTCATCATTTATGGCTTCTTCCCATAAGTTGGCATCTAAAGAAAATAATGCTTTTTTAAGAGTTTGGGGATCTTCTTCTAAGGTATAAGCATAAAAATTAGACCCAAAATCCTTAAGCGTTCGAGCTCGTTTACTTATCTTGATTTCAGTGTTTAATTCTTCATTTTTTCACTAGTTCTAGTTATGGGTAAACTACTAGAAGACGAGCCCTCACTATTTTTTTAATTTAAAGGGAAACCTATGTTCATAAAAGTCAGCTTCATTTGATTCTATAACTACATGATCATTTAAGTCATAAAATTTATAAGGTTTACTATTCACCATATCCTATGAATACACATTCATATGATCTACTAGCAAGTTTATTTCTTTTAGGATAAGGGATCCTAACATATGCTAAACAACCCCAAGTTTTAAAATAAGTTAAGTTAGGTTTCTTATTTTTCAAAATTTCATATGGTGAAATTTTACTAGTAGATTTAGGCACTCTATTTAGCACATATCAAACAGTTAATAAAATTTCTCCCCACCAATAGGAAGCAGTACTAGAGTTTAGTAAAATTGCAACAATTGATTCAGTAAAAGTTTTATTTTTTCTTTCAGCTTTGCCATTCATTTCAGGAGAATAAGGTGTAGTTTTTTCATTAATGATTCCATGTGTTTTCTAAAACTTATTGAAAATTTTGGAATCATATTTAGTGCCTCTATCACTTCAAAACCTTTTTATTTTTCTGTTAAGTTGATTTTCAATTTCAATCATAAATATTTTAAACATGTCAAAAGCTTCACTTTTATTTTTCATTAGATATACATAAGTGTAATATGAACAGTTATCTATAAAAGTTATAAAATAACGCTTTCCATTTCTTTTTAAATTTCCATCAAGTTCACATATGTCAGAGTGTATTAATTCTAAAGGTTCAGATTCTCTAATTACTGACTTATGTGAAGTTTTGGTTATTTTAGCTTGACTACAAAAGTCACATTTTTCAAAATCATTCAAAGATAGTTTAGGAATTAGTTCTAAGGTATTCATGTTCTTGATTATACGTTTATTAACATGACAAAGTCTAGCATGCCAAATATTAAAAGAGCTCAACATATAAGTAGAAGCAGAAGCTTTATTAATTTCAACGTTTAATTTAAACATACCATCAATGGCATACCCTTTTCCCAACAAATAAATTATTTTTAGTTATTCTATATAAATCAACCTCTATAGTTTGAGTAAACCGAGCTCTGTTAAGAAGATATCCTGAAACTAAGTTCTTTCTCATCTCTTTAGTATATAGGACATCCTTCAAGATGATAGTCTTTCCAAAGGTAAACTTCAATTCCACCTCGCCAGTACCAGTAACTTTATTAGAGTGGGATTCTCCCAGTAGTACTTTCTTATCCTCAGACTCATAATAGGACTTGAACATGTCTCAATTATAGCAAACATAACGAGAAGTACCAGTGTCCACCCACCACCCCTCAGATCCACTAACAAAATTGATTTCAGATATCATAGCAATAAGTTGATCTTCGATAAGGTTTGCCTGATAGGCAGGATGATTTCTGTTCCGACAGTTCCTAGCCAAGTGGCCAGGTCTGTTACAACTGTAACACATGAATGTGTTATTTCTTAAGGGGGTTAAGGTCTATTCTAGAGAGGATAGTTTCTGTTTCTATTTTGATGGTTATGATTTTTGTTATTATTGTAATTTTGAGTTTTCATATTTCTTCCTTTAGGTTTCAGAATTGTAGAGGAAGATTTCTTATTGGTATTGTCGTTTGAGAAAATGAGTACTTCATCTCTTTGATCTTGTTTTTAGGCTTCTTCTTCTATTCTTAGATGGGTTATAAGACTTTCTAAAGAAAATTCTTTAGTTTTATGTCTCAATACATTCTTAAATTCTTTCCAAGTAGAGGGTAATTTATCTATAATAACATTTACTTGAAATTGTTCATCTAAAGTCATACCTTCAGAAGTTATCTCATGTGCTATCTTTTGCAATTTGTGTGATTGAGCTTCCATAGATTTTGCATCAATCATTTGGTACTTCATGTATCTACTAACAACATACCTCTTAGTTCTAGCTTCCTTAGTTTTGTACTTCTTTTGAAGTGCTTCTCAAATTTTCTTAGGAGATTTATCATAATTATAATAGTCATACAAATCATCAATTAATCTATTAAGAATAAAAGTTTTTCACAGAAAATCAATTTCCATCTAGGTGTCTAAATCCTTGGTTGTAGATTCAGTAGGAGGATTAGACAGTGTTGTTTTTTTAGTAGTAATAGCATAAGAGACCTTTTTCATGGTTAAGAAAAATAAAATTTTTGTTTCCATCTTTTAAAGTGTAGTCCCTCAAAACAGAACGGTTTGTTGAGATCAACAGTTAACATTTTAGTAGACATAGTAGATAGAAAATTGTCTTAAAATTGTTGAAATAAGTACGTGAAAACAATGTAGGAATAATATTAACAATAATCTGAAATGAACTACTTGGGTTGAGTCACGGACTAGGTTGCTCTCTTTAAGATGTTTCGAGGCTTTGCCCAAAATTGTGCAAGAAAACACAACCCTATTGTCCCCATGATAAAATATCCAAGAATCTTTGTTTTCTATCTCGAAACTTCACTACACTGATGAAGACTGGAATGCTACACCTATGAAATTTCATTTCTTAGAAAACTCAAAACAATTTAGGATCTTTTTCTTTCTGACAGCTTTTTCTTAGTAAGAGATGTTTGGAAATTGTTGTGATTAAACTGAGAGCGGAGGCCCTTTATTTATAGGTTTGAGAAAACATGTGGCCATTATGAAAATAATGGCCATGTTTGAGTAAAGAAAAGTAACGGCCATTTTCAGAGTAAAGAAAAGTAACGGTCATTTTTTGAGTAAAGAAAAAATAACGACCATTTTCTAAGTAAAGAAAAATAACGCCAATTTTTTGAGTAAAGAAAATAATGGCTATTTTCTAAGTAAATAATGCCACCTCACCTTATACACGCACACACACTCGGACTCAACTTGGCTTGGCATGGCATGGCATGGCATGGCCGGTCGGTCAGACGGACGGTGGCGGCGGCACCCACGCGTGTGTGGTATCACATTTGCCTAGGTCCTCTCCCCTTCCACAAAAGTGGGTTCCTTTTGGGTCCCAAAATCAATAGCCAATCCTTTGCTATTTTTACATCTCCAAAGTGATGTAAATTAGCAATGTTGGACAAGGAAAAAAATTGGCATAATTATTTTTATAAAAATTCACCTTTTTTTCCAATAGCTACTCTTGTTTGTTTGTGCTTTCATAATCGTTATTATATAACCGTTATTATGACCATTATATTTCATAATTATATGAATGTTCATATTTTTAAGCTATAAAAAGAGGGACATAGCTCTCATTTTATATATACAACTTAACAACTCAAAATGGTTCTATGATTTTTCATAGCAAAACCAAAGAAAAAAAATTAAAATAGTTTTTTTAGTTTTTTGAGCAACATAAATATTTTAGACGTGTAGCATTCCAGACTTCATTAGTTCAGTGAAGCTCTGAGGTAGAAAATGATTATGGGTTGTTTTATCCTGGGGACGAAGAGGCTATATTTGCTTGCACAAATTTGGGTAGAGTCTCGAAACGTCTTAAAGAGAGTGACCTACTCCACTACTTAACCCTAGCAGTATATTTCAGTTTATCGGTAACATTGTTTTTACATTGTTTTCACATACTTCTTCCAACAATTTTAAGACAACTTTGTATCTATCATATCTACTGAAATGTTAATCGATGAGCTCAAAAAAAATTGATGAAGAAGTCACAGATACAAAGTGGTTCTTCTTGATTTCCATGACTCAGTCTTTTCTCAATGGTAGTGATTTGCATGGGGAGGTGTTCTTCAATTTGAACCCAGTTTGGCTTTCTGGGTCTAATGCTCTCACTGCATTGACTAGTGAAAAGGGAAGACAAACATATATATTTGGGTTGTAGACTATGGTTTGTATACCTTTTGTAGATGGGGTTCAACATAAATAATCTTTCAAAGCTCAAATCTCATGAATAAGGTCAGAGTTTTGTTCAATTTTAACAACATTGATATTGCTTCTTGGCCTATGTATAGTGGTGCCGAATAGAGTGGAAATAACCCATCTTTCTTTTGGATCAATGACCTATTGTCCAATGCTACAATTGGACTTAAGCACTCTATGATTACTATATCAGCTCTATCAGGTCTGGTCTAAGTAGAAACACCATTACCATCACCAACCAGTAAATTTCAAAGCCAAGGATTCAATTTGAGAATCATAGTTCAAGTAGTTTGATGAAGAACACACTGAGCTCAATTCACTTACATAATGATCAGAAGAGGCTGCAAAATGGGCAACAAGCACAAAGCCAGAGTTTGTTTTCGAGGGATTTGAATTTTTTGAATTATGGGTATAAAGTTTGAAGAAGAAAAGATAAGTTTTTTGTAATGGATTCAATTATTGGGATTGATTTGAATCAGAACTATCTACTTGTGCTTGATTAAAGAATTGATTTTGACAGATCCTAAAGATCCTATTTTGATTTCAAAGCTAGGGTACATTCAGATGCAGATTAGAGATTTAGATGGTACATTTCAAATAATTCAGATCAACCCTAATTTGTTGTAACTTTCCTCAAAACAATTTGGGTTCTCTTCAAAACTACAATGGTTGTTTCTGAGAATGTTAATTTTGTAGCTCTAGAGAAAACAGATAGCATTATTTAGGTTTTCAAGGACTATGGTTTCAATTAGGCCTAAATCTCAAATCTAGTTAGGAGACTTCCGGGTGTGCTTTCAATGGATATTGAGAAAACCCTATTTTTTCCTAAAATTAGAGTTTTTTCTATCTAAAGGCCTTTTCATCTTCTCAAATTGCTGAACTATTATTTGTGTTCCCTTGTGTTTTGTAAAGCAATTTAAATAAACAGATTATCCCTACATTTTACTTCCTTAGAAATATGTTTCAATCTGATGAGAAAGCCATTAGAGCTTTTAAGGGATGTGGGCACATTCTTAGATATGATGTTGCGAATTATGTGGGAAGTAAGATAGATAAATTACAAGAACACGGAGTTCCTTATTCTTTAATGGTGAAATGGATCCTAACTTATCCTAGAGCTTTTTTAGTTAAGCTAGGAAGTTTCAGAGATAGTTTATAGAAAGTGAAGGAAATGAATATGGATCCAACTTCATCAAAGTTTGTGGTATCAGTGTTTATATCGAGGACTATGAGTAAACTAACATGGAAAAAGAAGATGTATTATTATAAGATATGGGTATTGATAAATCACCAGGTAGTAGTGTAACAAGGGCTTTGGATTTTGAGGCCTCACCTAATAATGTGGTGGCTTTGTCTATGTCGCTAGAGACAGCAGGTGATGTACTAAGGAGCTTTAGGATGCACTTCAAAAGAAGTATGACACTGTGGAAGTCCAATCACATGAACTGCAGAAGATAGCACATGAAATAACTTTTTAAGGTATGGTTTTAGATGAACAATTTCAAGTTATTATTATTATAGATAAATTATCCCATGCATAAAAATATTTTGAAGTTATAGAGGCACTGAATATAATTCCAATATTTTCAATGTTTTTTGTAAAACTCATGAAATCATACATGAAAAAACTACACCTTGTTCTCCTAAAATGAATGGCAAAGCTAAAAGAAAAAAAATAAAACTTTTACTGAATCAGTTATTGTAATTTTATTAAACTCTGGTGATATTTCCCATTAGTGGAAGAGAAATTTTATTAAACTCTGGTGCTGCTTTCCATTGGTAGGGATAAAATTTATTAACTCTTTGATATGTACTAAATAGAGTGCCTAAATCTACTAGTAAAATTTCACCATATGAAATTTTGAAAAATAAGAAATTTTATTAACTTATTTTATTAACTGTTTGATATGTACTAAATAGAGCATATGAACGCTCATAGGATATACTGTGAATAGTAAAGCTTATAAATTCTATGACTTAAATGATCAGGTAGTTATAGAATCAAATGATGTTGATTTCTATGAATATAGATTTCTTTTTAAATTGAAGAATAGTGGGGGCTCATCTTCTAGTAGTTTACCCATAACTAGAACTAGTGAACAAAATGTGGAATTAAACACTGAAATTAAGAGAAGTAAATGAGCTCAAACCTCTAAAGAATTTTGGTTTTGATTTTTATGTTTATACCTTAGAGGAAGATCCCCAAACTCATTAAAAAGTGTTATCTTCTTTAAATGCCAACTTATGGGAAGAAGTCATAAATGATGAAATGAACTCTCTTGAGTATAACATTGCCATTTAGTTGACTTACCTCCTGATTGCAAAGCCTTAGGATGTAAATGGATACTAAAGAAGAAATTAAAACCCGATGGTATCATTGAAAAGTACAAAGCTCATTTTATAGCCAAAGGGTATAAGTAAAGAGAAAATGTGGATTTCTTTAATACCTATTCACTAGTCACACGAATAATTCCCATATGTGTGCTTTTCTCTCTTGGTGTTATCCATGATTTAGTAGTGCACCAAATGGATGTTAAAACTGCCTTCTTAAATGGTGGCTTAGAAGAAGAGATTTATGGTCTAAAATAAGCACCTAAGTTCTGGTATGAAAAATTTGATAACCTAGTTATCCTACATGAATTCAAAATGAATGAAAGTGACAAATGCATTTATTTTAAATCAAAAAAATGATATTTTCACTATTATATGTTTATATGTGGATGACATGATTATTTTTGGGTCAAATATTCATGTTAATGTGAAAATTTTGTTATGTGCTAACTTTGATATGAAAGACCTCGAAGAAGCGAGTGTAATCCTTGGTATAATTATTACTACGTCTGAAAAGGGACTTTATCTAGATTAATCTCATTACATTGAGAAGATCTTAAAGAAATACAATTACCTTAGCTACAAACCTGCATATACTCTTTATGATCCTCATGCAAAGTTGTTCAAGAACACCGGAGATAGTGTTAGACAAACCAAATATGCGATCATTATTGGTAGCTTATGTTATGCTACTGATTGCACAAGTCCAAACATAGCTTATATTGTGGGACTACTATATAGGTTTACCAGTAGATCTAGTATAGAGAATTGGAAAGCTATTGAAAGGGTCATGAGATACCTTAAGAGAACTATGAACCTTGGATTACATTATAAGAAGTTTCCTGTCATTCTAGAAGAATACAACGATGATTATTGGAATACTTCATCAAAAGACTCAAAAGCATCTAGTAGCTATATATTTAGAATTGATGGTGGAGTTGTTTATTGGAAGTCTAAGAAATAAAAAAATTTTGGTTCATTCTATGATGGAGTGTGAAATGATAACACTAGATACTTCTAGTGAAGAATCAGACTAGTTAAAAATTTTATTAGTAGAGATCCCTTTATGGGAAAGACTAATACCAGCTGTGTTGATCCATTGCGATAGTACCACGACTATTGCAAAAATTCAGAACCATTATTACAACGGAAAGAAACCAAAGATACACAATACTGTTAGATAATTTCTCCTTACAGGAGCTGTAAGAGTGGATCATATACATACTGATAAAAATTTGGTTAATCCTTTGACGAAAGGATTAACAAGAGAGAAGATTTTTCAAAACCTCGAAAGGAATGGGACTAATTCCCTTAGAATGAAGAGTCACACTTGATAGTAACCCAACTTATAGATTGGAGATCCAAAGAAATAAGTTCAATGGGTAATAAAAATCCATGAAGTGATATGAGATGAATCATGCTATTATGTAGTCCCATTCTATATTGTTAGAAGCATGAAGTCCTAAAGCAACAAAAAATATGAGTTAATTATTAAACTCTTAATGACTTCTATATTCTATGTGGAGTGGAGTATATAGCAACAAAAGTACTCTTGATAGACTCAACTATGTGAATGTGGAAATGTGGTCGCTTCCTATTAAAATTTTGGGCAAAATTTACTAGAGCATTCACTATACTGGGATACACGTGCATAGCAATAAAGCATAAGCATTTCGAACTACACCTTGAAAAGGTTATGTATGAAATGATGTTAGAGCACTAGTACAATACATATATATAGTCTCAGACATTTAGCCTCAATTTCTTTAAAAACCAAGACCATAAGGTTATGGCCTCGGTTATTTAAAAACCGAGGCAATAGACATTTCCCTTCAATTTTTTACAACACATATACCAAATTTCTTTATAATTTTTTTATTTTTCTTTCCCAATTATTTCTTTTCCATTTTTTTTCTCTCTTTTTCTCTTTCCTCTTTTTTTCTCTCCTTTTCTTTTTCCCTCTTTTTTTCTCTCTCTTTTTCTTTTTCTTTTATTTTTCACTTCCTCTTTTTTATTTTCCTCTTCCCCAACACTTTATTCTCTCCTTTTCTTCTCTCTTTTCCCCGCCGCGAACCATTCATTGCAACTTGATAACTGTACGTTTTACAGTTATTTTGTCCAATTTATCAATTATAATTTCTATGTTCTTAAGATGAGAAAAAATTCATACATTCAATGCTAATATATATTTCACTCTGAATAAAGGAAATTAGGCTCAAATTATATCTCACAAAGGTAGTCTCCACTAAAAAAAATTCATAAACACCGATTTTGGGTTTAATATAATTTCTATATCTTATCAAGAAATACTAATTATGATAAAACTAACTAATTACCAAAAACAATTACAAAATATTTCATGATATGTTTTCAAAAATTAATCTAACAGTACAAAAGACTTAACTATTTACTTAAATTTGATTTAAAGAAATGATAAATTTTTGTGAGAATTTTTTTTTAAATTCCAAAAATTACTAAATCACACAAAACATAAATAAAACCAAACACACAAAAAAATATGAAAATATGAACATAAAAAAAAACGAAAAAAAATTATTATATATTTTTTTATTTTTAAATTGTTAAAACTTTTTTTTTAATTAAACATGGTAACTTTTCACCACCCCCAACCTAGAACTTACATTGTCCTCAATGTAACAACTGTAAATTAAAGATAAAGAGAAAAGAGAAGAAAGATTACCTATTTCCTGAGAATGTGCAAGTAGTAATGGAAAATGCATGTGCATCTATCATATTCATCATTAAAGTGTATACAGACAGATCGCTGTGAACTTCTAACATCTCAACAAATATTTTTTAGTTTTAACAATTTAAAAATTATTCACATGTAATTAAAATGAAATAAACAATAAAATTAAGTAAATAAAACAAATAAAAGAAAATTACCTAAAATGATGAGTTGCCTCCCTATCCAGCGCTTAGTTTAACGTCTTAGTAAGATGTAACTTGGGGATTGCACTTTAAGTAAATTCAATGCCCCCTCATCATTGAGTCAATCAAACCTAAAGGTAAGACAAGGTTGTCTACCTATACTTTTTCAGTCATGCCCTATTGATTTTCAAATTTCTTTCTATACTTAAAACTAGGGGCAAACTTTGAAGGTTTTAGAGAACCCACATATAGTTGCAAATCAAATAATTGAGGCATAAAAACACAATTGTACCTAGATCAAACAAAGCAACTAACTCTTCAGATTGTAATTAAAACTTTAAAATTTTAGAGATAGTTTCAGAATTTTTTATTTTTTGTTTTGTTTTGTTTTATTTTTTTTTTAATTTTCTTTTTTAAGATAAAATAACATAATCAGTATTAACCAAGAGTGCTCCCAGGAAAGAATGGTGGTGCAAAGGCTCCTTAAAAACCATCCTCTTAGACAGAACAACGTTCCCAGGAAAGACTAGTGGCACAAAGGCTTCCAAGAACTAGTCTCCTAGACAGAACTCCCTTAGATCTTTACTTTTCATGCTATTAAGTTAATTAAGTTAAGTTAAGTAAAAATTTAAGTTAATTAAATTAATGAAAACTAAGTTAATTAAGTTAAGTGAAGTAAAAATCTAAGTTAATTAAGTTAATGAAAATGTAAGTTAATTAAAAAGCTAAGTTAATTAAGTTAATTTAAGTAAAAATCTAAGTTAATTAAGTTAATGAAAATCTAAGTTAATTATGTTAAGTGAAGTAAAAAAAACTAAGTTAATTAAGTTAATGAAAATCTAAGTTAATTAAAAAGTTAAGTTAATTAAGTTAATTTAAGTAAAAAATTATGTTAATGAAAATCTAAGTTAATTATGTTAATGAAAATCTAACTTAATTATGTTAATGAAAATTTAAGTTAATTAAAACGCTAAGTTAATTAAGTTAATTTAAGTAAAAATATAAGTTAATTAAGTTAAGTTAAATAAAAATCTAAGTTAATTAAGTGAGTAAAAACCTAAGTTAATTAAGTTAAATAAAAATTAAGAAAGAAAAAAAAAATTAAAATTAAAATAATAAAATAAAATTGAAAAAAAATTAAATTAAATAAAATTAAAAAAGGTAAAATAAAATAAAATAAAAATAATTTTTTTTTATATTTGTTTATTTTTTTATTTTTTTTATTAAAAAAATATTAAAATTTAGATTTTAAATAAATAAAATTAAAAAAACGTAAAATTAAATGAAAATTAAAAATTAAGTTTTTTTATTTTTTTATATATTTTATAATTTTATTTTATAATTTTATTCTATTTTTTATTTTATTTTATTTTTATTTAATTTGTTTTTGTTTTTTGTTTTTTTTTCAAATTTCAAATTGCAAAATTATTTTACTATTAACGCTATAATTATTATTAATTTATTATGAAATTTTAAAAATTTGAAATTTTTCTTTCATGAACGGTAACTTTATTTTACTATTCACACTATAATTTTTATTTATTTATTTTTTAACATAAAAATTTTAAAATTTTAATTTGTTTTTTTTACTACTCATGAACGGTAACTTTATTTTACTATTTACGCTATAATTTTTAATTATTTTTTTTTAACTTAAAATTTTTAAAATTTTAATTTTTTTTATTATTCATGAACGGTAAGTTTTTTTTTTACTTCAAATTTCAAATTTCAAAATTATTTTACTATTCACGCTATAATTTTTATTTTTATTATTATTTTTAATTTTAATTTTTTTTTTGTTTTATAGTTTTTTTTGTTTTTTTATTTCTTATGAAATTTGAAATTTGATTATTTTTAACTCAAAATAAAAATAAAAATCACAATTATTTACAGCACAAAAAGTTTTTAAAATTTTGATAAATAATTTAAAAACGCTATTCCGTCCCTAAAAACGGCACCAAAAACTTGATGAGCGAAAACAGGTATCGTCGATTCTTGCCAATACTTTGGTTTTATATTTATAAAACTCTCAAAAGTGCACGAATCATTTCGTAGAAAATGATAAGTATACTCCCAAGGTCGATCTAAGAAAGGAATGTATGTGGTTTTTAATTTATTATTCAAACTTTTAAAAACGAAATTAAATCATAAACATCATGTCACTATATTTTGGGTTTTCATATTTTTAATCTAGTGACATAAAAATAAACATAGATTCAATAAATATTTATGCAAATTTTATAATTTATAATAGTGGAGTATTTATGGATATAATAACTAAGTTAATTATGCTTGCTCATATTATTTAGGTTATTAAAGATATGAATTGATATTTATTGATTCTCCCTTTTTTGTATGAATACCACCTTTGGTGGGATTAGATATTCTTTATTAACTAAACAAATCAATTAACACCTATGGGTGGGGTTGATAACTAATTTGGTTAATTAAATTAATTTCTTTTTCTAAGAGATTGAAAATTAACCATTTAAATGCCACCTTTGGTGGGGTTAGACAGTTTAAACTTTATTCAAGGTGTCCATATTAAACCTAAGAATTTAATTATCCGAGTACTAACTTTCAAGTTTTAAAACCACTACTGAAAACATGTTGTCAATACATTTTCAGATAATAATTCTTATAAAACTTTTGAAATAGAGCTTCACTCTAACTACCGGGCGATTGTACCAACAAATAAAAGAGCACTACTCTAAATCAGACCGGATAATTAAACCTTAAAATCTAATTTTCAGATTTAAGTTTGTAATGAAAAATAATATATTTTTCTCTAACATTCTTAATATAAAATCTTGAATAAAAATAAAATCAATTCATTTTAGATATTTTTACCTATTTAATATTTCTCAAGCATAACAAAGTTATTATTATATCATGTTTACAAACAGCCAGCAAAGTTAAATTTAATCACAGACAAATTAAATATATTTTGTAAGAATAAAGCATAAAAAATAACAGCAAAGAAAATAAAATCCTTACAGTACTTCGATGCTATTCCCGTTACTGGAAAACCTCCAAACAAAATTTGCACTCCCATTTATTGAATCAAAAGCAAATAAATTACAAAAACATAATTAGTTTTTTCTCAGAAAGAGAAGAACTCTAAAACTAAGAGAAACTAGCTAAAAAATAAGAAAAACTAAGAAAAGAGAGAGAGAAGAGAATGTGTTTTTAGGTGTGGTATGAAGTGAAGAGAAGGGGGGTATTTATAGGTGAGGATGGGGAGAAAAAGTGGGTGAAAAAATGTTAAAAAATGTTGGAAATGCGGAGTAGTGCAATTGATGTCGTCATTGATGACGTTAGCATGATGTGGGGGCGGCTGCGTGCGAAAATGGGGCGAAATGGCAGCGGCTCATGTGGAAGGCACTAGTGGCGCGCATAGGTGCGCACGGAAAGGAGCAGCTGCGCGCAGGGGCACGCGCGGAAAGGAGCAAGGCGCGTGCGGGAGTGGGCACGGGCGCGCGGCTGGGCGCTGGCTGGGCGATTGGCGTGCACATTTTCCTCCTTTTTGACCTTTTTGACCCATTTTGTCCAATTTTTGCATATATTTTTACCTTTCCTCATTTATTTATTAATATATTTGTGATGTATTGCTTCCAGTATTCCTTTTTGAGTCTTTAAGTTACGTTTTTAAGCGAAAATACCTGAAAAACAATAAAAATACCCGTCATTCCAAAAAAGAAAAATTTATATAAATATATGATAAAACATATAAATATATATATTTTTAATCAATTAATGTGCATAAAATCATGGTAATTTTAGTGCTTTTTGGGCACTCATCAGATACACGTGCATAGCAATAAAGCATAGGCTTTTCGAACTACACCTTGAAAAGGTTATGTATGAAATGATGTTAGAGCACTACTACAATACATATATATTGTCTCTGACATTTAGCCTCAATTTCTTTAAAAACCAAGACCATAAGGTTTTGGCCTCAGTTATTTAAAAACCGAGGCAATAGACATTTCCCTTCAATTTTTTACAACACATATACCAAATTTCTTTATAATTTTTTTTATTTTTCTTTCCCAATTTTTTCTTTTCCCTTTTTTCTCTCCTTTTCTTTTTCTCTCTTTTCTTTTTTTTCTCTCCTTTTCTCTTTCCCTTTTTTTCTCTCTTTTTCTTTTTCCCTCTTCTTTTCTCTCTCTTTTCTTTTTCTTTTTCTTTTTATTTTTCCCTCCCTCTCTTTTCTTTTCCTCTTCCCCGACACTTTATTCTCTCCTTTTCTTCTCTCTTTTCCCCACCGCGAACCATTCATTGCAACTTGATAACTATACATTTTACAGTTATTTTTTCCAATTTATTAATTATAATTGCTATGTTCTTAAAGTTTTTAATTAATTTTAAGTTCTTAAATTAATATTTAATATTTTTTTAAGGAATATATTTTTAGAGAAAATTAAAGAATTTTTAAGTGAAAAAAGACTTAATTGCAATTAATAAAAATTGAAAATATAATTTCAATTAAAAGAAGGCTTAGTTGCAATTAACAAAACTTTTGTTTTCTGCACAGAGAAAAACCACTATATGCATTATTATATCATTTTTAGCAACAGGTAGGACTTTGATTGATGTTCAAAAAGGGGAGCTCACCATGAGAGTTCAAGACCAAGAGGTAACTTTCCATGTTTTTAAGGTTATGAAATTTCCAGGTGAATTTGATGTTGTTTTAGAGTTGACGTGGTGAATGAGTTAGTTGAAAGCAGCTTAGCGGAAAACTTAACTACTGATTCTTTGGAAGTTGCACTTGTGAATGCTAATGTTATTGATAACTTTGAATCTCTTGAGTATCTTAAGTTACTTAAAGCATCTCCACCACTCTTTAGTTCTCAAACTAAACTAGATGCATCATAAGTTGTGACACCGTTTAAATCTACTCATTTGAAGCCATCTTTCAAAAAACAATCATTATTAGAGCTTAAGTCATTGCCTAACCATCTACGGTATGCTTATTTGGGATAAATGTCTACTCTGCCTGTGATTATTTCATCCTCTCTAGATGAAGTTCAAGAAAAGAATTTGTTAAGAGTGATGCGAAATTACAAGATAGCTTTGGGGTGGTCTATAGCTGATATTAAAGGGATCAACCCTTCATTATGTATGCACAAGATCTTGTTTGAGGAAGATTACAAGCCTACTATTGAGCCTCAATGTCGTTTAAATCCAATCATGAAGGATGTAGTGAAAGACGATATCATTAACTGGTTAGATACAGCTATTATCTATCCCATTTCAGATAACTCTTGGGTTAGCCCAATTCATTGTGTGCCACAGAAAGGAGGAAATATAGTGGAGGCAAATATCAACAATGAGCTTGTTCCCACAAGAAAAGTGACGGGTTGGTGAGTTTACATGGATTATCGAAATCTCAACAAGGCTACTCGCAAGGATCATTTCCCTATTCCATTTATTAATAAGATGCTAGATAGATTGGCAGGACATTTGTTCTATTGTTTCATGGATGGTTATTCTGGATATAACCAAATTACTATCGCTTCCAGGGATCAAGAGAAGACCACTTTCACTTATCCATATGGAACTTTTGCTTTTCGGAGAATGCCTTTTGGACTTTGCAATGCCATGGCTACTTTTCAAAGGTGTATGATGGCTATCTTTTCAGAAATGGTGGAAAATTTTATTGAGGTATTTATGGATGACTTCTCAGTATTTGGTGATTCATTTGAGATGTGCCATTTCATGGTACAAGAAGGGGTTGTTCTCGGCCATCTAATTTCTTCGATAGGAATTGAAATGGATAGGGAAAAGATTGAGACTATTGAGAAGCTACCGCCTTCAACATCTGTCAAAGGAATTAGAAGTTTTCTTGGTCATGTGAGATTCTACAGGCGGTTCATCAAGGATTTTTCCAAGATCTCTAAGCCTCTTTGCAATCTTTTGAAGAAAGATACGAAATTCACATTTGATGAAAATTGTCTACAACCTTTTCGGGCATTAAAAGAGAAGCTGATCACTACTCCCATCATTATTGCACCAGATTGGAATCTACCTTTTGAGCTCATGTGTGATGCTAGTGACTTTGCAATTGGAGTTGTTTTGGGACAACAAAAAGAAAAAGTTTTCCATACCATTTACTATGCTAACAAAACTTTGACCGATGCTCAATTTAATTATGCTACCACAGAAAAAGAATTACTTGTTGTTGTATATGCTTTTGAAAAGTTCCGATCCTATCTAATTGGTACTAAGGTGATAGTTTACACTGATCATTCTGCCATAAAATATATTATAGCTAAGAGAGATGCAAAATTGAGATTGATTAGATGGATACTCCTACCGCAAGAATTTGATTTAGAGATCAAGGATAAGAAGGGAACCGAGAATCAAGTGGAAAATCATCTATCTAGATTGGAGAAGAGTGATGGTGTCTTAGACAAGACTATCATTGGTGAGACTTTTCCAGATAAGCAACTATATTCCTTTGATCATAGAAGTGTGCCTGGTTGATGAGTGCTCAAAAAGCACTAAAATTACCATGATTTTATGCACATTAATTGATTAAAAATATATATATTTATATGTTTTATCATATATTTATATAAATTTTTCTTTTTCGGAATCACGGGTATTTTTATTGTTTTTCAGGTATTTTTGCTTAAAAACGTCACTTAAAGACTCAAAAAGGAATACTGGAAGCAATACATTACAAATATATTAATAAATAAATGGGGAAAGGTCAACAAATATGGAAAAATTGGACAAAATGGGTCGAAAAGGTCAAAAATGTCAAAAAGGAGAAAATCGCGCCGGAAGAAATTTCCCACCACGCGCGCGGCCCACCGTACGCGCGGCAAGATGGCCCACGTCCGCGCGCAGATGCGCGCGCCTTCCTCCAGATCCGCGCGCGCCGCAGCGCGCTATCACTGTTCACGCGCGCGCGCGCCTGTGCGCGCCCCAGCTGCCCTCCGCGCGCGCCGACGCCATTTCGCCCCATTTTTCACGTGCAGCCGCCCCCATGATGTCATGCTGACGTCATCAATGACCTCCATAATTGCACTACGCGTTTTCACCATTTTTTAACATTTTTTCACCCACTTTTTCTCTCCATCCTCACCTATAAATACCCCCCTTCTCTTCACTTCATACCACACCTCAAAACACACTTCTCTCTTCTTTCTTTCTCTCCATTTCTTAGTTTTTAGGTTTTTTAGTTTTTCTTATGTTTTAGCTAGTTTCTCTTAATTTTAGAGTTCTTCCCTTTTTGGGAAGAACTAGTTATGTTTTTGTAATTTATTAGCTTTTTGATTCAATAAATGGGAGTGCAAATTCCGTTTAGAGGTTTTCTAGCAACGGGAATGGCATCGAAGTACTGTAAGGATTTTATTTTCTTTGCAGTTATTTTTTATGCTTTATTCTTACATGTTATATTTAATTTGTCTGTGATTAAATTTAATTGTGCTAGCTGTTTGTAAAAATGATAAAATAATAACGTTGTTATGCTTGCGAAATATTAAATAGGTAAAAATCTCTAAAATGAATTGATTTTATTTTTATTCAAGATTTTATATTAAGAATGTTAGAGAGAAATATATTATTTTTCATTAAAAACTTAAATCTGAAAATTAGATTTTAAGGTTTAGTTATCCGGTCTAATTTAGAGTAGTGCTCTTTTATTTGTTGGTACAATCGCCCGGTAGTTAGAGTGAAGCTCTATTTCAAAAGTTTTTATAAGAATTATTATTTGAAAATGTATTGACAACACGTTTTCAGTAGTGGTTTTAAAACTTGAAAGTTAGTACTCGGATAACTAAATTCTTAGGTTTAATTTGGACACCTTGAATAAAGTTTAAACTGTCTAACCCCACCAAAGGTGGCATTTAAATAGTTCATTTTCAATCTCTTAGAAAAAGGAATTAATTTAATTAACAAAATTAGTTATCAACCACACCCATAGGTGTTAATTGATTTGTTTAGTTAACAAAGAATATCTAACCCCACCAAAGGTGGTATTCATACAAAAAAGGGAGAATCAATAAATATCAATTCATATCTTTAATAACCTAGATAATATGAGCAAGCATAATTAACTTAGTTATTATATCCATAAATACTCCACTATTTATAAAAGATAAAATTTGCATGATTGTTTATTGAATCTATGTTTAATTTTATGTTATTAGATTAAAAACACAAAACCCCAAAATATCGTGACAGGATGTTTAGGATTTAATTTCGTTTTTAAAAGTTTGAATAATAAATTAAAAACCACATACATTCCTTCCTTAGATCGACCTTGGGAGTATACTTATCATTTTCTACGAAATGATTCGTGCACTTGCGAGAGTTTTATAAATATAAAACCAAAGTATAGGCAGGATAGGCGATGCCGGTTTTCGCTCATCAAAGTTTTTGACAAACCCGATTCTGCTCATCAAGTTTTTGGCGCCGTTGCCGGGGATGGCATCAAAGTTTTTGGCGCCGTTGCCGGGGAAGGAATAGCATTTTTAATTTATTTATCAAAAAGAATTACTTGTTGTTGTATATGCTTTTGAAAAGTTCCGATCCTATCTAATTGGTACTAAGGTGATAGTTTACAGTGATCATTCTTCCATAAAATATATTATTGCTAAGAGAGATGCAAAACCGAGATTGATTAGATGGATACTCCTACCGCAAGAATTTGATTTAGAGATCAAGGATAAGAAGGGAACCGAGAATCAAGTGGAAAATCATCTATCTAGATTGGAGAAGAGTGATGGTGTCTTAGACGAGACTATCATTGGTGAGACTTTTCCAGATAAGCAACTATATTCCTTTGATCATAGAAGTGTGCCTGGTATGCAGACTATGTTAATTATATTGTAAGCAATGTTCTTCCACCTGATTTATCTTCCCAACAGAAGAAGAAATTCTTACATGATGTCAAGTACTATTTATGAGATGAGCCTTTCTTGTTTAAGCAGTGTGCAGATCAAATTATTAGAAGGTGTGTTCCAAAGGAAGAAATTGAAGACATACTTAGTCATTGTCATTCTTCAGCCTATGGGGGTCATTTTGGAGGAGAAAGAACAATGGCTAAGGTTCTTCAATCCAATTTTTACTGGCCAAATCTATTTAAAGATGCAAATTTCTTTGTCTCACATTGTGACATGTGCCAAAGAATTGGTAACATTTCCAAGAAACACGAGATGCCTCTAAACAACATTCTTAAGGTGGAAATATTTGATGTTTGGGGTATTGATTTCATGGGACCTTTTATCTCTTCCTACAATAACCTCTACATTATTGTTGCTGTGGATTATATTTCTAAGTGGGTAGAAGAAGTTGCCTTGCCTACCAATGACTCCAAGGTGGTGTTGAATCTCTTAAAGAAAAACATTTTTACTCGTTTTGGCACCCCAAGGGCACTCCAACGATGGAGGAACTCATTTTTGCAACAAATATTTTGAAGCCCTCTTTTCCAAATATGGGGTCACTCACAAGATCGCAACTGCTTACCATCATCAAACAAGTGGACAAGTTGAGATATCAAATAGAGAGGTGAAGAGGATTCTGGAGAAGACAGTAAATCCTTCTAGGAAGTATTGGTCTAAGAGGTTGGAGAATGCACTTTGGGCATTTCGGACAGCATACAAGACACCCATTGGGATGCCCCCATATCAGTTAGTTTTTGGGAAAGCTTTTCATCTCCCAATTGAATTAGAACACCATGTGTATTGGGCAATCAAGAATTTGAATTTTGACTTGAGAGCCGTAGGCAAAAAGCATCTTCTACAACTCAATGAGATGGATGAGATTCTTCTACAAGCATATGAAAATGCTAAGATTTATAAGGAAAAGATGAAGATATGGCATGACAACAAGATCTTACATCGACACTTTGAACCAGGACAGAAAGTATTGCTCTTCAACTCTCGTTTGAAGTTCTTCTCAAGAAAACTTAATTCTAAGTGGGTAGGGCCTTTCATTATTGACAAAGACTCAAACATTATTGGAGAGGTGACATTGATCGTCAAAAGTCCACCGTTTTGTTATCTAAGCCAACTTGAAGCAAAGAAACAGGAAGTCAAGCTAATGACTTTAAATCAAGCGCTTCTTAGGAGGCAACCCATGTGTTTTAGTTTTTATTTATTTTACTTAATTGAACACATATTAGTTTGAATATTTCTCTATTTTGATATTTTGTTTGATAGGTGCAAATTGGAGGAAGTAAGCTATTAAGGGATTTCAATCTCACAAGCCAACTCACCAATCAGGTAAGTTTCTTTTAACCTATCTCCTTTGTTCTTTAATTTTCACACATTGAGGACAATTTTCATATTAATTTTGGGGGTGGAGAGATTAAACTTATTTGAAATATTTCTTGATATTGTTGCTTGTGTAGCTTTGTTTGTTTGGTTGATCGAAACATGAGAATATATTGTGCTTTTCATGGTGATTTATTTTTTGTTTCTTCGGTTGGAGTAATGCATAACTCTTTGAAAAATTTGAATATTGTCTAAGTTTGTGTGTAATTTTTGAGTAAGTTTCATTTTTACAAGAATATCTATTTATGAGCACTAGTCTTCATCTCTGAGTTGTTATGCTAATTTAGAGAAGGTTTATGTGAATATGCAATTTGATTGATATTCTTTGGTGTCATAGTTTTTAGAATTTGTTTGATTTTCTCTTGAGGCGAAATCCTAGACAACACTTAACCAAGGAAATGATTTAGGCCATCTTTGGATCATTTGAGCCTTTCTATCCAACTTTACATGTTTTCTCCATAGCTTACCCCTTTTGAACTTTTATATTTATTGATATATTTTTGTCTTCTGCATCAAAGCCTATTGAAAGTTATATATAGATATATATCGATATTCCTTATCTCACTAAAATGTGACCATTGTTAGTAATTTCTTAAAGATATATCGAAAAAATGATTATTTCATGTGAAGTTAAATCCCAAATTGGGAAGTATTCATTGAGATGTTAGAAGGTATCTTGTTTCAATCCTAAAATGATGTGTTTAGGAAATATTTGAGCCAAATATTATCTTTTATCTTACCATTACCTAAGCTATACATTACAAGTTTAATAAAGCCCTATTGATTTTTGGGTTTGTGTTGGTCTACATTAGTGGAGAGAGAAATGAAAAAATGAACTATGAGATTTGTGATTTCATTAAAAATTAATTGCGTCCATATTTACATAAACTCATCCGGATTTCATGTGATGAAATATGAAAAGGCTTCACACACACAAGAAAAGTCAATGTGAAAATGTAACATACTTTTAAATTAACTTCAATGCTTAGATAAAATTCTTGTATTTCTTTGAGTTATGTTATTTAAATGACCAATGAGAAATGTTTTGAAAATCACTATTTTAAGTGCATGTATCCTAGTTTTATTTCTTTCCTTTTGCTCGAGGACTAGCAAAATCTTAAGTTTGGGGGTGTGATAAGTGTACATTTTATAGTTATTATGTCCAATTTATTAATTATAATTGCTATGTTTTTAAAGTATTCAATTAATTTTAAGTTCTTAAATTAATATTTAATGTTTTTTTAAGGAATATATTTTTAGAGAAAATTAAAGAATTTTTAAGTGAAAAAAGACTTAATTACAATTAATAAAGATTGAAAATATAATTTAAATTAAAAGAGGACTTAATTGTAAATAACAAAAGTTTAAAATTTAATTTGAATTAATATAGAGGGCTTAAATGCAACGTCAGATCAGAAACTCAACGATGAGGATCAGGCGAGTGAGATGCATGCGCGACAAGGACGATTAGACGCGTTTCCCAGATGGCACACTACTCGGCGCGCAAAGTGGGGTCTACCTATCTGCGCATTCCGACGTGCAGAATAGGGCCCACCTATCTGCATAGATGATTCCCTCAGACACATCTCCCCCACCTACCGTTAGATCAAACCACAAACAGCTCAGATCGTGTGTGAGTCCCACGCTCCACCCGAGTGGAGACCAACTGTTGTGCACAAACCAGTGCCCATGTATCTCGTGTAAAGCGGTCCACAAAAGCTGCGTGCACCCTTTCACCCTGCCCAATACGAAGTTGCCACATGTCTTATTTTTTTAGCGAATCATATGTCGCCACGTGTCACACGTATTGTGAAATAAAAAAATGAAAAAAATTCTCTCGCTAGCTTATTTTTTTCATGCTTGTCTCCCTACATGCGTGTAAAAATTAATATTTTGTGATGTATTTCTTTGTCCTCCACTATATGCGTGTTCTATATAATTTTGGGGAGTGGTATATTTTGGAGACGCAAAAGGAAGAGTTGGAGTTTTTTCTTAGTTTTTAGTTCAGTTCTTTTTTTAGTTCTGTGTTTTTAAGTTTTCTCTGTATGTTGGAAAAGATAGATAGAACATGCAGAAGCTATATTTTTGACTTTGTTGTTATTTTGTTAGGGAAAAATACAAAGAAAGGAGACAGCAAAGAAGAAGAAAAAGGAAGGAATTTTATTTTTCATTAAAGAATCGTGAAAGATTTTCTTCTAATCTTTTTCTTTTAATTTTATTTCTCTGAAATGTATAAATATTGTCGTATTGTAATATCTATTTTTGCTATGAACTAATTTATTTGTTCTAGGGTTGCAGTGTAGCTTAAATTATGAAACTTGAATTAATTATTTTTGAATGATTTATGGGGCGTTTTTAAGTTCTTTATTTTATCTGTGCTTAATGCTTTTAATTGTTGGAAGATCAATTAATTGATCTATGAAACTTAAATAAACTTGGAAAATGCATTTTTGTGTGTTGCTTATGGATAGAATAACATATATATAAGGGATATGAATATATCTTTATTGTACGTGTAGCTATTTGAGAACTTTGAACTTAATGAATCTTGGTGAATTTAATTCTCATAGGAATATAGTGAATTATTTTAGCGAGATGTGTCTATTTGTTATCGGAAGAGACATATGGATAAATTAGGAGTTCTTGGTTGAAAAATTAAATGCAAGAACATAAATAAAGAGAAAATAATATGATTCAAGTGGATTAATTTGGTGAAACTGCAATCCTAGAATTTTCTTATAAACTGTTATAAAAATTAGTTAGTTAAACTGCATCAAACTATCGACGGTTTGGATAAAATCAGATTGAAACAATTTTAGTACTTAACAAATATTAGTAACAAATCTCCGTGGAAACGATATTTTACTTAATCACTTATTACTTGTGACCGTGTATACTTGCACGTTCATGTTCCCTTAAAGAGACAACACAACCCAGCTTCATCAATGCAGTGGACATTCTTGAATAGTCACCCTTTATACCAATCTGTGTGTGTTGTCGTCAAAGGCAACAATCTCAACATCTCACTTCTCGAAGCAGTGGAGATTCTCAAACCGTAAAGATGCTCGTGATCTCCTTCGAATCTATTCACCCTTTGTTGCTAGAGAAGTCACAAAAGTGGGGATAAATGAAGGATGTTACAAGTTGTACCAAAGCAGATACTTATTGGGTCCTATAGTAAAACCCTAATTTTAGACACTCACATAACCCTATGTGGTATGCATCTCTAGTCTCGAGCTTTCTTCTTGAGCTATGCCTTCTTTGTTTATGAATAGCTAACTAAGACTTTAACTTTCTCTATGCTCTATGCCTTAGATCATAACCCGTGATACCAGAATTAAAACAACACTTATTCATGCTTTAGCTAACTGGTATATGGAGAATGTGTTGCATGTATTGGAAAGGTTTGTAGTTACTGATATGCTTGGTCTGGCCTTGGTTTTATTTTCTTATAGTGATATCTAGTGTAGGCGTCTTGTAGTCTGCTTATAAGTATATTACAGTAAGTTTTTTAGAAAATGCCCTATTTGTTAAGAATGTGCTATGAATCTGAACTATGCTAAATATGTTTTCAACTATGGGGTTGTTGTTATTGCTCCTTTCTCTCACCGTCTTTCATTTGATACTTCTACATGTACTCGGGCATGATAAAGTTTTGATGAGCTTTTATCAATCTATTAGCACATAAGTCTTGTACATTTATGATTGATATAGGATCTTGGAATACTGGTTATGTGTACCATGTTTTTAAATAAAATTTTCTATAAGTTTATATTGAATTTTAATATTCTTTTTTTTTGTCTTATGGTGTTAAAATTTCTACTCAGGTTGAGACGTAGTCCAAGAATTCTTTTGTTCAGAAGGTGATGTTTTCCTTTTTTATTGCCTTATACAATCCTCTTGGATTTATTTAGGTTTAGAAGGTGAGGGTCTTGAGGCCATATTTTGAGCTTCCTTTCTTCTACTGGATATATGGTGAGTCCAATCAAACTTCTGTTTTTCTAAATTTCAATTTTTGAAGGATTTCAGGAGTTTAAATTTTTGGATCGTGTTACCTTCAAAATTCATATGTATGGCATCTTAATGCTAGACTCTATACTTTAAAATTTAAATTGAAGTCTTAGAATTGGATAAAGGGTGGCAAAATTCTACTACGTTTGACAAGAAGTGCAATTTATTTAGCTAGTTATTTGGTGTTTTGAAAGGTTACTAAGCGTATATCGAAAAGATTTATTTTTTATTCACAATTATACTATTTATTTTGTAAGGAATAGGCTCAATGTTATTTTTTAATATTTAATTATTTTTTATTTTTTATCATAAATATTTATTTTTTTTTTGAATTTTTTTATTATTTTTGATAAAAATAAATAAAATTTCTTTTACAAGGCTTTAAAAATTTGCCTAAATTTTTAATGAATTTTAATGACACTTTTAATCATAAAAAAATTATTTTGTTATATTTGATAAAAATAAATAAATTATTTTACAAAATATCAATATTACCTTTAAAAATTTTCTTAAAAGTTTTAATAAATTTTGGTGATCCTTTTGAAATAGATGATAGACTTGTATAATCATAGAAACTATGAGATTAAATTATAATTTTATTAAAATTAATGTACTCATGTTACCATTTCACTTAAATTTAGTAAATTTACTACTTTGTGTTTTTGGTTATTGGGTTTTATCAGCTCAATATTTAAATGGAATTTGTTGGAATCTGACAAAGGATTGGGATTATAAGCAAGAATAATCAACCTAAATTTTTTTTTCATGTTCAGCATCAGCAGTGTAGGTTTTGACCTTTGAAAAGGCTAAAAAGTTAAGCTTAAAGTATGCACAAAATATTTTCCTTTTAAGTGTGGAAACGATTAACTCTAGGTATTGCAAAGTTGTTGCCTTGGCAAATCTCATGCCAGCTGATGAATCGTGGATGAGCTAGACAACTATAATATGAGCAGATGTTCTCATGGTGGCTTGGTTCCAAATGCAATTGAACGTGGGTGCAGAGGTAGTGGCACTGGTGCATAGAGGGTGGGCAGCGAGGTAGGCTAAGCGTAAGAGTAGGGGACCATTGAATTCCGTTGGAGGTGTCAGAGTTAGTTAGCCTAAATCTTATGTAATTCATGCTCGGTAATACTATATATATAGCTAGAGAAATAAGGGAAGGGATATTAGAAATTATAAGAAATCAACTCCCCTCTTATTGTTCTTCTTTCTTCCCCAACACCTCTGAAATTCTATTCCTAATAATGGTATCAAAGCTGGTTCCAACCATGGTCGACTGGAACCGATTCAACACAGAAACCTCTGATGAGGAATCTAATTTCTTTGTGTGATCTAGGTCCAGATCTCACCGAAACCACATTAGCTCCCATACCTTTGTGCAACATCTGAGACCTTTAAGAAATCTAAGGTTCCAACCAATAGATCCTTTATCCTTGGTGCTGGTTTCAAGAATGATAAGAGAAAATCCCAACCTATAGAGGACAATTTGGTTCCTGAGTTAACAAAAGAAATGGGGGTGACATACTCCAAGACAAAGCCACGTCGTAATGGGTCACCACCGTCTGGGCCTCCAAAATTGATCCATGACTCAAGTTCTCCTTCTCCAGTATATAGGTTTGAATATGGGCCATTAACTAGGTTTATAGTTCTGGCCCATAAGGAAAAAGCAACCCCAAATGATAAGGTTAGTGATGAGAATCCCAATTGGTTTAGAGGCTTAATTCATTGTGATATCAAACTCGCAAAATCTCACTTCCCACGCGTTTTTGGTAATGGTGCTCGTAAGGGTGGTTAGAGAACTATTGGGAATAAGGGTTGAGGTGGTCTTATGTTCGATCCAGGTAAGATTTGGCATCGATGGCACTATAAGACTAACTAGCAACGATACACTCTGGTATCGGCTATGACTGCCTCTATTATTCGATCTCTAGTTATGGCTCATGGTCATAGTATTGATTCTGCTTCGGAAATGGCCCTTGTCGTCAGTGACTTAGTTGAAGTTGTTGAGAATATTTTGGCAACGATTAAGGTTTTGAATCATATTAGAGTTTTTGCTGAAGTTGAGAACGCGAAGAACAGTCACTCCATCTCATCAACAGTTGAAGAAGTGATGCATATGGAGGAAATTTTTCTTGTCTCTACTGATGTGAGTTTTACTTCTAATCGGTTCCCTAAGTATAAATTAGGAGCTGATAATCAAATTCTAGAGAAGCCAAAGAAGGATCAAATTGGCCCATCTTTAAAGGAGGTTGTTGAAAAGGAAAATTCCCAACTCTCGAATCAGCATAAATGTCTCTCAGTTGGAGATCTTGCCAGTAAATTTGACAAGAATTTTCCTGTTGTTGCTAAGATATCTGAAGAGGCCGAGTTAAGAGAAGTGGCTTCTTTAGAAGGGTATGTTCTTCTAAAGAAACTTAGAGATGCACTGGAATATTTGAGAAGATGATTGGTTGAGAGAAATAAAGAGGATATGGAGAAAATTATTAAATCTATGCTATTCTTCAACCTCCCTTTGAAATACAACCGTAACAAGCAAAATCCTAGCTAGATTAGGAAGTCAGAGGAGATTACCAAGGAAGAGTATTTTGTTTTCTATAAGAGTTTTACCAATGATGGGAAAGAACATCTTGTTGTGAAACACTTCTCAATTGAGGGACAATTGGACTTTAAGGATATCATTTTTGTTCTAAAAAGGGCTTCCTTTGATCTCTTTGACTCAAAGAAGAAACCCAACAATATCAAGTTGTATGTTCACTGTGTCTTTAGTATGGATAATTGTGAGGAGTTAATGCCTAAATATCTTAGCTTTGTGAAGGGTATTTTTAACTTTGAGGACCTTCTTCTCAACATTTTAAGAGAGATGCTTCAGCAGGACAAGATACTGAAGGTTAGTCGTAAGAACTTGGTCAAAAAGTGCATTGTGCTTTTCTTTGAGATTATAGAAAACAAAGAAGACTACAACAAGTTCTATGAATATTTTTCGAAGAACCTTAAATTAGGTATCCATGAGGACTCCTAAAACAAGACAAGGCTTGTTGAATTGTTGCGTTACCACTCAACTAAGAATGATGATGAGATGACTAGTCTAAAGGATTATGTCACTAGAATAAAGGAATTTGAAGGCAAGAAGCTTGTTTCAGCTACCCAGGAAGGTTTGAAGCATCAACTTGATGATGCTGATGGTGTACTTGGAATCCAAAATGTGGTTCCTGGATTTGGACGAAAGACTGCCATGAAGCTCTTAAAAAGATGTGGTTCAATAGCATCAACAACTGAGGTAAGAAATGGAGGAAAGGAATGTGGGGTTTCAATTGATTCTTATGCATTTACTGTATTGATTAATGGGGATATTAAATTTGGTATGGTTGAAAAGGCTGTTGAAGCATTTGACCAAAAGGGAGGTTATAACTGTAAGCCTAGTCTTTTTACTTACAATTGCATACTGACAATTTTGGTTCGAAATGAGATTATCATGTTAGCAATAGCTGTGTATAAGAGGATGTTAAGGTTGGATTATTGTCCATATGTAAGTACTTATAATACTTTGTTTGGTGAGATGGTCAAGAGTGGTTTGGTTCCAGATACTGACTGTTACAATACTCTAATTAAGAGGTTCATCTTTGTTACAAGTCACATGCACCTGTGGAGCTACGATAGTAAGTTGATAACCCACAGACAATTGAAGGCAACACGCAACAACATCAACAACTATCCTTACAATTGGAAAAACTGCCTCTATTGGCCCCAAAGTGATCTCAATTCCTCAACCAAACCCATACACTCTTAGGTTTAACTCCCCAACCTTTGTCAATAGTTTCACTGGTCTCAAGGTAGTAGGTTCCTTGAGTTGCGAGTCAGAATCATTTTTTCTCAGCAAGGAAAGCAATGTAGCTCATTGGAGATCTTTTATGCAAAAAAACCAAAAAGTGGATCAAGGGTTTCGATACCACTTGTAGCCATAAGAATATTCTAAAGTAGCCATTCTTGGAACTACCAGAGGGATAGGCCAGCCCCTGTCAATCCTTATCAAGAGGTCTCTACTGGTTTCTACACTACATCTTTATGATATAGCAAATGTCAAGGGAGTTGTTGCTGTTTTTAGTCACTGCAACACTTCCTCTCAAGTTATGGATTTCATAGGAAATGTCGAGTTAGCTGACTCATCAAAAGGTGTAAATGTAATAGTCATACCAGCTGGTATTCTTAGAAGGCCTGTTTCAAATACAGAGCAGTTGGTTGAATGGAAAATAATAACAAATGGGCATAGCCTTAGCATCGAAGCAACTTTTCATGGAACTATAGACTTGCACCAAGGTCAATTCAAGACTACCTTTTGCTTCTATCTCAAAGAACATGCTATAATCCTACCAAATTATACTTCAATTTCATCCTTGAGGATAAGGATTCTAAAAGGGGGAAGGAATGATACGAGCAAATGTTCTCATGGCGGCTTGGTGCCAAATGCAAACGAATGTTGGTGTAGAGGTAGTGACACTAGTGCATAGAGGATGGGCAGCGAGGTAGGTTGAGCGCAAGAGTGAGGGACCATTGAATTCCGTTAGAGGTGTCAGAGTTAGTTAGCCTAAATCTTATGTAATTCATGCTCGGTAATGCTATATATATAGTTAGAGAAAGGAGAGAAGGGATATCAGAAATTATAAGAAATTAGCTCCCCTTTTACTGTTCTTCTTTCTTCCCCAACCCATCTGAAATTCCATTCCTAACAAGCTACACGTGAGTTGTCTCTTTTAGGAGAACATAAAATCGTGCAAGTATACACGGTCACAAGTAATAAAATTTGATAAGTGAATTATCGTTCCCACGGAGATTTGTCACTATAGTTTATTAAGTACTAAAATTGTTTCCCTCTGATTTTATCCAAAACAAGCGAAAGTTTGCAGATGTTTAAACTAACTAAAAGTTTTATAACAAAATAAAAGAAAATTCTAGGATTGCAGTCTTCACCAGATTAGTCCACTTAAATCATATTATTTTATCTTGATTTATTTTTTTTTTGTAAATTTAATTTGTTAACCAAGAACTTCTAATTTTATCCATACATCTCTTCCGAGCTCCGTATAGACACACCTCACTAAATTAATTCACTACATTCCTATGAGAATTAAATTCATCAAGATTCACTACGTTCTAAGTTCTCAAATGGCCACACATATGATAAAGGTATATTCCTATCCTTCATATATACATGTTATTCTATCCATGAGCAATATACACAAAAATGCCTCTTCCAAGTTTATTTAAGTGCCACACATCAATTGATAAATTTTCCAATAATCAAAAGCATTAAGCATAAATAGAATAAACAAATTAAAAGTCTAATAAATCATTCAAAAATAATTTAATCTAAGCTTCATAAATTTAGCTAAAATGTAACCCTAGAAAAATTAAATTACTTCATAAATAAAAATTAAAAATTACAATATTTAAGGAATATCAGTTAAAGAACAACACAAAGAAAATTAAAATGTTTTATGTTCTTAAATTTTCTGGCACACGCGGAACACAACAGAAACCAAAAATGGCTTCTGTGTGTTCCACAGTCCAAGTCTCCAACTGAACCCCTTAATATTTCCAATAAACTCCTATTTATAGCTCCAACACTTTAAAAACAATACACCATAAAATACATTTTTTTAGACACGCGGGATACATTTTACAACGAAAATAATAAATAAAACCCGTGTGGTAGACAAAACGGTACATCGAAAATAATATCAAAATCTGCGTGGGAGACAAGCGTACCCATTTCTCGATTTTTCATTTCAATTCACGCTGCCACATGTCGACATTTGATTGGCTTCAAGAAATAAAGAGACACGTGCCAGTCATTCATTCATTGTGAAGAGAGGGCGAACGAAGAACGCGTCACATGGGATAATTACCATCGAGGACACGTAGGGTACACAGAAAATGCTAGGAACGCGCGTGTTTCTTTGTTTTTGTTTTAACGAAACACATGCCATATGTCAGCACCTGATTTGCTGAAATAATATTTAGGACATGTGGTATTGTATGACTCATTGGAATGGAAATGCACATGAAGCTTCTATGGACCGCGTCGCATGGGAAATTGTTTACGCAACAGACACGTGGGTCCCACTTAACGCTGAGCAACGTGCCACCTGAAAACCCGCATCCACTCAAGATTGTCGTGTCCGACTCTACGCGCCTCATCCTAGTCGTTGATTTCCTGATCGATCAGTGGGTGTTGCGCGTTGGTGATGGCACGAATGGCCTCCTTTTCCTACGTAGAAAATAAATTTCCTTAATTGCATTTTAGCCCTCCAATTTAATTCAAATTACCTTTTAAACTTTTGTTAATTGCAATTAAGCCTTTTTTCTAATTTAAATTAACTTTTAAACTTTCATTAATTGTAATTAAGCCCTATTTTAGTTTAAATTATATTTTCAGACTTTTTCTTTGCAATTAAGTGCTTTTTCTATTCAAATTATTTAATTTTCTTACAAATATATTCCTTAAGAAATTAACAGTAAATATTAATTTATTTCATTAAAATTAACTAACAATGTCAGGAACATAGCAATTATAATTAATAAAATAGACGAAAATAACTATATAAAATACAGTTATCAACGTGCCAAACTGTAAGTTCCTCTCTCCCACATCAATCCTCTTCTCCTGTAGTCTTTCCCCTCATTGGTGTTTTTAGAACAAGCTTTCTAAAAGAGTTATTCTCTTGATTTATTGAGGTGTAAGCTTCTAAATATTGAAATATAAGCATTCTAGTCTTTGTTTTATTTTTATTTAAAGGGTTAGGTATCATAAATTTTCTTTACATTCTGAGATTTGTGTTAATTAATCCCCTATATTATAAAATATTGTTGTAAAAAAGTATTTGAAAACAATATAAGAACAATTTTACCAATATACTGAAATATACTATTTGGATTGAGTTGCGGACTAAGTCGCTCTCTTTGAGACGTTTCGTGGCTTTTATCAAATTTGTACAAGAAAACACAATGTCATCTCCAAGATAAAATAGCCCAAAATATTTTTTCTATCTCGGAGCTTCACTGCACTGATTAAGTCCGGAATGCTACACCTCTAAAATATTTATGTTACTTCGAAAAATAAAAATAAAACAATTTTGAATTTTCTTTCTAGGGTTTGCTATGAAGAACACTTTTTTTAATCTTTTTTGTTGTGTCTTAAAACTGAGAGCTATTGCCCTTTATTTATATTTGAAAAAAGATGTGTAATGTTCACACAATTATGAAAATAAAGGTCACAAAGTAACGGTCATAAAATAACGGTAAAAAAATAACGATCATATGTGTTGGGAATAATAGTTTTAATAATGAAATTTTTTCCAAAAAATAGACTGCTATCTCACCTCACACACACGCATTCGGACTCAACTCAACATGGTACGGCCGTGTGTGTAGAATCACAATTTCCTAGGTCCTCTTCCCTTCCACAAAAGTGGGTACCTCTTAGGAACAATCCCAATTGTCAATCTTTCTTTATTTAAACATCTCCTAAGAGATGTAAACTAGCAATGTGGGATAAAATTTTAAGAGAGTAAAATTTAGCATTTATTTTCATAAATATTTTTATTTAAATTCATTTCCAACAATCCCTCACTTGAATTTTATATAAAAATAGTTTTCATGTGGCAACCAATCAACAAAATGCGTTTATCGACTTGAATCTTTGCATAATGTTGATGCTTTAGAATATACTACAGTAACTCGTATTTTGGACTCTATCTCTAACAAAATTACACACACAACCTTTCCAAGGTGTTGTTCGAAAAGCCCGTGCTTTACGGCCATGCACGTGTATCCCAGTATAGTGAATGCTTTAGTAAATTTTGCCCAAAATTTTCATAGGAAGCGGCCACACTTCCACATTCATATATGTGACTCTTGATAAGTGCTCAAAAAGCACTAAAATAACCATGATTTTATGCACATTAATTGATTAAAAATATATATATTTATATGTTTTATCATATATTTATATAAATTTGTCTTTTTCGGAATCACGGGTATTTTTATTGTTTTTCAGGAATTTTGGCCTAAAAACGCAATGTAAAGACTCAAAGAAGAATACTTGAAGCAATACATCACAAATAAATTAATAAATAAGTGGAAAAAGGTCAACAAACATGAAAAAATTGGACAAAATGGGTCGAAAAGGTCAAAAATGTCAAAAGACGGAAAATCGCGCCGCTAGCGCGCGCCAGCGCCAGAGCCACGCGTGCCGCGCGCGTTGATGGCTTCCGCGCGCCGCAGCGCGGGCACTGTTTCACGCGCGGCCGGCTGCGCAGCGCCAGCCAATACGCGGCAATGCCAGCCGCTCAACAGCGCCCAACGCGTTTTTGACCCATTTTTCACGTGCAGCCGCCCCCATGACGTCATGCTGACGTCATTGATGACCTCAGCAGGTCCAAAACACGTTTTTTTTTATATTTTTTTTAACATTTTTTTACTCATTTTTTTCTCTCCATCCTCACCTATAAATACCCCTCTTCCATTCACTTCAAAACACACCTCAAAACCACACTTCTCTCTTCTTTCTTTCTCTCATTTCTTAGTTTTTAAGTTTTTCTTAGTTTCTTTCTTAGTTTCTAAGCTTTTCTTAGTTTTTCTCTTAGTTTTTAGTTCAATTCTCTTAGGTTTAGAGTTCTTCTCTTTTTGAGAGGAACTTGTAATGTTTTTGTAATAATTTAGATTTTTGATTCAATAAATGGAAGTGCAAATTCCGCTTGGAGGTTTTCTAGCAACGGGAATAGCGTCGAAGTTACGTAAGGATTTTATTTTCTTTACTGATTATTTTTATGCTTTATTCTTACATGTTATATTTAATTTGTACGTGATTAAATTTAATCGTGCTATTTGTTTATAATCATGATATAATAATAACGTTGTTATGCTTGCGAAAATATTAAATAGGTGAAAATTTCTAAAATGAATTGAATTTAATTTTATTCAAGAATTTATAATAAGGATGTTAGAGAGAAATATATTATTTTTCATTACAAACTTAAATCTGAAGATTAGACTTTAAGGTTTAGTTATCTGGTCTAATTTAGAGTAGTGCTCTTTTATTTGTTGGTACAATCGCCCGGTAGTTAGAGTGAAGCTCTATTTCAAAAGTTTTTATAAGAATTATTATGTGAAAATGTATTGACAACATGTTTTCGGTAGTGGTTTTAAAACTTGAAAGTTAGTACTCGGATAACTAAATTCTTGGGTTTAATTTGGACACCTTGAATAAAGTTTAAACTGTCTAACCCCACCAAAGGTGGCATTTAAATGGTTCATTTTCAATCTCTTAGAAAAAGGAATTAATTTAATTAACCAAATTAGTTATCAACCCCACCCATAGGTGTTAATTGATTTGTTTAGTTAACAAAGAATATCTAACCCCACCAAAGGTGGTATTCATACAAAAAGAGAGAATCAATAAAATATCAATTTATATCTTTAATAACCTAGATAATATGAGCAAGCATAATTAATTTAGTTATTATATCCATAAATACTCCACTAATATAAATGATAAAATTTGCATGAATATTTATTGAATCTGTATTTATATTTATTTATTGAATTTGTATCTATGTTTATTTTTTTATTATATTTAATTAATCTGTATATATGTTTATTTTATGTTATTAGATTAGGAACACAAAAACCAAACTATCGTGACAGGATGTTTAGGATTTAATTTCGTTTTTAAAAGTTTGAATAATAAATTAAAAACCACATACATTCCTTCCTTAGATCGACCTTGGGAGTATACTTATCATTTTCTACGAAATGATTCGTGCACTTGCGAGAGTTTTACAAATATTAAAACCAAAGTATTTGCGAGAATCGGCGATGCCGGTTTTCGCCCATCAACTCTATCTAGAGCACTCCTATAGCTATGTACTCCACTCCACATAGAGTATAGATCCCATTAAGAGTTAATAATTAACTCATCTTTTCTGTTGCTTCAGGACTTCATGCTTCTAACAATATAGAATGAGACTTCATAATAGCATGATTCATCTCATATCACTCCATGACTTATTATTACCCATTAAACTTATTTCTTGGGATCTTTAGTTTATAAGTTGGGTTACTATCATGAGTGACTTTCATTCTAAGGACATCAGTCTTATTCCTTTCGAGGTTTTGAAAACCTTCCCTCTTGTTAATCCTTTTGTCAAAGGATCATCCAAATTTTCATCAGTACGTACATGATCCAATCTTATAGCTCCTGTAGAGAGAAATTCTCTAATAGTACTATGCTTATTATGTATCTGTTATCTCTTGTTGTTGTAATAATGGTTCTGGATCTTTGCAATAGCCGCGATACTATCATAGTGGATCATGACAATTGGTATTTTTCTTTCCCATAAAGGGATCTTAGATAATAGACTTCTTAACCAACCTTCTTCTTCACTAGCAGTAGCTAGTGCTATCATTTCAGACTCCATCGTAGATTGAGCCAGTATTGTCTGTTTCTTAGACTTCGAAGAAACAGCTTCACCAACAATGCTAAATATATAGCCACTAGTTTTTTTGGAGTCTTCTGATAGAGTGTTCCAATTACCATCACTTTATCTTTCTAGAACAACATGAAACTTTTTATAATGTAATCCAAGGTTCATAGTTCTCTTAAGATATCTCATGACCCTTTCAATTGCATTCTAATACTCTATACTAGGTTTATTGGTAAACCTACATAGTAGTCCCACAACATAAGCTATGTTTGGTCTAGTGCAGTCAGTAGCATAACTTAAGCTACCAATGATGCTCGCATACTCAGTTTGCTAACATCGTCTCTGGTGTTCTTGAACAACTTTAGGCTAGGATCATAAGGAGTACATGTAGGTTTGTAGTTAAGGTAATTATATTTCTTTAAGATCTTCCCAATGTAATGAGATTGATCTAGAGAAGTCCATTTTCAAACCTAGTAATCTTTATACCAAGGATTACACTCGCTTCTCCGAGATCTTTCATATCAAAGTTAGCACACAACAAAGTTTTCACATTAACATGAATATTTGACCCAAAAATAAGCATGTCATCCACATATAAACATATAATGGTGCAAATGTCATTTTTGATTTATAATAAATGCATTTGTCACTTTCATTCATTTTGAATCCATGTGAGATAACTAGATTATCAAATTTTTCATGCCTTTGCTTAAGTGCTTGTTTTAGAACATAAAGAGATTTATCTAGTTTACAAACTTTATTTTCTTGACATGGGACAACAAAACCCTCATGTTTGTCCCTATAAATCTCTTCTTCTAAGTCACTATTTAAGAAGCGGTTTTAACATCTATTTGGTGCACTACTAAATCATGGAGAGCAATAAGAGAAAAGCACACATATGGAAGTTATTTGTGTGACTGGTAAAAAGGTATCAAAGAAATCTACATTTTCTCTTTGCCTATACCCTTTGATTACAAGATGAGCTTTGTACTTTTCAATAATACCATCAAGTTTTAATTTCATCTTTAGTTTCCATTTCATCCTATGGTTTTGCAACCAGGTGGTAAGTCAACTAAATGCCAAGTTCTATTATACTCAAGGGAGTTTATTTCATCATTTATGGCTTCTTCCCATAAGTTGGCATCTAAATAAGATAAAGCTTCTTGAATAGTTTAGGGATCTTCCTCTAAGTTATAAGCATAAAAATTAGACCTAAAATCCTTAGAGATTCGAGCTCGTTTACTTATCTCCTAATTTTAGTGTTTAATTCCTCATTATGTATCGAAAATGTACTTAATTTCATATTTCCGTCCACAAATATAATTTCAGATAATATAGTTTCTTAATTACAATTTATAAAAATCGAAAATATAATTTAAATTAAATTTGGGCTTAATTATAATTATTAAAAGTTTAAAAATTTAATTTAAAATTAGCAAAGGGCTTAATTGTAATTTAAGAAAGTTCAAAATGTAATTTGGTTTAATTTTGTGGGGAAAATATAATTAATAAAAGTTATTATTCTTCGCAGATTAGACGAACCACGCGCCAATCATGGACCGTCCGATCAAATAAGAAACGGCTACGATACGCGCGTCCCGATCATGTCCTACCAAATCGCGTGTTCCCAGGTTCATTCACGCGGCTCGGTGCCCGAGTGGGGCCCACCTGCCGCGTAGGCTGGCGTGCAGAGTGGGACCCACCTGTCTGACGCGTCCAGCCGCTGTCCCCCACGCACGCCCTCCTTTGATCCCGTGCGTTGATCTCTGCGTGCAACCGGAGTTTCAGCGAATCAGAATCTGCGACGTGTCCACCTGAATCCATTCCTGAAATCAGAAATTGCCACGTGTCCCACTCTATATTTCATCCAATAATGTGATGACACGTGGCATGTTATCATGAGCGCGAAAGCGCAGGATCAAGTCCCCGTTCCAGCCGTTGTCTCCCACGTTTGGCGTGCCATATTCCCGTGTGCTGTTCCTGCGTGCAGCCGGTTTGTTCACCCAATTATTTGCTGCCACGTGTCACACCAATCTATTCAGCGAATCAAACACTGACACGTGGCACACACAATGAATAAAAAAAATGCAGAAACGGCTCCTTGTCTCGCGTGAATTAAAATAAGTTTTTGATTTTCGCGTGACCGCGGATTTTAAGGGGAATGTCGGGGTTTTATTTTCGATACAAATTGTGATGCGTGTATGATATTTTAATATTTTTGATGTATTTTTTTAGCTATAAATAGGTGATATTATGATAGAGTTTAAAAAGTTTTTTTTGGTTTAGAATTTTTGTGTTGTTCGGTTTTGGACTACAGAACACGCAGAAGCCATTTTTTGGCTTTTGTTGTGTTCTGCGTGTGCCAAATATTTGTTCTATGTGATGTTTTAATTTTCCTTCTTGTTCTTCTAATTTTTCTGCATTTGTTGTAATTTTTATTTTAAATTTATAAAGTAATTTAATTTTTCTGGGGTTGCATTTGATTCAAATATATGAAGCTTTGATTTTAATTATTTTTGATAGATTTATAAGACGTTCGATTTGTTCGTTCTATTTTGTGCTTAATGCTTTTTGATTATTTATGAATTTTATCAAAACGATTTGTGGCATAAAAATAAACTTGAGAAAGGCATTTTTGTGTATATTGCTCGTAAATAGAATGACATGTATGATGAAGGATAGGAATATACCCTAATTGTATGTGTGGCCATTTGAGAACTTAGAACTTAATGAATCTTGGTGAATTTAATTCTCATAGAGATATAGTGAATTAATTTAACGAGGTGTGTTTATACGGAGCTCGGAAGAGATGTATGAATAAAAAAGAAGTTTTCGGTTGACAAATTAAATGTACTAAAAAATATAAATTAAAAGAAAATAATATGATTTGAGTGGATTAGTTTGGTGAAAAATTGCAATCCTAGAGTTCTCTTATTTTCTTTTTACCTTTTTCTCAATCAACGATTGTTTTGGATAAAATCAGAGAGATACAATTTTAGTACTCAACAAACTATAGTAACAAATCTCCGTGGGAACGATCTTTACTTACAAATCTTATTACTTGTGACTGTGTATGCTTGCACGATTTTCTGTGTGTTGTAAAACACACAACATTATACTTCTTTTGAAGTGCATCCCAAATTTTCTTAGCTTATCACCTATTGTCTCTGGCCATATAGACAAAGCCACTACATTCTCAGGTAAGGCCTCGGAATCCAAAGCCCTCACTATGCTACTCTCTGGCAACTAGTCATTACACGCACACTTAAACTTGCACTCTCCATTTCTTCCATGATCAAAGCATTTTCCTCTCTAATTTCAATACTCTCCTTTCTCTTCTTTTTCTTCTTATGGTTTCCGTCTATCTCCTACATCTCTCCTTCAACCTCCACTACAACATGACCAATATGTTCTAGGTTTTCTGTTTTCATCCGTGCAAGGTCAAAATCTCCAATCTTAGCATTGAAATCAGAATCCAACAACATATTACTAGGCTTAATATCGAGATGAATCACAGGCAGATTACAAAATTAGTGAAGATACTTAAGACCTTTCATAATGTCAAGCGTAATGCTAAACCTTCTTTTCCATTCCATCAACTCAATACACTTCTGATCAAGAAGTGCATTCGATTAGGCATTAATTCATACACTAGTATCAACTTGAATAGAGCCTTAAGAATCCATGACCTTAACAGCCAAAGACTGCCCAGCAGGTAGCTTAGCCTTGTAAACAAAACTAAATCCACCATGTCTAAGTCGATTCAAAGTCGAAAACGTGCCGGTAGCTCACCGTAGAAGTGAGTAGAAGAATTTTCAAGTTCCACTACTATGTTGAGTTTGATCAAACATTGTTGTAAGGTTATATGAAAGCTTACGGTAGAGGAAGATAATAAGAATGAGGATTTTGATGACCGTTATCGTTAAGATTTCGACAATTAGTAGAAGTAAGATTAAATGGTTTAAGTGGATATGATGATGTTTGTTCTCTATGGTGGCAAAATCGCCGGTGGTGGCGAAGAGATGGAGTCAATGGCATTGGTTGTAAGTAACTATAAAGTTGAGTGCTTTTAAAGAGCCATCAATAGAGGACTGCAAATTGAGTCCTATAGACTAGAGATTTGTTGAGTTTAGCAGTTAAAGAAGTTTCACAGCTCTATCCAAATTTGTGTATGCAAACACAGCCTCATCATCCTCAAGATAAAATAGCCAAGAATCTTTTTTTTCTATTTTGAAGCTCCACTGCACTAATAAAGTCCAGAATGCTACGATTTTTTGTTTTCTTGGGTTTGCAATAAAGACCAATTTTTTGAGTCTTTTTTGTTGTGTATTAAAACTAAGAGCTATTGCCCTTTATTTATAGTTGAAAAGAGATGTGCAATGTTCACACAATTACGAAAATAACGGTTACTAAATAACGATCACAAAATAATGGCTATAAAATAACGGTCATGTATGTTGGAAAGAATAGTTTTAATAATAAAAAAATTTTCCAAAAAAAAGTGCCACCTCACCTCATATACACGCACTTGCACTCAACTCGTCATAGTAGGCACGACTGGTTGGACTGATGGTGACGACAACGTGTGTGTGTCTATGTGGAATCATAATTGCCTAGGTCATCTCCCTTTCTACAAAAGTAGATGCCTCTTAGGACCTAATCCTAATTATAAATCTTTTTTTATTTAAACAACTCCTAAGAGATATAAACTAGCAATGTGAGACAAAAAATTTAAGAGAGTAAAATTTAGCACTTATTCTCATCAATTTTTTTATTTAAATTCATTTCCAACAATTTTTAAAAAGGATGCAGCATAAGGACTTCCCAAAACGTCATCCATCTTAGTACCACTATCACCCAAGCACACTTAGCTGTGGAGTTATGATGGGATCCGTTATTTTATAATCGTTATTTTGTAACAATTATTTTCATAATTGTGTGAACATTGCATATCTTTTTTCAATTATAAATAGAGGGTAATAGTTCTCAGTTTTAAGACATAACAAAAAAGATTCAAAAAATTGCTATTCATAGTAAACCCAAGAAAAAAAATTCAAAATTATTTTTTTCAGTTTTTTGAGCAAGATAAATATTTTAGAGATGTAGTATTCTGGACTTCATCATTGTAGTGAAACTCTTAGATAGAAGAAAGATGTTGGGTTGTTTTATCTTAGGAACAAAGACACTGTATTTGCTTACACAAATTTAAACAGAGTTGCGAAATATCTTAAAAAGAGTGACTTAATTTGCGACTCAACCTAAGCAATATATTTTAGTATATCGGTAACATTATTCTTATATTATTTTCACATGTTTTTTTCCAATAAATATTTTAATCCCTTTGTATTTTGTAAAATGTATTAAAGAAGGACAAATTTTACTATTTATTTAATATTTTAATAGTTTTTATGATAAATATCATAACAAAAAATTATTTTTATCCTTTACTTATTTACCAACAGAAAAAAATAAAAAATAAAAATATTATTAAAAAATTTTATCTTTTTTTTCTTCCTTTTTAAGAAAGTAGAACATTAAATGAAACTTTTTTACTCTTCTTATTTTAATGTAATAAATTTGTGAGATATTTTTCTCTTACTTAAAATAACATGTACCTTAAAAACAACAGTACCGTATTATTTAGGTAGGCCAATATAGTCCGGCAATATAAAAATTGGGTTAATTTAGTCCAAATCTTCCAAAGTTTGAATTTTTTAAGGGTAAAATTGGTATTTTTTTTATTTTAGTAAAAAGAAATTAAAAGACCACAAAAAATCCAAAGAATACTCATCCCGCAGCAGTCCTCACCACCATTGCCACTATCGCCTAGTTTGCGACGTTAATTGCCGACCACCTCATTGATACACTCAAAGCCTGTCGCTGTCGCAGAACCATCTTCATCTAAAAAAGAACAACCCTAAATCCCCAACCACCACCTTCCAGTTTTGCCCCAAAATTGCTCCCCCAAAAACAGCCACCACCTCTCAATTTGGAATAGTTAAATGCGGACTATCTCACTAACATACTCAGAGTCCCACCTTCGCAGAGCCACATTTACAGAGTCGGTGCCGCCAACTCCGTCAACGACTGCACCAGATGGTACTTTCAATCGAATCATCACGGACTGGGTTCCTACCATCGACTACCACGACCAGGTCCGTCGCATTTCCTCCCCCAGAAACATTAGAGGAAGAGGGAGTTTTTGTATTTATGTTTTTGTTTTTTTTTTATATTTTAATAAAATATCAATTTTAGAGAATTGCCAATTTCGCCCTTGGAAAAAAATTCCAGTTTTTAAACATTTGGACCAGTTGACCAACATTTTAAATTGTTGTACTATATTAACCTACTTAAATAATTATAGATTAATGTGTCATTTGCTGCAGTAACTCAACCCAAAATTCTAAATTTAATATAAGTTCATAACTTCATGTTTGAGCAAAGAAAACAAGTTCTTATAAAATAGGTTCTGACACCTGAACAGATTATCAAAAGAACCAATTTGCACTGGATCTTCTTATTATGATATTCTTATTGTTATCTTCGAAATAAGTACACTGTATATTACATATTATGAAGTGTTTGATGTCATATATGTAAATTAAACAAGGCAGTTGATCCACAAAGAACTCGATTAATTACTGTCAAATTGTACTGCTTCTCTACTATAGTGAAATTTTTGTCAGTGTGTTGACATGTATGTACTTCTTGCTTGAAGTCTTTTTGTCAGTGCATTGACACTGTTTCTTCAAATTTATTTTTATTTTGTTCTCCGTTAGAATTTCTGTAAACTAGTTTCCTTCTCCCATTGATAATCTGTTTATGATTGAAATCAGAATGCCCTCTGCAGGTTGGACACCAAATAATTGTCAGCTATGCAGAATGCATTGGATTGCTATTGTTTAGAAGGAGAATACAAGGTTCTCCTAGGCCAGAATTTTAAGTTGGAATTTTTTGTCGAATCATATATCTTAATTTGGGCAGTTAAAGCCTCCTTTTTTTACAATCAGAGCGAGAAAGCTACATTATTATGACCTAAATCATTTTCTATTTTGTTGTATGGCCAGTATGAAAGCCAAATCGTGTTTATGTATATGTGTGTTTTTGTATTTTTTTTTATATTTGTTTCTGTTCAATATGTTTCTAAGATATTATGGTGTTTTGTGAGTTTGTGTGTTGAATTTCTATTTACATGGATTCACGAAACCAATATTGTAAAAGGCTATTTTAAGTATCGAGGCATTTTCTTCAAATGAGGAGAGGTTTAAGTCCTCGAGCGGTTTGAGGCTTAAGCCTCAAACCTTCTTTAAAAAACCATAAAAATATTATTATAATTTTTTTTAATCTAATAAGCAATAATTATCAATAGAACATGGAAATAACTCAAACTTTGACTTTAAATAATGTTAACATATTAATATAAGTAATTAATTTAGAAAATAACCATAAAATACACAAAGTAAATCACATAGGTTGTAACTCTATTACTTAAATGTCAATTGGAGCATAAAGAAAAATATAAATAGTTAATTTTTTTTTTGGGAGAGAGGGGTAATGTGATTTGCTGTTGTAACTTAATGACTGACAAAATTTAGAATTGTTGGAGGTAAAGGAAAAGAAAGGTAACAGGTGAAAGAAAATTGAAAAATGTTAAGGAAGCAACTCTAATCTTATTTGTTTATGAGATTATGATATTTTCCTTTTTGTTTTTCTTATCTATGATTTTTTTATCTTTTTTAATTTTGTGAAACAAGGTCAAGATTTTATAGGTAACTCATGAACCAATTTAAAAAAGTAACTATTTGAGGCTTCACTTTAAAGCGTAAAAGCTTTCAGGCGTAAGCCTCAAACCAAAAATATGTAAATCTTAATTTACCACCTGAGACTATAGTTTCAGAACTTTTTTTTTAAACCTTTTGTTGAGGCTCGTCTCAAAATAATCTTTTACAATAGTGCATGGAACATATACAAGAAGTTTGACCTCTAGAGGAGAATTTGCATACTCGTTTGGCACTACTATTATATGCTAAAAAAGTGAAAAATAAAAATACAGAGACTTGTATGGTCTACATGATAAGTTATTGTGACATGGAAATGCAAGAAGTTTTTTGTATGTAATGTTGAAAAAGTTGGTATTGCTCAATATGGTTAGCTTCATGGTTAGAAATTAGCTGCATGTACTTTAGCGAATGGAAAAAGGAAGACTTCAATTCTTGCTTCTATTAATAAGCTTTTTTGAGCAACAATTTTCTGGTTGAAGAGCTAGATGCATTATCTTATTGAAGGTTGCACCCTTGAAAATAAAAGAAAAAAATATTTGATCACTAAAATGTTTAGTTTGAAATAAGGTTTATTTTGACTCCTGTATGATTGTTCTGGGTTTTATAGGCATTAAAAGCTTTGCTACAGTATGATCCCCAAGTAATGAATTTAAAGTTACGTTTATTCTGTTAAGCGAAGTGAAAAACTAGATGCTTTCCATCACAACAATATCATTTGGTGCTATTGCATCAGATTATCAACGACTGAGAGTCGAAAGTGTCTATTCAAGGTTAGGGATTGTTTCTCTAGTCCATTTGTGGAAACAAGATTAGTCATTGCTCCGGCAAGAAATGGTAATTTGTACCATAACAATGTTATGTAGTCAACATCATGTAGCTTACTTTCTAACCATAAAACTAGTTTTCTTCTATTTTACCAAATAGACATTGGGATTATGTCCATTATAGTTAAGGTATACTTTAAATTCTCCTTCTGAGTGATCATACATTTCATTTGTGTTGCAGTCTAGCCCTATAAGAACTTTGAATAGATTTGGGTAGGTAAATGGTTAATTTGATAGAAATATTTAAATTTTTTATGTATCACATAAAGCTATAAGGGTGTGTTGCGAATAAGATAATGAAGTTATAACTTCATGTTTGATGCACATGAACTCAATTTTTCGATCAAAGTGACAAATTTTGGTCAAAGTAGTTGATTGAAATACATTTCAATAATAATAATAATCAATTGAAACAAAAAATATTAAAAATAGTAAATTAAATTTTTTAACATAAAATTAGTAGGTAAATAAATATTTGTCCAATTTAGACCTCATCTCAATTTTAAGATACTTGTAACTTTCTGGATTTATCAAGTTACTAGTTAGCAAATAAGACTTAGTTCCAATTTAATACGCTAGAGAAACAATCCTTAATCTTTAAAAGGCACTTTCGCCTTTGATAATCTACACCAGATAATATTGTTGTAATGGAAAGTATTTAGTTTTTTACTTAGCTTAATAGAATAAACATATCTTTAAGATCAACGGGGTCATACTGCAGTTAAGCTTCTGATGCCTATAAAACTTAGAGTAATCATGGAGGAATTAAAATAAAACTTATTACAAACTAAACATTTTAGTGATTAAATATATATATTTTTTCAAGGGCACAACCTTTAATAAGATAATGCATCTAATTCTTCAACAAGAAAATTGTTGCTCAAAAAAGTTTATTAATAGAAGCAAGAATTGATGTCTTCCCTTTTCCATTCATTAAAGTTCATGCAGCTAATTTCTAACCATGAAGCTACTAACCATATTGAGCAATACCAACTTTTTCAGCATTACATCCAGAAATTTTCTTGCATTTTTATGTCATAATGACTTATCATGTAAACCATACAAGACTCTGTATTTTTATTTTCAACTTTTTTAACATATAATGATAGTGCCAAACGAGTATACAAATTCTCCTCTAGATGTCAAACTTCTTGTATATGTTCCATGCATGGTTATAAAAGGTTATTTTGAGACGAGCCTCGTCACAAGGCTTTAAAAAGAAAGAAAAAAAGTTTTGAAGAGGTGATGAATTAAGACTTGCGTCTTTTTAGTTTGAGGCTATAATGTCATATCAATTAGATTTCCATGGTGTAACAAGAGATTGTAAGGTTACATAGCCTATATACTGTTTTACCCTTCTATTAGAAAAATTGGGAAAGGAAGCAATATGTGTCATCCATTATATGTATTTGGATGGCTTGTTGATTTGTAGGTAACAATCTATGAATGTTGTAGGTTGCTGCCATGGGTTTGGACCCTGCAAGGCACTTGGGAAAAGAAATAGTTCTATTGCAGTCCTACCTGCGTAAGTTGAAAGAGTATGCTCTCTCTCTCTCTCTCTCTCCTTCCGCCCTCTCCTCCCGTTATCCCCACTTCCAAAGGGGAAAAAGTAAGAATATAAAAGGTTGTATCTCAATAATTCTCAATTATAATCGCAGAAGTAGCTTTTGTAATTTTGTAACCATTTGCAGGTTGTATGGGATTAATGTATGTGGTGAAGGAGGGGAGTACGAAACTTTGACACTTGATTACCCTCTTTTTGTTGTAAGATTGTAAATTTTATTCAATTAAGATGTATGACCTAATTGTCTATTATAATTAGCAAGGGGAACACCTGCAGTTATTGGATATCATAGAATTCTGTGATCTTTTCTCTATTCTTGTTCAAAGTTTTTCTTTCTCCTTTCCCAATTACTTTTTCATATTTTACTCTTAATTCTGATATTGAAGTCAAAGATTTTGCTTGTATTTTACATAATTAGGGTCATTTTATGTCCCCTTTTTCGTTCTATGTACTGTTTGCAGTTATAGAATGCTCGAATAATTCTCGACAAACATCAAGTTGTACTGCACTCTCCAGATTCCATCGCTCCAGTTGGGGGTCCTTCATCCATTGTCATTTCATTTGGAGAGGACAGTGTCTTCTTCTCTCACTGGCAGTGACAAAATGGAAGTAGTCTTTCAGAAACAAATTAGCTCTATATTCAAAAGTCGAAGGAGATTCTTCACAGCGCTGTGATTCATCATCCCTAATTGTTGCTGCCACCAATTATTCTCTGGAAGTTGAAGAGAAAGAGCTTTGCATTTCAAGAACCCAAAGGAGCGATACTTTTTCTATTTGTTGCTGGTTGCAAAATCTGAGGAAAACCATCATCTTGTAATTTATAGTAAAATGTAACTTTCTTAGTTCAAATCCTGCAAAGTTTTTTCCTCTTTTTTTTTTTATTTCTCGGTGAAGTCCTATGCCATGATCCATAGCTAATGTAATAGTAACTTTTGTGCTCTTGAATGATTGATTGGCAAATGGTAGGTTTGCAAGAAGATCTAGAGGTTGTCTTGACAAAAATTGAATTACAACTAATAAGAGATGGTCTTGGATGGGAGAGTGTTCTATATATCCATCTATATATTGCTGACATGAATGAGTTTGGAGCAGCAAATGAGACATACGTGAGGTTTATGACACAGGACAAGTGCCCTTTTGATGTATCGTCTAGCAGTACGATTGAACTGCCGTTGTTGCAAGGAGGTTTAGATAGTGCTTACATTGAGGTTTTAGTGGCAGATGACTATACTAAAAGAGTGCTACCTGTACAGAGCATTTCTTGCTGGGCACCTAGTTGCATTGGGCCCTATAATCAGGTAAATTAAGTACGTTTTCGTAAATAATTTGTTTTTTTAATGATACTAGGTTACCTAGAACAACTCAACCTAATATTTTGGTTTTATAATTTTATTAGTTTAGATTGATTTTTTATTTTATAGAACCAATTAATATCAGGATTTGGTTCTCACTTATTTAAATTGATTAAAATTGAAACAATTCAATTCAATCCAATTATTTTATTATTTTTATATTCTTATTTAAGATTTATAAACTTCTTATAATTATTTATTTTTAATTTTTATCTTATTAGATTTTAGTTTCATTCCTCGCCTTCCTTTATCTCTTTACTCTATCATTTTCTTCCTTAGGTTTTCAGTTTTCTCACCCATGAGCTATTCTATTCCAATAATGATAGTCTCTTCGGTTCTCACCCACAATTACAAGACCCAATGAGAACCTCCTTAATTCTCTTTACTTTGTGGAAGATGTTTTTCATAATAATGTCAAAACTCTGTACACATAAAGATATTCTGCAAAGTTTATAGAGTATTTATATTTTATAATCTTTTTCATACTAAGGAAAATTTGTTTAGATTGTATGAGCTCATGCACATCATTCTTTATTTAATGATGTAAATCTTAATAATCTACTTTTTTTTCTTTCTCTCTCGTTACTTTAATTTAAATATATGGTTACCATTTAATAGTGTTTTTTGAAAAAGATAAATAAAATTAACTTTTAGCTTATTTATCAATAGAAAAAAAATCTTTCACCTTTTTATTATTTTCTATTTTTCTTTTACCTAAGAGTTTGTTCATGAATAACATGACTATATATATTGTATTTGGTGAAAACCTTAATTTAATGGTAGAGTGAAATTTCTATTTCTTAAAATTTTTTTACAATCCATACATATTGTATGTTTATGTGTTCGTACCAAAGTTAAATTTGTCTGTAAAAAAGTAAAAAGCAACTCGGTGAAAACCGTAACATATTAGAGAGCGGAGTTTTCATTAATTTGAATATGAATTATATGACATATGTGATGCTTGTTTTATGTGCTATGTCAAAGTTAAATTCAATTGTAAAATGTATACGTGGTGATTGATATGAATAATGATATTAAGTAAGTGATTGAAATTTAAATTTTTAAATTTAAGGATTATAATAAAATTAATATTAAAAAGATTAAAAATTATAATGCGAGTTTTAAAAAATTAATAAACAAAATTTATTAGTAAAAAAGGTAAAAAAATTTCCTTAACCCAACACAAAAAAACTAATAAAATTGATTTAGTTGGATTGGTTTTTTAAATTTATTGATTTAAGTTGGTTATTATTTTTCAAAAACCAATTTATATTGGGTTGGTTATATTTTTAATATAAATTCAATCTAATTCATATTTATGTACACTCATAATCAAAGCAAGAACCTCCAACTATTCATGAAATTAATACATAAAAACCATGAGCTTTTTTTTATTTATGGTACCCTTTTGGCTAATTCGTTTTTTATTAGAAAAATAAGTTCCTTATTTATTATAAAAATAAGACTTAGAAAAAAATAGGTCCATTATTGTTGTTCTTTACAGTTTAGTCTTACTCAGTAATTTCAAGGTATTGGAAAAGAATCTGAATATTGCAATCCAATGAATAATTAACGGTGCAATACTTAAAAGGAAGATACAAGTAGATAAAAAAGGAATCTAATGGTTGCCCAATAATTAATTTCCCAATTCTTAGTCAGACTTTCTATATTTACATGTTATCATACCCCCTAAAATGTGGTTCCCCCCGTAAGATGGCTCTTAGATATCTTCCAAAGTTAGGTTGCTTCTTAAAATTTCAAATTGCCTCTAGTGTATTCCTCTGATAAGGATGTCTGCAACTTGTTTAATAGAAGTTGTTTAGTAGAAGGGGCATTGGGGATGCAAATCATACAAGTCAAGCTTCTTCTCGATAAAGAATTTGTCAATTTCCATATACTTGGTTTTGTCATGGAAGACTAGATTATTAGCAATTGAAATAGAAGCCTTGGTGTCATATTAGGCTCTCATGGGAGGAGAATCAGTAATCTCAAATCTTCAAGAAGCCTTTCCAACCACAATTTTGCAAATTCCAAGGGCGAACTCAACTTTTGTGAATCAGTAATCTTCAAATATTCAAGATGCCTTTCCAACCACATAATTTCGCAAATCTCAAGTGCAAATGCTTTGAACTCGACTTCTATACTATTCCTCGCTACTACATTTTACTTCTTGTTTCGTCAAGTGACTAAATTCCCTCCAATAAGGGTATAATATCCTGAGGTAGATTGTCTATCAATCGTACTTTCTTCCCAATCGATATCTGTGTACACATCTTTCAAATGACATCGTTTCTTGAACATAAGTTCTCTACTTGGTGAGCCTTTTAAGTACCTTAAAATTTTGTATATTGCTTCAAAGTGTTCTTATTCATGAGAATGCACGAACTAACTCACTATACTGATTGCAATTACTACATCTGGGTATGTGTGAGACAAGTACATTAGTCTTTCCACCAAACTCTGTTATCTCTTTTGATCAACCACATTCTTGAGTTTGGCAGCTTCTAACATCAGGTTGACTTCAATTAGAGTGTTAGTAGCTTTACATCCAAGTAGTCCCGTCTCGTTAAGAAAATCAAGCACATATTTTTAGAGTTTCCAAATTTTGTAATAGAGATTAAGGTACTGATCAAGTTGATGTTTCCAAATATTCTCAAGATCTTTTGCAAGGAATTGATGCTCCAATGACTATGGCAAAGACTAAAAGGATGAAGGAAGCTTTACAAGGCTTGATCATGGAAGTGCAATCCAAAGAGGCTGTATTAGAAGAATCAAAAACTAAATTCGAAGATTCTAAAGCTTCACCAAGGATGGTCTATTACCTTTTTATGCAAGGGATAGATTTGGAAGATCAGGTTGGGAGCAAAGATTGATTTAGGAAGTAATATTTTTGTTTTAGCTAATTATGAGCTTTTTATGTTTAGTAATTTTATTTTAGTTAATTTTGGGCTTTTATTTTAAGTCTTCGTCTTTTTTTTAATTGTGGGCCTTTTATGTTTAGCAATTTTTGTTTTAGTGAATTGTGTGATTTTTATTTTAAGTCTTTTAGTGTTTTATGTTTAAGGTTGGATTAGGCCTAATCCATAACTAAATAGGCCCATTTCATCTAGGGTTTTTTCTTTTAGGGTTTCTTGCTTATTAATAAGAAGAGCTATATAATTTTGGAGCCAACATGAATATTCATTAATGAAAAAAAAATTCAGAAAACTGCTTGCTTTGCCTTCTTGTGTTCTTGATTGAATACTTGAATCTGACTTATCAAAGGGAGTGATCATCTTTTGTGGCATCTCAAGGTTTGGGTTTTAAGGAATTTGTTTCCTTAGGGTTCTAATTTGATCATCTTCAACATGTTCTTAGCAAATCAATCGTTTCTATTCCTTTGAGTTCGTGGGTTCCTAGGTTGTTCGCCTAAAGGGTCCGCATCATTTGGTATCAGAGCCTTGGTTGTTGAAAACATGTTATCTATCTTTGTTTTAAATTTTATATTTAAAAAAAAAATCATCCTTTGATTGTTTTCTATGTTCTTGATTGTTTTCTGCGTTCTTGAGTCACAAATCACAAAAAAAGAAATTTCATCCTTCTGAGTCTTGTGTTTTCTTTCAATTTTGTTGTTGTCATTGTTTTCGTATTTGGATTTTGTTTTGTAGTTTTCTTTGAATTCTTCGTATCTTTTCTTAATTTTTTATTTTTTGTGTTCAATCATCTTTGTTCTTAAAAAAACAAAAAAGAAGAAGAAGGAGAAGAGGGCTGTTGTTTGCAGTTTAAAAAGAAATTTGATAAATCGGAGTTGCAACTTTAAACAACCATAGCTTTTGACTCAGGTAATAAAATGATTATTATAATATATCAAATTGAAGCTCGTTTTGATTCCGATAACCATAAATATATTTTTCCAGTGTTTTGTACTATTTTCGATCCTAAATTCCATCGTTTAGACCACTTACCGAGGGGATAAAGATTTGTCATAGCTTTTTGTGTTGTTTTCGGTTTTTGCTCATTAGGGTTGTGGATTTTTTTTTGTGAATTTTCTATTCATAGCAGAAGCAGCAGTAGTACAAAAATAAAAAGGAAAAAAAAAGAAGAAGAAAAGAAGAACATAGTAGTAGATTGTTTAAGAATCTAATTCTTGTTTTCTTGTTGAGTTTTCTTGTTCTTGTTGAAATTGGGTTTCCTTTATTTTGTTCTTGCTACCCAAGAGTTTTTCTTTAGAGTCCTCTTTGGTCAAGAGTCTTCCTATAGAGTCCTATTTGGTCAAAGTCTTTCTATAGAGTCCTCCTCGTTCAAGGGTCTTTCTTTAGAGTCATCTTTGGTTAAGAGTCTTCCTATAGAGTCCTCTTTGGTCAAGAGTCTTTCTTTAGAGTCCTCCTTGTTCAAGAGTCTTTCTTTAGAGTCCTCTTTGATCAAGAGTCTTTCTTTAGAGTCCTCCTTGTTTAAGAGTTTTTCTTTAGAATCCGCTTTGCACTTTCCTTTTGTCATACTTTGCCATTAAGTTCTTTCAAAATTCTGAATTTTGAGATTGTTACCCATAAAATGATTACTTCTTGAGATTAGTTGGATTTTTTTATTTTGTTAAAAACACAAAGGAGGTTAGCGTGAGCTTTAAGTGGTAAAAGAGAGAGCAAAAATAGTGTAAAAAAAGAAGAGTAACAATCTTATTTGAGAGCAAACACGTGAGTGAGTGCGTTGGTTACCTCATTTTATTTTACAGGTTGAAAACACGAGTAAGGAATAAGGAGAACCATAAGAGGTTGACTTGAAATTCTTCATCAAATCTGTTCATGGACAATTTAAGGGAATGAATGCAAGGTTGGATGATTTAGAATCCTCTTCTAGTTCTAAATTACATAGAAGAAGACATAGAAGACATGGGTTAGACAAAGTAGAAACTGATTCCAATGTGGAAGAGAGAGCAACTTGTAAACGAGACATAAAGATCAGGGTTGTACAGATAAATGGAGAAATCAAAAGTGCTAGTTCATGTGACGAAGAGATACCACCATTGAAGGATTTTTCTGATGTTGAAGTGGAAGAACATGTGTATAGAGATTCACTTGTCACAAGGAGAGTCCTGAATATACAACCTAAGGATGAAGGATATGCTAAACATCGTGATCATATTTTCCACATAAGATGCCATGTGAAGGATAAGGTATGCACATTAATTATTGATAGTGGGAGCTATACTAATGTAGCTAGGATTTTGTTGCTAGAAAAGTTGAATTTGAAGTGGCAAAAGCATCCCAAACCGTACAAGCTACAATGGCTGAATAATTGTGAAGAGGTGAATGTCAACAAACAAGTTTGGGTTCCTTTTTCAATTGGCAAGAATGAGGATAAGGTTATTTTTGATGTGGTACCAATGTATGCTGCTCATATTTTGCTTGGGTGACCGTGGCAGTTTGATAGGAGGGTAATGCATGATGGGTATAAAAATTGGTACTCTTTTGAAATGAACAATCGAAAAGTTGTATTAACCCCTCTCAAACCTTTGCAAGCTTATGAGGACCAGATTATGATAGCAAGAGAGTGCAAGTTGAGAGAAAAAAAAGTGTGAGCAAGAGGAAAATCAAAAAGGAGAGAAAAGTGAGCACAAATGAGTGAAAATTGAGCAAAAAAGAGAGAAAAGTGAGCAAGGAGAGAAAAATAAAAGAATGAGTGCATTTGTTAAAAAAAAATGAGATTAAGAGTATAATGGTGGCAAGGCAATAAGTACTTTTACTTATGTACAAGGATATTTATCTTTCTACTAACGATCTTAACTCATCTTTGTCTAGTGTTGCTTTGTCTTTATTGTAGGACTTTTAGGATCTATTTCGTGAAGAAATTCCCCATGGATTACCTCCTTTGAGAGGAATTGAGCATCAAATAGACTTCACGCCTAGAACTGCAATATCAAACTGAGTTGCTTACAGAGATAATCCCAAGGAAATGAAGGAGATACAAAGGAAAGTGGATGAGTTGCTACAAAAAAGGATTTGTAAGAGAAAGTCTCAGCCCATGTACGATTCTTGTCATCTTAGTCCCAAAGAAAGATGGAACATGGCACATATGTGTGGATTGCCGCACTATTAACAAGATAATGGTAAAGTATAGACATCATATCCCCAGGTTAGATGATATGCTTGATGAGTTGCATGGCTTTCATTTGTTTTCTAAAATTGACTTAAAGAAAGGCTATTATCAGATTCACATGAAAGAAGGGGATGAATGGAAAATTACATTTAAGACTAAATATGGATTGTATGAATGGTTAGTAATGCCTTTTGGTTTAACTAATGCACCTAGTACATTCATGAGGTTAATGAACCATGTCTTGCGTGTTTTCATGGGGAAATTTGTGGTAGTTTACTTTGATGATATTTTAGTCTATAGCAAAAATTTAGAGGAATATGTGGAACACTTGTATGTAGTTTTTAGTGTGTTGAGAGAGAACAAGTTGTATGCTAATCTTAAAAAGTGCACATTTTGCATGGAATCTGTTGTGTTTCTTGGATTTGTTGTTAGTTCACAAGGTATTAGTGTTGATGAAGAAAAGTAGGGGTAATAAGGGATTGGCCTACACCTACGAATGCGAATGAGGTAAGAAGTTTCCATGGTTTAGTGATTTTTTATCAAAGGTTTGTTAAAGATTTTAGTTTTGTTGATGCACCTTTGAATGAACTTGTTAAAAATAATATTATTTTTAAGTGGGATGATGTGCATGATTGAGCATTTAACACTTCAAAAAGATAAACTAACAAATGCACCTTTGTTGTGTTTACCTAACTTTGATAAAGCTTTTGAGATAGAATGTGATGCATCAGGGATTGGCATAGGACCTGTTTTAATGCAGGATTCCAAGCCAATTGCATATTTTAGCAAAATGTAAGTGGGGTAATGTTGAATTATCCTACTTACGATAAAGATCTTTATGCATTAGTGAGAACTCTTCAAACATGGTAGCATTACTTATGGCCAAAGGAATTCATCATTCATTCCGATCATAAGAGTCTAAATTTTTGAAGACCTAAGCTAAGCTTAATAAAAGACATGCTTAAGTGGTTGGAGTTTATAGAAATATTTCCTTATGTAATCAAATACAAGTATGGAAGGACAACGTTGTGGCTGATGCATTGTCTAGGAGGTACGTATTACTTACTTCATTGCAAACTAAATTACTTGGTTTTGAATTACTTAAGTAATTGTATGCTAATGATTATGATATTTTCCAAGTATGGAATGTATGTGATAAGTGTGCGTCTAGTGATTTTTATAGGCATGAAGGATTTCTATTCAAGAAAGATAAATTATGTGTGCCTATTTGTTCTTTTTGTGAGTTGCTTGTTAGGGAAAGTCATGGGGGAGGTTTGATGGGTCACTTTGGTGTTCTAAAGACTTAAGATATTTTACGTGAGCATTTTTATTGGCCTAATATGAAGCATGATGTGCAATCTATTTATGAAAAGTGCATTACATGTAGGCAAGAAAAATCTAAAGTTAAACCACATGGCTTGTATACCCCTTTACTTGTACCTAATCAACCTTGGATTGATATATCTATGGATTTTGTTTTAGGATTACCAAGGTCTCAAAGTGGTAAGGATAACATCTTTGTTGTTGTTGATAGGTTTAATAAAATGGATCATTTTGTTGCATGTTCTAAAACGAAGGATGCAACATATATTGCTAATTTTTTCTTTAAAGAAATGGTTAGTTTGCATGGGTTGCCTAAGAAAATTGTTAGTGATAGAGATGTTAAGTTTCGAAGTCATTTTTGGAGCACTTTATGGAATAAACTAGGAACTAAACTGTTATTTTCCACTATTGCACATCCTCAAATGGATGGTCAAACTGAAGTAGTTAATAGGACACTCACTACTTTGTTGTGTGCTGTCATTCAAAAGAATATAAGGTAGTGGGAGAAGTATTTGCCACACATTGAGTTTGCATATAATAGGACTATTCATTCTACTTTTTCATTTTCTCCTTTTGAAGTTTTTTATGGCTTTAATCCTATAACACCTATTGATATTTTACCTTTGCCTACTAATAAGCATGCTAATCTTGATGGTAAAAAAAATGTAGATTTTGTGAAGGATTTACATGCTAGAGTTCGGGCCAACATTGAAAGGAATAATGAGCAATATGCTAAGCAAGCTAATAAGGGGCATTTAAAGGTTGTTTTCCATTGGAGATCGGGTTTGGGTACACATGCGTAAGGAGAGGTTTCTCACACAACAAAAACCATAATTACAGCCTCGAGGAGATATGCCAAGTGACTATAAGATATTCCTTGATGGACCTTTTCAAGTCTTGGAATAGATCAATGATATCGCCTACAAGATAGATTTTCCAAGTGATTATAGTAATTTTAGCACAAATTTTAATGTCGCTGATTTATCTTTGTTTGATATAGGTGATTCGGGGATGAATCTTTTTGAAGAGGAAGGGAATAATAGAGATCAAGGTTCTGATTAATTTGATGTTTCTAAATATTCTCAAGATCCTTTACAAGGAATTGGCGTTCCAATGACTAGGGAAAAAACTAAGAGAATGAAGGAAGCTTTGCAAGGCTTGATCATGGAAGTGCAATAAAAAGAGGCCGTGTTAGAAGAATCAAAAACTAAATTCGAAGATTATAAAGCTTCACCTAGTGGTCTATAACCTTTTTATGCAAGGGATAGATTTGGAAGATCAAGTTGGGAGCAAAGATTGATTTATGAAGTAATATTTTTGTTTTACCTAATTATGGGCTTTTTATGTTTAGTGATTTTATTTTAGTTAATCATGGGATTTTATTTTAAGTCTTAATCTTTTATTTAATTGTGGGCCTTTTATGTTTAGTAATTTTTATTTTAGTGAATTGTGAGTTTTTTATTTTAAGTCTTTTAGTATTTTATTTTTAAGGTTGGATTATGCCCAATCCATAACTAAATAGGCCCATTAGGCCCATTTCATCTAGGGTTTTTTCTTTTAGGGTTTCTTTCTTATTAATAAGAAGAGCTATGTAATTTGGAAGCAACATGAATATTCATTAATGAAAAGAAATTTCAAAAAACTTCTTGTTTTGCCTTCTTGTGTTCTTGATTGAATACTTGAATCCGACTTATCAAAAGTAATGATCAACCTTTGTGGCGTCTCAAGGTTTAGGTTTTAAGGACTTTATTTCCTTAGGGTTTTAATTTGATCATCTTCAACATGTTCTTAGCAAATCAATCATTTCTATTCCTTTGAGTTCGCGGGTTCCTAGGTTATTCGTCTAATGGGTCTCCATCATTTTGTTCTAATCATATTTTCCCTGGAACCTAGGTGGCAAGGTCATAAGTACTTTTTTCCAAATCTCTATTTAAAAAAGTAATTTTTATGTCTAACTGGTGTAATGGCAAGTTAGAATTGACCATCAACGATAATAAGACTTGGATAGAATTTATTTTTGCTATAGGGGCAAACGTCTTTTGATCATCAATTTCGTATTTTTGCGAGAAACCTTTTGCCACAAGTTTTGTTTTGTATCTTTCCCCATTACCATCAACTTTGTACTAATAGTGAATACCTATTTGCGCCTAACAATTTTCTTTCCTCTAGGTAAGACAACCATCTCCAAAAATTCCCACGTTCCACTCATTTTAAGAGCATTCATCTTCTTTAAGACTACTGATTTCCAACTCGGATCACCTAGTGCTTCCTTAATGTTTCTTGGAACATTCACATGACCAATATTTGAGGTAAAGGCTTATGTTTATGGGAAATTTTATCATAAGACAAGTATTTGGCAATAGTATGCTAGGTACAGGTTTGGGTTCCTTTTTCATTAGCTGTAAGAATATCAAGGTCTATAGGAAATTGGCTTCGTGATACTGTATAATTAGAAATGGTAGCAATAACTACGGGTAAGTTGGGGTTCAAAGTACCTTGAGTATTAAGTGATTCATTTCTTGGGATCTTTGATTGGCATTGCTCAGGTACAATAGTAGGCTTTCTACTCTTTTCATGAGTTTTTTTCCTGCTATAAATCACAAGCTTAGGATTTCAATTTTTTGGAACCATTGGTAGGACTTCTTCCCTTATTTTCCCCTTGTTTCCTGATTCTAGAATATCATTTCCCTATTTGGAGGAATTAGTGTTTGGAGTAATAGAGTGTGAGACAATAGTTCTAGGTAAAGAAATATTAGAAGTCTCACAAAACAATTTCTTCACTCTCTTTTCCCTTGAAGGAATTCTCCCCTTTTCTCTCTCTTTTGAAAATAAGGATGATTTTCTAGAAAAGAGGCATCCATACTGAAAGTATTTTTTCATTTTTGGATTAAAGCATTTGTACCCCTTTTTATTCGGGATATACCCAACAAAATACCCTTTTTTGCCCGAGGGTCCAATTTAGACTAAAGCCTACTAGGTAAATGGATAGAGACAGTGAACCCAAATACTTTCAAAAGTAGGTTCTGAGTTTCAAGAAAAAATATTTTCAAGGTTTGGTATACATAGTTTCTAATGGCTTTAGCAAACCTATCAAATTATACTCTAGGTGATTATTTGATGCCATATAACAAATTTTCAATTTACACACTGTATCTGTTCCTTCCTTGTCAAATCCAGGTGGCATGGTCTAATGAGTGCTTAGATAGCACTAAAATTATTATGATTTAATTTATTTTAATTGGTTAAATAGATTTATGTTTATATGTTTTTATCATATTTTTATATAAATTTATCTTTTTAGAATCACGGGTATTTTTATTGTTTTTTAGGTATTTTTGTTGAAAAATAATATAAAGACTCGAAGAAAAATACTGGAAGAAATACATCACAAATATGTTTTGAAAAAAAAGAGGAAAAGTGAAAAAATGGAAAAATTGGACAAAATGGGTCAAAACGGTGAAAAATGCCGAGTCTCGTGCACGCCCCGTGCAAACCCAACACACATACGATTGTAGCCAACATACTCCCAACACACCATCGCGTGCCCGTGCACAGCCAGCACACATCCGCACTGAGTTCGGCGTGTGCCAGCACACACCTTTGCCTGTCCCGCCACTCCTATGCCCTTCTACTGCAAATCTTGACCCCCACACGTGTGCCAGCCTCTCCAAACGCATCCAAAATCAAATTTTGAGATATTTTCCCACCTGTTTGGCCTTTTCCTTATCTATAAAAGGACACTCTCCCCCATTGTAAAAATCATCCTTCAAATCCCTCAAATCGCACAAAATCTCTTCTCTTTATCTCTCTAGTTCTTAGTTTTTTTAGTTTTAAAGTTATTTTTTTAGAAGAACTAGTTATTTTTTTGTAGATTTCTAGTTTTTGATTCAATAAAAGGAAAGGCAAATCCATTTGGAGGTTTTCTAGAAACGGATTTAGTACCAAAGTTCTGTAAGGATTCTTTTGAGGTATAATTTTAAAATGAATTCTTTAATGTTATTTTTATTTTTTATTATTATATGTTATATTTAATTGGTCAGTGATTAAATTTAACATGGTTGACCATTTATAAATTTGATATAATAATATATTTGATATAATAATATTTTTGTTATGCTTGCGAAATATTAAATAGGTAAAACATTTCTACAAAATAAATTCAACTTATTTTTATTCAAGATTTTATATTAAGGATGTTAGAGAGAAATATATTAGGTTTAATTATCCGGTCTAATTTAGATTAGTGCTCTTTTATTTGTTGGTACAATCGCTCGGTAGTTAGAGTGAAACTCTATTTCAAATTATTTTATAAGAACTATTATTTTAAAATGTATTGACAACATATTTTTAGTGATGGTTTTAAAACCTGAAAGTTTTTACTCGAATAATTAAATTGTTAGGTTTAATTTGGACACCTTAAATAAAAGCCTAATTAACTGACTCCGCCTAAAGCTGTGATTAGATGGTTTGCTATTTTCTTAGAAATAAAGCTAAAATTTAATAGGCTCCGCTTAAGGATATTAGTTAATTAATAGTAAACAAAATAATTTGGGCCTCATCTAAGGACACTTTCATTCCAAAAATAAAAAAAAATCAATAAATATCAATTTATAACTTTAATAACCTAAATAATATAAGCAAAGATAATTAACTTAATTATTATATCCATAAATACTCCACTGTTATGAATGATAAAAATTTGCATTATTATTTTTTGAATCCATATATATGTTTATTTTTTTATGTTATTAGATTATGAAACACAAAAAATCACAATATCGTGACAGGTTGTTTTGGATTTAATTTCATTTTTAAAAGTTTGAATAATAAATTAAAAATCACATATATTCTTTCCTTGGTTCAACCTGGGGAGTATTCTTGCCATTTTCTATAAAATGATTCGTGCATTTGCGAGAGTTTTACAAATGTAAAACATAACTATCTACAAGATCGATATTGCTAACTCCATACCGGTCTTCTCTCATCATGGTCATAATGACTTCTTCTTCTAATACACCATTGAGAAAAGCATTTTTTATGTCAAGCTATTGGAGTGGCTAGTCTAGATTGGCTGCTAATGACAAAAGCACTCTTACCCCATGTTTGGTTGATTGGAGCATAATGGAATTAGAATTGATTCCTTCCAATTTTATGTTTGGTTGGGCTGAAAAGTAGGAATGGAATTAATCGATTCCTAAAAGAGAAATAATCAAAATTCTTTCTCCCCCTTAAGAAATCACAATTTAATTCCCATCTCAATTTTTTAAGTCTTATAGTCTTTTACTTTTTAAGGCTGGATTAGGCCCAATCTACTACCAAAAAAAACCCATGTTGTCTAAGTTTTTATTTTAAGGTTTCTTGCTTATAAAAGAGTAGCTATGTAATTTGGAGGCCCAATGAAAACCACTAATGAAAATTATTTTTCATTAGTGATCATACTTTGCCTTCTTGTGTTCTTGATTGATTGGTTGAATTTGACTTATCAAAAAGAGTGATTGTGGCCTCTCAAGATTGGGGTTTTAAGTACTTTGTGTCATTAGGTTATAATTTGATCATCTTCAACATGTTACTAGCTAATCAATCATTCATATTCCTTAGAGTTTGTGGGTTCCTAGAGTTGTTCGCTAAGAGGATCCGTAAGATATGGAGATTAAGGTGTTGATCAAGTTGATGTTCCCAAGTGCTGATCAAGTTGATGTTCCCAAGTGTTGATCAAGTTTGTGTTTTCAAATATTCTCATGATCTTTTGTAAGGAATTGGTTGTCCAATGACTAGGGAGAGACTTGGAAGATCAAGTTGGTTGAATGGGTAACTTTAGCCAACAATTTTTGTTTTAATTAATTTTGGGCATTTTATGTTTAGCAATTTTTATTTTGAGTCTTTTAGACTTTTATTTTTTAAGGTTGGATTAGGCCCATTCCACCACTAAACAAGGCTCAAGGGTTCTAGGGTTTTTTCTATTAGGGTTTCTTGCTTATAATAGAGAAGTTATATAATTTGGAGGCACGAAGAATACCATGAATGAATAGTATATTTCAAAATATTTTGCATTGCTTTCTTGTGTTCTAGATTGAATTCTTGAATTTGACTTATCAATGTGAGTGATTATCATTTGTGGTGTCTCAAGATTAGGGTTTTAGGACTTTGTTTTTTTAGGGTTCTAATATGATAATCTTCGACACGTTACTCGTAAATCAATTATTCCTATTCCTTTGAGTTCGTGGGATTCTTGGGTTGTTTGCCTAGAGGGTCCATATGAAATAGAGATTAAGGAGTAGATCAAGTTGATGTTTCCAAATATTCTCAAGATCTTTTGCAAGGAATTGGTGATCCAATGACCTGGAATAGATATGGAATATCAAGGTTGTTGAAAGAGTTACATTAGGCAGTAATTTTTGTTTTAATTAATTGTGCGCCTTTTATGTTTAACAATTTTTAGTTTAGTTAATTGTGTTTTTTTTTATATTAAGTCTTTTAGCCTTTTGTTTTTTAAGGTTGGATTAGGCCCAATCCACCACTAAAGAAAGCCCATGTTGTCTAGGGTTTTTCTATTAGGGTTTCTTGCTTGTAAAAGAGTAGCTATGTAATTTAGAGACAGGACGAATACCATTAATGAATAGTATATTTTGGAAAGATTTTGCTTTGCCTTCTTATGTTCTTGATAGAATTCTGGAATATGACTTATCGAAGGGAGTGATCATTCTTTGTGGCATCTCCAGGTTAGGGTTTTAAGGACTTTATTTTCTTAGTGTTCTAATTTGATAATTTTCAACAAGTTACTAGAAAATCAATCGTTCCAATTCCTTTGAGTTCGTGGGTTCCTAGGGTTGTTCGCCTAAAGGGTCTGCATGTGATAGAGATTGAGGTGCTTGTTAAGTTGATGTTCCCATGCGTTGATCAAGTTGATGTTTCAAAATATTTTCAAGATCTTTTGTCAAGGAATTGGCAGTCCCATGACTAGGGATAGATTTGTAAGATCAAGTTGGTTGAAAGGTTTACATTAGGTAGCAATTTCTTTTAATTAATTGTGGGCCTTTTATGTTTGAAATTTTTTATTTTAGTTAATTGTGGTCTTCTTATTTAGGTCTTTTAGTCTTTTATTTTTTAAGGCTGGATTAGGCACATTTCTTACCAAACAAAGCCCATGTTGTCTAGGTTTTTCTATTAGGGTTTCTTGCTTATGAAAGAGTAGTTGTGTGATTTGGAGGCACGACGAATACAATTAATGAAAATTATATTAAAATTTTTTTTTTCCTTCTTGCGCTCTTGATTGAATTCATAGATTTGACTTATCAAAGGGAGTGATAATTCCTTGTGGACTCTAAAACTTGAGGTTCCTATTAGAGTTTCTTGCTTATAAAAGAGCACCTATGTAATTTGGAGGAACGACGAATACCTTTAATGAATAGTATCTTTCATAAAGCTTTATCTTTGCCTTCATATGTTCTTGATTGAATGCTCTAGTTCAAGTAATCAAATGGAGTGATCATACTTTGTGGAGTCTCAAGATTAGAGTTTTAAGGGCTTTTTTTTCTTAGGGTTCTATATGATCATCTTCAACATGTTAGTAACAAATCAATCATCCCTATTCCTTTGAGTTTATTAGTTCGCCTTTGAGGGTTTTCATTAAATATAGATTGAGGTGTTGATCATCCTTTGTGGCATCTCAAGATCAGGATTTTATAGACTTTGTTTTCTTAGTGTTCTATTCTAATCATCATCAACACATTCTTAGCAAATTAATCGTTCCTATTCTTTTGAGTTCGTGGGTTCTTAGGGTTGTTTTCCTATAGGGTCCTCATGAAATGGAGATCGAGGTGTTTATCAAGTTGATGTTTCCAAATATTCTCAACATCTTTTGTAAGGAATTAGCAGTCTAATGACGAGGGATAGATTTGGAAGATCAAGTTGGTTAAAATGGTTACTTTAGCTAGTAGTGTTTGTTTTAATTAATATTGGGTCTTTTATGATTAACAATTTTTATTTTACTTAATTGTGGCCATTTTATTTTAGGTCTTTTAGTCTTTTATTTTTTAAGGTTTGATTATGCCCAATCCACCACCAAAAAAAGCTCATGTTGTCTAGGGTATTTCTATTAGGGTTTCTTGCTTATAAAAGAGGAGATATGTAATTTGGAGGCACGACAAATACCATTAATGAATAGTATATTTTAGAAAGCTTTTGCTTTGCCTTATTGTGTTCTAGATTGAATTATTGAATTTGACTTATCAAAGGGAGTGATCATCCTTTGTGGCATCTAGAGATTAGGGTTTTAAGGGCTTTGTTTTCTTAGAATTCTAATATGATTATCTTCAGCATGTTACTAGCAAATCAATAGTTTCTAATCCTTTAAGTTCGTAGGTTGCTAGGGTTGTTTGCCTAGAGGGTCAACATGAAATAGAGATTAAGGTGCTAATCAAGTTGATGTTCCTAAGAGATGATCAAGTTAACATTTCCAAATATTCTCAAGATCTTTTGCAAGGAATTGGTAGTCCAATGACTAGGGATAGATTTGGAAGATCAAGTTGCTTGTTAGGGTTACTTTAGCCGATAATTTTTGTTTTAATTAATATTGGGTCTTTTATGTTTAGCAATTTTATTTTCGTTAATTGTAGGATTTTTATTTTAAGTATTTTAGTCTTTTATGTTTTAAGGTTGGATTAGGCCCAATCCATCTCCAAACAAAGCCATGTTGTCTAGGGTTTTTCTATTAGGGTTTCTTGCTTATAAAAGAGCAACAATGTAATTTGGAGACACAATGAATACCATTAATGAATATTATATTTTAGAAAGCTTTATCTTTGCCTTCTTGTTTTCTTGATTGAATGCTTGAATACGACATATCAAAGGGAGTGATAATCCTTTGTGGAATCTTAAGATTGGTGTCTTAAAGACTTTGTTTTCTTAGGGTTCTATTATGCTCATCTTAAACATGTTTTTAGAAAATTAATTCTTCCTATTCCTTTGGGTTTGTGGGTTTTTAGGGTTGTTTTCCTAGAGGGTCCGCATGGAATGGAGGTTGAGGTGCTAATTTGCTGATCAAGTTCATGTTTCCATATATTCTCAAGATCATTTGCAAGGAATTGGCAGCCCAATGACTTGAGATAGATTTGGAAGATCAAGTTGGCTAGAAGTGTTACTTTAGCCATCAATTTTTGTTTTAATAATTGTGATCCTTTTATGGTTAGCAATTTCTATTTTAGTAAATTGTGGGCATTTTATTTTAGGTCTTTTACCCTATTATTTTTTAAGATTGGATTAGGCCTAATCCACCACCAAACAATGCCCATGTTATCTAGGTTATTTATATTAGGGTTTCTTGCTTATAAAACAGGAGATATGTAATTTGGAGGAACGACGAATACCATTAATGAATAGTATATTTCAGAAAGCTTTCGCTTTGCCTTATTGTGTTCTTAATTGAATGCTTGAATTTGACTAATTAAAGGGATTGATCATCCTTTGTGGTGTCTCAAGATTAGGGTTTTAAAGGCTTTGTTTTCTTAGGGTTCTAATCAGATCATCTTTAACACATTAGTAGCAAATTAATCATCCCTATTCCTTTGAGTTAGGAGAATCCTAGGGTTGTTTGCCTAGAAGGTTAGCATGAAATAGAGATTGAGGTGCTGAATAAGTTGATATTCCTAATAGATGATCAAGTTGATGTTTCCAAATATTCTCAAGATGTTTTGCAAGGAATTGGCACTCCAATGACAATGGATAGATTTGGAAGATCAAGTTGGTTGAAAGGGTTACTTTAGCCAGTTGTTTTTGTTTTCTTTAATTATGGCCTTGTAGATTAAGTCATCTAGAATTTTATTTTTTAAGGTTGAATTAGGCCCAATTCAACAATAAATAAAGCCCAGTTGTCTAGGGATTAGGCCCAATTCACCACTAAACATATCAATAGTTCCTATTCTTTTGAGTACCTAGGTTCCTAAGGTTGTTCACCTAGAGGGTCCTCATGAAATAGAGAATGAGGTGTTGATCAAGTTGATGTTTATAAAATATTCTTAAGAAATTTTTCAAGAAATTGGCAATCCAATGACTAGGGAGAGATTTGGAAGATAAAGATGGCAGAAAGGGTTACTTTAGCGAGCAATTTTTGTTTTAATTAATTATGGGCCTTTATGTTAGCAATTTTTATTTTAGTTAATTGTGGCCTTTTTATTTTCTGTCTTTTAGTCTTTTATTTTTTAAGGGTGGATTAGGCCCAATCCACTTCCAACCAAAGCCCATGTTGTTAATGTTTTTCTTTTAGGGTTTCTTGCTTATAAAAGAATAGCTATGTAATTTAGAGGCATAACGAATACCATTAATGAAAAATATATTTCAAAAAGTTTTTTTTCCTTCTTGAGTTCTTTATTGAATGTTTGAATTTGACTTATCAAAGAGAGTAATTATGCTTTGTGGTATCTCAAGATTGGGGTTTGAATGACTTTGATTTCTTAGTGTTCTCATATGATAATATTCAGCATGTTCTTAGCAAATAAATCACTCATATTCCTTTGAGCTCGTGGGTTCTTACAGTTCTTCGCCAAGAGGGTACCCATGAAATGGAGATTGAGGTGTTGATCAAGTTGATGTTCACAAGTGTTGATCAAGTTGATGTTAGAAAACATTCTCAAGATCATTTCAAAGGAATTGGTAGTCCAATGACTAGGGATAGACTTGGAAGAACAAGTTGGTTGAAAGGGTTACTTTAGCCAACAATTTTTGTTTTAATTAATTGTGGGCCTTTTATATTAGCAATTTCTATTTTAGTTAATTGTGGTCTTTTTATTTTAGGTCTTTTAGTCTTTTACTTTTTAAGGGTGGATTTGGCCTAATCTATCCCCAAATAAAGCCCATGTTGTCTAGGTTTTTCTATTAGGGTTTCTTGCTTATAAAAGAGTAGGAACGTAATTTGGAGGCATGACGAATACCATTAATGAAAAGTATATTTTAGAAAGCTTTTTGTTTTCCTTCTTGAGTTCTTAATTGAATGCTGGAATTTGACTTAACAAAGGGAGTGATCATGCCTTATGGCATCTCAAGATTGGGTTTTTAGTAATTTGTTACGTTTGGGTTCTAATATTTTCATCTTCATCACGTTCTTAGCTAATTAATTGTTCCTATTCCTTTGAGTTCATAGGTTCCTATGGTTGTTCGCCTAAAGGGTCCTCATGAAATAGAGAATGAGGTGCTGGTCAAGTTCATGTTTCTAAATATTCTCAAGATCTTTTGCAAGGAATTTACAATCCAATGACTAGGGAGAGATTTGGAAGATTAAGATGGCTAAAATGGTCACTTTAGCGAGCAATTTTTGATTTAATTAATGTGGGCATTTTAAGTTAGAAATTTTTATTTGTGTCAATTGTGGTCTTTTTATTTTAGGTCTTTTAGTCTTTTATTTTTTAAGGTTGGATTAGGCCCAATCCACTGCCAACCAAAGCCAATGTTGTCTAGGTTTTTCTATTAGGGTTTCTTGTTTATAAAAGAGCAGCTATGTAATTTGGAGGCACGACGAATACCAATGATGAAAAGTATATGTCAAAAAGTTTTTTCTTTACCTTCTTGAGTTGATTGAATGCTTGAATTCGACTTATCAAAGGGAGTGATTATTCTTTGTAGTATCTCAAGATTAGGGTTTTAAGGACTTTGTTTTCTTAGGGATCAAACCTAATCATCTTCAAAGGTTACTAGGAAATCAATTGTTTCTAATCCAATAAGTTTGTGGGTTCCTAGGGTTTATTGCTTGCTTGAAATGGAGAATGAGGTGCTAATCAAGTTGATGTTTGCAAATATTCTTAAGATATTTTGCAAAGAATTGGCGGTCTATAAAAAAAGGGATAGATTTGGAAGATCAAGTTTCTTGAAAGGGTTACATTAGGTAGTAACTTTTGTTTTAATTAAATATGGATTTTTATGTTAGAAATTTTTATTTTAGTTAATTGTGGTATTTTTATTTTAGGTCTTTTAGTCTTTTATTTTCTAAGGAAGGATTAGAACCAATCCACTACCAAACAAAACCTATGTTGTCTAGGTTTTTCTATTAGGGTTTCTTTCTTATAAAAGAGCAACTATGTAATTTTGAGGCAGGATGAATACCATTAATGAAAAATATATTTCAGAAAGGTTTTATTTCCCATCATGAGTTCTTTATTGAATGCTTGAATTCAAATTATCAAAAGGAGTGATCATGCTATGTGGAATCTCAAGATTAGGGTTTTAATGACTATGATTTCTTAGGGTTCTAATATGATAATCTTCAGCACATTCTTAGCAAATAAATCATTCCTATTCCTTTGAGTTTGTGGGCTCTTATGGTTGTTCGCCTAAAGGGTACATAGAGATTGGGGTGCTGATCAAGTTGATGTTCCTTAGTGTTGATCAAGTTGACGTTAGCAAATATTCTCAAGATCTTTTCAAAGGAATTGGTAATCTAATGACTATGGATAGATTTGGAAGAGAAAGTTAATTGAAAGGGTTACTTTAGCCAGCACTTTTTGTTTTAATTAGTTGTGGGCCCTTTATGTTAGCAATTTTTATTTTAGTTAATTATGGTCTTTTTATTTTAGGTCTTTTAGTCTTTTATTTTTTAAGGTTGGATTACACCCAATCCCCTCCCAAATAAAGCCTATGCTATCTAGGTTTTTCTATTAGGGTTTCTTACTTATAAAATAGTAGCAGCATAATTTGGTGGCACGAAGAATACCATTAATGAAAATTGTATTTTAGAATAGAAAGCTTTTTGTTGGCTTTCTTGAGTTTTTAATTGAATGCTTGAATTCAATTTTCAAAGGGAGTGATTATGCCTTGTGGCATCTTAAGATTGGGTTTTAAGTACTTTTGTTACATTAGGGTTCTAATCTGATCATTTTCAACACGTTCTTAGCTAATCAGTTGTTCCTATTCCTTTGAGTTCCTAGGTTCCTAAGGTTGTTTGCTTAGAGGGTCATCATGAAATGGAGAATGAGGTGCTGATCAAGTTGATGTTCTCAAGTGCTTATCAAGGTGATGTTTTAAAATATTCTCAAGATCTTTTTGCAAGGAATTGGAGATCTAATGACTAGGGATAGATTTGGAAGATAAAGATGGGTGAAAGGGTTACATTAGCTAGCAATTTTTGTTTTAATTAATTGTAGACCTTTTATGTTAACAATTTTTATTTTAGTTAATTGTGGACTTTTTATTTTAGGTCTTTTAGTCTTTTATTTTTTAATGTTGGATGAGGCCCAATCCACTACCAACTAAAGCCCATGTTGTCTATGTTTTTCTTTTAGTGTTTCTTGCTTATAAAAGTCTAGCTATGTAATTTGGAGGCACGACGAATACCATTAATGAAAATTATATTTCAGAAAGATTTTTCTTTGCCTTCTTGAGTTCTTTATTGAATGCTTGAATTCATCTTATGAAAGGGAGTGATCAAGTTTTGTGGCATTTCAAGATTGGGGTTTTAATGATTTTGTTTTCTTAGGGTTCTAATATGATAATCTTCAGCACATTCTTAGCAAATAAATCATTCCTATTCCTTTGAGTTCCTTGGTTTTTACGGTTGTTCACCTAGATGGTACGTATGAAATAGAGATTGAGGTGTTGATCAATTTGATGTTAGGAAATATTCTCAAGATCTTTTCAGAGTAATTGGTACTCTAATGACTAGGGATAGATTTGGAAGATCAAGTTGGTTGAAAGGGTTACTTTAGCCAACAATTTTTGCTTTAATTAATTGTGGGCCTTTTATGTTAGCAATTTTTATTTTAGTTAATTGTGGTCATTTTATTTTAGGTCTTTTAGTCTTTTATTTTTTAAGACTAGATTAGGACCAATCCACTCCCAAACAAAGCCCATGCTGTCTAGGTTTTTCTATTAGGGTCTCTTGCTTATAAAAGAGCAGCAACATAATTTGGAGGCACAATGAATACCATTAATGAAAAGTATATTTGAGAAAGCTTTTCCTTTGCCTTCATGGGTTCTTAATTGAATGCTTGAATTTGGCTTATCAAATGGAGTGATCATGCTTTGTGGCGTCTCAAGATTGGGGTTCTAATGACTTCTTTTTCTTAGGGTTTTAATATGATAATCTTTAGCACATTCTTTGTAAATTAATCATTCCTATTCCTTTGAGTTGGTGGATTCTTACGGTTGTTCGCCTAGAGGGTATGCATGAAATAGAGATTGAGGTGCTGATCAAGTTGATGTTAGGAAACATTCTCAATATCTTTCCAAAGAAATTGGTAGTCAAATGGCTAGCGATAGATGCCAAAGATGAAGTTGGTTGAAAGTATTACCTTAGCCAGCATTTTTGTTTTAATTAATTTTGGGCCTTTTATGTTTAGCAATTTTTATTTTAGTTTATAGTGGGCATTTTATTTTAAGTCTTTTAGTCTTTTATTTTTTAAGGTTGGATTAGGCCCAATCCACTACTAAACAAAACCCATGTTCTCTATGGTTTTTCTAGTAGGATTTCTTGGTTATAAAAGAGCAGCTATGTAATTTGGTGGCACAACGAATACCATTAATGAAAAGTCTATTTTAGAAAGCTTTTTTTTACCCTCTTTAGTTCTTAATTGAAGGCTTGAATTCGATCAAGCATCTTCAATTCATTCTTAGCTAATCAATCCTTCCTATTCCTTTAAGTTCCTATGTTCCTAGGGTTGTTCGCCTATAGGGTGCATGAATTGAAGATTCAGGTACTGATGAAGTTGATGTTCCCAAGTGTTGATCAAGTTGATGTTTCCAAATTATCTCAAGATCTTTTGTAAGGAATTGGCAGTCTAATGGCTAGTGATTGATTGGAAAGATCAAGTTCGGTGCAAGGGTTAGTTTAGGAAGCAATTTTTGTTTTAATTAATTGTAGGTCTTTTATGTTTTAGCAATTTTTATTTTAGTAAATTGTGGGCATTTTATTTGAAGACTTTTAACCTTTTATTTTTGAAGCTTGGATTAGGCCCAATCTACCTCTAAACAAAGCTTATGATATCTAAGGTTTTTCTATTAGGGTTTCTTGCTTATAAAAGAGTAGTTATGTAATTTTGAGGCACGACATAAACCATTAATCAATAGTATATTTCAGAAAGCTTTTGCTTTGTATTATTGTGTTTTTAATTGAATGTTTGAATTCGACTTATCAAAGGGAGTGATCATCCTTTGTGGCATCTCAAGATTTGGGTTTTAAGGACTTTGTTTTCTAAGGGTTCTAATTTGATCATCTTCAACACATTATCCTAGGGCGAGTCCCAGTCCATGACCAAAATAAGCCCATGTTGTTTAGGGTTTTTCTATTAGGATTTAATGGTTATAAAAGAGTAGCTATTCAATTTGGTTGGACGACGAATACCATTAATGAATAGTATATTTTAGAAAGATTTTACTTTTCCTTCTTGTGTTCTTGATTGAATGCTTGAATTTAACTTATCAAGGGAGTGATCACCTTTGTGTCATCTCAAGATTAGGGTTCTAATACGATCATCTTAAAAACGTTACTAGTAAATTAAAAATTCCTATTCCTTTGAGCTCGTGGATTCCTAGGATTGTTCGCCTATATGGTTTACATGAAATGGAGATTAAGGTGCTGATCAGATAGATGTTCCTATGTGCTGATCAAGTTGACCTTTCCAAAAATTCTCAAGATGCATGTCAAGGAATTGGAAGTTCAATGACTAGGGATAGATTTGGAAGATCAAGTTGGTTGAAAAGGTTACTTTAGCTAGCAATTTTTTTTAATTAATTATGGGCCCTTTATATTTTAGTAATTTTTATTTTGGTTAATTGTGGGATCTCTTTTTCAAAGTCTTTTAGCCATTTATTTTTTAAGGTTGGGCTAAGCCTATTCCTCTACCAAATGAAGTCGATGTTGTCTAGGGTTTTTCTATTATAGTTTATTGCTTGTAAAAGAGCAGTTATGTAATTTGGTGGCACTACGTATATCATTAATGAATGTTATATTTGAGAAAGCTTTTGCGTTGCCTTCTTGTGTTCTTGATTGAATGTTTGAATTCGACTTATCAATGAGAGTGATCATCTTTTATGGCATCTCAAGATTAGGGTTTTAAGGACTTTGTTTTCTAAGGGATCAAACCAGATCATCTTCAACACGTTACTTGCAAATCAATTGTTCCTAATCCATTGAGTTTGTCGATTCCTAGGGTTGTTTGTTTAGAGGGTCCACATGAAATGAAGAATAAGGTGCTGATCAACTTAATGTTCCCAAATGTTGATCAAGTTGATATTGATCAAGTTGATGTTTCCAAATATTCTTAAGATCTTTTGCATAGAATTGGCGATCCAACAACTAGGAATAGAATTGGAAGATCAAGTTGGTTAAAAGGGTTACATTAGGCAGCAATATTTGTTTTAATTAATTATGTGCCTTTTATATTAGAAATTTTTATTTTGGTTAATTGTGGTCTTTTTATTTTAGGTTTTTTTGAATTTTATTTTCGAAATCAGGATTAGGACCAATCCACAACCAAACAAAGCCCATGTTGTCTAGGTTTTTATATTAGGGTTTCTTTCTTATAAAAGAGCAGCTATGTAATTTGGAAACATGATGAATACCTTTAATGAAAAGTATATTTGAAAAATATTTTTTTTTGTCTTCTTTAGTTCTTGATTGAATGCTAGAATTCGATCAAGCATCTTTAACACATTCTTAGCTAATCAATCCTTCCTATTCCTTTGAGTTCTTATGTTCCTAGGGTTATTCGGCTAGAAGGTCTGCATGAAATGGAGATTCAAGTGCTGATGAAGAATTGATGTTCCCAAGTGTTGATCAAGTTGATGTTTCCAAATATTCTCAAGATCTTTTGTAAGGATTTGGATATTCAATGATTGGTGATTGATTGGAATGATCAAGTTTGGTGCAAGGGTTACTTTAGGAAGCAATTTCTTTTAATTAACTGTAGGCTTTTTATGTCTTAGCAATTTTTATTTTAGTAAATTGTGTGCATTTTATTTCATGTCTTTTAACCTTTTATTTTTGAAGGTTACATTAGCCGCAATCCACCATTAAACAAAGCCCATGATGTCTACGGTTTTCTATTAGTATTTCTTACTTATAAAAGAGCAGCTATGTAACATTGAGGCACAACAAAAACCATAAATAAATAGTATATTTCAAAAAAACAATTCGTTGCCTTCATGTGTTCTTTATTGAATGCTTGAATTTGACTTATCAAAAGGCATGATCATTTTTTTTTGGCCTCTCAAGATTTGGGTTTTAAGGACTTTGCTTTCTTAGGATTCTAATATAATCATCTTTAACACATTATCCTAGGGCTGTTACCTAGAGGGTCCGTAAGAAATGGTGATTGAGGTGTTGATCACGTTGATGCTTCAAAGTGCTGATCAAGTTGATGTTTCCAAATATTCTCAAGATCCTTTGCAAGGAATTTGCAGTCCAACAATGAAGGGTAGATTTGGAACATCAAGTGGGTAGAAAGGGTTACTTTAGGCAACAATTTTTGTTTTCACTAATTATGGGCCTTTTATGTTTTAGCAAATTGTATTTTAGTTAATTGTGGGATTTTTATAAGTCTTTTAGCCTTTTATGTTTTTAAGTTTGGATTAGGCCAATCTACCACCAAACAAAGCCTATGTTGTTTAGGGTTTTTCTATTTGGGTTTCTTGCTTATAAAAGAGCAGCTATGTAATTTTGAGGCACAAAGAATACCATTAATGAATAGTATATTTCAGAAAGCTTTTGCTTTGCCTTCTTATGTTCTTGATTGAATGCTTGAATTTGAATTATCAAAGGGAGAGATCATCCTTTCTGGAATTTCTAGATTATGGTTTTAAGGACTTTGTATTCTTAGGGTTCTAATCTAATTGTCTTCAACATGTTACTAGCAAATCAATCATTCCTATTCCATTGACTTCATGTGTTCCTTAGGTTGTTTTCCTAAATGTTCCACATGAAATGGAGATTGATGTGCTGATTAAGTTGATGTTCCCAAGTGCTAATCAAATTAATATTTCCAAATATTCTCAATATCTTTTGGAAGGAATTGGCAGTCCAATGACTAGGGATAGATTTTGAAGACCAAGTTGGTTAAAAGAGTTACTTTAGCCAGCAATTGTTGTTTTAATTATTTGTGTTCCTTTTATGTTTATCAATTTTTTATTTTTGTTAATTGTGAGCTTTTTATTTTAAGTCTTTTAGCCTTTTATTTTTTAAGGTTGGATTAGACGTAATCCATCACCAAAATAAGCCCATGTTGTCTAGGGTTTTTCTATTAGGGTTTATTGCTTATAAAAGAGCAGTTATTTAATTTGGAGGCATGGCAAATACCATTAATGAATAGTATATTTCAGAAAGCTCTTGCTTTGTTTTCTTGTGCTCTTGATTGAATGCTTGAATTTGACTTATCAAAGAGAGTGATCATCTTTTGTGGCATCTCAAGATTAAGGTTTAAAGGACTTTGTTTTCTTAGGATTCTGATATGATCATCTTCAACACATTACTAGCAAATCAAACGTTCCTATTCTTTTGAGTTTGTGGGTTCCTATGATTGTTTGCCTAGATGGTTTGGATGAAATGGAGATTGAGGTGCTGATCAGATAGTTGTTCTCATGTCCTAATCAAGTTAACCTTTCCAAATATTCTCAAGATCTATTGCAAGGAATTGAAAGTTTAATGACTATGGATAGATTTTGAAGACTAAGTTGGTTAAAAGGTTTACTTTAGCTCTCAATTTTTGCTTTAATTAATTAAAGGCCTTTTATGTTTTCGCAATTTTTATTTTGGTTAATCGTGGGATTTCTATTTTAGTTCTTTTAGCCTTTTATTTTTTAAGGTTGTATTAGGCATAATCCACTCCGAAACAAAGCCCATGTTGTCTAGGGTTTTTCTATTAGGTTTTAATGCTTATAAAAGAGCAGCTATTTAATTTTGAGGTAGGGCAAATACCATTAACGAATAGCATACTTCAGAAAGCTTTTGCTTTGCCTTCTTGTATTCTTGATTGAATGCTTGAATTTGACTTATCAAAGGGAGCGATCATCCTTTGTGGCATCTCAAGATTTGGGTATTAAGGAATTTTTTCTTAGCGTTCTAATTTGACACTACCATAAAAGGGGTACTTAAGTCAAGATTTAAAGTCAATTTTTGGGGAAAACTGACTTATAATGAATTTTATGTTAGTTTGCTAAAACACTGACTTAAAAAACGTAGGATGTAGTGTTAGTTGACACATAGAACCGACGCTACACGTATAATATAGCGTCGGTTCTATGTGTCAACTAACGCTACACACACTTTTTATTTTCCTTTTCTCCTCTTTCTCCCCCATGCAGATGTAACATAATTTTCATATTTTATAGAATATGGATTGTTTGTTGAAACATCCATCATCAACAGATTATGTTGCTATTAGAACGATACAACAATTGAGTGATGATCAAATGATTCATAATCGATATATGCCAAATTATTGGTGAATTGTATTTGATCAATCATTGCACCATGATTGTCTACGACCTGTACCTTCTGATGCTACCACAATCCAAGAAACGGTTGGACAATATGTGGCTTGGCTGCCGATTCAAGTTGTGATAAATTTTGACATACATTGTACTATTGTTTTTACTTAAGATAAATTTTTTTTACTACTTCTATTATTTTATTATTCTTTTATTGTTACTAACATATATAATACCTCTTCTTTATTCTATTATACCAAAATTAGTAAGTGCATCACTTTTAAGAGATACAAAGCAAGTATCTCGTGATAAATGTATGTCTAGTGGACAATCATCATGCACTATTGTTATGAGCAAGACTAACATAAATGATGGATGAACTATGGCACTTCCTAGAGTAATTTATGGTGTAGACATTGGCCAAACATATATATCAATCGAGTGTATATTGCATCTATTTGAATATCAAATGATCGATTTAAGTATAATTCAAGTGTGGACAAGGTGAGTCCTCAATTAGTAAATAACTTTCATTTATGTAGAACATATATAATTATATTTATATTATCTAATTATTTATATATATTTCTTTTATATAAGGCATGTTATTATCGACTTCAAGCTAATCACTCATCACATTTAGCAATGTTCTATGATTCTTCATTTGTCAATCAATATCAAGAGAAGGATGTTAGCATCAGAGCTAAACAATTATGTGATAGGGCATTAACACTTAATAGAAATTAGAAGTTGATAATCCCTTGGCCACTAAAGTTTGAACAAGGCCAAGATCATTGGATGTTGATAATCCTTGATCTATATGGCAATTATGTTTGGTATTGTAACTCAGCTTCCATAGAATTGAGTAAAGATACAAAGCAGTTGTTGAAATGTAAGAGTTATAGCTAGATATTTTTCTTCTATTGTTCTTTGTAATATTTAATGAAAAAAACTAACTATTTTAAACTTTGATAGGGCATGGAAGTTGTGGAACAAGAGTAGGGGAATTGCCTTTAAAAAATAGCATAAGCTTATATGGGACAAAGTTATGGTATGTACAAGGGAATATTAATAATTTAATTAATTTTACTATTGAATAATAAAGATGTTCGAATATAGAAAATCATGTATACTTATTTTTTGTAGATTCCACAAAAAAATGATGGAGTCATGTGCGGTTACTTTGTCATGAAATTTATGAGCAAAATCATCAAAAATATTAACATTCCATTTGAATATGTGGTAAATCTCTTTTACCAATATACCTTTTTAACATATATAAGTTACTTTGTGTGAATTCATGATATTACATTCTTATTTTGAATTTAAATACATGTAGTTCTTTGGTTGGAACAAGTCGGCTATAATATGCAAATTTTTGATGATTTACGAGAGGAATGGGCAGAACACATGGTTAAAATTATAACATTATAAGAAGAATCTGGAGAATAATCTGATGATCTTGAATAGCATATGACAACATCATAGTAATTTTTATAATGTTTTAATTTCTCTATTCCTATGTCTTTGAAGTTTGGGCAGCTTGTTTGATGGATGTTTATGTGCTCATGTATTTAGGGGAATGAGTTCTTATATGGACTTATTTTTTTCCCAACATCATGGTAGTCACTGGTAAGCCAAGTACAAGAAAATAACCAAGAATATCTTCAAGAGTAATTTTTGTTTCACCCTAAGGAAATACAAAATTATTATGTTATGGGCACCAAAACTCAACCAACCCAAGTAACAAATCCGAGTTACACTTGACTTCATATTTAGAGCTTATTATAGTATTAAAAATACCAGCTTGATTCCATATAGCTTCATATTTTATAGACAAAATATTAATACAATGCTAATATGATTTCGAAAGGATGGGGTTATTATTATATCACTCCAGTGTCGATGTGGTAATATCTTTTACTAATATATTCTTTTAACATATATAAGTTATTTTTTGTGAATTCATGATATTACACTTATTTTAAATTTAAATACATGTAGTTCTTTGGTTGGAAACAAGTCGGCCTATGATATGAAATTTTTTGATGATTTACGAGAAGAATGGGCTGAACACATAGTTCAAATTATAACATCACAAGAAGAACTAGAAGAAGAATTTGATGATCTGGAATAACATAGGACAACACCATGGTAATTTTTATAATGCTTTAATTTTCTATTCCTGTGTCTCTGAAGTTTCTACTTGTTTCATGGATGTTTATATGCTTATGGATTTAGGGGAATGAATTGTTATATGGCCCCGCTCGTTTTTTCCCAAACTCCATCTCATCTCTCTTGCCTAGTGTCCTAGTTACTATGCTGGTGATTCTAAGCAAACCAAGCTTCCTCCCCGTGAAATAAAGTGGGAATATTACAAAATCCATTACAAAAGAGACGACATCATTTTATTTGTAATTTAAGTTATATATATATATATGTATTGTATGTAAATTATATTTTTGTTATAAATTTAATTCACAAATACTTAATTAATATTTAAATTTTCAATTATTTGTAGTATTTAAACTCTTTTAAATAGATTTTGGTTTTTTATGCTATTATGTGATCGAATACAGGTTCTGAGTATAGTAGAAAAAGAGTAAAATGTATAAAACAATAATAAAAAATTTATAGTCGGTTCACGTATTGAACCAACTTAAGCTTAAAGTCGGTTCAGCGTATGAACCAACTTTAAATTTAATGTCAGTTCACACGGTGAACTGACTTTAATACCTTTTTTGGCATAGTGTGATCATCTTCAACACATTACTAGCAAATCAATCGTTCTTATTCCATTGAGTTCATAGGTTCCTAGGGTTGCTTGCCTATAGGTTCCGCATGAAATGGAGATTAGGGTGCTCATAAAGTTGACCTTCCTAAATGTTGATCAAGTTAATGCTTCCAAATATTCTCAAGATGTTTTGCAAGGAATTGGAAGTTCAATGACTAGGGAATATTTTGAAGATCAAGTTGGTTGAAAGGGTTACTTTAGCCAGTAATTTGTTTTAATTAATTGGGGCCTTTTATGTTTAGCAATTTTTATTTTAGTAAATTGTGCACTTTTTAATTGAAGTCTTTTACCCTTCTATTTATTAAGGTTGGATTAGGCCCATTCCATCACCAAACAAAGCCTATGCAGTCTAGGGTATTTCTATTTAAGGTTTCTTGCTTATAAAAGTGTAGCTATGTAATTTGAAGGCATGATGAATACCATTAATGAATAGTATATTTGAGAAAGCTTTTGCTTTTCCTTCTTGTGTTCTTGATTGAATTCTTGAATTTGACTTTTTAAAGGGTGTGGTCATCCTTTATAGCGTGTCAAGAATAGGGTTTAAAATACTTTTTTTCTTAGGGTTCTTATCTGATCATCTTCAACATGTTATCCTAAGGTTGTTCGCCTAGAGAGTCCGCATGAAATGGAGATTGAGGTGTTGATCAAGTTGATGTTCTCAAGTATTGATCAAGTTTGATGTTTCCAAATATTCTCAAGATCTTTTGCAAGGAATTGGAAGAACAATGACTAGGGATGAATTTAAAATATTAAGTTGGTTGAAAGTGTTACTTTAGCCAGCAGTTTTTCTTTCAATTAATTATGGGCTTTTTATATTTTAGCAATTTTATTTTTGTAAATTGTGGGCATTTTATTTTAGGTCTATTAGCATTTTATTTTTTAAGGTTGGATTAGGCATAATCCACCACTCAGCAAGGCCCATGTTGTCTAGGTTTTTTCTATTAGGGTTTCTTGCTTATAATAAAGCAACCATATAATTTCGAGGCACAACAATACAATTAATGAATAGTATATTTTCGAAAGCTTTTGCTTTGCCATTTTGTGTTCTTGATGGAATGCTTGAATTCGATTTATCAATGGAAGTGATCATATTTTATGGTGTCTCAAGATTTGGGTTTTAAGGAATTTGGTTTCTTAGGTTTCAAATATGATCATCTTAAACATGTTACTAGCAAATTGAACAATCCTATTCCTTTGAGTTCGTGGGTTTGTAGAGTTGTTCACCTAGAGAGTCCATATGAAATTGTGAATGAGGTGCTGGTCAAGTTGATGTTCCCAAGTGCTGATCAAGTTGATGTTTCCAAATATTCTAAATATCTTTTGCAAGGAATTGGCAGTCCAATGAAGGGGGACAGATTTGGAATTTCAAGTTAGTTGAAAGGGTTTCTTTAGAAAGTAAATTTTGTTTTCTTTAATTGTGGACCTATTATGTTTTAGCTATTTTTGTTTTAGTTAATTGTGGGCTTTTTATTTTAAGTCTTTTAGCCATTTATTTATTAAGGTTGGATTAGGCCCAATCCACCACTAAACAAAGCCCGTGTTATCTAGGGTATTTCTATTAGGGTTTCTTACTTATAAAAGATCAGCTATGTAACTTGGAGGAATGATGAATACCATTAGTGAAAAGTACATTTCATTTTTTAAGGTTGGATTAGGCCTAATCCACTCCAAAAAAAGCCTATGTTTTCAAGATTTTTCTATTTAGGTTTCTTTCTTACAAAAGAGCATGTATGTAACTTGGAGGCACGACAAATACCGTAAATGAAATGTACGTTACATTTTTTAGTTAATTGTAGGCTTTTTATATTAAGTATGTCAAACTTTTATTTTTAAGGTTGGATTTTGCCCAATCCACGAATAAACAAAGCCCATGTTGTCTAGGGTTTCTTGCTTATAAAAGAGCAGTTATGTAATTTGGAGGCACGATGAATACCATGAATGAAAATTATATTTTCGAAAGCTTTAACTTTTCCTTCTTGTTTTCTTGATTGAATCTTTGAATTTTACTTATCAAAAAGAGTGATCATCCTTTGTAGCATCTCAAGATTAGGGTTTTAACTAATTAATTTTCATAGGGATCTAATTTGATCATCTTCAAAACATTACTATCAAATAAATTGTTCCTAATCTTTTGAATTCGTGGGTTCCTAACCTAGAGGGTTCACATGAAATGGAGAATAAGATGTTGATCAAGTGGAAGTTCCCAAGTACCGATCAAGTTGATGTTTATAAATATTTTTAAGATCTTTTGCTAGGAATTGGTGGTCCAATAACTAGGGATAGATTTGGAAGATTAAGTTGGTTGAAAGGGGTTTTTTAACCAACAATTTTTGTTTTAATTAATTTTGGGCCTTTTATGTTTTAGAAATTTTTATTTTAGTTAATTGTGAGCTTTTATTTTGTCTTTTAGCCCTTTAATTTTCAAGGTTTGATTAGGCCAAATCCACCACCAAATAAAGCACATGTTGTCAAAGGTTTTTCTATTAGGGTTTCTTGCTTATAATAAAGTAGCTATGTAATTTGGAGGCACAACAAATACAATTAAGGAATAGTATATTTCATAAAGCTTTTTCTTTACATTTTTGTGTTCTTGATTGAATGCTTGAAATCGACTTATCAAAGGGATTGATCATCTTTTGTGGCATCTCAAGATTTGGATTTTAATGACATTATTTTCTTAGGATTCTAATTTGATTATCTTTAACACATTACTATCAAATTAAACATTTATATTCCTTTCAATTCATGGGTTCCTCAGATTGTTCGCCTAGAGATTCCACATGAAATGGAGATTGAGGTGTTAATGAAGTTGATGTTCCCAAGTATTGATCAAGTTAATGTTTGCAAATATTCTCAAGATCTTTTGCAAGGAATTGGTAGGCCAATAATGAGGGGTAGATTTGGAATATCAAGTTGGTTCAAGGGGTTACTTTAGAAAGTAACTTTTGTTTTCTTTAATTGCAGGCCTTTATGTTTTAGTAATTTTTGTTTTAGTTAATTGTGGGCTTTTTAGTTTAAGTCTTTTAGCCATTTATTTATTAAGGCTGGATTAGACCTAACCCACTACTAAATAAAGCCCATGTTGTCCACGGTTTTTTATTTGGTTTTCTTGCTTATAAAAGGTTACTTATGTGATCATCCTTTGTGGCATCTCAAGATTATTGTTTTAAGGAGTTTGTTTTCTTAGGGATCTAATCTGATCCTCATTAACACGTTACTAACAACTCATTCATTCTAAATCCTTTGAGTTTACGGGTTCCTAGGGTTGTTTTCCTAGAAGGTCTGCATGAAATGGAGGAGGAGGTGTTGATCAAGTTGATTTTTACAAATATTCTGAAGATGTTTTGCAAAGAATTGGCGGTCCAATAACTAGGGATTGATTTCGAAGATCAAGTTCGTTGAAAGAGGTACTCTAGCGAGCAATTTTGGTTTTAATTAAATTTGGGCCTTTTATGTTTTAGCAATTTTTTTTAGTTAATTGTGGGCTTTTTATTTTAAGTATTTTAGCCCTTTATTGTTTAAGGTTGGATTAGGCCCAATCCACCACCAAACAAAGCCCATGTTGTCTAAGGTTTTTCTATTAGGGTTTCTTTCTTAAAATAAAGCAGCTATGTAATTTGGAGGCACAATGAATATCATTAATGAATAGTATATTTTAGAAATATTTTTCTAAAATTTGTGTTATTGATTGAATGCTTGAATTCGACTTATCAAAGAGAGTGATCATCCTTTATGGAGTCTCAACATTTAGTTTTTAAGGACTTTGTTTTCTTATGGTTCTAATATGATCATCTTCAACATGTTACTGGAAAATCGAATATTCATATTCCTTTCTGTTTGTGGGTTCCTAGAGTTGTTTGCCTAGAGAGTCCACATGAAATGTAGATTGACGTCTGATGAAGTTGATATTCTGAAGTCCTGATCAAGTTGATGTTTCCAAATATTCTTATGATCTTTTTCTTGGAATTGGTAGTCCAAAGATGAGGGATAGATTTGGAAGATCAAGTTGGTTGAAAGAGTTGCTTTAGAAAGCAATTTTTGTTTTCTTTAATTGTGAGGCTTTTATGTTTTAGCAATTTTATTTTAGTTAATTGTGGGATTTTTTAAGTCTTTTAGTATTTCATTTTTTAAAGTTTTATTAAAACCAATCCACTACCAATCAAAGCCCATGTTATCTAGGATTTTTTAGTAGGGTTTCTTGCCTATTAAAGAGCAGCAATTTTATTTTTAGGTACAACGAATACCATTATTGAAAAGAATATTTTAGAAAGCTTTTTCTTTTTCTTTTTCTTTTTCTTCTTAAGTTCTTGATTGAATGCTTGAATTCGACTTATAAAAGGGAGGGATCATGCTTTATGATGTCTCAAGATTGGGGTTTTAATGACATTATTTTCTTAGGGTTCTAATATGATAATTTACAACATATTCTTAGCAAATCATTCCTTTTCCTTTGTGTTCGTGTGTTCTTATGGTTTTTCTCCTAGAAGGTCCGCATGAAATGGAGATTGAGGTGCTGATCAATTTGATGTTCTAAAGTACTGATCAAGTTGATGTTTCCAAATATTCTCAAGATCTTTTTGAAGAATTTTGTAGCCTAATGACTAGGGATAGGTTTGGAAGACCATGTTGGTTTAAAAGGTTATGTTAACCACTAATACCATGAATGAAAATTATATTTTAGAAAGCTTTAAATTTTTCTTCTTGTTTTCTTGATTGAATCTTGGAATTTGACTTATTGAAAGGAGTGATCATCCTTTGTGGTGTCTCAAGATTAGGGTTTTAATTATTTATTTTCTTAGGGATCTAATTTGGTTATCTTCAACACATTACTCGCAAATCAATTGTTCTTAATCTTTTGAATTGGTGGGTTCCTACTATTGTTCGCCTAGAGGGTCCGCATGAAATAGATAATGATGTGCTGATAAGGTTTTTCTATTAAGATTTCTTGCTTATAAAAGAGTAGCTATGTAATTTGGAGGCACAAAAAACACCATTAATGAAAAGTATATTTAAGAAAGCTTTTTCTTTGCCTTCTTCAGGTCTTGATTGAATGCTTGAATTCTGCTTATCAAAGGGAGTGATCAGGCATTATTACATTTCACTATTGAGGTTTTATGTAGTTTGTTACATTAGGGATCTATTTTTATCATGTTCAACACATTATTAGCTAATCAATTGTTCACCTAGATGCTTTACATGAAATGGAGAAAGAGGTGTTGATCAAGTTGATATTCCCAAGTATTGATCAAGTTGATGTTCCCAAATATTTATAAGATCTTTTGTAAGGAATTGACAGTCCAATGACTAGGGATAGGTTTGGAAGATCATATTGGTTGAAAGGGTTACTATAGCCAACAACTTTTCTTTTAATTAATTGTAGACCTTTATGTTTAGCAATTTTTATTTTAGTAATTGTTGGCTTTTTATTTTAAATCTTTTAGAATTTTAATTTTTGAGGTTGGATTTTGCCCAATCAGCCGCCAAACAAACCCCATGATGTGTAGGGTTTTTCTATTAGGGTTTCTTGCTTATAAAAGAGAAACTATGTAACTTGGAGGCATGACGAATACTGTTAATGAATATTATATTTTAGGAAGCTTTGACTTTTCCTTCTTGTTTTCTTGATTGAATACTTGAATTCAACTTATCAAAATGAGTGATCATTCTTTTTGGCGTCTTAAGATTAGGGTTTTAAGGACTTCATTTTATTAGGGATCTAATCTGATCATCTTCATCACGTTACTAGCAAATCAATCGTTCCTAATCCTTTGAGTTTGTTGGTTCCTAGGGTTGTTCACCTAGAGGGTAGGCAAGAAATTGAGAATGAGGTACTCAAGTTGGTTGAAAGGGGTACTTTTGCTAGTAGTTTTTGTTTAAATTAATTTTTGGCTTTTAATGTTTTAGAAATTTTTATTTTAGTTAATTGTGGGTTTTTTGTTTTAAGTTTTTTAGCCCTTTATTTTTTATGGTTGGATTAGGCCCAATCCACCACTGAGCGAAGTCCCTGTTGTCTAGGGTTTTTATGTTAGGGTTTATTGCTTATAATAAAGGTGCTATGTAATTTGGAGGAACTACAAATACCATTAATAAATAGTATATTTTAGAAAGCTTCTTCTTTTGCTTCTTGAGTTCTTGATTGAATGCTTGATTTTGACATATTAAAGGGAGTGATCATGCCTTGTGGCATCTCATGATTGGGGTTTTAATTACATTGTTACATTATGGTTCTATTCCAATCATCTTCAATACGTTCTTAGCTAATTAATCGTACATATTCCTATGAGTTCCTAGATTCCTAGGGTTGTTCGCCTAGAGGGTCCACATGAAAGGGAGAATGAGGTGTGGATCAAGTTGATATTCCCTAGTGCTCATCAGGTTGATGTTTACAAATATTCTAAAGATCTTTAGCATGAAATTAGTGATCCAATGACTAGGGATAGGTTTGGAAGAACTTGTTGGTTGAAAGGGTTACTTTAGCCACCAATTTTCATTTTAATTAATTGTAGACCTTTTATATTTAGCAATTTTTATTTTAGTTAATTGTGAGCTTTTTATTTCAAGTCTTTTAGAATTTTCTTTTTTAAGGTTTGATTTTATCCAATTTGCCACTAAACAAAGCCCATTTTGTCTAGGTTTTTCTATTAGGTTTCTTTTTATAAAAGAGTAGCTGTGTAATTTGGAGGCACGATGAATACCATTAATGAATATTATATTTTAGAAAGCTTTGATTTTTCCTTCTTGTTTTCTTGATTGAATTCTTGAATTCAACTTATCAAAATGAGTTATCATCCTTTTTGGCGTCTTAAGATTAGGGTTTTAAGGACTTCATTTTGTTAGGGATCTAATCTTATCATCTTCATTACGTTACTAGCAAATCAATCGTTCCTAATCCTTTGAGTTTGTAGGTTCATAGGGTTGTTCGCCTAGAGGGTATGTATGAAATTGAGAATGAGGTGCTGATCAAGTTTATGTTCCCAAGTACTGATCAAGTTGATGTTTACAAATATTCTAAAGATCTTTTGCAAAGAACTAGCAGTCCAATAACTAGGGATAGACTTGGAAGATCAAGTTGTTTGAAAGGTTTGAAAGGGGTACTTTAGCTAGCAATTTGTGTTTTAATTAATTTGGAGCCTTTTATGTTTTAGAAATATTTATTTTAAGTAATATAATAATGCAGCTATGTAATTTGGAGGCACGATGAATACCATTAATGAATATTATATTTTAGAAATCTATGTGTTTGCCTTTTTGTTTGCTTGATTGAATGCTTGAATTCGACTTATAAAAAGGAGTGATCATCCTCTGTGGGGTCTCAAGATTAGGGTTTTAAGAACTTTGTTTTATTAGGAATCTAAACTGATCATCTTGAACACGTTAATAGAAAATCAAATGTTCTTAATCCTTTGAGTTCGTGGGTTCTTAGGGTTGTGCGCCTAGAGGGTCTGCATGAAACGGAGAATAAGGTGTTGATCAAGTTGGTGCTCCCAAGTGCTGATCAAGTTGATGTTTACAAATATTCTTAAGATCTGTTTCAAAGAATTGGCAATCCAATAACTAGGGATAGATTTAGAAGATCTAGTTGGTTGAAAGCGTTACTTTTGAAAGCTTTTTTTGTTTTCTTTAATTGTTTGCTTTCTATGTTTTTGCAATTTTTGTTTTAGTTAATTGTGAGTTTTTTATTTTTTAAGGTTGAATTAGGCACAATCCACTCCCAACCAAAGCCTATGTTGTTTGGGTTTTTCTTTTAGGGTTTCTTGCTTATAAAAGAGCAGCTATGTAATTTGGAGACACGATGAATACGATTATGAAAAGTATATTTTAGAAAGATTTTGCTTTGCCTTCTTGTGTTCTTGATTGAATTTAGGAATTTGACTTATTTAAGGGAGTGATCATTCTTTGTGGCTTTTGAAGATTATGGTTTAAATGACTTTATTTTCTTATGGTTCTAATCTAATCATCTTCAACACATTATCCTAGGATTGAGGTGCTAATCAAGTTTGATATTTCCAAGTAGTCTCAAGATCTTTTGCTAAGAATTGGAAGTGTAATGACTAGGGATAGATTTGGAATATCAAGTTTATTGAAAGGGTTACTTTAGCCAACAAAATTTATTTTAAATAATTGGGGGAATTTTATGTTTTAGCAATTATTGTTTTAATAAATTGTGGACATTTTATTTTATGTCTTTTAGCCTTTTATTTTTTAAGAATGGTTTAGACCGAGCCCACCATTAAACAAAGTGATAAGAGCTAAATTATTGCATTTTTGTTATGATTTAAATGTTGATATTTGTGTGAAAATTGTGTTTATTTGATTATTTAATCCACAAATGTCATTTCATGGGTATTTCATGTTTATAGTGAAATTTCAGGTAAATCATGATTTTGGAGAAGTTAGGGACAAAGTACAATGATCGGGATTGAATGAAAATAAAAAGAGAATAAAATTTCAAAATTTGGAATTTCACCGCCGGCGAGAGTATTCTCGCCACCGGCGAAAACCTTACAGAGAAAACGTTGAAAATCATGCAGGGAGCACGGATTTTGGCCAAGTGAATCTCGCTGCCGGCCAAAGTACTCTCGCCGCCGGCAAAAATCTTGGCAAAAATCTTCCTGAGAGCACAAATTTTGGTAAACTCATCTCGCCACCGGCCAAATAATTCTCGCCGCCGGCCAAATAATCTCACCGCCGGCCGAAGAATCTCGCCGTCGGCCACATTAATTTGGCCGCCGGCCAAAATCAGAAAAACAAAATTTAAATTGCCAGAAATCTCGCCGCGGCGAGAATAATGTCGCCGCCGGCGAGTTTCGTCCGAAAACACATTTTTTTTGTTGTTTTGTTCCAAAATTTCCCCCCAAACCCTAGATCTATATATACATTATGATGGAGAAAGAGGGGGACGGCAGAGAGAGCATAATTGAGTTATTTTTGCAGGAGAAAAGGAAATTTTGGAGAGAAAGGTTGGAGAAGCTTGAAGGATCATCACCATTGTTGCTACCAAGTCTTCCTCTTCAAGAGTTTTTCATCTCTTCTCCTTAGCTTTTATTTTCTGCATTTTATTCAGATTGTTTGTTCATGGATTCAATTGAGAATATGTTTGTTCTTATTTTCGTTATGAACTAATTCGTTTTTGCTAAGGCTATGATGTAGTTGAATCAAGAAAATCTGATTTCTTTTGTTATCATTATATGAATTCGTTGTTTTAAAGTTGAGTATTTATTTCCATGCTTAATGCTTTTAAATTTCTGATCAAGATTTAGATGATTTGTTGCATTATATTGAGACCGAGAGGAGATGTGTAATGAATGCTTCTTGTGATAAATACCGTATGTTGAATGCGAGTTTGACACCTAATGCATGATGTATGTGGTTATTCTAGAAATTCCATAAATCATAATGTGCTTATTTGTGATTAAATCTTCATAGAAATATAGTTGGTTTTCATAGATAAGTAATTCTAATATAACTCGAGAGAGAGTATTAGATAAGTTTGGGTTTTTCAACCATCACTTCTAACTTTGATTTTCATATAACATGACTTGAAATCAGATTGAATTGATTTAGCGAAATCAAATGCCTTAGCGTTTTAATCATTTGTGAACAATATTAAATTTTGTTATTTGCATTTAGTTTTAAGTTAATTTACTTTTTAAACAAATTCAAAAAATTCGGTTTTCAAATAAAATTAGGGTTAGTCAATTTCGGTACTTAGTAACGCCATTCCTTGTGGGTTCGATATCCGTACTTTTGTACACTTTATTACTTGAACAATTCATACACTTGCGAAATCACGCATCACAAAGCTCATGTTGTCTAGGGTTTCTTTCTTATAATAAAGCAGCTATGTAATTTGGAGGCATGAATATACCATTAATGAATATTATATTTTAGAAAGCTATATCTTTGAGTTATTGTTTTCTTGATTGAATGCTTGAATTCAACTTATAAAAAGAAGTGATCATCCTTTGTGGGTTCTCAAGATTAGGGTTTTAAGGACTCTGTTTTATTTAGGATCTAAACTGATCATCTTTAACATGTTACTAGAAAATCAAACGTTCTTAATCCTTTGAGTTCGTTGGTTCCTAGGGTTGTTCACCTAGAGGGTCCACATGAAATGGAGAATGAGGTGTTGATCAATTTGATATTCCTAAGTGTTGATTAAGTTGATGTTTTTACAAATATTTTTAAGATCTTTTGCAAAGAATTGGCCATCCAATAACAAGGGATAGATATGGAAGTTCAATTTGGTTGAAAGGGTTACTTTAGAAAATAATTTTTGTTTTCTTTAATTGTTAGCCTTCTATGTTTTAGCAATTTTGTTTTAGTTAATTGTGAGCTTTTTATTTTAAGTCTTTTAGCCCTTTATTTTTTAAGGTTGAATTAGGCACAATCCATACCCAACCAAAGCCTATGTTATTTGGGATTTTCTTTTAGGGTTTCCTGCTTATAAAAGAGCAGGTATGTAATTTGGAGGCATCATGAATACCATTAATGAAAAGTATGATTCAGAAAGCTTTTGCTTTTCCTTCTTGTGTCTTGATTGAATTATGGAATTTGACTTATCAAAGGGAGTGATCATTCTTTGTAGTGTCTCAAGAATAGGGTTTAAATGACCTTATTTTCTTAGGATTCTAATCTAATCATCTTCAACACGTTATCCTAGGTTTGTTCCCCAAGAGGCTCCACATGAAATGGAGATTGAGGTGCCGATCAAGTTTGATGTATCCAAATATTCTTAAGTTCTTTTGCAAGGAATTGGTAGTCTAATGACTAGGGATAGATTTGGAATATCAAGTTTGTTGAAAGGGTTATTTCATCCAGCAAATGTTTTTTAAATAATTGTGGAAATTTTATGTTTTAGCAATTTTTATTTTAGTAAATTGTGGACATTTTATTTTAATGTCTTTTAGCCTTTAATTTTTTAAGTTTCAATTTTGCCCAGTCAGCTATTAAACAAAGCTTATGTTGTCTAGGGTTTCTTGCTTATAATAAAGCAACTATGTAATTTGGAGGCATTAAGAATACCATTAATGAATATTATATTTTAGAAAGCTATATCTTTGCCTTCTTTTTTTCTTGATTGAATGCTTGAATTTGACTTATCAAAGGGAGTGATCATCCTTTATGGCATCTTAAGATTTGGGTTTCAAGGACTTTGTTTTCATAGGGTTCTAATTTGATCTTCTTCAACATATTACTAACAAATCAATTGTTCCAATTCCATTGTGTTCATTGCTTCCTAGGGTTTTTGGCCTAGGAGGTCGTATGTAAAGGAGATTGAGGAGTTGATCAAGTTGATTTTCAGAAGTGTTGATTAAGTTGATGTTTCCTAATGTTCTCAATATCTTTTGTATGAAATTGGCAGTTCAATGATGAGGGATAGAGTTGGAAGATCAAGGTATTTGAAAGGTTGGATTAGGTGACATGAGCTTTTTTGGGTGTTTTACAAGCCTCCCAATGTGTATGGAGAAAACAATAATGGGGGAGGGATGAATCAAAGCAACATAGGGCTAAATCTCAGTGGATCATGGCAGCAAGGCCACTCTTCCACTTATAATATCCCATGAGCTTTTATTTTAAGTCTTTTAGTATTTTATTTTTTAAGGTTGGATTAGGCCCTATCCACTACCCAACAAAGCCCATGTTGTTTGGGGTTTTTCTATTAGAGTTTCTGGCTTTTAAAAGAGCAGCTATGTAATTTGGAGGCATGACATATACCATTAATGAATAGTATATTTGAGATAGCTTTGTCTTTGCCTTCTTTTGTTCTCGCTTGAATGCTTGAATTCAACTTACCAAATGGAGTGATCATACTTTGTGGCGTGTCAAGATTAAGGTTTTAAGGACTTTTTTTCTTAGGGTTATAAATTGATCATCTATAACACATTACTAGCAAATCCATCGTTCCAATTCCTTTGAGTTTGTGGGTTCCTAGAGTTGGTCACCAAGAGGGTCCATATAAAATGGTGATTGAGGTGTTGATCAAGTTTCTGTTTCTTGGTGCTGATCAAGTTGATGTTCCCAATTATTTTCAAGATCTTTTGCAAGGAATTGGCATTCTAATGAAATGGGATAGATTTGGAAGATCAAGGTTTTTGATAGGGTTACTTTTGCCATCAATTTTTGTTTTCTTTAAACATATTCGTTTTATGTTTTAGAAATTTTTATTTTTGTTAATTGTGTACTTTTTATTTTATGTCTTAGATTTTTAATTTTTAAGGTTAAATTAGGGCCAAACCACCACCTAACAAAGATGATGTTGTCTATGGTTTTTATGTTAAGGTTTCTTGCTTATAAAAGGGTAGCTATGTAATCTAGAGGCACGAAAAATACCATTTATGAATAGTTTATTTCAGAAATGTTTTACTTTGCCTTCTTGTGTTCTTGATTGAATGCTTGAATTTGACCTATGAAAGGGAGTGATCATCCATTGTGGCATCTTAAGATTAGGGTTTTAAGAACTTTGTTTTCTTAGGGTTCCAATCTGATCATCTTTAACACAATTCTAGCAAATCAATCATTCTTATTCCTTTGAATTCGTGGGTTCCTAGGATTGTTCATCTAGAGGGCATGAAATGGAGATTGATGTGCTAATAAAGTTGATGTTCCCAATTGCTGATCCATTTAATGATTTCGAATATTCTCAAGATATTTTCCAAGGAATTGGCAGTCCAGTGGAGAGGGATAGAATCGGAAGATCAAGTTGGTTGAAAGCATTACTTTTGCCATCGATTATTGTTTCTTTAGTTGTGGGCCTTTTATGTTTTAGCAAATTTTATTTTAGTTAATTGTGGGCTTTTTTTATTTATGTGTTCTAGCCTTATATTGTTTTAAGGTTGTATTAGGCCCAATCCACTATGAAAGAATCCCCATGTTGTCTATGGTTTTTCTATTAGGGTTTCTTGCATGTAAAAGATGAGCTATCTAATTTGGTGGGATGACGAATACCATTAATGAATAGTATATTTCAGAAAGCTTTTTCTTTGTCTTCTTGTGTTCTTGATTGAATGCTTGAATTCAACTTATCAAAGGAGTGATCATCCTTTATGGCATCTCAAGATTTGGGTTTTAAGGTCTTTGTTTTCTAAGGGTTCTAATTTGATCATCTTCAACATTTTACAAATCAATCTTTCCAATTCCTTTGAGTTTGTGGGTTCCTAGGGTTGTTCGCTTAGAAGGTCTGTATGAAATAGAGATGGAGGTGCTGATCAAGTTGATTTTCACATGTGCTAATCAAGTTGATGTTTTTAAATATTCTCAAGATCTTTTGTAAGGAATTCATAGTCCAACGACTAGAGATAAATTTGTAAGATCAAGTAGGATGAAAGGGTTACTTTAGCCAGAAATATTTGTATTAATTAATTGTGGACATTTTATGTTTTAGTAATTTTTATATTAGTTAATTGTGGGATTTTTATTTTAAGTGTTTTATCCTTTTATTTTTTAAGGTTTGATTCGGCCCAATCCACCACCAAAAAAGCCCATGTTGTCTAGGGTTTTCCTATTAGGGCTTCTTGCTTATAAAAGGGTAGCTATGTAATTTGGAGGCACAAAAAATACCATTTATGAATAGTTTATTTCATAAATGTTTTACTTTACCTTTTTGTGTTCTTGAATTAATGCTTTAATCGACTTATGAAAGGGAGTGATCATCCATTATGGCGTCTTAAGATTAGGGTTTTCTTATCTTCAACACGTTACTAGCAAATCAATCATTCTTATTCCTTTGAGTTCGTGGGTTTGTAGGGTTGTTCATCTAGAAGGTCTGCATTAAATGGAGATTGAGGTGCATATCAAGTTGGTGTTCCCTAGCGCTGATCGAGTTGATGTTTCCAAATATTCTCAAGTTTTTTGCATGGAATTGACAATCCAACAATTTTTGTTTTCTTTAATTGTGGTCCTTTTATGTTTTAGAATTTTTCTTTTAGTTAATTGTGTTCTTTTTTATTTTAAGTCTTTTAGCCTTTTAATTTTTAAGATTGGTTTAGGCCCAAACCACCACCATACAAAGCCCACGTTGTCTAGGGATTTTCTGTTATGGATTTTTACTTATAAAAGAACAACCATGTAATATGTAGGCAAGGAAAATAATATTAATGAACAATATATTTGAGAAAGCTTTTCCTTTTCCTTCTTGTGTTCTTGATTGAAGGCTTGAACTCGACTTATGAAAGGGAGTGATCATTCATTGTAGCGTCCCAAGATTAGAGTTTTAAGGACATTGTTTTCTTAGGGATCTAATCTGATTATCTGTAACATATTATTAGCAAATCGATCGTTCCTATTCCTTTGAGTTCGTGGGTTTCTAGGGTTGTTTGCCAAGATGGTGCATATGAAATGGAGATCGAGGTACTGATCAAGTTGATATTCCCAAGTGCTAATCAAAATGATGTTTCCAAATACTCTCTAGAAGTTTTACAAGGAATTAAAATTCCAAAGACTAGGGATAGATTTGGAAGATGAAGTTGGTTGAAAGGGTTACTTTAGTCAACAATATTTGTTTTCTTTAATTGTGGTGTCTAAAGATTAGGGTTTTAAAGAGTTTGTTTTCTTAGGGTTCTAATCTGATCATCTTCAACACGTTACTAGCAAATCAATCATTCCTAATCCTTTGAGATTGTGGATGTCTAGGGTTGTTTTCTAAGAGGGTCAACATTAAATGGAGATTGAGGTGCTAATCAAGTTGGTGTTCCCTAGTGTTGATCAAGTTGATGTTTCCACGTATTCTCAAGTTCTTTTGCATGGAATTGACAATCCAATGACAAGGGATACATTTGGAAGATCGTGGTTGTTGAAAAGGTTATTTTAGCCAACAATTTTTGTTTTCTTTAATTGTGGGCCTTTTAGGTTTTATAATTTTTCTTTTAGTTAATTGTGTGCTTTTTATTTTATGTCTTTTAGCCTTTTAATTTTTAATTTTAGATTAGGCCCAAACCACCACCATACAAAGCCCATTTTGTCTAGGGTTTTTCTCTTGTGGATTATTTCTTATAAAAGAATAGCCATGTAATATGGAGGCAAGGCGAATAACATTAATGAACAGTATATTTGAGAAAGCTTTTGCTTTGCCTTCTTGTGTTTTTGATTGAATACTTGAATTCGACTTATCAAAGGGAGTGATCATCTTTTTTGGCATCTCAAGATTTGGTTTTAAGGACTAATGAGTGCTCAAAAAGCACTAAAATTACCATGATTTTATGCACATTAATTGATTAAAAATATATATATTTATATGTTTTATCATATATTTATATAAATTTTTCTTTTTCGAAATCACGGGTATTTTTATTGTTTTTCAGGTATTTTTGCTTAAAAACGTAACTTAAAGACTCAAAGAGGAATACTGGAAGCAATACATCACAAATATATTAATAAATAAATGGAGAGGTTAAAAAATATGCAAAAAATTGGACAAAATGGGTCAAAAAGGCCAAAAATGTAAAAAAGAGAAAATCGTGCGGTCAATGGCCACCACAAGACAAGATGCGTCCCACGTCCGACAGATCAAGGCTTTGCTCCAGATCCACAAGACGCTCGAGGCCGCCGCTTATTTCGCCCCATTTTCGCGGCCTCTACGATGCATCAATGACCTCAGTAATTGGACTCATACCACACCTCAAAACACACTTCTCTCTTCTTTCTTTCTCTCCATTTCTTAGTTTTTAGTTTTTTAAAGTTTTTCTTATTTTTTAGCTAGTTTCTCTTAGTTTTAGAGTTCTTCCCATTTTGGGAGGAACTAGTTATGTTTTTGTAATTTATTTGCTTTTGATTCAATGAATGGGAGTTCAAATTCCGTTTGGAGGTTTTCTAGCAACGGGAATAGCATCAAAGTACTGTAAGGATTTTATTTTCTTTGAAGTTATTTTTTATGCTTTATTCTTACATGTTATATTTAATTTGTTTGTGATTAAATTTAATTGTGCTGGCTGTTTGTAAACATGATATATTAATAACGTTGTTATGCTTGCGAAATATTAAATAGGTAAAAATCTCTAAAATGAATTGATTTTATTTTTATTCAATATTTTATATTAAGAATGTTAGAGAGACATATATTATTTTTCATTACAAACTTAAATCTAAAAATTAGATTTTAAGGTTTAGTTATCCGGTCTAATTTAGAGTAGTGCTCTTTTATTTGTTGGTACAATCGCCCGGTAGTTAGAGTGAAGCTCTATTTCAAAAGTTTTTATAAGAATTATTATCTGAAAATGTATTGACAACATGTTTTGAGTAGTAGTTTTAAAACTTGAAAGTTAGTACTCGGATAATTAAATTCTTAGGTTTAATTTGGACACCTTGAATAAAGTTTAAAATGTCTAACCCCACCAAAGGTGGCATTTAAATGGTTCATTTTCAATATCTTAGAGAAGGGAATTAATTTAATTAACCAAATTAGTTATCAACCCCACCCATAGGTGTTAATTGATTTGTTTAGTTAACAAAGAATATCTAACCCTACCAAAGGTGGTATTCATACAAAAAAGGGAGAATCAATAAATATCAATTCATATCTTTAATAACCTATATAATACGAGCAAGCATAATTAACTTAGTTATTATATCCATAAATAATCCACTATTTATAAAAGATAAAATTTGCATAAATGTTTATTGAATCCATATCTATGTTTATTTTTATGTTAGTAGATTAAAAAAACACAAAACCCCAAAATATCGTGACATGATATTTATGATTTAGTTTCGTTTTTAAAAGTTTGAGTAATAAATTAAAAACCACATACATTCCTTCCTTAGATTGACCTTGGGAGTATACTTATCATTTTCTACAAAATGATTCGTGCACTTGCGAGAGTTTTATAAATATAAAACCAAAGTATTGGCAAGAATCGGCGAAGTTTAAGCCATCAAAGACTTTGTTTTTTAAGGGACCTAATATGATCATCTTCAACTCGTTATTAGCAAATCAATCGTTTCTATTAATTTGAGTTCGTGGGTTTCTAGGGTTTTTTGCCTAGTAGGATCCATATGAAATCGAGATTGAGGTGCTAATCAAGTTGATGTTCCCAAGTGCTGAAGATGTTTATGTTTCAAAATATTCTCCAGATCTTTTGTAAGGAATTTCCAATCCCATTACTAGGGATATATTTTGATGACCAAGTCGGTTAAATTGGTTACTTTAGTGGGCAATTTTTGTATTAATAGTTGTGGGCTGATAACTCTATGTTTTAGAGTTGTTTTTGTCCAATTTATTAATTATAATTGCTAGGTTCTTAATATTTTTAATTAATTTTAAGTTCTTAAATTAACATTTACTGTTATTTTTTAAGAAATATATATTTCATAGAAAATTAAAGAATTTTAAGTGAAAAAAGACTTAATTGCAAATAAAAAAAGTTTAAAATTTAATTTGAATTAAAAGAGGAATTAATTGCAAATAAAAAAGTTGGAAATTTAATTTGAATTAAATTAGAGGGCTTAAATGCAATTAATAAAACTTTTGTTTTTCTACTTAGAGAAGGACTACCACGCGAATCCTTGTCAACGCGCCATGCGCATCGTTAGATAAGAAAATCAACAGTGAAGATTAGGCGAGTGAGATGCACGCGCTACATAGGTGATTGTACACGTTTCCAATTATGGCATTGCTTGGGGCGTAGAGTGGGGCCCACCTATGTGCAGAAATGATTCCCTTAAACGCGTCTGCCTCACCCACCGTTAGATCAAATCACGAACATCTCAAATCGTGCGTGAGTCCCACGCTCCACGCGAGTGGAGGCCAGTTGTTGCACAGACTAGTGCGCATGTATCTCGTGTGACGCAGGGGAAGAAGAAGATAGTTTTTTTTTTAGTTTTTGAGTTTTTAGTTTTGTGTTTTTAGTTTTCTCTACGAGTTTGAAAAGATAGATAGAACACGCAGAAGCTATATTTTTAACTTGTCTTGTTATTTTGTTAGGGAAAAATACAGAGAAAGGAGACAACAAAGAAGAAGAAAAGGGAAGGAATTTTATTTTTCATTGGGGAATCGTGAAAGAGTTTCTTCTAATCTTTTTCTTTTAATTTTATTTCTCTTAAATGTATAAATATTTTTGTATTGTAATATCTATTTTTTCTATGAACTAATTTATTTGTTCTAGGGTTGCAGTGTAGCTTAAATTATGAAATTTGAATTAATTATTTTTGAATAATTTATGGAATGTTTTTAATTTGTTTATTTTATCTATGCTTAATGCTTTTGATTGTTGGAAGATTAATTAATTGATTTGTGACACTTAAATAAACTTGGAAAAGGAATTTTTGTGTGTTGCTCGTGGATAGAATAACATATATATAAGGTATAGGAATATACCTTTATTATACGTGTAGCTATTTGAGAACTTTGAACTTAATGAATCTTGGTGAATTTAATTCTTATAGGAATATAGTGAATTATTTTAGCGAGATGTGTCTATTTGTTATTGGAAGAGACATATGCATAAATTAGGAGTTCTTGGTTCACAAATTAAATGCGAGAACATAAATCAAAAGAAAATAATATAATTCAAGTGGATTAATTTAGTGAAACTGCAATCCTATAATTTTCTTATAAATTGTTATAAAAAATCAGTTAGTTAAACTTTATCAACCGTTCGATTTTTTGGATAAAATCAGATTGAAATAATTTTAGTACTTAACTATTATTACTTGTGATCGTGTATACTTGCATGTTCATGTTCTCTTAAAGAGACAAGTTTTTGGCACCATTGCCGGGGAATTGTTTTACAATTTTTGTTGATATTAATACCAATCAATCTAATTTTAGTTCAAACCTTTTATTTATGTGTTTATCTTTATTTTTACTTTATTAGATTTCTTTTTCTGATTTTTGGATAAATTGGGACTTTGTATGCGATGCATAAGAAATCTTGACATTTTTCCATTGGATCTAGAAATTGGGAGGACTATTTTAAAATTAAAAAAAAGACAAGAAAGAAACTTCAAAACATCGACTTATGGATGAGGAAATTCCTAAAGTGGAAGAACCAAGATCTTTAAGAGACTATGCAGTGCCTATGGTTGGTGGGATTCATTCGAGCATTAGAAGACCAATAATTCAAGCCAACAATTTTGAAATTAAGCCTGCGATTCAAACGTTAGTTCAATTTGGAGGCTTAGCCTACAATGACACAAATTCTCATATAGCCAATTTTTTAGATTTGTGACACCTTTAGGCATAATGGAGTCACCGATGATGCTATCTTGTTGAGACTTTTTCCTTTTTAACTTAGGGATAAGGCAAAGAGTTGGTTGAGTTCATTTCCATGTGGTTCTATAACTACTTGAGATGATTTGGCTCAAAAATTCTTCGCCAAATTTTTTTCGCCAGCAAAGACTATAAGGATGAGGAATGAAATCACCACCTTTGTGCAGCTCGACTCAGAATCATTATATAAAGCTTAGGAGAGGTATAAGGATCTACTTTGAAGATGCCCTCACCATGGTTTACCAAAGTGGCTTCAAGTTCAAACATTTTATAATAGTTTGATGGGTCCAACTAGAAACATGATTGACGCTGCAGTAGGTGGTGCTCTTATGGGAAAATCTATTGATAAAGCCTATAACTTATAAGAGGAAATGGCTTCTAATAGCTACGAGTGGCCATCAGAGAGGATGATGCCTAAGAGAGCGGCTGGAATTCATGAGATTGATGCTATGTCCGCTTTAACTGCTCAAGTAACCGCTTTGGTGAAGAAGATGGATACTCTGGGTGTCCATTTTATTCAGAGTGCTTTTTTTGCATGTGAAATTTGGAATGGAAGCCATGCCAGTGAGAGATGTCCTCACAACTCTGAATCTGTCAGTTTTGTTTCCAATTACAATAGGAATCAAAACAACCCTTTGCCAACACTTACAATCCAGGGTTGAAGAATCACCCTAATTTTTCTTGGAGTAATAATCAAGGACAATCATCTTCTATGAAGCCTATATACCCTCCAGGTTTTCATAACCAAGCTCCAGCACAAGAGAAAAAACCATCACTAGAATATATGTTTGCTCAATACATGACCAAGAATGAGACTATTCTTCAGAATCAAGTAGCATCTATCATAAATCTCGAAGTTCAATTTGGTCAACTTGCTACTGTTGTCAACAACCACCCTCAGTGAACTTTTCCTAGTGATATTGAAACCAATCCAAAGTGGGAAGGAAAAGAGCATTGTAAGGCAATTACACTCAGAAGTGGAAAAAAGTTAAAAGAAATACAAAAGCCCATTTCTCTGTCAACTCCTATTGTTGAAGCTATTGACCTAGAAAAAAGAGAGAGAGCTGAAGATAGAGCCAAAGAGAATGAAGCAATAGAAAATCCCATGATGAAACCAGTTTTAGAAAGTCTCAAGCCTTACACTCCACCAATTCCATTTCCTCAACGCTTCCATAAGCAAAAGCTTGATAAGCAGTTTTCCAAGTTTCTTGAAGTATTTAAAAAGCTTCATTTTAAAATTCCTTTTGCTGATGCTTTGGAGCAAATGCCTAGCTATGTAAAATTTATGAAGGATATCTTGTCTAAAAAGAGGAGATTAGGTGATTTTGAGATAGTTTCCCTTACAGAGGAGTGTAGCACCATCCTTTAGAAGAAGCTACCGCCTAAGCTTAAAGATCTAGGAAGTTTCACCATTCCTTGTACTATTGGTGAGAAATTATTTGATAGAGCTCTGTGCGATTTGGGTGCCAGCATTAATTTGATGCCACTTTCAATCTATCAGAGACTTGGAGATAAGTCTTTGAAGTATACAAGAGGCATTATAGAGGATGTGCTTGTGAAGGTAGACAAGTTTATATTTCCTTCAGATTTCATAATCCTTGATATGGAGGAAGACAAAGAGATCCCTATCATTCTCGGGAGACCATTTTTAGCAACAGGTAGGACTTTGATTGATGTTCAAAAAGGGGAGCTCACCATGAGAGTTCAAGATGAAGAGGTAACTTTCAATTTTTTTAAAGCTATGAAATTTCCATGTGAATCTGAGGATTGTTTTAGATTTGACATGGTGAATGAGTTAGTTGAAAGTAGTTTCATGGAAAACTTGACTACTGATTCTTTGGAATTTGCGCTTGTGAATGCTAATGTTATTGATAACCTTGAATCTCTTGAGTATCTTAAGTTACTTAAAGCATCTCCACAACTCTTTAGTTCTCAAACTAAAGTAGATGCATTACAATTTATGACACTGTTTAAATCTACTCATCTTAAGCCATTTGTGGAAAACAACCATTATTAGAGCTTAAGCCATTACCTAACCATCTATGGTATGCTTATTTGGGTGAAATGTCTACTCTGCCTGTGATTATTTCATCCTCTCTAGATGAATATCAAGAAAAGAAGTTGTTAAGGGTGTTGAGAAATTACAAGATAGCTTTGGGGTGGTCTATAGCTGAAATTAAAGGGATCAGCCCTTCATTATGGATGCACAAGATCTTGTTTGAGGAAGATTACAAGCCTACTATTGAGCCTCAACGTTGTTTGAATCCAATCATGAAGGATGTAGTGAAAGACGAGATCATTAAGTGGTTAGATGCAGGTTTTATCCATCCCATTTCAGATAGCTCTTGGGTTAGCCCAATTCATTGTATACCGAAGAAAGGAGGAATTACAGTGGAGGCTAATAGCAATAATGAGCTTATTCCCACAATAAAAGTGACAGGTTGGCGAGTCATGGATTATCATAAGCTCAACAACGCTACTCTCAAGGATCATTTCCCTCTTCCATTTATTGATCAGATGCTTGATTAATTGGCAGGGCATTCGTTTTATTGTTTCATGGATGGATACTCTAGATACAACCAAATTGCTATCACCCCCGAGGATCAAGAGAAGATCACTTTCACTTGTCCATATGGAACTTTTTCTTTTTGAAGAATGTCTTTTGGACTTTGCAATGCCCCAGCTACTTTTCAAAGGTGTATGATGGCAATCTTTTTAGACATGGTGGAAAATTTTATTGAGGTATTTATGGATGTCTTCTCAGTGTTTGGTGATTCATTTGATATGTGCATGTATAACCTTTCTTTGGTCCTACAAAGATGTGAAGAGACAAACTTGGTGTTAAATTAGGAAAAGTTTCATTTCATGGTACAAGAAGGTGTTGTTCTTGGCCATCTAATTTCTTCAAAAGGAATTGAAGTGGATAGGGAAAAGATTGAGACTATTGAGAAGCTACCACCTCTAATATCTATCAAAGGAATTAGAAGTTTTCTTGGTCATGCTAGATTCTACAGGCGATTCATCAAGGATTTTTCCAAGATCTCTAAGCCTCTTTGTAATCTTTTAGAGAAAGATACGAAATTCACGTTTGATGAAAATTGTCTAGAAGCTTTTTGGGCATTGAAATAGAAGCTAATCATTGCTCCCATCATTATTGCACCAAATTGGAATCTAACTTTTGAGCTCATGTGTGATGCTAGTGACTTTGTAGTTGGAGCTATTTTGGGACAACGAAAAGAGAGAGTTTTCCATGCCATTTACTATGCTAGCAAAACTTTGACCGATGCTCAACTTAATTATGCTACCACAGAAAAAGAGTTACTTGCTATTGTATATTCTTTTGAAAAGTTCTGATCCTATCTAATTGTTACTAAGATGATAGTTTACACTGATCATTCTGCCATAAAATATCTTATTGCTAAAAAGATGCAAAACCAAGATTGATTAGATGGATACTCCTACTACAAATATTTGATTTGGAGATCAAGAATAAGAAGGGAACCGAGAATCAAGTGGCAGATCATCTATCTAGATTGGAGAATAATGATGGTGTCTTGGACAAGACTATCATTGGCGAGACTTTTCCAGATGAACAACTATTTTCCTTTGATCATAGAAGTGTGTCATGGTACGTAGACTATGTTAATATATTGTAAGCAATATGCTCCCACCTGATTTATCTTTCCAATAGAAGAAGAAATTCTTACATGATGTCAAGTATTATGTATAGGATGAGCATTTCTTGTATAAGTAGTGTGCTGATCAAATTATTAGAAGGTGTGTTACAAAGGAAGAAATTGAAGACATACTTAGGCATTGTCATTCTTCAACCTATGGGGGTCATTTTGGAGGAGAAAGAACAATGGATAAGATTCTTCAATCAAGTTTTTATTGGCCAAATATATTTAAAGATGCACATTTCTTTGTCTCATGTTGTGATAGGTGTTAAAGAATTGGTAACATTTCCAAGAAACACAAGATGCCTCTAAACAACATTCTTAAGGTGGAAATATTTGATGTTTGGGGCATTGATTTCATGGGACCTTTTATCTCATCCTACAACAACCTTTACATTCTTGTTGCTGTGGATTATCTTTCTAAGTGGGTAGAAGCAGTTTCCTTACCTACCAATGATGCCAAGGTGGTCTTGAATTTCTTAAATAAAAATATTATTACTCATTTTGGTACCCCAAGGGCAATCATTATCGATGGGGGAACTCATTTCTACAACAAATATTTTGAAGCCGTCTTTGCCAAATATGGGGTCACTCACAAGATCGCAACTGCTTACCATCCTCAAACAAGTGGGCAAGTTGAGATATCAAATAGAGAAGTGAAAAGGATTCTTAAGAAGATAGTAAATCCTTCTAGGAAGGATTGGTCTAAAAGGTTAGAGGATGCACTTTGGGCATACCGGACAGCATACAAGACACCCATTGGGATGTCCCTATATCGGTTAGTTTTTGGGAAAGCTTGTCATCTCCCAGTTGAATTTGAATTTTGACTTGAGAGCCGTAGGAAAAAAGCGTTTTCTACAACTCAATGAGATGGATGGGATTCATCTACAAGCATATGAAAATGATAAGATTTATAAGGAAAAGACGAAGATATGGCATGACAACAAGATATTGCATCGGCACTTTGAACCAGGACAAAAAGTATTGCTCTTCAACTCTCGTTTGAAGTTCTTCTCAGGAAAACTTAAATCTAAATGGTCAGGGCCTTTCATTATTACCAAAGTGCACCCATATGGAGTTGTTGAGATTAAAGGTGAAGAATCACAAAATACTTTTCAAGTGAACAGGCAATGACTCAAACATTATTAGGAAGGTGACATTGATCGTTCGCAAATAATTGAGAGTCTACTGACGAGCAAAAGATTTGGAAGATCAAGTTGGTTGAAAGGGTTACATTAGCCAGCAATTTTTTTCTTTAATTATGAGGACTTTTATGTTTTAGCAATTTTTATTTTTGTTAATTGGGGGCTTATTATTTGATATCTTTTTGCCTTTTATTTTTTAAGATTGGATTATACCCAATGCACCACCAAACAAAGCCTATGTTCTCTAGGATTTTTCTATTAGGGTTTCTTGCCTATAAAAGAGCAGCAAATTAATTTAAAGGCATGACTAATAACATTAATAAATAGTATATTAGAGATAGCTTTTGCTTTACTTTCTTGTATTCTTGATTGAATGCTTGAATTCGACTTATCAAAGGGAGTGTTCATCATTTGTGGCTTATCAAGATTATGAATTTAAGGACATTGTTTTCTTAGGGCTCTAATCTCAACATCTTTGACATGTTACATGCAAATCAAACTTTCGTATACCTTGGAGTTCGTGGGTTCCTACAGTTGTTCGCCTAGAGGATCAGCATGAAATTGAGATTGAGTTACTGATCATGTTGATATTCCCAAATACCGATCAAGTTGATGTTTCCAAATATTCTCAAGATCTTTGGAAAATAATTGGCAGTCCAATGACGAGGAATAGATTTGGAAGATCAAGTTGGTAGAAAGGGTTACATTAGCTAGCAATTTTTTTCTTTAATTATGGGGCCTTTTATGTTTTGGAAAATTTATTTTTGTTAATTGGGGGCTGTTTATTTTATGTCTTTTAGCCTTTTATTTTTTAAGGTTGTATTAGGCCCAATGCACCACTAAACAAAGCCTATGTTGTCTAGGGTTTTTCTATTAGGGTTTCTTGCTTATAAAAGAGTAGCTCAATAATTTAGGGGCACGAAAAATACCATTAATAGATAGTATATTTTAGAAAGCTTTTGCTTTGACTTCTTGTGTTCTTGATTGAATGCTTGAATTCGACTTATCAAAGGGAGTAATCATTATTTGTGACTTCTCAAGATTAGGGTTTGAAAGACCTTGTTTTCTTAGGGTTCTTATCTTATCATCTTTGACAATTTACATGCAAATCCTATTCCTTGGATTTCGTGTGTTCTTAGGGTTATTTGCCTAAAGGGTCATCAAGAAATGGAGATTTAGGAGTTAATCTAGTTGATGTTCCTAAGTGTTGTTCAAGTTAATGTTTCTAAATATTCTTAAGAACAAGTTGGTTAAAAGGGTAACTTTAGATAGCAATTTTCTTCTTTAATTGTGGGAATTTTATGATTTAGAAAATTTTATTTTTGTTAATTGTGGGCTTTATATTCGATGTCTTTTACCTTTTTATTTTTTAAGGTTGGATTAGGCCCAATGCACCACCAAACAAAGCCTATCTTGTCTAAGGTTTTTCTATTAGGGTATCTTGTTTATAAAAAAACAGTTATGTAATTTGGAGGCACAACTAATACCATTAATAAATAGTATATTTGAGAAAGCTTTTGTTTTATCTTCTTATATTTTTGATTGAATGCTTGAATTAGACTTATTAAAAAGAATGACCATTATTTATGACTTCTCAATATTAAAATTTTCATGACCTTGTTTTCTTAAGGTTATTATCTTATCATCTTTTACCGTGAATTAGGGTTGCTTTGTGGTTAAAACTCTTTATTTTGATAATCTTACGGACATTAACGTGCTATAAAATATGTTTATTTTTATAACAAGGAAAGAAAGAAAATTATTAATTAGTAGAAACAAAATCAACTACTAATTTTACTAATATGACAGAAGGTGAGATTTTCCCCAAAGTTTCTCACGTGATGTAACAGGTTCTAAAATAATCAAAAGTATGATTTTATCTTTAGCTAAGCGTAGGAGCTAGGAAGAGAAAAAAAAAAAACTTCGATAATTTATTTTCTCGTGGCTATAAACAAAACTAGGTTTTTTACGAAAGATATCTGGAGAACTCTTTATAAAATGTTGGATAAGTAATAATCCACAATAAGATAATGTAACACGTGGCATATTATCATTTGTTAGAAAAATTTTGGTGATAAGGAAATGGATTATGCTCTTTTAAGGGGCAAAATTCAAGTCAATACGGACTTTAAACTTTGCTAGAACCAACCTTGAACACAACTGCTAGTTACAAATTGAGTAGCAATAGGCAAAAGTGTCAAGTAGATTACCAAGTGAGTAGCACAGATGGCTTCCACAACTATGACAGCCTCTTCATTCTCAAGTGGTTCAGCTTTAGCCATAACCAAACCTCACTCATCAACTAGCCGTTGTCTCATTGTGGCCAAAGTGGTCTCCACAGCCTCGGAAGGAGAGGGAGGCAGCTTGCAAATCAAGAACAACGAGACGGAGAGAAGCGGGAGGAGGGAAGTGATTACGGCTGCAGCTGCGGCAGCGGCATTGTCAATAGCTAAGGTAGCCATGGCAGAAGAAGAGCCAAAGAGAGGCACTCCAGAAGCTAAGAAGAAGTATGCTCCTGTTTGTGTCACAATGCCAACAGCTCGCATTTGCCGCAATTGAGGAAGGAAAGGATTATAAATCACTTTTCTTGATCATGTCAATGTAATTTCTCTTATATACTTGTTAAATTCTTATGCACTTTTATCTTTTCAATTGGAACTCCTGTTAGTTTCTTCTTCTTTGTTGTTATTGTGCTTTATTTTCACATTCTCGTTTATCAGGAACTGTGTAATACTGAATAATTATACGTCTACCCCATCCTATCTTGCAAATAAAAGCAGAGGAACCACCAAGTTTGCTAATAGCACAAGGCTTGGGTATGTAGCCATCTACACATATTGAAGGAAAACAAACTCTAAATGATCACCAACCTAAAAATTTAAGTTTCCATATTTTAAGTTGTTGATTATACGGACATAACAATTAATGTTATAAAATAGCTACCCACAATATAGTATTAGATTCGTAGAAAATAAAAATAAATTATTGGATGAAAACTTAAAGCCGTTAATAATTAAAAAAAATAAATTTTCATAAAAAGAAAAAACTTTAGACGAAACATTTAAAATAAAACTAGAATCAACAAATAAATAAGATATAGATGATACTTGTAGTATTTATCTATTAGAAGAAACTAAAAAATAAACAACTAACTTAGAATATGAATACTCGGAATATGAATAAGGTTTATTAAAAGTGAATGATTTATATAGTATTACAAATTCAAATAGTACCTATATTAAAGTAAGATTGAAATTTAATGGCTACAAAAGTTACCATTTACATGTAAATATAGATATAGAAGCTAGTTTATGTGTAGCTAGTAAATATATATTTTCAATGGAACTTTGAAAAAGAATACTTATCTGTTAAAAAAATTATAATATATGAAGAATACTTATCTGTTAAGAAATCTATAATATATGTAATAAATTCTAGATTAATTATTATAACTAATAACAAAAATTTTGGTTATTTTTTAAGGAATAATATTGGTAACCATATCATATTATGTATGGATGTAAAGGCTTCACCATTACCAGAAAGATATTAAGCCTTGAACAAAGAAAAGGAAACTAGTTCCATCAAAAATTACATGCTTTGAAATTATAATTTTACCTTCCATAGTGAGACACTATACCCTTTATGACAAGGGTTGTATCAAACAAAAGTGCACTGTTTGGATTTGAAGGGAAACTTATGTTGATTGAATGGTTGGTTCAATGGAAAACACTTGCATCATCCAAAGGTCTTCTAAAATATAGTTTTCATTAATGGTATTCCTTAAGCCTCCAAATTACATAGATTATCTTTTATAATCAAGAAACCCTAATATAAACACCCTAGACAACATGGGCTTTATTTAGCTGTGGATTGGGCCTAATCTAGTCTTAAAAAATGAAAGACTAAAAGACATCAAATAAAAAGCCCATAATTAATTATAATAAAAACTTCTAAACATAAAAAGCGCACAATTAATTAAAAGCAAGAAATTTGAATGATTGTATTGCTAAGAATTTGTTGAAGATTATCATATTAGAACCCTAAAAAAATAAATCCATTAAAATGACAATCTTGAGACGCTAGAAAGGATGATCAATCCTTTTAATAAGTCAAACTCAAGCATTCAGTCAAGAACCCAAGAAGGAAAAACAAAAGCTTTCTGAAATATACTTATGATTAATGGTATTCTTCGTGCCTCCAAATTACATAGGTAATCTTTTATAAGCATGAAACCCTAATACAAAAACCCTAGACACCATAGGCTTTGTTTTATGATGGATTGGGCCTCATCCAACCTTAAAAAATAATATACTAAAAGATTTTAAATAAAAAGACCTTAATTAACAAAGATAAAAATTTCTAAACATAAAAGGTTCACAATTAATTAAAGCAAAAAATTATTATGCCTTTTGTTACTTAATTTATTTTTCAATTTTCTGGTAAGTTGAGATTTTGTTTGACACACAATATCTTAACTCACAAAAAGAAAAAAAATTGAGAAGTTAAGCTGACGACTATAAATCAAGCACTTCTTGGGAGGCAACCCATGTGTTTTAATTTTAATTTTATATTATTTAGTTTAGCATGTATTAGTTTTTATAATTCTTTATATTGTTATTTTATTTTTCATAGGTACAAATTGGCAAAAATAAAGTTATTTTGGATTTCAATCCTACAAATCAAACTAGGAAGTTTCTTTAAACCCATTTCATATGTTCTTTAATTTCGCACACTGAGGACAATGTGCATATTAAGTTTGGGAGTGGTAGAGATATTGAACTTAATTGAAATATTTTTTGGGTATTGTTGCTTGTTGCTTTATTTGTTTGATTGAAGATATTTTGCTTTTGATGGTGATTTATTTTTATATCTTTGGTTTAAATAATGCATAGCTCTTTGAAAAATTTGAATATTGTCTAAGCTATGAATAATTTTTACGTATGTTTCATTTTACAAGAATAAATATTTATGAGCACTAGTCTTGATTTTTGAGTTGCTATGGTAATTTAGAGAAGGTTTATGTGAGTATGCAATTCGATTGATATTTGTGGTGTCACAGTTCTTAGAATTTGTTTGATTTTCTCTCGAGGCAAAATTCTAGATAATACTTAACTAAGAAAATGATTTAGGCCATCTTTGGATCGTTTGAGCCTTTCTATCTACCTTTACATGCTTTATCCATAGTATACCCGTTTTGAGCTTCAAATTTTTTATATATATTTTTACTCCTTTCAAAAGCCTAGTAAAATATATATATATATATATATGTATAGATATATCGATTTTTCTTATCTCACTAATATGTGACAATTGTTAGTAAATGTTTAAAGATATACCGGAAGAAAAAGAGGATACTGAAAAAAATATAGATTCTGAAAAAGAAAGAAAAAAAGAGAAAAAAGAAAAAAGAAAAAAAGAAAAAGAAAAGAAAAAAAGAAAGAAAAAAGATTATTGCATGTGATGCTAAATCCTATATTGGGAAGTATTTATTTAGATATTAGAAGGTATCTTGTTCAATCCTAAAATGATGTGTTTGGGAAAAGTTTTGAGCTAAATATTATCTTTTATCCTACCTTTACCCAAGCCATACATTACAAGCTTAATAAGGTCTTATTGATTTTTGGTTGTGTTTGTCTACATTAGTGGAGAGAGAAATGAAAAATGAACTTATGAGATTTGTTATTTCATTAAAAATTAATTGTGTCCATAATTGCATAAACTCATCCGGATTGCATGTGATGAAATATGAAAAAACTTCACACACACACACTAAAATTCATTGTGAAAATGTAATATACTTTTAAATTGATTTCAATGCTTAGATAAAATTCTTTTATTTCTTTGGGTTATGTTATTTGAAATGACCAAAAAGAAATGTTTTGAAAATCACTATTTTAAATGCTTGTATCCTTGTTTTATTTCTTTCCTTTTGCTCGAGGACTAGCAAAATCTTAAGTTTGGGGTCTAATACAATCATCACTTAGGCTAGGTTTCAACAAGCTTATGAAGATGAGTATTTTTTAAGTGTTTACTGAGACATGAAACTAGCTAAATTTCTAAGAGGATTGCAAAATATGGGAAAAGATATATTGAGTTGTCCTATTATGCTCCTCAGTTTGTGGAAATTGTATTAGATAAATGTAACCAGATTTTACAAGGCCTTAAGGAAGGAATTAGAACCTCAATCTCCTCTTCTAAGCACACTCAATATAGGGCATTGGCTCAGGTTGCATTATGAGTGGAATGTATTATTTGTGAAGGAAAACATTATAGGGATATAAAAAATTGAGAAATATACACAAGAGTTGGTTAGAAGGTGGCTTAATTAATAGACCATCAAAGAAGAAAGATATAAGTCAAAGAGGGATTGGAGGTAGCAAGAATAGTTTTAGACCCTATGATTGTACAAGTTAAGGTACTAGTTTTAGCCAAGCTATAGTTAAGAGAGATTTGGCAATCAAAGTTAGGAATCGAAGCCTTTTTATAGACAAAGAGATTAAAGTGAACCACAAAGCATGCTTATGATTCCTAAGTGGACAACCTATTGTAAACGACATGAATGTCCCTATAGTATGGGTAGTTGTGAATGCTATCATTGTGGTAAGTTTGGACATATAAAGAAAAATTGTCCATCTCTTACTCATTCCAATAATCACTACAAGTATTAATGTCTTCTCAAGGACAAAGTCGTACTATCAATCACAAAGTACAAAAAAGTGGGTTAGATGTTAGCACTAGTCAAGCTCAACCTAGTAACACAAATATAAGTAGATAATAAGGCCAACCTAGTCACCCTGAGAGATGTGGTAGAGTGTTTCAATGACATAACAAGAGGCATAAGAATCACTTGATGTCATTATAAGTATATTATCTATCCTTAATCATGATGCTCATGCTTTTATTGATCCATATTCTACACTTTTTTTATCGCTTGTCTTTTTAAGCATGAAAATAAAAATGTTAGAGCCACTAGAAAGCCCAATAGAGATAGTCACACCAATTGGTGATCCATTACTAGCAAGAAATGTCTTTAGAGGTAGTATGGTAAAGGTTGGTGATCATGAGTTGAAATCCAACTTAATTCCTTTCAATATTCATGATTCAATGCCATATTAGGGATGGATTGGTTAGCTACACATAATTCTTCTATTGATTATTTTAGAAAAAAAATATCGTTTAGGAGTCTTAATCAACCAAAAAGAATCTTTCTTGGAGAATGTCAACCTTTACCAAATTTATTAGTATCTTGAATTATTGTTGAGAGAATGCTTAGAAAGATTTGCATAACTTATTTAGCTCATGTCATTCATACTCAATTAAGTGAAATGACATTGGAGAATATTCTAGTAGTTTAAGAATTTTCAGATGCCTTTCTAGAGCATTTTGGATTACCACCTGATTATGAAATGAAGCTCACTATTAAATTGCTACCAGGCACAAATACAGTATGGAAAACACCATAAAAAATAGCCGTAAAGGCATTAAAAGAGTTGAAAACTTAATTACATGAGTTAGTGGATAAAGGTTCATTAGACCTGATGTATTACAATGGGGCGCTCCAGTTCTCTTTGTAAAGAAAAAGGATGGCACCATGAGATTATGTATTGATTTCAGGCAACTTAATAATGTGATTGTACATAACAAATACTTTACCTCATATTGATGATTTGTTTGTTCAATTGAAAGGTGGAAAGGTATTTTGTAAAATTGATCTAAGATCAGGATATCACCAACTCTGTATCAACAATTCTGATGTACTAAAGGCTGCATTTAGAACTCGTTATGCTCATTATGAGTTTCTTATCATGCCATTTGAATTCACAAAAACTATAGCATCATTCATGGATTTAATGAATCAAATGGTTCAACCTTTCTTAGATTAAGTTTTTTATTATGACAATTTGGTGTACTCTCGTAATGATAGGTAATACGAAGAACACCTCTAAACTATTTTAGAAAATTTAAAGCAAAAGAAATTATATGCAAAAATTAATAAGGGCCCATTTTGGGTTAATAATGTGGTGTTTCTTGGACATTTTATTTCGAGTGAAGGCATATAGGTTGATCCACAAAAGGTGAAAACAATGGTAAATTAGGAAATACCTAAAAATGTAATAGAAATACAGAGTTTTCTGAGGTTAGCAGGATACTATCATTGTTTTATTAAATATTCTTCCAAGGTTATTTTAAATTTGACATGTCTTACTAGGAAAAACCAAATTTGATTGGTCAAGTGAATGCTAAGTAAGTTTCCAAGAGCTTAAGAATTGGTTGACTTCTACACCTGTTCTTACACTTCCATCCAATAGAGAGGGATTTGTGGTATATAGTGATGCTTCTCATAAAGGTTTAGGTTGTGTGCTAATGCAAGATGGTAAAGTAATTGTGTATACTTCTAGGCAACTCAAAATGCATGAACTGAATTATCCAACCTATGATTTGAAATTAGTAGCAGTGAATTTTGCCTTAAAAATATGGGTCATTATCTATATGGTGAAAAATCTCAAATATTCACAAACCATAAGAATTTAAAGTACTTATTAACTCAAGATGAGCTTAATTTGAGAAAAATAAGATGGATGGAATTAATCAAAGATTAAAGTTGTGTTATTGACTATTACCTAGGAAAGGTGAATATTATAACAAATGCACTCAGTAGGAAATTAAGAAGTTCATTAGCAAGACTACAAGCATTCCATCATTCACTCCTTATAGGGTTAAGAAAATTGAATTTGGACCTATAAACAGATCATTTAGGAATTCTTCTTGCAAGCTTTAGGGTGAGACCTATTTTGATTGATAGAATTCGTGAAGTTTAACCATAAGATTCTTTTTTGATGAAATTGAAGGGGGAAATAGAAAGTGGATATCAAACTAATTTTTCAATTCAAGATGATGGAATGATAACTTTCAAACAAAACTATGAAAGTCTTAAAAAGGAGATACTAGATGAAGCTCAGAGTTTTTCCTATGTTATACATCCAGATGGTACTAAGATATATCGAATTCTAAAGGAGCATTATTGGTGGCGTGGAATGAAATGAGAAATTGCAAAGTTTGTAATAAGGTTTCTAATTTGCAAGAAAAACAATTCTGAGCACCAGAAACCCACTGGATCTCTTTAGCCACTTCCTATTCCTAAATGGAAATATGAGCACATAATAATTGATTTTTTTACAGTCTTTCTCGTACCCAATGTATCCATGATGGGATATTGGTAATTATATATTCTTTAACCAAATTTTCACCCTTTTTCTTGTTAAAAAAACATTTCCATTGGTTAAACTTGCCAAACATAATGTACAAAAAATTGTGAGTTTATATGGAGCTCTAGTGTCTATTGTTTTCAATAGATATTCAAAGTATACTTCTCAATTTTGGTCTAAATGATAAGCTGCTATGGGAACAAAGTTACATTTTAGTACTGTCTTTGATCCTTAAATAAAGAAACAATTAGAATAAACAATTCAAACCCTTGACCAAATGTTGTGTGCTTGTGTATTGCAACTTAAGGGTAATTGGGTTGATCACTTATCATTAATGGAATTTTCCTAAAACAATAGCTACCATTTAAGCATTGAGATGGCCCCATTTGAAGCATTATTTGGTAGAAAGTGTAGAACTCTAGTAAGTTAGGATGAAAGAGAAGATAGAAATATTTTAGGCACAAAGTATGTACAAATGCTCACTGATAAGATTTTTGTAGTAATGGAAAATTGAAGATAGCCCAAGATCAACAAAAGGGCTATGTAAATAATAATATTAAGGAGCATAAATATAAAGTTGTAAATAAAGTCTTCTTGAAGCTATCACCAAAGAAAGGGATACTTCAATTTGGGAGACGTGGAAAGCTTAACCACTTTATGTTCGTCCTTACATGATCAAAGATAAAATTGGACTTATGGTATATCATTTAGCTCTACCAACTAAAATTTCTAGGATTCATGATGTATTTCATGTTTTTATACTTCATGGATACATCTTAGATTTTCCATATATCATTGAGCCCCAACCAGTCTAAGTAAAAGAGAATTTGACCTATGAAGAAAACCTAGTAGAAATACTTGATTGAAAAGAACAAGTACTTTATAGCAAAACCATTCCATTGGTAAAATTACTTTGGAGAAATTACACTATAGAAGCAGCAACATGGGAACCTAAAGAACAAATGCGCATCTAAACCTTAATTTATTTAACGAGGTATGTGAATTTTGAGGACAAAATTATTAAAAGGGGAAGAATTATAACATCCTCTCCCTTGTTTTTGTAACATCCAATGCCCTAATTTATTTAATCGAGGTATGTGAATTTTCAGGATGAAATTAAATTATTTCCTCATACTGACTTATACCAATTAAAGATTTATGAGGGATTTGATTATTCTTTATAAAGGCTACCAAACTGACTGATAAGGTTGGAAGGACATTTCTTGAAAATTGAAGTCATTCCTTTTTTCTAACTCTCTCTCCTTTTAATATGGACTTATTTTTTTTAAGAAAAAGTGATCAATCTCCTTGTTTATTATATTATAATGATAACTAATATCTTCAAGTAGAACATCTCGTCGAGGTGGGGTATTTTGGATTGTTTCCTTTCCAAATTTTGGAACAAATCTAGGTTGTAGTGACATAGAATGAACCACCTCATAACAACCCCCATCTCTTCCCATGTTTTAATGAGCCTTTCTTGACTAAGCCCTTCAAGACTTCTTTGAGTTTCATCATCTTTGATCTTGTGATTGGTCAACTATGGATTTGTAATGATCTATTATACTAATCAATACATTATTTTAAAGTATACATTTTAATGTTGTTACAATTTTACTTTTGATATTACCAAAATTCCCTAATTCTTTAAAATTTTCAAGTTTTGTGACAAAGGTATTTCTATCAATACTTAATTATTTTTTTAGTATGAGTGCACCACTATTACTTCTTAAATGACACATGGAAACATAATTGTTTTACCAAAAAAAAAGGACCATGCTGAATCAGCTTAAACACTTGCCCTTGCTACATTCTCCTTGAGTCTTAGAAGGAAAAATGTACCTACTCACAATCAACAACCTTTATTTGATAAGCATAACCATTTTCCTTGTTCCATGAGTCATTTTTCTTCTCTTTCATGTCGGAATAGAGCACAAAAATAGAGTACTTAGGGAGAGCAAAATAGGGAAGAAAAAAAACTTATAAGGATAATATGTAATGTTTGATATGAATGAAAGAAATAGAAACTAGAAATCTTTCAATATTAATTATACCATGAGTCATATCTCTTTAGAAAGGTATAAATATCTATTTTTTCATAAATTTTATGGTTATTCATTTTAGTTTTTCTATGCAAAATTATATACGTTTAACTTAGGCTGGTTTTTATAGAAATCATGATGGAAATTTTGTTCAGAACAAATCTATATTTTTGCTATCTAAAATGGTTTTACGGACTGGAAATAGGTGAGTATATATATATTTTAAAATTTTAATATGTCTAGTTTTGTAAATATTTTACTGTTTATAATTTTGAGTTCTCTAGAAAAAGTTATAGCAATTAAATTCAAGTTATGTTCTATGGAAATTATGCTGAAAAATCATGTTTTAAACTGATTACTATTCTATGTTTTTGGAATGGTTTTTTATAGCTTGTTTTAAATAATGAAATATCTAGTTTTATTTTTTATATAGAAATGAATTTGGACATTTCTACCAAAAGATATATCTGAATGTATGATTATAGGTCTAAGAGTATTCAAAAATGGTTTAAATAAAATGATCAAATGGAATAAATTATCAACACTCCTTATTTTAGGAATTTATTTGTAGAGTGTTTCTAGCTTGAATTAGATAAATAATTTATGGAGTTGTTCATGTTTCTAACATAAGTGTTATTATATAGAAATGGTTGAGCAATAAGACTCTATAGTGCACATAGAGAACCAACAATAATATAGTATAGTGAGTGGATATCTAGTTCTTTTCTAAAGCTTTGAAATTATTATTTTGAATTTCATGTATGATCAAGTAAATTCAGTTAATACAAGTTGCATGTCTTTCAAAAGTGCATTCATTATTTAACTAGAACTTTTAAGAACATATTATATCATAATTTCAATGCAATTTTAGTATGAGAGTACCATGAGATATATGTTATTTTCATTATTAGAACTAGCCATTTTAAAGAAAGATACTTTATAAGCAATTTCAACTTGATATTTTACAAATTTTATTACTTATACTAGTTTATATACAAGCTTGCAAGTTCAAAAAATATTGTAGAATTGTCAATGTACTTTCCCTTCAATATTCAAAGATTGTTTGCTCTACCTAACATTCAGAATATTCATTTTGATTTGGCAAAACATAATGACCAACATATTTGATCCAGTTCTACTCGGTATAATGTTTACCAATTCAATATGATACTAGTTCAGCTCAATATGAAGTTACAAGTTCAACATAATATGTATCAATTAAGGTAAGTTAGTGCACACATGACATATGTATCGACATAGCTAACTAAGTCATTTTAATACTCATATCAAGAAAGTTCTCCACATAAGTAGTTGAGAGTTAGTGTCAATGCTAAATATCTCTCATTGTGGTGCAACCAGATCGCCAAGTGAACTTGGCATAATAAAATCAAATTACATTTCTCATAATTATACTTTCTATTTGTAAACTAATCATTGCATGTTACTCTATTCTAATGATCATGTATATGTTTTTCGTTAAAATATTATTTCAAGATTTCTCAAAAGATAGTACATTATTTTATCATAACTAGATTATACCATATCAGTTTCATGATAATTCTTAATCATTTCATAAATAGTTTGTATAAGTATTATGTACAATTATTTCATTAAACTTATCCCCTCATTAAGCTTTCAAGCTCACCCTTTATATTTATTTTCCTTTCTTAGGTAATGAATTTTGTGGTCACATCATGTGAGTTCAGAGGCTTATGATCATCTTTTGTAATACAATCTAGGTTGTTATTTGTCATTTCCCTTTGTATAGTACATTCTAATTCAAGTGTTTGTACTAGTGACCAAGGCTAAGAAGCTCTATGATTTTGATGTATATTATGTATCTTATAATGTGTAGTTATATTTTTAGCTATGAGCCACTTCCAAGATGTGTAAAGTTTATGAAGTTTGTTGATTTGTGTATGTAAGGAGGATAGTTCAATAATTAGGGAAGACTCTGCCCAAATTTTTTTGAAACTTCTAAAATGAAACCTTTACATTTAACTAGAGTAAATTTAGAAATGGTAGATTTTATGTATCTTAGGGCACGTCACATTTCCCTAGGGTTAAGCTATAGTAAGTCTTGATAATTTGGTATCATAACAGGTCAGATCTGTCATGTACAGATAGATACTAGATTTGATGGTAATCTTTTATGGATGTTCTTTTTTCTTTTAAATAGTCTAATTAGATAGAATTATGCCACCATGTGGAAAAGGTCATGTAGTCCTAAGAAACCTCTCAATAATAAACCATTTTTTATTTGAAGAGATGGCATTAACACTGGCACTCATCTAGAGTCAGTAGTAGAAGCAATTGTACATAAACCACCAGTGTTTACTGACCTACTTAAGGTTCCACAACACCCAAATATTGATCCATATTTATGCCATGTGGAAAATGTTACTCCTATTCAAAATAATGTACCAGAGATCACAAACTCTATTCATGAATTAGTTCATGTTCTCACCACTCTATTAGAGAATAGAAACTAGATTCCTATTGATAGAAATTATAGCATTGAGCATGCTCTTAAGCTAGATGCCATAAGATTCTCTAGTACTTTAGATGCTGCTATTGCCAACGATTGGATTATTAAGGTTGAGCAAATGTTTATGGACATGGTTTGTTTATAGGACCTCAAGGTTTCATTAGCATCATACTTGTTGGAAGGAAGTGCATATCATTGGTAGCCTTCCTTTCAAAGGCAACATACTGATCTCACAACCATTAGTTGGAATATTTTTTGATAGTCATAGGATTATAAATTGTTTCCAAGTGTTTATCAAGATATGAAGTAAGCTGAATTTCTAATACTTGTTCAGGGACTAATAGGTATTATTGAATATGGGAAAATATTTAATAAGTTATCCCCTTATGCTTCTAGATTAGTGGAGATTGCGTTAGATAAATGCAATAGGTTTTTGAATAGTCTTTGAGAAGTAATTAGAATTCCAATTTCCTCTTAGTGCATTTTTCCTTAAGAATTGAGCATAATATTTTACAAGGATTATGTTTTAGAGATATAAAAAGATAGAGAAATATATACAAGGGTTGGTTAGAATGTGCCTAAGTAGTAGACCACCAAAGAGACAAGCTATAAGTCAAGGAAGAATAGGAGGTAGTAGGAATACTTTCAAACAATATGATCATACTAGTCACCGTACTAGTTTTAGCCAAGCTACAGTACAACAGAGGTCTAACGATCATAGTAGAGAGTCAAGGCCCATATAAGGGATCAAAATGAAAATCAAAGTAGGCTCACTTATCCTCAATGCAATACTTATGGTAAATTACATGAAGGACCTTGTAGGATGTATAGTGATGTGTGTTAGCAATATGGTTAGATTAGACATTCTTGTCTCTTTTAGGAGAACATAAAATCGTGCAAGTATACACGGTCACAAGTAATAAATTTGAAAAGTAAGTTATCATTCCCACGGAAATTGTTTACTACAGTTTGTTGAGTACTAAAATTATTTCACTCTGATTTTATCAAAACAATCGTTAATTGGAAGTTGTTTCACTAACTAAGTTATAACAAAATAAAAGAAAATTCTAGGATTGCAGTTTTCATCAAATTAATCCACTCGAATCATATTATTTTCTCTTGATTTTTTTTTGTAAATTTAATTTTTCAACAGAGAACTATTAATTTTATCCATGTCTCTTCTGATAATAAATAGACACACCTTGCTAAAATAATTCACTATATTCCTATGAGAATTAAATTCACCAAGATTCATTACGTTCAAACTTCTCCAATAATTGCACATACAATAAAGAATGTTCCTCTCCTTTCATCATACATGTTACCCTAAACATAAGCAATATACACAAAAATGCCTTTCTCAATTTTATTTAAATGCCACAAATCAATTGATAAATTTTCCAATAATTAAAAGCATTAAGCACAAATAGAATAAACAAATTAAAAATATAATAAATCATTCAAAAATATAAATTCAAGCTTCATAAATTTAGATAAAAACGCAACCCTAGAAAAATTAAATTACTTCATAATAAAAATTAAAATTACAGAATTAAGGAATATTTGCTAAACACAAAGAAAATTAAAACATTTTTGCTCCTAAATTTTTAGCACACGCGGAACACAACTGGAGCCAAAAATGGCTTCTGCATGTACCATTGTCCAGAACACTCCAACCAAACCCCAAAACGAACATCTGGTCTCTAGCATTAAATGCCCTATTTATAGCTCCAAAAATACATAAAAAAATATTAAGCGTGGGAAACATTTTTCTTTAATCACGCAGACACGCGTACGAAAATAGGGATATCGAAATTGTTATTTTAACATACGCATGGGAGACATAAAAATAGCTAGAAAGGGTGCCATTTCTGATTTATTTTTAATTCAACCTGTATGCTACATGTCATCATCTGATTGGCTGCAAGAAATAATGGGACATGTGGCAGCATTTCATACGGTGTCACGATTGGGTGCACACGGAAAACGTTGCACGGGATAATCGCTGGTGAGACACGTGGGGGACACAAAAGTTGCTGGATGCGCACCATTTCTTTGTAGCGTTTTGTATGACATGCACGGATCCTCACCATTGATATTGTGATCTGATGGTACACGTCGTGCGTGTACAATATCTACGAGTTGCCTCCATTTTCTGTGCAGAAAATAAACTTTTCTTAATTGCATTTTAACCCTCCAATTCAATTCAAATTAACTTTTGAACTTTTGCTATTTGCAATTAAACCTTTTTCTAATTTAAATTAACTTTTACACATTTGTTATTTGCAATTAAACACTGTTTTAATTTAAATTATATTTTTTGGCATTTATTATTTGCAATTAAGTCCTTTTTTTATTCAAATTCTTTAATTTTCTTAAAAATATATTCCTTAAAAAATAAAAAATAAATATTAATTTATTCCATTAAAATGAACTAAAAATATCAAGAACATGGCAATTATAATTAATAAAATAGATGAAAATAACTATATAAAATATAGTTATCAGACACATAAAGAAAGATTGTTTATGTCTTACTCAGTCCAATACATAAGCATATGGGGTAGTGTTTAAATCCTTACTTTTTTGTGTCACTCATATCCTATTTAAATTATTACTTAAGTAATCTATTTGGTTTCTATATCGAACTAAATCAAACTCAATCAAAAAGAAACTTGCAACAATCCAAACCATACAAATCAATCACAAGGCTAGAATGAAGGGAAATTATAAATTTTTTGTTGTTGTTTGAATATTGACAAGAAAAATTGAAATATTGTAAAAAATAAAAGTCTATATAAGGAAAGAAAGAAGAATAGGAAACTAAAGGAAACAAGGAAAGAAAATAAGAATATAGAATGGAAAGTGTAATCATTCTAGAAAATTTAAAATAGGAAATAAATAATCTACATATGAAAATATTTCCAAGGTATTTTTTTAAAATCAAACTTGGATAGCTAGTAAAAATTAAATTAACATCAAATTGATAATTTTTTTCAATAGCATCAGAATCTTTTTTTGGGTAAATAAGGTAGAAAAGAAATAAAATAACGAAACAAAAATCATTAGAGCCTTGCTTTGACATCAAATGATATGAAACTTACCTAAATAAGTGAGACCTAAAGATCAATTTTGAGATTTTTATTAGGAATGTTCTAAACCTGGTTGTAAAAAAGTAATAAAAAAGGACTATGACCCACTATCTATAATGAGATCAGAACCTTGGTAGCAAAGAATGGTATTTTAGATGCCACACTCAAGAATAGTTGAAGATGTGAGTGTTAAGTTTAAGATGAATGCCACAAGATTGCTCTTGTTAAGTTTGAAATATATTCTCTAATGAACTAAAGAGAAACAATCTCATTAAAATTATATTTAAAGTTAATTACTTTCAATTAAAACCTTACATAGGTATTTATAGAATTTAAAACATAACTTAAACCCTAAATAATAAAAATAAATGTAAAATTCTAAATATTATTACTAGAAATTGAGTGTAAAATCCTATAGAATAAAGTAAATAATGCACCTTGCAAATAAACTATGAAACTATGAAACGTAATTTATGGTAGATTTTTGGGTGATTCTTCAAAGCCATTTTTGACTTAGTAAGGATCCAAATTAAGAAAATTGCATCAATGAGAATATTGTCACCCATTGAATAAGATTTGTAATGAATATTTCAATTGAATATTGGATGTAAAAGATATAATGAATATACTAATATGTGCTCAATAAGATATGAGATCAATTCAATATAATATTTATTAGTTCAATTCAACCCAGTATGATATCATAATTGTTTAGCATGATGTTAGCAGATTAGTATGATATTTATCAATTAAGCTCGATATCTTATGTATGAATTTAGTTAAGTTAGTATTCATATGATATATGTATCAATAGAGCCAACTAAGCCATTTTAATGGTTGTATATAGTAGTAAGTTCTCCAAATGGGTAGTTGAGATTAGCGCCGATGCTAAATATTGGCTCTATATGCAACTAGATCCCAAGTACTATTGGGATAGTAAAATCAAAGTACATTTCTCATGCTCATGCTTTCTATTTGTATATTGATCATCCACATGTGTAGTTGAGAGCTAGCACCAATGATAAATATCTCCTTCGTGTGTGACTAGATCCCTAAATTCTCATGGCATAGCAAATAAAAATTACATTTCTCATGGTTATAATTTTCATTTGCATACTTATAATAGCCTATTATTTCATGAAAAACTCATAAAATAATATGTTAATATATTTTAAAGATCAGATAGAAATCATTTTCATTAGAATATTATTTCTTGATAACTTGTAAGATACATTATTATATTTTAAAGTTCAAACATAAATAATTTTTATTAAAATTTTATTTCATAATAACTCGTAGATAGTATGTTATTATATTTTAAAGATAAGATAGAAATTATTTTTATCAGAATGTTATTTCATGCTAACTTATAGATAGTATGTTACTATATTTTAAAGATTAGACACAAATAATTTTTATCAGTATGTTACTTCATGGTAAGTCATAAACATTTTGTTCAAAGTTTTCAAGCTTGTAATTATAGATATTTATGAAAATCGTTTACTTACTGAGCTTTCAAGCTCACCTTTTATATTTTCCTCCCCCAAGTAGCAGCTTTGAGAAAATATAGCATGACAATAATTTTTGGGGTATAGGATCAACTTTTTGTTCTTTACCCTTTTGTATAGTTAATATTGGCTGGTGTGTATATAGACTAGTAACCAAGACTAAAACACCTTATGATTTGATGTATAGCATTTATATCATGATTTGTATCCATATTGATAGGCATAAGCTACTTTAGAGTTATGTAATAAATTATTATATGAAAATTAACATTTTACTACAGGATGGTAAGTTCCAATTTAGGGAAAATTTTTCCAATGTTTTTGTAGGTCTAATACAAATATGGTTTTGACACAACCTAGAAATAGATAAGAAAGCAAGTTTTTCAATTAGTACAATCTTTGGAATGTTTCCCATGCTATTAAGGTAGTTTCGGGAAAAGTCTTGATAGGAGGTACCAAAGCACTTTTTGTAATTTTTCATATATATACCTGAAAATGATATTTTCTTGGAGGTGTATGGAAATTTTCGTGAAGAGGGGTACCAAAGCACTCTTAGAAAGTTTTTCAATCATATACCCAAAAATTTCATTTTGTTGCATCCGTTTTGCAATTTTCATGACAAGTGGTATCAAAGCACTTTTTATAAATTTTATGTACATATACCCAAAAATAGAATTTTATTGCATCTTTAGTGTAATTTTGCTAACGAATGGTACCGAGCACATTTAGCGGGTTTTTCTCACATATACTCATATATGACATTTGTTTGCATCCACAGTGTAATTTTCATGAAAGGTGGTGCCGAAGCACTTTTTGGAACTTTTTTGCACATATACCCAAAAATGGCATTTTGTTGTATCCATAGTGCAATTTTCATGACAGATGATAATAAAATTCTTTTTGTAATTTTTTTGAGTATATATCTAGAAATAGAATTTTTTTTGCCTCTATAATGCAATTTTCATGACGGATGGTGCAGTAGCACTTTTTGCAACCTTTTTGTACTTATACCGAAAATGACATTTTGTTACATTCATTTTGCAATTTTTACGATGGGTGTTATGAGAACATGTTTTTCCACTTTTTCGCACATATGCCCAAAATAGAATTTTGTTGCATCACTATTACAAAAAGGAGTAATTAAGTTAGGATTTAAAGTCAATTTTTTGGGAAAAACTGACTTATAATGAATTTTAAGTCGATACGCTGAAAGATTGACTTAAAATATTAAAACAATAACGTCGATCCTACATGTCAACCAATGCTACACGTAGGATTTTAAGTCGATTCTTGTGTCTGTGACGTTTGGGCTTATTTGATGGATGTTTGATGGATGTTTAGAGGAATGAATTATTTTTTGGACCTATTTTCCTGCCCAAACTCCATCTCATCTCATTGGAGAGTTCTCTGGTTATTATGAATGAGACATTTCTGGTGATTCTAAGCAACAAACCAAGCTTCCTCTCCCTGAAAAAAAGTAATAATATCATAAAATCTATGACAAAAGAGGTATTATCACTTTATTTGTAATTTAAGTTAAATATATATATGTATTGTACATAAATGATTTTTTTCTAATAAATTTTATTCTCAAGTAATTAATTAATATTTAATTTTTCAATAATTTGTACTATTTAAAAACTACATAAAATATGTTAAAAAATTAGAATTTAAAGTCAGTTCAAGGGGTTCAACTAGCTTTAAAATTAAAATTGGTTCACGCTTTGAACCGACTTTAAACTTAAAGTCAGTTCAACCTGTGAACCAATTTTAAGTCAATTTGGTCAACTTTTAAGTTGGTTAATAATTGACTTAAAAGCTTGAATTTGTAGTAGTGTATCCATAGTATAATTTTCATAATGGGTGGTACCGGAGCACTTTATAAAACGTTTTGAACATACATACCCGAAAATGGCATTTTATTGCATCTATAATGCAATTTTCATGATGAGTGGTATAGGAGCATTTTTTTTATTTTTTTGCACATATACCCAAAATTTGGATTTTGTTTCATCTATAGTGCAATTTTCATGATGGGTGGTAACATAACACTTTTGTAACTTTTTCGCACATATAACCGAAAATGAAATTTTGTTGCATCCATATTACAATTTTTGTGATGGGTGTTACTTGAATACTTTTTGGAATTTTTCCTCACATATACCTAAATGTGGCATTTTGTTGCATTGTAATGCAAATTTCATAACTGGTGGCACCGGAGTACTTTTTGCTAAATTTTCGAACATATACATGAAAATGGAATTTTGTTGCATCCATAATGCAATTTTCATGACAAGTGATATCGAAGTACTTTTCGCAACTTTTTCGTACATATACCAAAAATGAGATTTTGTTGCAACCCTTTTTTAAAAAATAGGCATTTAAGTCCTCTTTTTTTATTAAATAAAAGGAAACATTACATGGGTAATATTCGAACTTGGGTCTATGGTAGTAAGGGTGGGGAATCATACCACTAGGATTACAGACCAATCCTAATAATAATTAAAAAAAGTGATTGTATGATCGCATCCACCGCAAGTCGAACTCGAGAAAATTTTTATACGTAGAAATAAGTATTTGGAGAAAGGCCCTAATATTAGAAAGGGATGGTGTGTTTAGAAACGACCCACTGAGCATTATTAGATTATGGGTAGTACTAACTTGTAATCCTTACACTATAAAGAGCGCAAGAAACTTGTTGCCCTGTGAAGCTACCTTATCATGGGTTTCTCCATTCTAGGGACAATGACACCCATCATGGCTCTCTCCATTCTAAGGACAATGACACCCAAATAATTTGCTCTAGTGTTAGGGCCTAACTCTTTGCTTGCAATGGAGAGGCTAGTATAAACCTACCAACAAGACCCAACCTAAAGGTCCAATTCAATGTTACATCACTTATTAAACCTCATTTGGGTTACAAGACTACACTGCTTGGCTCGGCTAAAAGGGTGCATAACACTTTTTGTAACCTTTTTACACATATACCCAAAAAATTTCATTTTGTTGCAACCGTATTTCAATTTTCATGATGGATGGTGTCGAAACACTTTTTGTAACTTTTTTCACACATATACATGGAAATGGGATTTTATTGCATCCGAAGTGCAATTTTCATGACAGGTGGTCTAGGAGCACTTTTTGAACCTTTTTTGCACATGTACCTAAAAATGGAATTTGGTTTCATTCGTAGTGATTTCATGACGAGTGGTACAAGAGCACTTTTTGTATTTTTTTTGTTACTAGACCACTTTTTTTCACTTTTTTCATACATATAGCCAAAATTGGAATTTTGTTGGATATGTAGAAATGTTTTTATGACAGGTAGTAAAGGAGCACATTTAGCAAATTCTTTGTACATATATCCAAAAATTATATTTTCTTGCATCCGTAATGCAATTTTCATGACAAGTGATATGGGAGCCTTTTTCACAACTTTTTACACATACCCAAATATGGCATTTTGTTTCATCTATATTACAATTTTCATGAAAATGGTACTAGAGCACTTTTTGCAGCTTTTTCAAAAATATTTTCGAAATTGGAATTTTTTTTCTTCTATTGTTTAATTTTAATAATGGGTGGTATCAAAGCACTTTTACAACTTTTTTACACATATAACCAAAAATGGCATTTTGCATCATCCATATTTACATTTTCATAAAGGATGTTACTCTAACACTTTTTGAACATAAAACAAATATACCCAAAAATGATATTTTGTTGCATTTGTAGTTTAATATTCATGAGAGGTTATATTGAGACACTTTTTGACTTTTTAACACATATACCCAAAAATTGTATTTTGTCGCATTCATAATGCAATTTTCTTAACAAGTTGGTACCGAAACACTTTTTTCAAGTGCTCTCCAAATATAACAAAAATTGGAATTTAGTTTGATCCTTAGTGCAATTTGAATGATGAGTGATACCAGAGCACTTTTTGCAACTTTATATATAAATACCCAAAAATGGCATTTTGTTGGATCAATAGGAAAATTTCACGACGGGCGATATAGAAGCACCTTTTGCAACTTTTTTGCATGTATATAAAAAGATGTTATTTCGATGTATTTCCATTGCAATTTTCATGATTGGCGATCTGGAACATTTTTTACAATTGTTTTGCACATATACCTAAAAATGGCTTTTGATTGCATCTGTAATGCAACTTTCATGATAAGTAGTATCAGAGCACTTTTTGCAACTTTTTCACACACATACCCAAAAATTGTATCTTGTTGCATCCATATTGTTATTTTCATGATGGATAATACTGGAATACTTTATGCAACTTTTTCACACATACATGGAAATGAAATTTTATTGAGCCATAGTACAAATTTCATGAGGGGTGGCACCAAAGCACTTTTTCGCACATATATCCAAAAATAACATTTTGTTGCATCTATCTTTTGCAATTTTTTTGCATATATACCAAAAAAGGCATTTTGTTGCATTCATAGTGCAATTATCATACCGAGTGGTACAAAATCAATTTTTTCTACTTTTTTTGAAACAAATGAATGACAAAAATCAACTAGTACACCAAGATATCCCATCAAAATGAAAAGTACCTTTTAGCACCTTCCTCATCTTTCCATCATCCATAAATATTATTAAATAATAAAAGAAATGAATACAATGTAATACATCAACATGACCTATAAAAAGGTATGCCAACTATATCAAAAATAATAAAATGGCATGTGGATGATTGTACATCCTACCACCAAGTCACAGAACAAAAGCTAAGAGATCTAGAAGCCAAGCTATTTGTTGCTAAACTACCCTCTTGATAAATATGGAAATAGTGGAACTCCACATGAGCAATCCGAGATTTAGAAAGCCAATGCCAAGGCACCAAATGAAATCTAGTATGAAATAAATTCACCACATATGTTGAGTCAAACTCCTAACAAATCTTCTTCATGTTTGTCTAAATATCTTAACCCATAAATAGCCACACAATAACATCCCTTCACAAAAGCTTTGTAGATTCAAAAAATCCATACATAACCAAAAAGACCAGGTGCCCCAAAAGTAACGCTATTAGTGTTAAATGTTTAACCAACCTATAAGAGGAGGGCATCAATTAACCTTAACCTCCATTAGGGCTCATGGTGGGACACTATGACCCTAGAAGTAACAAAGTAACTATAAGTCATTCAAAGTATTTCTTATAGCACCCTTTTAGAACAACCTCAATTCTCTAATAAAATGCCAAATAGTAGTGAAAGAGGAAAGTAAAGGAACCGTAATCCCATCATAACAAAAATTATTCCTTGTGGTCCAGATAATCTAAATAATTGCAACAATGCTTCTTTCCATAAATTGCAAGTTTGAGGTCCAAAATTTCTATCCATTGCATCCCTTCATAACTCCAAAAGTGACATATTTGTTCAAGACAAACCCAAAAAAAAAAGAGAAAATGATGTTCTAGAGAGCACTAGCAAAAGGAAATCTTAAGAAAAGAGGTGAGATCATCTTCTTTGAACTGCCATAAATAAAGCAATGTGAAGGGAAGGAATGAACCTACTTCTAGATATTGCAATCTATAGGAACATTCCTTTGAATGGCTCTTCCAAATAACAAAGAGTGTGAAGGGGGAATAAAAGGCATCCATATTTCCTTACTTCAACTCTGAACTTTCCCCACTAGTCTCAAAGAATGATATGCAACATGAGTGGAGACATCCCCTCTGACTAAATAGAACCATACCTGAGTGTCTCTTATACCTACTACAACAAAGTTAATACCCATGGATAAATCTTGGTAAGATTCAACATACGCCTGCAGTAAATGCCATCTATTCGCTGTCTAAAAGTGACAAACCAAAGCATTAAAAGGTATATCAATTTGAATAAAAAAAAATCTCTTTATAAGATGTGAACACATCCAGTTATCAGTCCAAAAATGAACTTAAGAATCCCTAACCATCACCATCCAACTAGAATTTACAATCAACACTAAAAAATGAGTCCTTAAACTAGATCAAATAGATGAGCTAACATGATACCCTCTAAAATATAATTCCTATTGTAGTATCTCCTTCATAAGTGAAACATGGTTTGAGAGTTGCTAGTAATCAAATGTGAAGAAAAACTTCATAACATGGTTTCATTTAGAGTTTTCAAATCTCTTAACATAAGACCCTCTTTTGTAAGAGTACGATAACAATACATCCAGAAAACTTGAACCAATCTTACTTTGTCTACCTTACTAGTCTAGAAAAAGTTCTGAATGACATTAGTAATATCATTAAGGACACTTTTGGCCATCTATAAATCTAAAAAGAGTTCAAGAATATAGTTTAGAAATTTGATGCAATCAATCAGCAATGACTGGATAGTGACAAAGATAACCCCTATTATGAGTCCAACCTAATTTTAACACAGTCTTCCAAACCCTAGAACCAATAATAATGTGGGGAACCCAGAAAAGGAGTCACCCTAGATAACCCATAAAACCACCACCCAAGCATATACTTGAAAAGCCCTTGAAGAGATTGAATTCTACTTCTTGACACCCATTTTCCAAAATAGGTGATTGATTTTTCAAAATTAACCATATGACCCGATAAATGACCAAAAAAATGGAGAGCTTTAGAACGATTCCTGATATTTTATGCACTAGACCTTGCAAAAATAAGCAAATCATCTACATAAAGAAAATGGGTAGGTACTATAATACCATAAGGTGGAGAGATACAGGTAAGTCATCCATCCTCAACCATGATAAAGAGATACCTACTAAAGAAATCCTCTACAATGCAAAAAAAGCAATGGTAATAAAGGATCACTTTGTGGCACCCCTCTAAAATAAGGAAAATAACCTTTAAGGGAGCCATTATTCACTCATAGGACTTTTTCATGCAATCCCTAATACTACATACCATAATGAAACCAAACAAATTTGGAGAGAGAATATGAGAGCAGATCTCCCTAAGATGAGTAACTATTGTTCTTGTGATAATTGTAAACATGAAATTATCAAGGGTAATGGGCATGTATTGGTCAACACAAAATGCATGATCAACCATAGGCATCAAGATAACAAAATTAGAATTGAGCCCATGATGCATTCTTCTAGAAGGAAAATAATCCCGGATGGCCATAATGAAATTAGAACTGAAAATATCCCAACAGTGTTGGAAAATACAATAAATGTAGTTGTCTAGTTTAGGAGCACTCAAAGGATCCATATCAAAGAATGCAGGGGATCTATATCAAACACCATGGCTTTAATATCTTTTCCAATAGGGACCTTTCTCAAAGAAACATTATCCTAATGCGAAACTAAATTTAGCACTATTGAATCAATAATCGAGAAATTAGAAGGATCCATTCCTACCATTTTTAAAAATAACCCTTCATATTATCCCACAATATGACTTGCAATGTCATCTAGGTTATGAAAAAGATCACCATCAATCTCCATATGGGACAAAGGCATTTAAGCCTTTAAACAATGAAGTATAGAATGATAAAAAGAAGTATTCCTATTACCATCCTTAAGCCATTTTAACGTGACATTCTCTTTGAGTAAGGTGTCTTATTGATTTAGAAGCCTATCAAGATCAACATGGGAATCAAACTCAAGATTAAAGATGTCCTCAAGGAAACACTCATCATTATATATTTTTTGAATATCTACCAACCTAGACTTGGCTAGTTTGATATTCCAATCTAGATTACCAAAAAATTCCCTATTCCAGGCTTTTAAAGAAAGTTTAAATTTTTTAGTTTTCCAATAACCACTCCTATAGGACTAGAGTAAATTGGAGTTGACCAAACAGAGTGGACCAAGTCTATAAAACCTAGATGATCTATCCACAAACCATGAAACCAAAAAGGGTAAGAACTCTCAAGCCTAGAAGTATTAGCATGAAGAAATAAAGGGTGATGATCTAAATTATGCCATGGAAGAGTACAATAAGAAACTTGAGTCAGAGCATCTACAAAGGAGCCCGTGCACAAACCTCGATCAAGATAAGAGTAGGCTTGAAAAATGCCACCTTTAAAGAATGTGAAGAAAGAACCTTATACATCAATATCAACTAAATCACAGTATGATATAGTAGCATTAAATTCTTGGATGGAAGTATCTAGAAGCCTCATGGGCTCCCAAAATAGCATTATAAACACCGATTACCAACCAAGAGGGGTATAGATTTGATTAAACCATCAAAGAATCCCAAAGAACCCTTCTTTTAATATAAGTGCCACTTTCATACACAAAAGTAAGTAAATTAGTAGTTATGTTCTCAATGTATTTAATACTAATATGTTGATGATCCTGAAGCAAAATAGAAGTAGAAATTGGCACAGAGGGTGAAAGAAAAAGCCAAATTTTAGGATTGGAAGGAATATTGTCACAAATAAAAGTGTATCCAAGAGAATGCCAAGAAGACTATCAAGAGTCTTGAGATTAGTTTTGGGTTTAGCTAAGAAAATATAATTAAGCTTTTCTATGCTACAAAATTTTTGTAAGGCATTTTGTTTATCCCTATTGTCAACAACCCTATAATTCCAATATAATACAATCATGATGAAACATAGATGGGGCCACCATTACTAGGTGTAGCATATGCAAAAGAGGATTTGGAGCTATTTGGCCTTTCTTTTCAACTAGTAACCTTGTGCCATTGCTCTTTATTATTGTCCCAAATCATTCTCCAAATTGTGTGAATTCTTAAGCCTGATCAATCTCTGATGGAGTTCTAACATGGCTAAGGTTGTTAAGGCGAAAAGGGAAGAGAATTGTGGGAAAAACATTTCTAACATCAATGGTATTAACTGAGATAATGCTATTCGATGAGGCAAGGACTAAAGTAGTAAGAGTAAAATTATGAACCATATCATGGGAGGTCGTAGTAGATGCGGTAGATAAGCTTACAAAATCTATAGAAACCTCAGCAGTAAATCTATTTATATCTATTGAGGGGGTAACATTGACCATTATAGAATTAATAGGCACCACGGGCCTAGAATTAACAAGATAGAGTGGGCAAACACTGGGTGCATTAGTAGGAATATTAATGAAAACACTAGAAGAAGCAGCCAACAATGTTATAACATTAGGATCCATAGGCTCAAAAGAATTAAGAGCAGTAAAATCATTGCTAGTTAGGACTTTAGTAGGAGCAGTAGTTACTTTAGGTCGGTATAATTGTTATGGGCAAGTTTGCAGTGCAACCTTGGCAAGGGAGATGCTTTTAAAAGTCTCACCAACAGGATGCCCTACCGAAGAACAAATTGTTCAAAAATCGTGAACATTCTTATAAAACAAATCAAAAGAATATTTAGAGTACCAACTTCAACCATTATTTGCTCATCAAGTTTTCAACAAGGTCTATGTCAAGTAGAACTCTAGCATACTTTCCTATTTCTTCATTTAGAGTGGAATTATCAATCTTTAATGGTACAACAATAGCATAAGAAATGTGAGCGAGAATTTTCTTATCCCAAAATTCCCATGCTAAATTGTAGAAGTGAACCCACACTTGTACATCTATGGAGTAATCTAAAAAACACCCGGCTTTAAATTAATGGGGACATTGATCCATACCCTTTCTTTGTCCCTTCAAGTATGAAGCAACATATGATAATATCCACGACCTAGATAAATGAGTTTCCTATTAGTAGGAAACTTCCAAATTGTAGTCAAATGTGACTTTAAGTCACCTTAATTCCATGGCTTACCACCCTTAGAGAGGATTAGTCGACCAATCAAAGAAAATTTGCATAAATAAAGGCAATATTGGTAAATATTAATCCACAATAATATAGGTATGATTGGAAATGCTTTAAATGGCTCTATAAGAATATTAGTTACAGAATCTGATGTTACTTCAGCACAACTCGTCTTAGGATTATTGGACTTAAAAGGGCTAGCATGTCCAAAGTGACTGTGGGTTTAGGATCAAGTTTTTCCATGGGTTGTCAAACCACAACCATTTAAATGAAAAATTCGAAGTGGCTACTGGAAAAAGGAAAGGTAGCCACGAAAATCTGTTCCTTTCCAATCCTTGATTTAAATAGCCAAGGCAACCAAGTAATGTGAAATTCAAAATTCAAAAACTTACCAAAACTAAAATGAAATTCCCACAACTAGTAAAGTGCAACAACTCAGCAAAATAAACCCAAATGCAGCTGGAAATTAATTGCAAGGGATGGGTTGTAGGAATGATGTGGTGGGATAGAAATATTTATAGTGGCTACTTCTAAAGGGAAAAAAATGCAATACAAAAGCTGTAACTTTTCACCAATAAAACTAAAGAGAAAAAAAGGCTTGGTGATTCAAAATGGTAAAGATCAATACACAACCCACAACCTCTGATGATGCAACCAAGTGAAAAAAATTATAAACTTGTATGAAACTATGATGAATCAGATTTGGACAAATAAAAAAAATAGATCATAGCTTTGGTAATTTGAAGGTTGGTAGTTGGAGGCGATGGTAAGTGGGGTGGAGAAAGGCCAAGAAAATTATCAGAATATTAAAGGCATGGTGTAAAAGGATGAAAAAGAAATTCTAGAGAGAAGGTAGAGAGAATTATAGAGAGGATCATTGAAACCCCAAAATGACATTTTATTACATCCATAGAGCAATTTTTGTGATGGGTGGTAAATGATCACTTTTTGTAACTTTCACACATATACTCAAAAATGGCATTTTATTGCATCCATATTGCAATTTTCATTATGGACATTACTCGAAATTTTTTTAAGCTTTTTGACACATATACTTGGAAATGGCATTTTATTGCATCCATAGTGAAAATTTCATGATAAGTGGTACCAAATGAATTTTTGCAATTTTTTGAAAATATACTTGAAAATTGGAATTTTGTTGGATCCATAGTGCAATTTTCATGATGGATGATACCAGAGAACTTTTAGCCACTTTTTTTTTGCATATATACTAGAAAATGATATTTTGTTGGATCCATAAGGTAGTTTTCAAAACGGGTGGTACCAGAGCACTTTTAGCAACTCTTTCGAACATTCTTGAAAATTACATTTTGTTTCATCCGTAGAGCAATTTTCATGACATGTGGTATGAGATCACTTTTTGTAACTTTTTTGCAGATATACCTGAAAATGAAATTTTGTTCGATCAATAATGAAATTTTCATGATAGGTGATACCAAAGGTCTTTTTGTATCTTTTCCACAAGTATATCCAAAAATGGAATTTATTGCATCCTTATTAGAATTTTAATGTCATGTTCTATTGGAGTAATTTTTATAATTATTTTGTACATATACATGAAAATGAAATTTTGTTGCATTTCTAATGCAATTTTCATAATGGATTGTATCATAACACTTTTTACAACTTTTTTATACATATATCTCAAAATAGCATTTCGTTGCATCCATATTGTAATTTTCATGACCGATAATTATGCGGATCAAGAAGCACCACCAAAGATTACATGGTACTTACCAAGCTGGTCAATTAATTAAAAATAACTCAATGGGCCACAGAGCAAGCATAGGCATAATTACAAGTTAATTGGAATACTTGGACATAAAGTAAAATAAATGACCAACTAAATTCCAAAATAGGAAAGTTTCATTAAGCATTTGTTTGTATATTATTTATATAATTTCTATCCAATATCCAATTGAGGTGAAACAAATTGTGTTACACAAATCACTCAATAGACTACAATATTTACAGAGATATCATTTTTGTAATTCGAAAGTTTACTAGGTCAAAAATAGCTTTCAATCAATGCCAAGGAATCTACCAAATAATTACTTTTCTTAGTTTCATAATTTATTTGGTAGGTCTAATATTTACTTTATTTATAGGATTTGATATTCAATTTCTAGCCTTAAATTTTAAAGTTTTTTATTTATTTATGTTTTACTAGCTAGTGTTTTAAAGTCTATAAATACTTATGTAAGGTTTTCATTGAAATAAACAAACTTTCAATATAATTTTAATGAGGATTTTCTCTTTTGATCCTTTGAGAACTTTATCTGAACTTATCAAGAATAATCTTGTAGCATTCAAAACTTGACTTGTCAATCACATCTCGCTATGTTCTTAAGTGCAGCATCTAAAATACCATTCTTTGATACCAAGGTTCTTATCACGTTATAGATAGTGGGTAGTGATGAATATCTTTACAACCTGATTTAAAACATTCCTAGTAAAGATCTTAACATTAATCTTTGGGTCTCACTTCTTTAGGTAATGCTCTAAGTCATGTTGATCTATCCCTTTATTTTTGTTTCTTGTGTCGATTTTCGTTTCATTTTCTTATTTTCTTGATAGTCTAATTTTCCAAACACAAAAAATAGAATTATGCTATTGTTATTAAAAGAGAGAATTATTAAACTTGCTATCCAAGTTTTTGGTTGTTCATTACAAAAGAATAATGATTTTTTCGCCATCATATGACACTCTCCTATCAAACTGTCACAGTTTTCCAAGCAATATATGAGCAGCATACATCGGTGTCACATCACAAAGATTCTCCTCTTCATACTTTTCAATTGAAAAAGGAACCCAAACTTATTTATTAACCTCCACTTCTCCACAATCATTCAGCCATTATAGATAGTATGGTTTGGGGTACTTCTGTCACTTCAAATTCAGTTTTTCTACCAAAAAAGTACTAGCAACATTAGTACAACTCCCACTATCAATGATCAACTTACATACCTTATCCTTCATATGGAATGTTGTGTGGAAAATATGATCAAGTTGCTCCTCATATCTTTCATTCTTAGGCTATATATTTAGGGCTCTTTTACTGACAAGTAAATCTCCATGTACATGTTCTTCCACTTCAACATAAAAAAAACTACTTCAATGGTGGTATCTATTCATCATATGAACTGGAACTTTCGATTTCTCCATTTTTTTTAAATCATGATCTTTTTTGTTCCATTTACAGCTTGTTATCTCCTCCACATTGGAATCATCATCTTCTTCATCAAACTCATGTCTTTATGTTTATGTCTTCTTCTATATAATTTGTAATCAAAAGGGAATTATAAATCATCCAACCTTGCATTCAGCCTCTTAAATTGGTCATAAAAAGTCTTGAGGAAGAATTTCAAGTTGATCTCTGGTAGTCCTTCTACTTTCTTACCCATGTTTTCAATCTGTAAAATAAAAAGAAAGAAAAGGTGGTGTTCCTCACACACTACCTAGCATGTTTGCTCTCAAATCAAATTGTTGTCACTCCTTTTTCACACGATTTTGGCCCTTTTTTTTACTTCTCTTACCTTTTAACACTCAAATCTAAAATTATCCTCCTTTTTTATTCTAAACAAAATCAAAGAATTCAACTAATCTCAAGAAACAACCAGTTTATTGGTGATAATCTCAAAAATTAGAATTTTATAGTATTAATCCAAATAGGATTCTAAAGAACAAAGAAAGAATCTTTTCAAGATCTTGAAAACTTGAAAATTAGAATTTTAAAAACTTAATTGCAAAAGATGACAAGAAGAAAGTCCAAATAGGACTCTAAAGAAAGAATCTTGACCAACATATAATTCCTTTTTTTTAAATCAGACTTGGATTGCAAGTTTCATAATTCTCTAGAATAAAATAGATGAAACTAGAGTAAAACCAACTTCAACAAGAACAAGAATTACATTTTTGAACAACCTACTACTTTGCTCTCCTTTTCTTCTTCTTCATTTTTTTTATTTTGTTTTTTTTTACTATTGTTGCTACTATGAATAGAAAATTCAAAAAAACATTTGAAAACCTAATGAACAAAAAACCGACAATAACGTAAAATGATGCAAATGATGAATTTTGGGGTCAAAAAGGCACGCAATGGAGACAAATCACAATGTTATAATAGTCATTCTGATACTTGAGTCAAAAGTTAAGACTGTTTAAAGTTACAACTCCGATTTATCAATTGTTTTTGAAGCTGAACAACAACCCTCTTTTTTTTCTTCTCTTTTTTTTAAGGACAAAGATGGATTCAACACATAATTAAAGAAAAATAAAATAAGGAATAAGAAAAAGATACAAATAATTTAAAGAGAATTTTGAAACGAAATCCAAAGACGAAAATAACGATAATGAAATTGAAAGAAAACACAAGACTAGAAATTATTTATTTAATTTTTTTTTTGAAATCAAGAGCTCAAAGAAAACTATAAATCCAAAGATGGAAAGCAACGAAAACAAAATTGAAAGAAAACACAAGAACTATGAAAGGACATATTTTTTTGTAATCAAGAACTCAAATAAAGATAGATATTGATAGATAACCTATTTTCAACAACCAAAGCTTTGATACCAAATGATCTAACCCTCTAGGTGAATAACCCTAGGAACCCAAGAACTCAAAGAAATATGAATGATTGAATTTCTAAGAATGTGTTGAATATGATTAGATTAGAACCCTTAGGAAAAAAGTCATTAAAACGCCAATCTTGAGATGCAACAAAAGATTATCACTCCCTTTGATAAGTCAAATTCAAGCATTCAATCAAGAACACAAGAAGGAAAAGCAAACTTTTCTAAAATATACTTTTCATTAATGATATTTATTGTTGCCTTTAAATTACATAGCTCTTCTTCTTTATAAGCAAGAAACCCTAATAGAAAAAACCCTAGATGAAATGGGCCAAATGGACTTATTTAGTTGTGGATTGTGCCTAATCCATCCTCAAAAATAAAAATACTAAAAAACTTATGATAAATAAGGCATAAAAAGCCCACAATTCACTAAAACAAAAATTTCTAAACATAAAAGGCCCAAAATTAACTAAACAAAAAAAATCTTAGTAAATTGTTCCTTACATCCAATTTGATATTCCGAATGTATCCCTTGTGTAAGACCTTGAGAATATTTGTAGGATCTTGAGAATATTAGTCAACACTTGGGAACATCAACTTGATCAGCACCTCGATCACCATTATTCCTCTCCTCTTTGAAAAGATTTATCCTAGAATCCTAGCTTTGTAAACTGATCGATTTGGTATTGCAAATTTAGGTATGAAGTCTAATTGATGTTACATGCCTCACAAATGATGTAATCAATGGAGAATCTCTTCAAGAGATAGGCCCTCAAAGTCCTACAATAAAGACATAACAACACAAGGCAAAGGTAAATTAAGATCGTTACTTGAACTAGCACTTTCAATGATGACATTTCATCGTCACTTAATCTAGCAGTTTTGATTTCTCCTTTATCCCGTACTACCATAACCCTTTCATTTAGGCATTCAAAAGAAATATGTCTGAGTCCTTGGCACCTAACACACTTAATATCATGTGACTTAGTAAGAGTTTTAGTTTTGAGTTTACCTTTTGGAACAACAACCGAATTTTTTAACTTTGCTTCACCTTTTGTTCTAAAGGCAGTTTTGTTGTCCTTCCAATTTGATTTCCAAAGAGAACTAGAGGATGAACTAGATCTGAACCTTTTGGACTTAATTTTCTTCTCCAATTTAATGGCTTTGTGTAATAATATTTCCATCTCTACATAATTTTGTAATTCAACCACATCAGCAATTTCCTTATTTAATCCGGCAATGAATTTAGCCATTGTTGCTTCTCTATCTTTCTCTATGTTTGCTCTAATCATGGCGATTTCCATCTTCTTATAATAATCCTCTAAATTCATGGAATCTTGAACCAACCCCTGCAAATTTCTATATAAGTCTCTATAGTAATGGCTAGGTATGAACCTCTTACACATCACAAATTTCATCTCTTCCCATGACCGAATAAGTCTCTCACCATTCCTTCGCCTATTGACCACCAATTGATCCCACCATATACCAGCATAATCTTTAAATTCTATCGTTGCTAACTTTACTTTCTTCTCTTCGAATTAATTATGAAAATCAAATACATGCTCAACCTTTCTTTCTCAGTCCAAATATAACTAAAGATCATTCTTTACTTAAAAAGGTAGAATTTCCATCTTTATACTACCTATATTGGTATCTTCTTTGGAGTTAGTCTTTTTTCCCCATTTATAACTTATTATATCCTCCACCTCTATTTATGGTCAACAACTTGATCTCACCAAAAATATGTATGGACATTCAAAAGAGATATTCAGATTTGCTTGAAAACTTTAATGTAAATCATGAAAGATTGAAGAAGCAAATTATAGTCCTTGAGAGTACGAAGTAATATATGGCCTATTCACTTACCGAAAAGGATGCTAAAATTGATCAATTGAATGTGAAAGTTGGAATTCTGAAAAAAAATAAACTTATCTTGAATCATTTCTTAAAGAAAAATAAGATTTGATTATTGCCTTAAAGGAAAAACTCATAGTTAGTGAGAAGGAACTGGCTTACTCCACCCCTAGCTTGAACAAAATGATGACTAGCTCTAAGAACCTAAATGAAATCCTCAACAACACAAAGATTTTTAGGGATAAGCATGGTATTGGTTATAGTGTAGAGGTTTCAACCCTTAAGGTGCATTCTACTAAGTTTGTTAAAGCCTTCGATCAAGATCCAAAGTTGAAATATGGATCCAAAGTTGAAATATGGTACCACTAACCTGAAAGGTAAGTCAGTTGTGTCTTCTTAGCCAAATTCCTCTAGCAAGGTGAATTCTTCACCTAACACTAGCACTTTCCGTCGCTCTAGTGGTGGTCTATTACCTCAACCTACTATTATTCCTAAATGTCACCACTATGGTAAAGTCAGGAATTTGATACCATATTGCAAAAAATTAGATACTCATCCTCATGTGAAAGTTAATGTGAGCACTTCTTGCTTCTCTCCTCTATGTACTACCACTCGGAATCAGGAACCTAAATATGGCGCACTTCTTCCTTATCTATATGGCACTACTGGCCACCTTGCTAGGAAGTGCTCTAGATATGTGAGAAGTACTACACGAAGTTCTTGATAAGCAGAATCGGAATTTCCAAAAACTTTGATGCCATCCCCGCAACGGAGTCAACCCAGCAACGGCGCCAAAAACTTGATAAACGAAAACCGGCATCGCCGATTCTACCAATACTTTGGTTTTATATTTATAAAACTCTCGCAAGTGCACAAATCATTTCGTAGAAAATGATAAGTATACTCCCAAGGTCGATCTAAGGAAGGAATGTATGTGGTTATTAATTTATTATTCAAACTTTTAAAAACGAAATTAAATCCTAAACATCCTGTCACGATATTTTGGGGTTTTTGTGTTTTTAATCTAATTACAGAAAATTAAACATAAATTCAATAAACATTCATGCAAATTTTATCTTTTATAAATAGTGGAGTATTTATGGATATAATAACTAAGTTAATTATGCTTGCTCGTATTATTTAGGTTATTAAAGATATGAATTGATATTTATTGATTCTCCCTTTTTTGTATGAATACCACCTTTGGTGGGGTTAGTTATTCTTTGTTAACTAAACAAATCAATTAACACCTATGGGTGGGATTGATAACTAATTTGGTTAATTAAATTAATTCCTTTTTTCTAAGAGATTGAAAATGAACCATTTAAATGCCACCTTTGGTGGGGTTAGACAGTTTAAACTTTATTCAAGGTGTCCAAATTAAACCTAAGAATTTAGTTATCTGAGTACTAACTTTCAAGTTTTAAAACCACTATTGAAAATATGTTGTCAATACATTTTCATATAATAATTCTTATAAAAACTTTTGAAATAGAGCTTCACTCTAAACCAGACCGGATAACTAAACCTAAAAATCTAATTTTCAAATTTAAGTTTGTAATGAAAAATAATATATTTCTCTCTAACATTCTTAATATAAAATCTTGAATAAAAATAAAATCAATTCATTTTAGAGAGTTTTACCTATTTAATATTTATGCAACGATAACAACGTTATTATTATATCATGTTTACAAATAGGTAGCACAGTTAAATTTAATCACAGACAAATTAAATATAACATGTAAGAATAAAGCATAAAAAATAACTACAAAGAAAATAAAATCCTTAAAGTACTTCGATGCCATTCCCGTTGCTAGAAAACCTCCAAACGGAATTTGCACTCTCATTTATTGAATCAAAAAGCTAATAAATTACAAAAGCATAACTAGTTCTTCCCAAAGAGTGAAGAACTCTAAAACATCATAAACTAGCTAAAACATAAGAAAAACTAAAAAAAACCTAAAAAATAATAAATGGAGAGAAATAAAGAAGAGAGAAGTGTGTTTTGAGGTGTGTTTTTGAAGTGAAGGGAAGGGGGTATTTATAGGTGAGGATGGAGAGAAAAAATGAGTAAAGAAATGTTAAAAAAATGTTAAAAAAATGTAAATACATATAATGGAAATGCTGAGGTCATTAATAGCGTCAATGGCGTCATGTAAGCGTTTGCAGTGAAAAATGGGCAGAAAGCAGTGAAGTGTAGCGCGCGTATCTTGTGGATGAACAGGTACCCGTAGCGTGCGGAGATAAATTTGCTCGGTAGCGATTTTCTCATTTTTGACATTTTTTACCTTTTCGACCCATTTTGTCAATTTTTCCATATTTGTTGACCTTGCCCCATTTATTTAGTAATATAATTGTGATGTATTGCTTCTAGTACTCCTCTTTGAGTCTTTAAGTTACGTTTTTAAGCGAAAATACCTGAAAAACAATAAAAATACCCGTGATTCCCAAAAATACAATTTTATATAAATATATGATAAAACATATAAATATATATATTTTTAATAAATTAATGAGCATAAAATCATGGTAATTTTAGTGCTTTTTGAGCCTTCATCACAACCCAAACCCGAACTCTTGCTAATCCACGAGCAAGAGAAGTGATAAAAACTAAAAATTAAACTATCCTAAATCACTTCCGCGGATTGACACGGTTGCATTTAGCCTATCTGACAAGCCTTTAAACCCACTAGGTTGCCTAGTGGACGAGTTTGAGTCTCGTGAGGGTTTCGGTAATGATACCTGAGCATTGAACTAAATGTAAAAACAAAAGAAACAAATAAAAACAAACAACTTAAAAAGTAAATTTACAACAAAATCAAAATTTAATTTTTAAGAATAAGAGTAAACAACATATCACAAAAATGTGTCATACTTTTTAATCTCCTTTAAGATCATAATTAAAATCTCAAGCATAAGTTATTTTAATCTCTTTAAACAATCATTATTTATTATAATAATTAGTCAAAAATCATTTTCATATTTCATGTCAAAAATGTATCAATTTAATTTCACCCAATTTCGGTGTCATGAATGAGAATCGCTTCGACTCTATTCCTCGCAAGTCAATACTCTCGAAACACTTGAATCCTATGGGTTCAAACATAAATACTAATTTATATGCGAAAAGAGTTGATGTATAGAAATGAACTAATATGTTCACGTATGTATAAAGAATAAAGGCTCAAAGTGTTATTTTAACATTGATCTCATGAAAGGAATCAAATGTATAAATTATAAAGATATCATATATAAAAATTATTTTCATGCATAAATCAAAATCATTAAGAAAGAATTTCAAGATATATACCTTTTATAAATGAAGGAGAGTGCAAATGACTTTTTAGAGGAATTATTTCCTATATCTTTCTTTTGTAATTAACTTTTACTCCATGACTTTGTAGGCAATGTGGGTTATAGTATGTAGATTATACTATATATTCTTTATCTCTCTATTTTTTTAGAAGATATTTCTCAATATATGTATTTTAAAGAGTCAACCTATGTCTGATTGTACATTTTTTTTTGAATTTTGGTGAGTGGTTAATTTTGTGGCTTTTCTGTTTGATCTTGGTTTAGGTAACCCCAGATATGTCTTTTTTTTGTAGCAGTCATGCATGAACGAGATATAAGCATATACTATCAATTTCTACTCAAATCATTTAATCGAAGCAATAATAATAAAAAATATATGATACTCTATTAAGATGAGAAAAAAATTCATACATTCAATGCTAATACCGGTAGAGATCATCTAAAAATTTGAAGAAATAAGAAATGTGTTTGGAGTAGAAAAAAATATATATTTCACTCTGAATAAAGGAAATTAGGCTCAAATTATATCTCACAAAGGTAGTCTCCACTAAAAAAAATTCATAAACACCGATTTTGGGTTTAATATAATTTCTACATCTTATCAAGAAATACTAGTTATGACAAAAACTAACTAATTATCAAAAAATAATTACAAAATATTTCATGATATGTTTTCACAAATTAATCTAACAGTACAAAAGACTTAACTATTTACTTAATTTGATTTAAAGAAATGATAAATTTTTGTGAAAAAGTTTTTTTTTATTCCAAAAATTACTAAATCACACAAAATAGAAATAAAACCAAACACACAAAAAATGAAAAAGTATATTTTTTTATTTTTAAATTGTTAAAACTTTTTTTTTAATTAGCATGGTAACTTTTCACCAGCGCCAACCTAGAACTTACATTGTCCTCAATGTAACAAGCGTAAATTAAAGATAAAGAGAAAAGAGAAGAAAAGATTACCTATTTCTTGAGAAAGTGCAAGTAGTAATGGAAAATGCGGTACATGTCATATTCATCATTAAAGTGTATACAGACGGTCCTGTTGTGAACTTAACATCTCGACAAATATTTTTAGTTTTAACAATTTAAAAATTATTCATATGTAATTAAAATGAAATAAACAATAAAATTAAGTAAATAAAACAAATAAAAAGAAAATTACCTAAAATGATGGGTTGCCTCCCGTCCGGTAGCTTAGTTGCGTCTTAGCAAGGCGTAACTTGGGGATTGCATTTTAAGTAAACTCAATGTCCCCTCATCATTGAGTCAATCAAACCTTCATGTAAGACAAGGTTGTCTACCTATACTTTTTCAGTCATGCCCTATTGATTTTCAAATTTCTTTTTGTACTTAAAACTAGAGGCATACTTTGAGTTTTACATAACCCACATCTAGGTACAAATCAAATAATTAAGTCATTAAAACACAATTGTACCTAGATCAAACAAAGTAACTAAGTCCTTAGATTGTAATTAAAACTTTAAAATTTTGGAGATAGTTCAGAAATTTTTGTTTTTGTTTTTTTTTTAAGAAAAAAAAAATTAAAAAAATTAAAAAAAAATAAAAGAAAAATTTTAAAAAAAATAACATAATCAGTATTAACCAAGAGTGCTCCCAGGAAAGAATGGTGGTGCAAAGGCTCCTTAAAAACCATCCTCCTAGACAGAACAACGTTCGCAGGAAAGACTAATTAGCCTGAAGGCTTCGAGAACTAGTCTCGCAAGACGGAAGCTCCGCTTAGATCTTTACTTTTCATGTTATTAAGTTAAGTTAAATAAAAATTTAAGTTAATGAAAATCTAAGTTAATTAAGTTTAAAGAAAAGGTTAATTAAGTTAAGTGAATTAAAAAATCTAAGTTAATTAAGTTAAGTTAAAAAAAATCTCAGTTAATTAAGTTGGTAAAAAAAAATTAATTAAGCTAAGTGAAGTAAAAAAAAATCTAAGTTAACTAAGTTAAGTGAACTAAAAAAAAAGTTAATTAAGTTAATGAAAATTTAAGTAAAAACTTAAGTTAATGTTAAAAACAATCTAAGTTAATTAAGTTAGTAAAAAAAACTAAGTTAAGTAAGTCAAATAAAAATCAAGAAAAAAAAAATAGCTAAAGAAAGAAAAATAATAAATAATAAAATAAAATAAAATTGAAAAAGGTAAAAGAAAATAAAAAATAAATAAAATTATGATTTAAAATAAAAAAAATAGTAAAAATTAAACTCAAAAAATTAAAATTTTGATTTCTTTTTATTTATTTATTTATTTATTTTATTTATTTTTTATTTATTTTTTTAACTTATTAATTTATTTTTGAACATAAAATTTTTGAAATGTTTTTTTTTAATTTTTTTTTACTATTCATGAACGGTAAAACTTTTTTTTTAATTCAAATTTTAAATTTCTAAATTATTTTATTTTTCACGCTACAAAAAATGTTTTTTATTTTTTTTATTTTTACTATTCATTTACGGTAAAAACCTTTTACTTCAAATTTCAAATTTCTAAATTATTGTACTATTCACGTTACAATTTTTTTTAATTTTTTTAATTTTTTTAATTTTTTTAATTTTTTTAATTTTTTTAATTTTTTTAATTTTTTTAATTTTTTTAATTTTTTTTTAATTTTTTTTTAATTTATTATTTTTTTTAAATTTTTTTTTATTATTTCTTATGAAATTTGAAATTTGATTAAATGTTTTATTTTTTTTTTATTTTTTTACAAAAGCGAAAAAAAAAATATTATTCACAACAAAAATATTTTTAAAATTTTGATAAATAAATTAAAAGCATTTATTCCTTCCCGTGACGGCGAAAACTTGATGAAGCGAGTCGGGATTGCCAAAAACTTTGATGCCATCGCCAGCGGAGTCATCCGGCAATGACGGCGTAAAACTTGATCAGTCGGGATTGCCAAAAACATTGATGCCATCCCCATGCGGAGTCATCCGACAACGGCGCCAAAAACTTGATGAGCAGCGAAAACGCAATGTCGAATGCGCTAATACTTTGGTTTATATTTATAAAACTCTACATGGTCCGCGAATCATTTTAAGTAAAAAATGATAAGTATCTCGAGAGTCGATCAAGGAATGAATGTATGTGGTTATTAATTTATTATTCAAACTTTTAAAAGCGAAATTAAATCCTAAACATCCTGTCACGATATTTTGGGGTTTTTGTGTTTTTAATCTAATTACTGAGAAAATTAAACATAGATTCAATAAACATTCAAATGCAAATTTTATCTTTTATAAATAGTGGAATATTTATGGATATAATAACTAAGTTAATTATCTTTACTTTCGTATTATTTAGGTTATTAAAGATATAAATTGATATTTATTGATTCTCTCTTTTTTATATGAATACCACCTTTAGTGGGGTTAGATATTCTTTGTTAACTAAACAAATTAATTAACACCTATGAGTGGGGTTGATAATTAATTTAGTTAATTAAATTAATTCCTTTTTTCTAAGAGATTGAAAATGAACCATTTAAATGCCACATTTGATGAGATTAGACAATTTAAACTTTATTCAAGGTGTCTAAATTAAACCTAAGAATTTAATTATCTGAGTACTAACTTTCAAGTTTTAAAACCACTACTGAAAACATGTTGTCAATACATTTTCAGATAATAATTCTTATAAAAACTTTTGAAATAGAGCTTGGCTCTAAATCAGTAGGATAACTAAACCTTAAAATCTAATTTTCAAATTTAAGTTTGTAATGAAAAATAATATATTTCTCTCTAACATTCTTAATATAAAATCTTGAATAAAAAATAAAATCAATTCATTTTAGAGATTTTTACCTATTTAATATTTCGCATAACAACGTTATTATTATATCATGTTTACAAATAGCTAGCTTTGTTAAATTTAATCACGAGAAAAATTAAATATAACATGTAAGAATAAAGCATAAAAAATATGACAAAGAAAAAAAAATCCTTCTGATGCTTGATGCCATTCCGTTTGCTAGAAAACCTCGAAGCGAAATTTGCACTCCCGTTTATTGAATCAAAAAGCTAATAAATTACAAAAACATAACTAGTTCTTCCCGAAGAGGAAGAACTCTAAAACTAAGAGAAACTAGCTAAAACATAAGAAAAACTAAAAAAAAACCTAAAAACTAAGAAATGGAAAGAAAGAAAGAAGAGAGAAGTGTGTTTTGGTGTGTTTTTGAAGTGAAGGAAGGGGGTATTTGTAGGTGAGGATGGAGAGAAAAAATGAGTAAAAAAAATGTTAAAAAATGTAAAAATGTGTAATGGAAATCTTTGAGGTCATTAATAGCGTCGGCATGGCACGTCACAAGTGAGCTGCACGTGAAAAATGGGGCGAAACGGGCATGGGCGCGTTCTGGCTAATCTTGTGATAACGATTACCGCGTAGCCTAGAGATGAGCGAGTACCGTAGCGTAGGATGAATTTGGCTTGCTCGGTAGCGATTTTCTCCTTTTTGACATTTTTGACCTTTTCGACCCATTTGTCCAATTTTTCCATATTTGTTGACCTTGCCCCATTTATTTAGTAATATAATTGTGATGTATTGCTTCCAGTATTCCTCTTTGAGTCTTTAAGTTACGTTTTTAAGCAAAAATACCTGAAAAACAATAAAAATACCCATGATTCCGAAAAGACAAATTTATATAAATATATGATAAAACATATAAATATATATATTTTTAATCAATTAATGAGCATAAAATCATGGTAATTTTAGTGCTTTTTGAGCACTAATCAGTTCTCCACCATATTCACCCAATCTGTTATGATAGACTATAGCCATTGTGGCTCATCTCCATGTCCAAGTAAGTTGCATTATACACCTGAGATAGTGTAGAAAGAAATAAGTCAACTTTTAGAAGTTTGCTTGGTCTGGATTATATGGGTAACTGATAAGATTTTCAAAAAATAATAAACAAAACAAACCTCAAGTACCATATACTCCACATGCTCACAGGAAACAAAGAGTATTTCCTGAATCAATTTCCCCTCACAAATACTTTAAATGAAGGGATGCTATTTGGTCACTATTTTCAGGTGATCTATATGGGGTTGAACTGATCATGTACTTTCTCTCTTATGTTTATAGTCTTTCTTTCTATGACCTATTCTATTTCTTGTCCACTTCTTTATATCCTTTTAATGTTTTAATTAAAACAAAAATATTGTATTTTTTGTATTGACACTATCTTTTTCTCCTTTTTTCTTTCTACATAGGACAATCTTGCAAGTTACTCTAACCAGTTATCTTTTGCTAATGTTTTAAACGTTTTAAACTGATCAATGTTGTTTTATGTTTGGGATTCTTTTGACTTAAATTAAATATGGATACTTTGACATATTCAATTATATTATTTATTGAGCTTATATGATTTAGGAATGTCTATCTTACCTTTTCAGTTAATGAAAAAGAAAGAAAAGGAAAAGGTAGAGATAAAAAGGGGGTATCATTTAATGAAAGCTAAGAAGTAAATGAAAATGATCCTAAGCTTGTGATTATTAGTGTTTGAAAATTGCAAACCGAAAGGAGAATAACCTAAGTTTAAAGGTTTTCTGCTTATGGTTGTAAGTTCATAGCTTTAAATGTTTTTTCTAGCTATCTAAATGTGTGCCTATGCTTAAATGTCTCTTTCTACCTACCCAAAACTTGGCCTACCATTACAAGCTTTGAAAGATCTATTAATTTCTTCTAGGATGGCACCTACATTAATGGTGAAAGAAGTTAAATATAGACATATGAAGTTTGGCTTTTCTTGAATCTATATTTCTATTTGCTTGGTTTGCATAAGTATATATTGATAACATATAGAATAAACAAGTTTAGCATAACACAAACAATACATGTCATCAAAAAATTTAGTCATACCCTTAAATGAATGCAATATAGATTGATTGCCACGTGGATTTTTATATTGAGTGTATCAATTGATTTTATTAAACCATTTGATCCCGAAAAATCCCATCTCACCATATAACTCACCATATTCTCACCATCACCTTGCAAAATAGATCGCCAATCACTCCAATAAGAGGGTTAGTAAGGTATGTAGCAAGGTGCTCCTATTTCTATATATAGAACCCTCTAGCGCCTACTTTCTTCACACCTCAAAATAGTTTCCTTCTCTTCTCGCTTGACCAATATATTTTGCCTTCTATTTTTTACCAAATATATCCCTTAAGTGTACTAGAAGCAGTAAGAAGTCAAAGCAACTTGAGCCTTCCAATCCCTCTTATAGTGTGCCCATTCTTACTTACTTTTCTTGGCTTTCTCTTTGTTCTCTAAATTATTCTTATAATGATGAGTTTTTCAGGGAGTTATGCTACCCTTCCTCGTGTTACTACTTCTAATTTTTGTACATCTTCTATCCTTAAAGGATGTAGATTTACCTTCTCCCGAGATTATATTCATAGTTTATTGTCTCTTCCTGATGTTAAGTTTTTGTCATTTCTTATCATCCCATTTTAATTTGAAAATATTGTTGCCTCCTACATCTTTGAATTTAATAGTGTGAATTCTTGTAACAATATTAAGATGGAAAACAGTTGGTCGGGCCTAACCATACGTATGATGGTAATTCCCTTGTTTTTAACTCTTCTACCCCTAGTTGTTCTCTTAATATTTCTATAAGTGCTATTATTCATCCCTGTTCCCATCATTATACTATCCCTCGTATCGAGAGCACTTCCTTTGTGAGATTTTGAATGGTCATGATATAGATCCTAAAGGTATGATTTATAGAACTATTGTTTTTCATGCATTGCTCCACCTTTTTTTGGACTTTACTATCCAAGCTTTATTTCCATGTGGGGTTTCATTATTTTCATAGCATTTCTTTCAACTGTTTGAACAAGCATGTTTTCTCTCAAACTATTGTTTCTAAAATTCATGGGTCTCGAAATACATTTGATGCCCTTTCTTCCTCATCTTCTATGAACACTGCTCAGTCTACACATTATGAATCCATTCATATTTCTTCTACTCCTTCCATATCCATCTTTCTAGATGGGGAGGATACTTAAATTTTGTCTAATGTTTTCATTGACTTACAAACTTGGAATAGGAATGTCATTGATATGCATCGTTATCATGCTTTTGCTCAGGGTGTTGTGGCTTCTTATCATCTTATTGTACCCTTTTTTCAAAGTTCATCCATTTCATTTACCTCAGTCAGACCTTGCCCTATCCCAGCCAAATCTCCTTGCTCTAGTGCTTCATCCCTTGGTCATTGTACAATATGTTTACTATGTTTCGAGGAGATGAGTTCAATATCCCTTTTAAGATTGATCATTCCTTTTAATAGTTTGTTAATAAGATTCTTGATCCATAAACTACTACACCACTTCCTACTTCCCTTTATGATATTGGACAATCTTCTCGCAATGATGTTCAAGAGGATGATGACATTGTAGAGGAAGATAGAAAGTGTTGATCTCCTTAATGACTTTTTGCTTTCATTTATTTATTAACGCATCTTTGTAAAATAAAGTTTATTTAATGAATATGAGTTTAATGTTACTTATTGATCTGTGCTTGATTTTAATTTTCCTTAATTCTATATATAGTGTTGCATTTTTATTATAATTATTGCATATTTGTATATCTTATCTTCCTTACATAGGGTTGTTGTTTTGACTTTCTATGTCAAAAGGATAAAAGTTTATATGCACAACTAAGTGTTTTTACCATGCTATGTGTTGGATGGGTGGTGAGTATAGAATTGCACTGCATCTGTATGCCTAACTTGTATATACTTAAGAAAGTGTTGCATGAGTTGGTACATAAAGATGGATAGAGTGCACAAGGTGGATGCATTCAGTGTAGGTGTGTTTTTTAAGTTTTGGTGTTCATTGATGTTTTGTTCATGGAAAGAGACATCTTTAGGTATCTGCATGATCATCTCATGATAGATGTTAGTATGTATTTAGTTATGCATTTTTTGACATGGAAAGCTAAAGGTAAATAATGCAAGTCTTATTGTTCTTAGTTTCTATGTATTGGCTTCCTGTGTACAAAACACAATGTCTATTTATTTTTACTCAATGTTCTGTCTTCCTATGTGTAAAGTTGATTACTACTGATCAATAATGCACACACATATACGTAGGAACATTGTGATTAATAGCATGTTTTTACACACCTTGTGGTTGGTTGTTTTTAGTATACATGCTAGGTTAAAAGTGGTAGATTTTGGATCATTTTAGGTGTGGGTATTTATGGAATTTACTTGGCATTTTTGAACAAAAAATATCTTTTTTTGGTATCTTGCCCCACCCTCACCTACAACTTTGGTAATGTGGTTGAAAAAATGGTTGGCAATATGGTTGGCAAGGTAGCAAGTCAAGTTTTATAAATACCCTCCACTTCTATCAACTTTTTACCCATGTTTTTAGTACCAAAACTCTACCAAAATTCGTACTGAGATTTATACCTATTTTCAAAATAATTTTAGAGAGCTTACATTTTAGTGTGGGTCGTTTAGTAATCAAATTCTAGTTTATGTGCATATATGGCTTGATTGTGTCTCCCATACATGATTTCAGATCTGTGAAGGATAGTATGTCTTTTGGTGCCTTGATATTGAGTGTGATTCTTAAGGTTTCTCATTCTATAAATATGTCACATTACTGATTTGTGGCTACTAATCACATCACCTTGGGTGGTGTTGGCTGTGAAGGAAAGCTGAGTTCATGTGTTGAACTAGGTTGTTGTAGAAGCAACAAGAAAAAGCAATAATAGGCAATTGGATAAAGGTCCCAACTGGTAGAAGCAATAATAGTTTTATTTCTTTCAGAGTTGTAATTGTTTTATTGATTAGTGAATGGTTTGTTATTGAGTGGTTGCCTTAAGTGATGCGTGTCAAAGAGTATCATGGAAGATTCTGTGGCACACTCCAAGAAAATCAATTAAGAATCACTCAATGGGTCATAGTGCAAGTATAAGCTTATTAACAAGCTATTTGGGCTACTTGGACATGAAGTAAAATGAAAGAAAAAATAAAATCCAAATTTGAAAAGTTTTATTGAGTAGCTATATTCGCCATATATTTTACATTCGATATCCAACTAAGGGAATACAAAATACATTACAAAGCCTACTCAATGGGCTACAATATTCTTATAGATAAAAGTTTCCTTTTTTTGGAAGTTTACTAGGTCAAAAGCGTCTTTGAAAAATAACCCATAAATCTGTCAAATAATTACCTTTCTTAGTCTCAATATTTATTTGGTAGGTCTAATATTTAATTTATTTTATAGAATTTTATATTATATTTTCATAGTTTTAAATTTACTTTTATTAGCTAGGGTTTATGTTATGTTTTAGAGTGTATAAATATCTATTTAAGATTTTAATTGAAGAACCAACTTTGATTATAATTTTAATGAAATTGTTTCTCTTTAATTCCTTTGATAACATTTACCGAACTTATAAAGAGGAATCTTGTGGCATTCAAAACTTGAATTATCACTCACATCTCTCCCTTGTTCTTAAGTGTGGCATCTACCCTACCCTTCTTTGATACCAAGGTTCCTATCTCGTTATGGATAGCCAATTGTGGTCTATATTTTCTTTATCTTTATAACCTGATTTAGAACATTCCTAGTGAAGACCTCAACATTGATCTTTGTTTCTTACTTTTTTAGGCAAAGTTCATATTATTTGGTATTAGAGCAAGGCTCTAAGTCATGTTAATCTATCTCTTTTAATTTTTTTCCTTTCTTGTTTATAATTTTATTTTCTTTAAATTATTTGTTATTCTTACTTAGCACTTGAAAAAAAGAGAAAATAAAAAAGGGGATAAAAAAGAGAGAAAAGAAGAAGAGAAATTTGACAAAAAAGAAGAGAAAAGAATATGGTGGTGAAAATTCAAAATACAAATATCTAGTTGTTGAATTTTTTTTAGTTGTAAACATGTTTTATACTAGATGTTATGTCAATGGTAAAGTATGTAACATAAAAATTAATTAGGGTTAAGAAGCTAATTTTGCTAGCACTCTCATGGTAGAAAAGTTAAATTTGTTAACTTTTTAACATCAAAGGCCATATGAGCTACTATGGATGAATGATTATGAGCAAGTAAAGGTAGAAAAACAAGTATGGGTAACCTTCACTAAAGGAAGGTATGTAAATGGGGTTATGTGTGATGTGGTCCAATGGAAATGGCTCATATTCTTTTTGGGGAGACCATGACAGCGATATCACCAAGCAACTCATGATGAATATACCAATAAGTACTTGTTTGTCGTTTGTAACAAACAAACTACTATTATGCCACATACCAAAAAACAAGTGCATAAAAATCAAGTATAGTTAAAGGAGAGAGTAAGTAAGTATAAAAAAAGAGACACTGAGTTAAAAATAAAAAGAGAATTAAGAAAAAAGAGATTGAGTTGCAAAAAGAGCTTGATAGTAAAAAAGAATTTTGTTTGAACCAAGAGAGTAACAAAAAGATGATATTGAGAGAAAAAACAGAGTGAAGAAAAGGGATATAATTATGACATGAGACAAAAGTTCTAGTTAGTGAGGAAATATTTTAGAGAAAAAGTAAATGAAAGTTGAGTGATCATAAAAAGTTAAGTAACAAAGAAGAGTTGAATGAAAAGAAAGAAAGTGGGTCAAAAGAAGAAAGGGAAGAAAAGAAGAGGATCATGAAGAAGAAAAAGAAGTTCGTGTTAGTAAGGAAACATATAAAAGGAGTGGCTTGTTATTCTACTAATGAAATAGACTCTTCTTTCCCCAGTATTTTTGTTTCTTTATAGGACTTAGAAATTGAGATCCTAGAAGAGATGCCTAATGATTTGCAACAAATAAGAGAAATCAAGAAAGAAGTTGATTTTATAGGAATTGAGCAACCACAAGTTGATTTTATAGGAATCAAGCAACTAGTTAAACCTATAAGAATCAAGGCTCAATTTAATTTTATAAACGGATCATCAATTAAAAATAGGCTAGCCATGAGACTAATGACTCATGATCTTGATTCAACCTTTATAACAAAGCAAATTCCTATCATTACAGTGAAGATTTGAGGATGAATCTTTTTGAGGAAATTAATAGGGAATGTTTTGGATCAAAGAGCATCATTGAAGATTCCATGGCACCTTCCAATTGGGAAAATTAATCAAGAATCACTTCATAGGTATGGAGCAAGAATGAGCTTATTAAGAAGCTATTTTCACTACTTGGGCATGAAGTAAAATAAATGACCAAATAAAATCCAAATTTGGAACGTTTCATTGAGAAACTGTCAGTATAATTGCCATATATTTTACATATGATATCCAACTAAGGTGATACAATATGCATTACAAAGCTTACTCAATGGACTATAATATTCTCAAAGATACAATTTTCTTACGTTAGAACTTTACTAAATCAAAAGTGTTCGATTTTGGAAAGTTTCATTTAGCAACTATCAGTATATTTTCCATATATTTTGCATCCAATATCCAACTAAGTGATACAAAATAAGTTACAAAGCTTACAAAATGGGCTGCAATATTCTCAAAGATACAATTTTCTTATTTTAGAAATTTATTAGATCAAAAGTGGCTTTGAAATACTTAAAAATCTCTCAAACAATTACCTTTCTTAGTTTCAATGTTTATTTGGTAGGTCTAATATTTACTTTATTTTTTAGAATTTTATATTATATTTATAGCAATAACATTTATATTTTTATATTTACTTTTATTATCTAGGGTTTATTTTATGTTTTAGGGTCTATAAACACTTATGTAAGGTTTTAATTGAAAAACTAACTTTGAATTTAATTTTAATGAGAGTGTTTCTCTTTAGTTCCTTGGAGAACTTTTACTAAAGTTATCAAGAGCAATCTTGTCGTATTCAAAACTTGACTTATTACTCACATCTCACTCCTGTTCTTAAGTGTGGCATGTACCTTACCCTTCTTTGATGTCAAGATTCTTATCTCGTTATAGATAGTAGGTCATGGTCCTCATTTTTTTTATCTTCAAAACCTGATTTAGAATGTTTCTAATGAATATCTCAACAGTGATCTTCTGGTCTCACTTTTTTAGGTATAATTCATATCATTAAGCTACCTGAGAATGTTACCATTTATATACAATCTCTATGTAAGTTTATCTCGTTACATCACTTGTTATGCATGATCCTTGTTTTCTTTATCTTTCCAACCTAATTAGAACAGTCCTTGTGAAGATCTCAACATTGATCTTCGGGTCTCATTTCTTTAGGTGAGGTTCGTATAAGATGTAAAAAGAGAACTTCACAAATATTTTCACACATACACATGGGAATGGAATTTTATTGCATCCTTAGTATAATTTTCATGACGAGTGGTATTGAAGCACTTTTTGCAACTTTTTGCACATATACCCAAAAATAAAATTTGGTTGCATGCGTAGTACAATTTTCATAATGAGTGGTACTTTTTGCTACCTTTTTACAAATATACCAAAAAAATAACATTTTGTTGCTTCTTAGTGTAATTTTCTGACGAGTGGTACCAAAAACAATTTTACAAACTTTTCGAACAAATACCTAAAAGTGCTATTTTGTTACATTGGTAATGCAATTTTCATGACAAGCGACACTAGACCACTTTTTCCATGTTTTTAGTATATATACTCAAAAATTGCATTTTGATGCTCCGTAGTGTAATTTTTATGATGAGTGGTATCCAAGCAAATTTTGTAACTTTTTAGTCAATATACCTAACAATGGAATTTTGTTGCATCGATATTGCAATTTTTGTGAAAGGTGTTATCAGAACACTTTTTGCAACTTTTTTGCACATATACTCGAAAATGAATTTTTTTTGCATCCATGGTGCAAATTTGATGACGCGTAGTACTAGAGAACTTTTTCACACATATATTGAAAAATTACATTTTGTTGCATCCATATTGCAATTTTCATGGCAGGTGTTGTCAGAATGCTTTTTGTAACTTTTTTTAATATATACCTAAAATTGGAATTTTGTTGGATTTGTTGGAAAACTTTCATGATGGATGGTACCATTGCAATTTTGACAATGTTTTCACACATATACCTAAAAATTGCATTTACTACATCTGTAATGCGATTTTCATGACATGTAATGTTGGAGCACTTTTTGTCACTTTTTTCACATATACCTAAAAATAGAATTTTGTTGCATCTCTAGTGCAATTTTCGTGACAAATGGTACCAAAGCACTTTTAGCAAGTTTTTCCCACATATGCGAAAATGAAATTTTGTTGCATCATAGTGCAATTTTCATGATGGATGCTATCAGAGTACTTTTTGTAACTTCTTTGCATTGACATTTTCGTGCATCAGTAGTGCAATTTTCATTACAAATGGTAATGGAGAAATTTTTGCCAACTTTTTGCATATATTAGCAAAAATGACACTTTATTGCATTTTTATTTTAATTTTCATAACAGGTGTTACGAGAACACTTTTTTGAACCTTTTCTCATATGTATCCAAAAATGGCATTTTGTTGTATCTGTAGTGTAATTTTTATGACGTGTGGTACTAGAGCACCTTTTGTAAATGTTTTGAATATATACCCAAAAATAGCATTTTATTGCAATTTTAGTGCAATTTTCATGACAATTAGTACAGGAGCACTTTTTGTAAGTTTTGATTCCTAAATCACATGGATGCTACACTATTTTTCGAACCCGAAACTCAGAAGAAAAAATACCCACAAACGGATCGGGGAAGTCAAGTACCAAATGGGTAGAGTTTCCCTACAATTGTGGCCAAGAAAACAAGATGGAAAGTAAGATTAGTAGAAAAGATCGAGCATCTCGGACCCTCACCTACCACCCTCACCTACCACCCTCATCGACCAAGATTAATGAGAAGGGGATGAGCACTCTACCGAGGCAAGAGAAATCCAATTGTGACATTGAACAACATTTCTGATAAGGAGAAATACCCAATCCCCATCAGGACAAGCCAACACAAATAATGTCCCTAATGAGATTCCATGACCATAAACAAAGTCCCCAATAGAATACCATGACATCAAACACCTAACAATGCAAACTATATATGAACTAAGAAAGTGAGTGTGTGTAAAAGGAAAACACGAAATAGTGTCCAAAGTGATTGTTGTGTGTAAAAAGAAAACACTAAACAGTGTCCAAAGTGAATGTAAAACCCCATAAATTTATTATAAGTATTTAAGGTATCTTAAAAAGAATTTTAGATAATATATTGAAGGGTATAGATGTATTGGAAAAATTACATGTGAAAAATCAGATCGAATAGCAAAAAATTTTACATACCTCACTATTGGGGAGATACTCATCTTCCCTTAGTTATACGAATCTTTCAAAACATCTTAAATCGAAATTTGGGAATAAATATCAAGGAGTTTAGGTATGAAAGTTCCACCGTAGAATAACTTTTCAAGTAGGGATTCTTACTCTAATTTTTTAAAATTCACGTATTGTTTTTATAAACGAATTGCAATGCATCATATATTATGGATAAAAGTAAAAAAATTGAATGTCCTTATTTTATAATTAATGTTATAATATTATAAGTGTTGTTTAAAACAAGATACTCATCATAAATATTGTATTATGAATACGTTAAAAAGATTTGTATAGATAAACGAGTATCAAATGTTGATGTGAATTGAACATTGAAAATATGATATGGTATCCAAGAATTTTATACATGCATCATAAGAATGTTTTATATGTGGATAGTACACCTATATATTGCTTTACGAAATATGGTATCGATGGGTTACTGGTTGCAGTACACTATTTTCAATAGACTATAGGTATGCATCACATAATCATGTATCTTTTAAGATTATCCATCTATGTATCTATATGTGATCAAATTATTGTGGTCGATATATGTGACAGTGGATTATTGTGGTCACACATGAGCCTCAGAGTTGGACCCCGTTGTGTTTGCATCTATTATGGATTTGTTGGTTGCACATGGGCCTCTAAGTTGGACCCTCATTATGTTTGGAGTAGACCTGCCCATAGATAAGGGACCATATGATGTGATTTTATAGATACATATGCCCAATGTATTGTGATCATACATGGGGTTAGAGGTGGACCCATATGCATCTCGGAGTTGAACCATGCATGTGCTATATATTTGGATGACATGACATATGGGGTTGCATTTCATGCATTAGATTTATATCATAGCATATTTTGTATTGTGTGGGAATTTATTGGGATACCTAGTTTGTACACTCCTCTGGTTCACTAGAAATGAGTAAGTACATGTATTTTACGATTACTAAAGAAATTTCCTTTAAATATAATTTAAAATTCACCCTCTTTTATTTCACGTACCCATTTTTCTAGACATGGTAGTGATATTGAGCTTTAATAACCAACCTTATGAATGATAGACATAAACATCAAATGAAATACAGAGACTATATTTTATATGCGAAAATGCCAACACCAAAACGATAGGATTTACAACTTATATTCTCTTTTTCTTGACTTGATCATTCTTGTATATGTTTATTTTGAATGAATTTTGTCTTGTAACTAAAAAATGCATGTGGGTTGGGTGTGTTTCTTGTGGTCCTAGCCTATCATAGTCCCTTATCTTCTTCCAAAAAATATGTTTTTTAAATGGATTTTTGTTACGCAAGTGAAAAAATGCATATGTGGTGAGTGTGGATAGAGAGGTCCCTATCTATCATTGTTTTGAGTTCATTTGTGGGTTTGGAAAAATTCATTGTAATTTCCATGTACACTTCTTCTGTTAGGTCCCCATTCAGAAAGGCATTCTTGACATCTAGTTAGTGGAGAGGCCAGTCAAAGTTTACAGCTAAGGATACCAAAATCTGAATTGTGTTTAACTTGGCTACAGGAGCAAATGTCTCATCATAATAAATTCCATATGATTGGGTGAATCCCTTGAACTGATTAATACTCCCATCTTCATTATATTTTATTATGAAGATCCATTTGCATCCTACTAGGCGCTTTCCGGTTGGTACGTCAGAAATTTCCCAGGTTCCATTTTTCTCTAGTGCATGAATTTCTACATACACTACTGCTTTCCATTCTGGTGAGCCGGGAGCTTCTTGTATATTTTTAGGAACTTGGATGTTGTCGAGATTGGCAATAAAAGCTTTGAACTTTGGTGACAATCCTTCATATGACACAAATGTGTAAATTAGATGTTTTGTGCATGATTTTACCCCTTTTCTCACAGCAATAGGAAAGCAACTATCATCATTAGTTCTGTTATTAGTGTTACTTGGTGGATCTTCACTTGGTATAGGACTTGAGTGAGACTCTTGGGTTTTCTCAAGAGATGCTTGTTGATTCATCTCCTTTTGGTTATTTCTCCTCCTTGAGTAGGTAATTAATTCATCATTCGTTGTTGATTGAATAGTGTTTAGATTTTGAGGTGTATTGTTGGCTTGATCTTGAGTAGTAGGTTCTAGGAAGTAAGAAGACTCAAGGGAGAGATTTTGAGAAGGAAGTGATGCACGATTTAATGATGGGAAGATTTGGTCAGAATGAGGTGATTCTTCAATATCTCAAAGTTGATATTCTAGTATAAAATTAGTCTCTCCTAAATATTAGATTTGGGGAAATAAGGTTGTTACTCAATGAAGGTGACATCCATGGAGCGATGGAATTTTTTAGTGACCAGTGAGTAGCATTTATATCCCTTTTGAGTTGGAGAGTACCCAAGAAAAATACATTTATGAGATCTAGGATCAAGTTTGTCCTGGTATTGTTGATGGACATGAACAAAAGCTGAACACCCGAAAACTTTGAATGGAATGGTATAGATGAGACGAGTAGTAGGAAAGACTTGAAGGAGGATTTGACAGGGAGTCTGGAAGTTAAGAATCTGAGATGGTATCCTGTTTATGAGGTATGAGTAAGGTTGGCTTCACCCCAGAAATATTTTGGTACATGGGTAGAGTACATAAGAGATCGAGCCACATCAAGAAGATGCCAATTTTTTTTCTCTCAGCAATACCTTTTTTTGAGAAGTGTTAACACATGAACTTTGGTGAACAATACCATGACTCATGAGGTAAGCATTAAGGCTAGAATTGAAATACTCTTTGGCATTATCAGTTTTTAGAATTTGAATTTTTGCTTGGAATTGTGTTAAGATCATTGTATTGAAGTTTTTGAATATCTAGTTTGCCTCTGATTTTTCTTTCATGAGGAATAACCATGTGAATCTAGTGTGATCATTAATAAATGAGATGAACCAGCTAGAACTAATAACACTTTTTTATCCTAGAAGGACCCCATATATCACTATGAATCATAGAAAAGGGTTGAGATGCTTTGTAGAGTCTGTTAGGATAAGAATTTCGAATATTTTTAGAGAATTGACAAATCTCACATTGAAATTCATTTGGATTTTTATTATAGAATAATGAAGGAAACAACTTCTTAAGATACAAGAAGTTTGGAAGACCTAACCTATAGTGCCATAACATAATTGCACTATCATTATTAGACTGACTCACACACAAAAAGATAAGACTACTAGACATTGAAGAATCTAATTGATGAATTGATCCGTGAGGAGGATCATTAACCTTTAGAAGATAGAGTCGCAAACACATCTTAGCATTGCCAATCATCTTCCCCGAGTCCAAGACCTGAAATTCTCACAAATTTGTTAGTAACACGATTCAGATCTCGTGTGAGTTTATTAATAGACAGTAAATTGCAATTTAACTTTTGAACAAGTAGAATGGAAACAAGAGTAATATTCTCTAAAATTTGAACCGAGCCTATACTAGCCACCATTGAGAGTGAATCATCAGCTATTTGCACAATTAAATTTGTATAGCATGGGGTGTAAGTTTAAAACAACTTTTCATCTCCAGTCATATGATCAAAGGCTCATGAGTCTATAATCCATGGTTTGAGCTTCTCCCTGTTAGCATTTAGAGCATTTAAAAAATTACCTTTTTATGCTAGGGATCTGGTACTCACCACAGTAGGAGCTAGTGTAGGTAAGGATTGGTTGAATATTTTCTGCAAGATCTCTCTCTTAAGCATAGATTATTTCAACTTCCTAAACATTCATGATTTATTATAATAATTAGTTGAAAATCATTTTCATATTCCATTTCAAAAATGTATCAATTTAATTTTACCCAATTTCAGTGTTAGAAATTCGAATTGGCTTCAACTCTATTCCTCACAAGTCAATATTATCAAAAACACTAATTCTTATGAGTTCAAACACTCATACTATTTTATATGCGAAAGAGTTGATGTATAGAAATGAACTAATATGTTCGCATATGTATAAAGAATAAAGGCTTTAAGAAAAATCTAAAATCCACTAATTGGAACTATTATAGAAGAGAACTAATCAATGGAGAGTGGAAGGATATTTGTGTGTATTGTATTTGAAACTTGGTATGAGATACTGGGAAAGTGATGACCCACTTGAAAAACCATACAAAAAGATGCCCTATAAGAAAAAAGAGGGATGAAGCAAGACAAACAATATTGAATGTGAGTAGAATTGCCTTGAATAGTCCTCAACTACAAGCTATGCACTTTGATTTATAAGTTGTAGGGGTTGAGTTGGCAAACATGATTATTCTTCATGGGTATCCATTATCAATTGTTGATCACGGAGGATTTAAAAAGGTACTCCTGTTCCCTTCAACCCTTTTTAAGGTTGTTTCAAGAAACACAATTAGAAATAACATTCTAAAGATTTATGAGGTGAAAAATGAGAAGATTATAAAGTTGCTAGAGAAATAACTTAAGCAGACTAACTATTACAACTATTGTGTGGATCGTCTCTAATCAAAAGAAGGGTTATATACTATAACTACTCATCACATAGATGAGTTTGGAAACTCGAATGCCATATTCTATGGTTTATGTATGTGTCATGTCTGCATGATGTTGAAACCATTAGGGATGTGATGGAAATCAAGGAATGTTACAAATTGAGTGGATCTATCATGAGATCAAAGATGAAGCAACTCAAAGAAGAATTGAATGAGCTTATTCAAGAGCTAAATCATGATCAATGAATGCCACAAATGGAGCACAAGGCATGGCATGAACCCATCAATGAAATGAGAGCAATTCTAGAAATTGAAGGTGAGCCGTAGCATGAGTTATAGTCCACCACAACATAGTGCTCTTGGGTGCATTTTGGATCCCAGTTAATTCTATGGCATTACGGCATGAGTTATTGTCCGTTGTGGCATAAGGTTCTCGAAATATCTTTTGTTTTTTAGTTTTTAGACCACATTGCGACATGGTTTATTATGCATTACAACACACACAATTTCGTATTTTCTCGTGTTTGACTTGTTCAAAATGTGTTAGTTATCTTTTCCTTAGGTTTTGCACTTTATTTTTGTTTCTTTATAAGGATGTAGTTATAAGACCTATAATGGAATCATATCTTATAATACCTTTCATTTATATCAAAGATGAGAGCTTTAAGCCTCATTTTTTCCTTTACAAATTGATTTATTAAGGGATTTGCAAATCTTGTGGTGTCCAATCATTATTGAATCTTTGGTGAGTAATATCCATAGAGTAAATATGATTGCTATAATTTGAGTATGAGCTTTCTGAGATCAATTTCAATTTTTCGTTGGGTCTATTGCCGTGTCTCTTGGAGTTTTAAACCAATTTGTGTTTGTGGGTAAAGTAAAACTTCCATGTAATCTACTTCTTCTGGGTGGTTCTTTAATATGTATGCGATGTTGTGCAAGTGTTTTGAATTTAATTGTGAAAGATGGACTAGAAGTCATTGGGGATGCACTTGATAGGATCTATGATAGTGTAGCCTATTGGTCACATACTCCAAAAAGAAAGCCAAAGTTTGAAGAATAAGCTAAGTGATTGGATTCTCCTTCTAGAAAGCTCTCTCTTGATTGCAAAACAAGATGGAATTCAACCTATGTCATGTTATTTGTTGCTTTAGCTTACCATAATGTCTTTTCATGTATGAAGCAACTTGATACTTGATATAAAACCTTGTCTCTTAGTACTGATTGGGTGTTAGCTGATGAGGTTTGCCAAAGGTTGAAGTTATTCTACGATGTGACCGAGATTTTTTTGGTACTAAATATCCTACTGCTAACTTAGTGTTTTTAAATATTTGTGAGGTTAGGTTGTCAGGACTTACCTCGAATCTATCCTAATAGCATGAGACACATCCTGAAGACATTAGTAATGACTAACTTGTTTTTTTTGTTGATTTTGGATTTTGACAAAATCGTAACTATATAAAGTTCTATAGAAATTTTGGCAGAGTTTTTCCTAAATTAGGACTAACCAGCATGTAGTAAAATGACAACAATTCTCATATATTACTTTTTCATATACTAACATATATAATAATTTTTTAAATAACCATAAAGTAACTCATGTTTATCAACACAGTTATACATCGTGATATACATGCTATACATCAAGTCATAATTATTTTTAGTCTTGGCTACTATTATATTTACACACTAACTAAAATTTACTATATAAAACGGTAAAGATATCAAACCATCTAAGATGTACAACAAAAGATTGATTATTTCTTCCAAACTTCTTGTCACACTATGTTTTCTCAAAGTTGTCAACTAAGGGAGGAAAATATAAAAGGTGAGCTTGAAAGCTCAGTGAGTTAATGAGTTTAATAAATATCTGTAATTGCAAGCATAAAGATTGTAAATGAAATGCTTGTGACTTACCATGAGGAACATATTGATAAAAATGATATATGTTTGATTTTTAAAATATAATAACATACTATCTATAACTTATCGTGAAAAACCATTCTAAAAAAATGATTTATGTTTGATATTTAAAATATAATAATATATTATGAGTTACCATGAAATAACTATTGTAAGTATGCAAATAAAAAGTAAAACCATGAGAGATGTACTTTGAATTTGTTATGCCAAGAGCGCTTGGGGATATGGTCATACATGAAGGAGATATTTAGCACCGGTGATATCTCTCAACTACACATATGGATAATCAATACACAAAAATAAAGTAAACATGAGAACTATACTTTGATTTTATTATGCTAAGAGTACTTGGGGATGTATTTGCACACAAAGGAGATATTTAGCAATGACGTTAGCTCTGAACTATGTGTGCAGATGATTAATATATAAATATAAAGTGGAATCATGATAAATGTACTTTTATTTTATCATGTTAAGAGCACTTAGGGATTTTTTTGCATATGGAAGAGATATTTAGCACTGGTTCTAGCTCTCATCTACACGTGTGGATGATCAATACATAAACAGAAAGTAAACATGAGAACTATAATTTGATCTTATTATGCCAAGAGTACTTGGGGATGTAGTTGCACACAGAGGAGATATGTAACACTGACGTTAGCTCTGAACTACGGGTGTGGATGATTAATATACAAATAGAAAGTGGAATCATGATAAATGTACTTTTATTTTATCATGTTAAGAGCACTTAGGGGTTTTTTGCATATGGAAGAGATATTTAGCACTAGTTCTAGCTCTCAACTACATGTGTGGATGATCAATATATAAATAGAAAGTATAAGAATGAGAAATGTACTTTAATTCTATCATGCCAAATGTGCTTGAGGATCTGGTTGCACACGAAAGAGATATTTAGCACTAATGTTATCTCTCAACTACATGTGTGGGAAACGTACTTGATACAACCATTAAAATGGCCCAGTTGATTATGTTGGTATATATGTCATGTGTGCACTGAGTTAACTGAATTGATAAAGATCATACCAAACTAGATTGATAAATATTATAATAATTTAGTAACATCTTACTGAGATTATCTAATATCATAATGAATTGAAATAATAAATATCATACTGATCTGGTGATATCATACTAAACTGATATGATATCATAATGAATTGATAAACATCATAGTGAGCTGAACTGGACCAAATTTATTGATTATGATATCTTATCAAGTTAAACTGAATATTTTGAATATTGAGTAGAGCCACCTATCATTGAATACTATTAAAGAAGTACTCTTGTATTTCTAAAATATTTACTTAACTTGCAAACTTGTATTAGACATATATAATAAAATTGACTTAATCTCAAGCTGAAATTGCTTGCAAATTATCTTGCTTTTAGCTTTCTGATGAGGATGTTAAAATATATTATTGTGGTACTTTCATATTGGAAATTCATTGAAATTAATATGTAATATGTTCTTCAAATTCGTGTTAAATTAAGTTAGTGTACTTTGAACTTTAATGCTCAAAAATATACTAATAAAACCCACCAAATATACTTGAATTTGAATGGGGTTTTAAATGATGCTATGAAATCTTTAGAAAAAAAAACTCAATATCAATTTACAAACTTCTATTTAAAATAATTATAGTTTATAAAACATGATTTTTGATGTTCCTAACCATGTATTAGTTAGTTCAAGTGGCAAAAGACAAATACATGTTTATAACATATAATAATGATAGGAACATAAAATACATTGACATGAAACATGCATTTTAAAACTAAATATGGTTAACTTTGGTAGTAAAGTTTTGGCTTAAAAACCACATTATTAGAAAATAACTAATATGTGCTTCTAAAAATCTATTTTATGTGTATTGGAAATCTCATATCCAAATGCATGAACTTTACTAAATATTTGAATTGATTAACTACTGAAACTAAATAGTTAATTAAGAAAGTAAAATCATGTGATCTAGTTTTTAAAATATTGAATATCCACTCATAGTACTATATCACTGCTAATTCTCTAGTTGCATTTAAACGTCTTCTAGATCAACCCTTCCTATATGATCATACTTATATCAGAAATAAGAATAAGACCATAGCTAGTCTTACTAATCTAAAATTGAATAGTACTCTAAAAATGTTAAGACATGGGCTATTAACATATAACTCAAAATCCTCTTTAATATTAGGTAGAAATCAAATTATTACATATTTTGTTTTTAGATTCTTATGCTCCTAGTTACAAATCAAGAAAGCATACTCTAAAATCCATTAAACTTACAAATAAAATAGGTCCAAAATTGTTTAAAAATATCACTAAAATATAAAGATTAACTAAGCCCTTTAGCCATGAACATGAGTGAAATATATTTTGAAATAATCAAAAGGAGTTTCATCATTCAAACACACATAACTTAAAGTTCAAATGCTCAAATTAAATCTATCAAAACACTTAAAAATAGACATTTTCCTCTCTCTAGAGAGATAAATATGCTCATTTTAGATCACCAAATATGTTATATAAATTGAAATTTTATTTTGTGTCATTTCACTAAAAACAATTTTAAAATAATTCTGACCTATCATCACATAAGTAGGTATAACTTTCCAATGAAATATACAAAAACAATTATGTAAAAAGATAACAACACTAGAAATTTCAATATTTGAAACAAGATGTTGCACACTCAATTATCTTATTTAATACCTTTTCGAAAACATAGAATACCATTTAGTTTAAACATTGATTTTTCAGCATAACTTTCACATAACACGCTTAGTTAAATTTCTATAACTTTGTCTAGAGACCTCAAAATGACAAGCCGTAAAATATTGATAAGACTAGATATATCAAGATTTAAAATAATATATAACTCATCCAATTCCAATCTATAAAACCATTTAAAATAATAAAAATACAGAATGGTTCATAACAGAATTTCCAACATGATTTCCATAGAACAACCCTCAATTAAATGTGTATAAATTTGGGTAGAAAAATCAAAATGAAAAATCCTAAAATTTCTCATAAAATATACATTTATAAATTTCTAGAGAAATATGAATCAACATTTAATTTATATTGTAAGTTTTCCGATTTTTATTTCTTTCATCCACTATCAAGCACTATCTATTATCCTTATCTATTTTTCTATTTTGATCTCCCTAAATACTCTAATATTTTTTTGTACTCTACTCTAATGTGAGAGAAGAAAAATGACTCTTGGAATAAGGGAGGGTGTAACAAGGGCAAGTGTCCTAGATAATTCACCATTTAAAAAAAATCATATTGCCAAGTTTTACTTAAGGTCACTTAAGGAATAAGAGTAGTGACACCTCATGCTAAAACAATAATTAAGTAAAAGATCGAAATACCCTTCTATCATAACTTAATTTTTTTTATGAGTTAGGGTATTTTGGTGATCTTGAGGGTAAAATCATAAAAACACTATAAAAAATGCATCTAAAATTAATCTTACTTTAATGCAAGGGAAAGCATGTTACATAGCTTATCACTATTAAACTAGCAAACGTTAGAACATGGAAAAATTCATATGGGCATAAAGTATGGGTACTAATTCGAAAAATATTGGGATATCATTAATAGTGTGATGGGTATGGTAACATTTTAGACCTACAGTACAAGATAAGAATGATTAAGTATTATTTTCTCAAGATTTATAGGATTGCTTCTTCCGTACATGATTTGTGCTATAATTTGTTTATTAAATATCAATAGGCAGATCAAGCTAGGAGAGAGGAACCTTATCGATGTTTTGAATCCTCATCATTTTTAGGACATATTGCTCCTATGGATTATGTTAATGCTTTGTCAGACTATGACTTGTCCATATCAAGGATAACACATTTTGATCAAGTTAACTCTGAATTGGAAGTCTACCTTGAAGAAGTAGTTCTACCTAGAAACTGTGAAATTCTTGTGATTTTAATATCCTAACTTGGTGGAAGATGAATGGGGTTAAATATCCTCTTTTACAAAGAATAGATAGTGATATCTATGTCTACAGTAGCTTCATAATCAAATTTTAGTATTGGTGGGAGAGTTATGTCGAAGCATCGTAGTAGACTTTATCCTAACACAATAGAAGCTCTGATGTGTGCTAAGACTTATTATAGAGGGAGATGGATGGTACGATCTGTCCTATATTTTATTTTATCCTTTTCATTTAAGTTATTATTTTTTAAAACATTCATTTAAATATTATTAAGTACACCTTTTTTCAAATCTTTCAAATAATTATGCTTGCAAAATTTCCAAATACGAGGTTGAAGATAGAGGTGAGGAAAATTGAGAAGATGGTACAATCTTTATTGCTAAAGGTGAATTGTAATTGAATTTGGGAATTAATTTTTTAACTTAATTTTTTTTATGAAACGTAACTTAATTATTCTATTTACTTATTTAATAGGATGAAATAGCATTAGATGGTTGATGAAAATCTTCCGATACATGGGCTTTTGACAATGGTGAAAATATTGGATAGTGTTCTCCTTCCAATTGATGAGATGATGTTTCGACAATGGTGGTTGAACCTTTTATGGATCACTACCTCATCTTGGGGCTTTTTGTCATATATAGTAATCAATTTTAAAATGTGATATGTAAAGTTGTAAATATACATGAACTATGAGAAATTATCAAGCATATATAGGAACAATTTTAATGCTTATGTTCGTTTGGCAAGGCAAGTATGTTCATGTGATTATATAACAATTTTTGTTTTTTGCGACATTGTTAAGTTCAAAAAAGGTACTCAATGACAAAAAATAATAATGACCATTTCATATATGTGTGGTGGTAAATCTAGATAACATAATCTTAATATTCCAATTATATTTGATATTTTAAATTATTTTATAATAAATACAAGGGTCTTGATGTAAGAAATTGTAAATAAAATACATTAAAAATGTAGAAAGTTTTGTGTAAAGAAAGTGATGAATGGATGGACATCCATGATTTGTGGATCAAACTCGTGACCTAATCCATTGATCCATGGATCAACTGGGCGGAAATTAAGTTGGATCGATGTCACTAGCATATCAAATTAGATCACTAGCGAATTGGACCTAATCTGATATACTGTTATTCCTAGTGCTCTGGAAGGAACATGATAGAGAACTGACCATTGAGGAGTTAAAGTACTATTACCATTCATACTTATAGGTAATTAGTATAAGCTAGTTCCATTTTAAGCCGTATGGTAATTGTATCCTAATTGACTAGTTGCTAGATATTAACAAAAGGGGGAAGGATGCCTTCTTTAATGAAATGCGTGATTTTGACATTTCTTCTACGCCTACCACATTAAAAAAATCACGAGTTTGAGATTTTGTCTTTTATTGTATGTTTTATTGTGTCTTGACTTTTTTTTTTGTTTGTAGTGTGCTAGACACGAGGCGATATTACTCTTTACGATATGGATTTTATTGAATGACTTCAATCTCTTCCCTTGTCAAGGTGGCGCACCGATTGACTCATCCTTCTTAAGTAGATTACTTATTAGGGCTCATACCCAACTATAGTTGATCTAGAGGGCAGAAGCTCCCATACTTGGTCAATAAGTGCTTTTTGTAGTTTAATGTTCTCATGCTATTAGTTTTGGTTAATGATGAAGATTGTTTTGACCTATAACTTGCTATATTTTTAAGTGTTAATTTTATGTTCTATTATAGTATTATGTTGTTTTGTGGTGTATTTTCATCTTTTGTAGCTTAATATACTTTTGGAAGAATCCTAGATGAAATCTAGTAAAATGAGTGAAAACGAGGTGATAAATGGCAACTTAGACAAGTTAGAACAAACTAGAATATCAAAAACAAGGAAATCAGTGCGTGTTGTTACGTAGTTTTTTTACAAGCAGTTGTAAGGTACTCTTGTGTGGAATTTAGGGATTCTGGAATTTTAATACGTGCCATGGCCCAGAAATAAGCATGCCATGGTTGGGTAGTCAGGGGTTTCTATTGAGGATTTGATTTTCTATGTGTGCTACGATGCCAAATATTCCATGCCATGACTCGCATGTTTTTAATGCATAATACTTGTATGAAATGTGTTTTACCCAAAACCTAAGCTATAAATACACTATAAACCCCTATTAAATAGCATCCAACCATAACAAACCACCATAGCCAAATTCCACACTCCATAACATAGAAAATAGAGAGAAAACTCCCGATTGTGAAGTACTTTTTAAGGATTCGAAGAAGGTGATCAACCAATTCAAAGACTTGGACATCTTTGATCAAAAGATGTATTTTTATAGTTAGATATTCTCTCTTTAAAATCTAAATATTTCTTTTGTAATGAATTAATTTTGGTTAATTTAAATAAAAGTTTATTTATTTTTTATTCATGTTTTTCATATTTTAATTATAAACTAATGATGGATCAATTTTTGATTTATAATTAAAGGGAATATTTTAGAATTAAATATTAGACACATCATTTGTGCTTGATTGTGCATTTATGAAGAAGAATATAATTTAATTTCATTGATTTGTGTTAAATTAGATGATTTATATATTTTTCCTAGGTTTTCCAATTAATCACTTTCAAGCATGATCTAAGAATTTGTTGGTTAATTGAGGATTGTGGGAGCTTACCATGATCATTGATGGTTCGCTTATTTTAATGGAAAAAAATCAATAATTCTAACTTTTATGAAAATAATTTAATTCATTCTTTTCATGAATATATAGCTAGCTAATATTCCATATTCATTCATTCATATCAATTCGTTTATAATTTACCTACTTTAATTTAATTATTTAATTTAGAGTTTACAATCTTTTCTGATCAATTGACAATCGTTAGAATGTTTATGATTGTTTCTTTTAGCTAATAAAAAAATTGATGCATTTCAGGATTGGCGTAATCATTTATTCTTTCCATCAATGCACAACAGTGAGGAAATGACCTGGGTTAGTGAGTGAAGATCCTGGATAAAGGAAAATTGGCAACCCCTACTGATAGCTTAAGCTTTTGGTAGGTCTGATAAGCTACTATTCCTAAGTTTGGTATAAGAGCCTGATCCCAGGTTTGAATCTCGACAGGTATAGAGTTCGTAAGAGCTCAAGTTTGAGGATGAACTTCCCTAAAGAGGGGGAGTGATTCATTTTAGGATTGGAATAATTATTTGTTCCTTTGATCAATGCACCACTGTGAGGAAATGAATTGGGTTAGTGAGTGAAGATCCTAGATAAAGAGTAATTGGTGCCCATATTGATAACTTAAGCTTTTGGTAGGATCAACTATTGTTCTTAAGTTTGGTATAGGAACAGTAGCTGAAATATCCTACCAAAAGCTTAAGTTGTCAATAGGGGCTGACAATTGCCCTTTATCCAGGATCTTCACTCACTAACCCAAGTTGTTTCCTCATGGTGGTGCATTGATAGAAAGAACAGTAATTTGACTTTTTTAAAACACTAGTAAAAGTTTGTTAGAGATTGACCTTGGGGTAATATTATCATTAGTCTGTTAGTGATTCATGCACTTGTGAACAATTAAAATTTATTCATCAAGTGATCAGGTCACTATATTAACTTTTAATTCCATGTAGACATGAATTCTACACATCCTTCTGGGAGGAAGAGCAAGATGCAGATGATGATATCTTTCTTGAAGGATTATAGCTTATAGGATGCACTAAAGAAGGACAAGGTTACCTAAAAATATGACGCTTCCAAGAAGAAGTTGAGTGCCTAGCTTTTGGTGACCATTGCAAGGTCATGTTTTAGAAAGGCAAAGTCCCATCAAGAACCTAGTGACATTCCATTTAACCTAATAGTGGACGAGTTTAGTCGAAGACCCATTAACTTAGATGAGGATATAGTGGACCCATTTGAGCCCTCTTTTGTTCCAAATGTTCTAGGATCTTCTGGGCCTAAGGATGAGGATATCAATGCCTTGGTAAGAAGATCATGATAGTTTATCAAGAACATAAAATGTGTCATCATAGGACATGTTGGCCAAGAGAGACACATACCAATTCCTGAGAAGGCACGTCATAATGTAGCTAGCATTATGGACACTTTTGAGTCTACCCTTGGTGAGTTAGAGACTCAGTTCGAGGGGTCCATATTGATAGTTCTATAGTAGTGAAGATACCAACAAAGGCCATAACAACCTTGGAGGAAACCTAGAGTGAGTTTAGCTAGTTAGATACTCTCTTAATGAAGGATAAAGATGTATGGGTAGAGAAAAAGAAATGGACTGGGAGTTATTTAAGAGCTTACACTTGGTGTAGGAGTAGCTACAGGCAGTCACCAATGAGGTAGGGGTAGCTAAGGTTCATACATTATTGAGTACCATGATTCTAATAGATATGTTTGAGATACTTTGGATGTTTGGGCTTATAGCTTCCAAACCACAAGGAGACAGTTTAGACAAATCTTCTTATAGATTGTTCTTCCTAAGGCTATTTTCCCATTTTCAGAGAGATGTTCTTCTTAATACGATATGGTCACCTTCCAATGGGAGGATGATAGTTCTAGTCGATCCAACATGGTTGTGGCACAACTTAGGACTAGATGTAGATACTAGAATCATGTAGTCTTTTACCTATTTTATTCATAATTTAGGTTGAAATTGATGTGTCATTTCCCTAAAATGTATGTACTTAGTAGCTTTACTTTTATTCACATAAATAACTTTTTATATAGACCTTGTGAGCATGAATATACATGCATTATTTCATTGACTCTTCCATACCTTGGCCAGCCATACTTGGTTCTAGTCGACCATAATTGATCCTAATTGGTCACTCTTGTGATGGCTAGCAATACTTTGTTATGTCTTGTCCCATCTAGTTGGGTGACAGTTCAATTCAAGGTGATAATATTCTTGTATACATGTGGCCCTTATCTTCTATTCAAGCCTTGTTATGTTTTCTTGATTTTTTTCTAAGTTGGGGTGATTTTTTGGGACAAGTGTTTCTTGGCTAAGTCCCTCGTTGTCAAAAGCCTAAAAACCTAAGTTTACATTCTTTATGTGGTGTACGAACTTAAGTTGGTTCTTGAACCTAGGGCAATGTGGCTTTTGGGCCATGGCCATCTTTTAGGGTCTATGATTATACCCTATGGTTAAGGTGTGGTCTATTTGTAACTTAACATGCCCAACTTCTATGGAATGTTTGGTGCCATGGCCTTGAAAACATAGACCTCATTTGATGGGATGCTTCTTATTCACTACTTTTGGTAAGGGTGAATGATTTAGGAGGGCATTAAGGATTTTATCGCATTCATTCTGATGGTGGCATGGATTTTGAACCATGACCGCTTTTAAAGGTCTACATTCAATTAAGAGGTGAGTAGATCAAGTTAAGCTTTTCTTTGCATTAATTGTAGATTAGACCATATAGCCTATTATTAGGGTGTACCCTTGTTGGAACGTAACGCTTCTAACTTTTTTGGATCGTTCGGTGTTTTGGGCCCTTAGGTATAGAGTTCACCTATCAAGATGCTTCTTATTCACTACCTTAGCAAGGTGGTAGAGCTTTTGAGGCATGGCTCCCTTTCAAGGTCTATGGCCTATTAAAAGACGATTACACTAAATATAGTTGTTCTCCATGTTAGTTGTAGTTTTGATTGTAAAGCCTATGTAAAACCTCATAATTTTAGCATAAATAATTTTAATACCTAAAAAGAAACCATAAATAATGTTTTACAATGTAAGGATGTAATGGAAAATTTTAATGGAAAAAATCGGATCCACTACCACCTCACTACCACCATAATTGGAGAGGTCCCTTGGCAAGCTCCTCGATTGACTATAAAATGGTGGCCAAACCACCCATTTTCCATAAAAAATTTCTTCCCTCCTTTCTCCGTCACTCTAAAATATCTTTTCCCTAAGTTGTTCTTACTTTTTGGCACATTTAAAGTCAAGGATTCAAGGTAAGGTTTCTTGCTCTAACTTTTTAAATTCATGCATTATTTTTATAAATGAATTGTCATGCATCATATATTATGAAAAAAAGTGAAAAATTGGATTCCATTTTTTTATAATTAATGTTATAATGTTATAAATATTGTTTAAAAGGAGATACTTATCATAAATGTCTTATTATGCATACATTTAAAACGTTTTGTATAAATAAGCGAGTAGCAAATGTTATTTTGGAATGAACATTGAAAATATGATATGACATTCGAGAATTTTATGCGTGCATCATGAAAATTGTTTTGTACTTGAGGAGTGCACTTGTATGTGTTCTTGCAAAGTATGGTACCCATGGGCTACTAGTTGTAGTAGACTAGTTTTGACGAACTATAGGCACACATCGTATCACATGTATTCTTAGAGTTTTTCAATCTATGGGGCCTTGTATTAATGATCGAACAATGGCCTTGGATTTCACTAGTACAGAAAGGGGTATTTAAGTCGCTATGTAAAGTCGGTTTGGTGTGGAACCGATGCTATCCACGTATGACATATCATCGGTTGATGGGGCGAACCGACGCTACACATGTGGCTAGCGTCTGTTCGCCACATCAACTGACGCTATGTCCTACGTGTATTTTTTAAATTAAAAAATGTAGTTTATAATTGAAAATATTTTTAGGTACAATATATTTTTTAGGTCAATTATTATTTTATTTGACTCTTTAAAATTTAAGTTGGATATATATATATATATAGTATAATATTTTTCTTTTTTTAGACAATTGGTTTTTAAAATTATATAATTTTGTGTATTTGTTTGGATATTTAAATTTATTTACATACGTACAATATATCTTTATTTAATTTTGTGAATTTGTTTAGATATTATTTTAAAATTGTTTTTTTTCATTTTCTATAGTACACACACACACACACACACATATATATATATATATATATATAAGAGTTCAAATAAAATAATAATTGAAAAAAAAAAACATTTCAATTTTAAATTGCGTGGATAGTGTCGGTTGATGTGGCGAACCGACGCTACACACGTGGCTAGCGTTGGTTCGCTACGTCAATCGACGCTATCCACGTGTGTAGCATCGGTTGGCCATGTCACCAACGCTAGCCATGTGGCTAGCGTCGGTTCTCCACGCCAACTGACGCTATCCACGTGTTATTACCATTCTTCTCTCTTCTTCACCAACAGAATTCCAAAAATTCCAAATTTCTCTTCCCCCTTCTCCCAAAACCGAGCTCACCCTCCACTCTTTCTCAATTTTCGGTCACCTCTAATCACCATTTCCAATGCCATTTTGTGGGTTATATTCCTCTTCTCATTATCTTTGAGATCCCTTATATTGTTTTAGTGAAATACTCAAATTTTTTATACCCATTTTCTCACTTATTCTCACTTACAGAACACCCATTTCTTCTTCATTTTCTTCATTTAGTCACTTCATTTACTCTTGTAAGTATTTCTATTAATTGTTTTACTTATTATTCAGTTTTCTTTATTTTTTGTATAGATTTTTTATTTATGTATGTTTTGTATTATGCTTGTTATTATATGTTTGGCATATTTTCTGTGGAAATAATATCTACATTCAAACTAGTGACCGTTCAATTATTCTGTGAAAATTGTAATATTATTATGAGTTTTTCTGTTACTATCTTGCACATTTAAAGGAATAGTGGGTACTAGTATAGCGATTGAAGTATTTTATTTTTATAATTTAAAATAATTTTGTTTTAGTTTTAAAAAAGATATATTTAATTTTAAAAGTTTAAAGTAATACTTATTATTTTGAATTTTTAAGATTTAATTGTATAATTTTTTAGTCATCGGGTTGGAATGTTTTAGTTGAAAATAACATAATTAAAGGATTCATTTTATAAAAACTAAGAGTTGTGTTTAAAGAGTAGTTTTCTAATTTTTTTATAAAATAAAATAAATTATTATTATTAAAATAATATTTTTTAAAAATTAAATAATTAAAATGGATAAAATACGAGATAAAATACGAGATAAAATAAAATTTTAATATAAAATTATTTTAAAAAATTTAATAATAAATTCTAACATAAAATTATTTAAATATATTATTTATTTAAAAATAAAAATAATAAATTGTTCAAATAAAAATAGTGACAATAAATAAATATTAAAAAATTATGATTTATAATTTTGTTTTATATTTTTTAACTATTTATTTATTTAATACCTTTTTTTAAGATTATTAAAACTATATATATATTATTTGTATAAAAAAGATATCTCTTAATTATAGCATCTCTTAATTTATATATCTCTTAATTTATATATAAGAATACTTGAAATATATTCATTGGATACATAGTTAATTAATATGCTTAATTAATGTCATTAATAGAAAATGGACAAATCTTGGATGTAAAAGTGTAGAATTGAGTATGACTACATTTTTGGAGTTGAAAGTTTCATAGAATTTGCTTGTAGAAATAATAATATTGGAACTAGTATGATTCGATGCCCATGTGTTAAATGTAAAAATGAGCGATTTCATGAATTTGACGAGGTTAAGTATCACCTTATCCGTAGTGGTATTCTTTTGAGCTATAAATGTTGGTATTATCATGGAGAAAATATTGATAATACTCATAGGGAAGAGATAAATAAAAATGTGAGTGGATTACATAAATCTTATCATAATGTATAGACAGAAAAATATGTTTTATGGTGTTGAAGATGAACTACGTGAGGATGATCCCGAAACCTTTAAAAAACTTCTAGAAGATGCTGAAAAATCGTTGTATCCAAAATGAAAAAAATACACTAAAATGTCGAGATTGGTTCATTTGTACAATGTGAAGGCAAAACATGGTTTTTTGGACAAGGGTTCACATAATTACTAAATCTACTAGTCGATATGTTTCCTGAGGGTATTGAATTTCCATCTTCAATGTATGAAGTGAAGAAATCTCTTAGTCGATTTGGCATGGAATATCATAAGATCCATTCTTATCCAAATGATTGCATTCTTTATAGAAAAGAATATGAGACATTAAATGATTGTCCGATGTGTAAACAATTAAGATGGAAGCATGGTACAAATGAGACAACACATAAGAAAGGAGTGCATTCAAAGGTTCTTTGGTACTTTCCTCCGATTCCTCGCTTTCAAAGGTTGTTCAAAAGTAAAGAGACATCAAATATGTTGACTTGGCATTCAGATAATCGATCTGATGATGGGGTGCTACGTCATCCTTGTGATTCTCCAAATTGGAAAGTAGTAGATAATTTATCTCATCGATTTTCATCTAATTTGCGTAATCTTCGTCTTTCCATCTCTGCTGATGGAATTAATCCACATAGTTCCTTTAGTAGTAGATATAGCTATTGACGAGTAATTATGGTAACATACAACCTTCCTCCCTTGTTATGTATGAAAAGAAAATTCATAATGTTAACATTATTGATCTCAGGACCGAAACAACTCGGTGTTGATATTGATGTATATTTGCAGCCTCTGATAGATGATTTAAAGATGCTATGGAATGATGGTGTAAGTGTTTACGGACAATTAATGATTTTGCTGCCTATGGAAACTTATCAGGACATGCAACAAAAGGTTACAAGGGATGCCCTATATGTAGTGATGGAACTTCTACAACTTGTTCACGGATGAAAGATGTCTTATAGAAGACATAGAAGATTTTTTCCATCTTGACACAAGTTTAGATACCAAAAGAAACCATTCGATGGTGAAGAAGATCATGATCATGCACCCCGACCTTTGCGAGGTGTTGAGATATTAAGGCAATTGAATGGTATGACATTCAAAAGATATGGAAAGATGAAAAAAATCACTAAGGTAGGGAAACGAAAGAGATCAACTAATGAGATGAGTGAAAATGAAAAAGAGTTTGAACTAACTTACCATGGTTGTTTGAATAAAAAATCAATATTTTGGGAATTACCTTATTGGAAAGACTTACACATTCATCACATCTTAGATGTCATGCACGTTGAGAAAAATGTATGTGAGAGCTTGATTGGTACTTTACTTAATATACTTGGAAAAACAAAGGATGGAATTAAAGTAAAACTGAATTTAAAGAAACTAGGCATACGACCTGAATTGGCACCAAGGGTGGAAAATGATAAGAATTGAACATACTTGCCACCAGCATCATATATAATGTCAATAAAAGAGAAGGATGTGTTTTGTAAATGTTTGGAGTGTGTGAAAGTTCCTGATGGTTACTCATCCAACTTAAGTAATTTATGTCTATCACCGATAAGAAACTTTATGGATTGAAATCACATGACTGTCATATCTTAATGCAACAGTTATTACTAGTTGCTATTAGATTAATTCTTCCAAAACATGTATGATTATCAATAATTCATCTTTGTCCCAAACTTCATCTCATCTCTCTTGCCTCCTTTCCTTATGACAACATCATGGTAGCACTTTATTAATCATTTTTCTATAAATATGAAGTTATTTTGAATCTCTGCTAATATTTTTAATGCTATAATGAGCTCTAATATGAAGTCAGGTGTAACTCATAATTTTGTTACTTGGCTTGTATGAGTTTTGGTGCCCATGAACGTATTACAAAATTTTTCCATACGTTTAAGAGCACCAAAACTCATACAAGCCAAGTAACAAATCAGAGTTACACTTGATTTTAAATTTAGAGCTCATTATAGCATTAAAAATACCAAGAAAGATTCCAGATAACTTCATATTTATAGACATGATTAATAAAGTGCTAATATGAGTTTGAAGGGTTATATCACTTGGATGTTGCTGTGGTAATCTCTTTTTTATGGTAATATTTATAATGATTTAATTTCTCCATTCGTATGTCTCTGAATTTTAGACTGCTTGTTTGATGGATGTTTACGTGCTCATGTATATAGGGGAATGAATTTTTATATAGATCAACTATTTTTTGTCCAATTTCCTTATCACAATGCTAGTGATTCTAAGCCAACCAAGCTTGCTTGCACAATCCAATTATACTTTGACGACATTATTTTATTTGTAATTTAAGTTAACTATATATATATGTGTATGTATGTATTGTATATACATTATTTATTTTTGTAATAAATTTAATTATCAATTAATTAATTATATTTAAATTTTCAATTATTTGTATTATTATTATATTTTGGTTTTTTTATGCTATATATATTGAATACAGGGTGGAGTGAAAAATGAGAATAAAAAATTAAAAACAATCATTACATGTAAAGTCGGTTCACGCGGTCAACCGACTTTAAAGCCAGTTTTTGTAGTAGTGTTTGGACCCCCCATTATGTCTCAGAGTTTTTCATCTAGTGCGTTCGAGAAGGTGATTGCACATGGACTTCAGAGTTGGACCCCTATTATGCCATATGTATTGTGATTGTACATAGGGTCCAAGGTGGACCTACGTGCATCTCAGAGTTGGACCACATATATGCCCATGCATTTTGGAGACTGGTACATATGGGGTTGCACATCATACATTGGATTTGAATCACATATCATATTTTATATGCATTCCTTGGGTTGCCTGGTACATACCTTTCCATTAGTCCCTTAGCATATACACTTGTTTTATGACTAAATTCTCTTGACACTATAAACTGATAATGAATACCATTCATGAAATTTTATTAATGAATAATAAGCATCATGAATGATCATTGAAATATTTATATATTAGAGTAAACTCCTACTGAGCTACATATTCGCCCTATTTTTCCTTTACCTCTAGATTAGGGTTTGATAGAGCAGTGCACGACTCAAAGAAATCAATCATTCCTATTTCTTTGAGTTCGTGGGTTTCTAGGTTTATTGATGGCTCTATTAAAGTAAAGTCATTAATGCACTTTTTTACTTAATATTTACTTATTTTATTCAATAAATATTATTTTTATGGTAAAAATATTAAAATATAAACCTTTTAGCGAAAAGGGGTGAAATATAATTTTTGAAATTTTTCTGGGATTTTTATAGATGTTTTATGAATTTTTAATGCAAGACCAATCATAAGCTGCCATATGGCCTACCACACAAGTTGGGGAGCTGACTAGGCATGCCATGCAATAAAGGACAGTGAATCACATTACAGAGCATGTGAGGAAGACAAAATGTGTGCCATGTGTCAATATGACATTCAATCCGAGTTCAAAATTTGGTCAACCCTCGTCATCACGTGGAACTAACTCAGTGAGCATTGACTCTAACCGGTCTACCCTACCACGTGTCTTTTCCTAATTCGCCAAGTGAATTTATTCTACCACGTGTCGCATTGTGATTGGCTAGAGCTATCAATTTTGCTTGTTTTACTTGTAGCCTTTAATCTGAAGTTGATCTGACGGTCCAGATTGCACCTAAGCATTATTTAAGCCCTTAATCACTCTATAAATCCTAAGTGGCCTCCATTAGCATATTTTGGGTAAGTTTTTGGAGCTAAAAAGAGAGAAATACAAAAAAATTGAAGAGATGACACAATTTTGGTAGAGATTCAAGAGGAGATTAATTCTACAATTCAGGAGATTGATTCTATTTCTTCTTCTAATTTTTTCTTTATTATTTTTTATGTCTTTCTTTATGAAAAATATGAACTTTATGAACACAATTATGTGTAGTTAATTTATTAATTTAGGTTTTTTATGAACCAAATTTTCACCATGTGATTATTTAATATTTTACCCCAATTATAATTATAATTATAATTTAATTATATTATTTAATCTGATTTGTATACTATTAATTATCTAGCCAACAATTTATCTATATAGGCAATTAAATAGATTTGAGAGAATTATTTAATTATTTGTCTTGATTAAATAACATGCATAGTATCTAGGCAGAGATATATGATTCTTATGTATGTAATCCATAATTGACGAATTTAATGAGTAGTATGCAATTTAATTGGCATGAGAGTGATTAAATTAATTACTATATGGTGTTTAGTTTACTTGAGAGGGGAATACATGCTAGGTTAGATTTAATTGATAATTATATTGAGAGGATTTTAGCGATTCACATGTTTAGAAAATTAGGGGATTAAGTATTCCTAGATATTTTCTCATATATCTTTTTAGTTACCAAATCTGATTTAATTAATTATTGCTATTTAGTTTTAGTTATTTTAATTTTACTTTCTTAATATATAAAAACACAAAAAAAATTGATTTTTATTTTTTTTAGTTTTAAAAATTAGTTTCTAATAAAATAATCTTCGTGGGAACGATCTTTTCTTATCATTATATTACTTGTTGGGATACGTATACTTGTGTATTCATTGCACACACTCTGTGTGTAGCGATCAAGTTTTTGGCGTCATTACCGGAGATTATAAATATTAGAAATTAATTTTTTTATCTATCTTTCGTAATTTTTTTCTTTAATTTTAATCTACTTATTTCTTCTTACTTGCTTATTTATTTATTTTAGTTAATTTATTTTATTTATTTATTTATTAACTTTAATTTATTTATTTAGTTGTTTATTATTTTTAATTTTAATTTATTATTTATTTTTAATTTAGACATATCCTTTAGTGCTATTAGATATAGAGTAGAAAATGGTTAGCAATAATTATCAATGGTCAATGGATAGAATGATAGCCATAAGAAGAGTAGGTGAAATGTATGAGATAAATGATATCATGGCATTTACAACTCAAGTGTCATCTTTGGTAAATCTTTTGAAGGTTCAAAACTTGCCAACAAGTCTAAACCATGTCCAAGATTCAAGGGTGTTTTGTGTGTGTTATGATGGAGCCCATTTGCTTGATAATTTTCGACATAATCTTGAATCGGTCTTTTATGTGGGTAATGTGAACCAAAACAATGATTCATACTCAAACACATATAACATAGGATGGAGACAACATCCAAATTTCTCTTGGAATAACAAAAATCAAGGTGATAATCAATTTAACTATCAATCATTTCCACCACCTAGTTTCCAACAACCACGAATATTACAAGCCTAAGAAAAGAAGCCACCTATTGAGGACAATACAAATGTTTTAATGGGGATGATGAAAGACTTCATCCAATCAGTAAATACAAAAGTTTCCACTCAAGAGGCTTCAATTCAAAATTTGGAGAACCAAATGGGGCAACTTACTCAAGCTATAAGTCAATGGCCTCAAGGTAACCTTCCAAGTGACACAATTGTAAACCCAAGAAGAGAATGTAAGGACCATTGCAATGCCATAGACTTGGGGAATGGTAAAACTTTAGAGGAGGAACATGAGACCCAAAAGGATAAGGAGGAACTAGAAACTAAAAAGGATGAGAAGGAATTAGAGGATAAAGAGAGTAATGGAAAGGGAATAATTCAGCCAAAAAAGAGCAACCTCTACAAACCCACTATTCATTTCCCTCAAAGAATGCAAAAAAAAAAATGTTAGATACAAAGTTTTCAAAATTTTTGGAAGTCTTCAAGAAGTTGCACATAAACATATCATTTGCAGATGTACTTGAACAGATGCCTTCTTATGCCAAATTTCTAAAGGACATCTTGTCTAAGAAAATGAGGCTTGGAGATAATGAAATAATAACCTTAACTAAAGGTTGTAATGCCATCCTTGCTAGAAAAGTACCCAAAAGTTAAAAGATCTAGGTAGTTTTTACATTCCTTGTACAATTGGGAACATCCACTTTGAGAAACAATTATGTGACTTGGGTTCTGACATTAACCTTATACCATTATCAGACTTCAAGAGATTAGGGGTTGGTAAAGCCAAACCCACATTAGTAACATTACAAATAGCAAATAGATCAATTAAGAGACCTTGTGGTGTGGTACAAAATGTGCTAGTAAAAAGTAGACAAATTCATCTTTCTAGTATACTTCATTGTGCTAGACATGGAGAAGAACCGTATATTCCTATCACACTTGTCCATCTATTCTTAGCAATCGAAAGAGCATACATTGATGTACAAAAAGGTGAACTTACAATGAGATTAAAAGATGAATAAATAATGTTTAAAGTTTTTAAAGCATTTGAACCTTCTGACATTGATAGTTTGAATGAATGCTTAAGGATAAATGTTACTGATTGTGAGAATAGCTTAAAATAATCTATTGAGTTTCCCACACTTAAGACTATTACACATGATGCTATGAATAAGGACATAAAATCACCAAAAAACAACTCAACCTATTATATCTTTGAAAGTATGGCATCAAAGGTTGATATTGTGGACTTTGTGAACTTTTTGGAGGACGCGCCTCTCATGTATATATCAAATGAGATTATGGAAAATTTTAATATAGGATCTAAGTTCAAATCATCAATTGAAGGGCCACTTAGTTTATATCTATCACTTTTACCCTTCCTTCTCCAATCAAGTAGGCAAGAAAAAGAGTCCAATGGAGAGGTGAAGAAGATGTTGGAAATACATAAATTGGATGAGTTACGATGGAGTGCTTATAATAAGGCCAAAAGGTTAAAAAAGAAAACAAAAATATGGCATGAGAAGAGAATTGAGCATCATGTTTGTGAACCAGAGCATAAGGTATCATTGGACAAATCAATACTCAAACTGTTTTCAGGTAAACTCAAAAGTAAATGGATACAAAAGGATGTACCTTAGGAGTTCATATAACCATCTAGTTAAGGACGTTAAATGTGATGTTGGTTGGGAGGAAACCCAACGTTATTTTACTTATATTTTCATTGTTTTTGTTTTGTAGGTGAATAAATATGGAGAGCAATGGCACAACAAGAATGAGCATTTCAGTGACAAATGTGGTGTGCCATGATTAAGGGAGTTTTCTTTTCTTTTACCTTTACATATTTATATGTGCACATTGGGGACAATGTTTAATTTAAGTTTAGGGGAGGGAACTTCAGTCTCTACATTAGTATTTAGTATGCATTATAAATTTTAGGGAATGTTTTTTAATTTTTGGGATGTTTTTAATAATGATTTGGGTATAAATTGATAAATATGTGGAAACTAAATGCATGCATGCTTGATATTAAACATATGAACTTAATGATAAAATTGGTTGCCATGACTAGGATAAGGAATATAACATATTTGTGAAGATATTTACATTAATAATGTGATATGCTTGCTAGTTCTGATTGGATTGATTTAAATTCTAATGCATATATTTATGATTTATTTTGGTATACTTATTGAGAGAAATTTTTTAGTGAATCATGTGAGTTGATGAGATCTACTAGGTTTTAGAATCTACTTAATCATCCCTTGAGAGAAAATCCTAAATAGTATTTAGCAAGAGAAATGATTTCGACCTTATTTGGACCGATTGAGCCTTTCAAACTAATCATTGTTAATATCTTTAGTCACTCATTTGAGCCTAACAAAGACCCTTGCACCTTTAGCTTGTATGAAAAGAAAAAATGCAATCATATGTTATGCTATAGAGTAAGATGAAATGTAATGCATCCTATAAAAAAGAAGAAGCAAAACTCAAAGCACAAGTATCCCTCTAAAGAAAAAGAAAATATAATTGATAATAAGTTTGGGGTGTTATGAAGTTACAAAAAAAAGAGAAAAAAGATTTGGAAAAAAAGACTATGAAAAGAATGTCAAAAGAGGGTGCACTAAAATATCAAGTAAAAGCTCAATTGCAGTTAAAAAGTTTATGAAAAAAAAGCTAAGGTGTGGAAAGAGCCTAAAATGACTTCATTTATCAACCCCCACCTAAGCCTTACATACAACCATGTAAAGTGCTTATTGATCTTGAGCTAAGTGCATATTTATAGTAGTGGAGAGAAATGTGAAAAATAGACTTATGAGACTTGTTCTAAGATTGAATAGATTAGCATGTTCATATAGGTTGATTTCATAAGTGCATTGGATGATATCATATGCAATACGCACACACGAATCAATTTTTCAAAAGCCTTACATATCCTTGTATTGATGGAATGTTGATTGATGAATATGTAAACCTTCTTATCATAGGATTGTACGACTTTTAAGAGTGATAGTTTTTGTGAAATATGCATGTACTAATAGAAGTATATGTATGAATATATTACCCAAGTTATTTTCTTTAGTTATACTTGGCTTTACTTGAGGACAAGCAAAGAGTTAAGTTTGGGAGTGTGATGACTCTATTAAAGTAGATTCATTAGCACACTTTTTTGCTTTGCTTTCTTGTGTTCTTGATTGAATGCTTGAATTCGACTTAATAATGGGAGTGATCATCCTTTGTGGCATCTCAAGATTAAGGTTTTAAGGACTTTGTTTCCTTAGGGCTCTAATATGATCATTTTCAAAATGTTCTTAGAAAATCAATCATTCATATTCCCTTGAGTTTGTGGGTTCCTAGGGTTATTCACCTAGAGGGTCCACATCAACAATCCTCAAGATCATATCAACCTCTTAGACAATCTATCCAACTACCTTGCAGTACGACACCAACTTTTCAACATCAACCATCTACCTATGGAAAGGACAAGGATAAGGGCATTGTCACTTAAGAACAAGGAATGTAAGGTCAAGCTTTTGCTATAGCTGGTAGGCGAGGAGGTTTCAAAATCAATGATGTTGTGGAAGGTACAATTTTGTTTTATCAATCTTAGGTTCGAGTTCCTTTTGATAATAGCACCACCCATTCATTCATTTCATTACCTTATGCTCAAATGTTAAAATTTGATTATAAAGTCATTGAAACCCCCTTACAATGAGTACACTTCTTAGAGCCTTATTGAATGTCTTATATATTTGCAAAAGTTATTCAATTGGCTTCAATGGTCACCAATTCTTAGGTGATCTCATTATACTTAATATGAGTTATTTTGAAATCATTTTAGGAATGGACTGGTTAAGCATGTATTAAGACATTGTAAATTTCTTTGAAAATAAGGTTACCATCCAAACCCTTTAGGGTGTGAAGTCTATTTTTATAGACAAAAAGAAGTAAACCCTTCCAATGGTTTCCATAAGTATTGCTTTGGTGGAAGAAGAAAATAGGCAAGCATGGCTCTCCTAAATTTTTTGGAAGTAGACAAGGACAATGGAAGAAACTTAGCATGGATACCAATGGTAAATGAATATTGTGATGTGTCTTTGAAAGAAATACTTGGACTCCGTCAAGCTCGATTGATCAATTTTGTGGTTGAATTATATCCTAGAATTGTGCCAATATCAATCACACCTTATTGTATGGCACCTACAAAAAAATAAGAACTGAAGGATTAGTTGCATGAGCTGTTGGGAAAGGGATACATTCAACTGAGTTCATCACCCTGAGGAGCACCTATTCTTTTCGTTAAAAAGAAGGATGGAAGTTTCAGACTATGCATTGATTACCGTCAATTGAATAGGGTAACCATAAAGAACATGTATCCATTAACCAAATTGATGAATTATTCAATAAACACGAATGAGCAAGTTTCTTCTCAAAGATTGACTAGATTATGATACCACAACTAAGGGTCAAAAAATTGGATATACCTAAAAATGCTTTCCATATGTGGTATGGGATTTTTGAATTTTATTTCTGGTCATTTGGATAGATAAATTCTCCTGCTTCTTTTATGGAACAATGAATTCCACCCAATGAGCATGGTGTTTCTCCAACTATTATTGGCCTTTCAAATGCTTCAAGAATTCATGATTTTTGTGAATTACAAATTTCTTGGGCCATAGATAGTGCTATCAATTTTCTAAAGTCCTCACCAAAGCATACATCTCCTTATCATACTTGCGTTAGTTTAAGGTTGCACCACTCAACTTTTCACTAAAAAATGAAACTAAATGACCTTCTTGCATCAAAACAGCACGAATACCTATTCCTAAAGCATCACACTCAATTTCAAAAGTTTTAATAAAGTTTGGTAAAACAAGCAAAGGTGGATTAGTTAAGTTTTCTTTGATAAGATTAAATGCATTTTCTTGTTCCTTCCCCCACTTAAATGACACATTTTTCTTAATGACACAAGTAAGAAGGGTGGCCAAGCTACTAAAGTCATGTATAAACTATCTATAGAAGCTAGCTAGACCATGAAAATCCTCACTTGGTTGATTATTGTAGGCATTATCCACTCTTGGATTGCTTTCTCCTTTTCCCCGTTCACCTCAATTCCTTTAGCACTAACAAGAAATCCAAGAAAAACAATCTTATCCATGAAACGATGTACTTATTGAGAATAGCAAACAACTTTTCATTCCTTAGCACATCCAAAAATTGATTTCAAATGTACTATATGTTCTTCCAAGTTTTACTATAAATTAGGACATCATCAAAATATACAACTAGAAATCTACCAATGAATGTATGCAAAACATGGTTCATTAAATGCATAAATGTGCCTCGAGCATTAGTTAAATTGAATGGCATCACTAATCATTCATACAAACCATATTTAGTTATAAAGGTAGTTTTTTGTTTATCACATTCTCCCATCATCATATGATGATATTCACTCTTAAGAAATTTTTTATAAGTACATGAGAATTAGGCAATTCACCTAGCATGTCATATAATATAGGAATGGGATGATGACACTTTATCATTATGTTGTTGATAGCTTGGCTATCAATACATATCCTCTATGTCTCATCCTTCTTATGAAATAGCAACACTAGTACCACACAAGGACTCATACTTTCACATATATACCCCTTCTCTAATAACTCATCCACTATCCTCTAAAGTCCTTTTGTTTATTCAAGATTGCTCCTAAAGGTAGGTCAGTTTGGAATTGATGCATTGGGTATGGAATCAATTTGATGTTCAATTCTTCAAATTAGGGGTGCCATGAGGTGCCCATTTAGGAAGGACATAATCAAAATCCTGCAAAAGAGAAATAATATTACTTGGCCAAGAACCGGCGAGATCATTAGTACATAAAAGAGTCTCGTTGTACAAGAGTAGAATAAATGGTTGATGCAATAATAATGCTTTCTTGATCTAATTGTTTTTTTCTATGTAATTGAATTTTTCCTCTCTTGCTCTCACTATGGTCAAAATATTTTATTTCTTTTCACTTTGAAAATGTTTGTCTCTCTTTCATTTTTTTGGATTCTTTTCTCTCAATTTTTTTTATCAATTTCAGCCTTCCTTTCTTTTTCTCTCTTTTTTTCATTTGATTTTTGCAGCATTAAATGGTCCTCCATAACCTATTTTGGTGTTAATGGTACAAGAGTAATAGGTTATATTTTTAAGAGAGAAAGAATACTTATTTGTGAATCCATCATGAATGACTCTCCTAACAAAATTGCCATGATTTCCCCAACAATATATGGCACACATGCATAGGAACCACATCATAAATCACCTCATCTTCATATTTTCCAATGGACAATGTCCTCAATGCTTGTCTTGTTACCTTGATTTATCTACATTCTTTTAGCCATTGAACTAATAAGGACAAGGATGTTTCAAGGTTCTTAAGGTTAATTTCTCCACCAAATCAATACTAGCCATGTTTTTGCAACTCCTCAATCTCTAATAATGCTACAAACGTTTTTGTTTACAAGGCATTGGGTATGGAACAAGTTCTCTTTTCAAGTTTCTCCTTCCTCCTTAATCAGCACGTTAAGAACTCACCTTGCTACCAATAATTCTCTATGCACAACATTTTGATCATGATCAACATATATTAAAGGTTTCATGTCATCATCTACTCGCTAGCTATGTGACCTCACCCTTGACATTTAAAACACTTAATATCATGTGTTTTAGAAGTAGAGGTCTTGATGTTACATAAAGGAGTGGTTGTCAATGGTTTGGCATTGTTAGAGGGTTCAAGTTTTGGCCTATTTTGTAGATGCTCATCTCTTTCGGGGGTTTTCCTACGTTTGTTATTGGTAGCCACAGATTGTCCTTTCCTAGCCAATCACTTCCACTTGAGTTATTCCTCCACTTTTATGGCTTGTTGTACAATATCTAACAACTCAACATAGTGCTATAAATCCAACTATATTCATAATATCTCAGTTTGAATCGTACAAAAACCTAGCCATAGTGGTTTCTCAATCTTCTTCTACAATAGCCCAAATCATATGTACCTCTATCTCCTTGTAATAATAATCCACTATGTAACTTTTGAATCAAGCACCTATAATAGTGGATGTATACAAAATGCCTCCTCATGAGCATTTTCATATCAAGCTATGTATGGGTGGTTCTATATTCCTTCTTCTATTAGTTAGTAACTAATCCCACCAAATAATGGCATAATTAGTGAATTCAACTACAACTAATTTAACCTCTTTCATCTCCAAATAAGCTTTAGGATCATTTTTACCATGGAAAGATGGGATTTTAATCTTTATACTCCCTTAGTTATCATCTACCTTATTCCTAGCTCCACCAAACACCCACCATATCTCCTATGGTCAATGCTTGATTCAGCCTCATTTTCTTCTTCATAACCATCACGATAATACTATTCATATTCTGCCCTCATTCTCCTTTGATGAACTCTCTATCTTCTATGGCTCCACTTTGGGCCTGCTTTACAAGTGTTTACTCTACCATATCAAGCCATTCATGCACTTGCTCCATTTCCACTCTCAATACTTTCCTCATCTCAAACATAAGTGCCTCCATTTGAAACTTTAGATCCATACCTTTCAAAGCATCTTTAGTTATACTTGCTATAAAATAATGTTAGAACAAAAAAAATAGGACCTCACGGTCACTCCCTCACATGTTTCACTCAAATATTTATTTCACTCACACTTATGTTTTTACTCTAGATGGATTTTACTCTTTTATAGCCTCACATACTCTTTCCTTTTACCACTCTTTTGTGTCTTCTTTTTGTTCTTAATCGAACTCAACAAACCAATCCAAAATAACCAGCAGTAATTCAAAACATGAGAAATATCAAAGCTTGTCAAAAGGTTAAAAATTTGAATGCAAGAGAAAAATGAATCAATCACTTGGTTTCTATGGTTTTTCATCAATACTTAAAAATTCACATAATTTTGTCACTTTTTTTTATCAAGTGTGGAGTTTTGGCCAAAAAGGGTTTAAGAGGTGAGAAATAAGTTGAACAAAAAAATTTCCTTACTGGGTTCTTATACTTTCTTATTTTTTATTTTTTTAGCAGCATAAATTTAAGAACAAAAGGATGACGAAGGATAGTCAAGACTTGCCTCAGAACCAAAAGCTTTTATACCAAATGATATGAACCTCACTAGCAATTGTCATGAAACCTAATAACAAAGATAGATAAGAACTCCAAGATTATGTAGACAAGATTTGTTGAACCTTAGCCCTTTACCTAGTAAGATAAGAACCCTAAGATTGTGTAGAAAAGATTTGTGGAACCTTAGCCATTTACCTAGCAAGATAAGAACCAAGACTATAAAGCATTGAAAACACCATAACAAGAATCTCTCACAAGTCAAGGTGATAAATTTGGTTGTTTGAACACCAGAAGTAATCTTGATTTGTTATGAAAGTTCTCTCAAGGACAAAGAACATTAGTCGTCTAATAAGTTTTCATAATTTTCAAAAGTAATCTATCCAAATTCAAACTGTAAAACTTAATACTTGGAACTACCCTCCAAGAATAGGAAAAGAGACAAAATTGAAGAGAAAATAAAAATTTCTAAATAACTAAATAGAAGGCATTTAATCAGAAAATAAATTTGTGATATTTAGTAGTACAATAGGAAAAATCTATATGAGTATTGGGAGCAGTTCAAGAAACTCTATGCAAGTTGCATTCATCATCAAATAAGTGAGTAGCTCTTAAACCAATACTTTTATAAGGGATTGATGCCCATGGATAGAATCATGATAGATGTAGCAAGTGGTGGAGCTTTTGTTAATTAGATTCCTAAAACTGTAAGGAATTTGATTTCCATGGTGGCTACAAATGGTCAAATATTTTCCATTTGATCCAACTCCCTAAAAAAGGTAATGAATTAGGAGTTCTTAGTAATATTGAACAATAATTGAGCATCCTTACTTCAATTGTGAAAAAATTAATGATAAGAAAAGTTCCTAATATTCAAGATCCTAATGTTGAACAAGCAAATGCTATGGGGTTATGCCAAGGATAACAAAGGCAAAGATACGATCCTTTCTCAAACACTTACAATCCTTGTTGGAGGGATCATTCTAACTTTAGCTATTATGGACACAATCAAGTAGCTACCCATGGTAATCCATTAGGTTTTTCTTTTCCAAGAGGCTAACAACCTTATCAAGTGAAAATCGTAAAATACTCCTCCACCTCAAGGTAAATCTTTAGAGGACTTGATAAGTTTGGTAGCATCTAACACTACTCAGTTTCAATAAGATGCTTTTAATTTCCAACAAGACTCAATCAAGTTTCACCAAGACACAAAATCTGCTATCAAGAATATTGAAATTGGATTCAGTCAGCTGGCCAATATCGTTGCATAAGGATCTAGTAAACTTTCCTCTAAACCAATGGTCACTCCTATGGAAAATGATAGTGCTATATCATTGAGAAGCAATAAGCATCTTGAATAAGGTCATAAGGAATAAACCAAAGAAAATGAGACTAAATAAGGTCATAAGGAACAAACCAAAGAAAATGAGACTAAGGATGAGTTAATTCAACAATAAGCGAGCAATTTTGTCAATGTGGAAAACAAGAAAAAAAAACAACCAAGGTACAATCTAAAGTTCCAATTTCTACTTATGAACCTCTTATCCCTTTTCCTATTAGGCTTGTAAAATCCAAGAAGGAGGTATATGAGTAAGAAGTCTTGGAAACTTTTCAAAAATTATAAATTAACATTCCATTATTGGATGCTATCAAGAAAATGCCACGCTATGCTAAATTTCTCAAGGAATTTTGCACCAAAAAATAGGATGCTTAAGGGCAATCAAGTAGTGAATATGGGAGAGAATATAGAGGAGTGTCAAAAAATCAACATTTTTATTTTTTTATAGTTTATTAGTTTAGCATGTTTTAGGATACATGTTTTATGATTAGTATGCTCTAGGTAGCATTTTTATTCATTTTTAGTATTTATTTGTTGCATTTCTTGGGATAGTTGGGATTAATATACATGTTTAGAATCAATCAAATGTTCTCTCTTTGTTTTTTGGTATCTGTGATGAAATTAATTAAACAATGTTTGGTGAAAAAGTATAAGGAATTTTGATAGAGTCTTGACCTTGTTACTATGTGAATGTAACTTTATGATAAATTTGCTCAAAACTTGCATGCAGAATAGCTAAATGGTAATTGAAGAATTTATATGCATATAAACTTGTGAAAAATGCTATTTATCCATTGAAAATTTGCTATACTTTTAATGAATAAGAATAGGTTACTAGAAATTTTCTTTAAGTTTATCAAGGAAAATGGTAAATGTATTTTTTGAAAAATGATTAAGGTAATAGGATAAACTTCTTTGGCTAAATTGTCCTACCCTTAGTGTTGTTGATCTTTCAAGAACAACCCCTTTAGATAACCAATTTTAGCCTACATGAACCATTTGTTTGTATCAACTTCTTATCATTTGAACAAAACACATTGGCCATACATATAGTTCAAGAAAATTGCAGTAGCACAAAAAGAGAATAAGTTCAATGAAAATGCTAGAATAGAATTTAAGAGTATCAATTGTGCTATAATTGATTAAATTCTTAACATATAAAAAATAGCCTATGTTATATATATGCATATTTATATACACACACACACACACATATATAATAATAATAATAATGTGATAGCTGAATAGAATTATATGGACTGTGTGTTAAAAAAAGACAAATATAACAGAAAAGAAGCCAATAATGATGTTTGTTTCCAAAACAACAAAATATGATCCTATTTTATTGACATAATTGGTCTTATGATAGTTTTATTTATAGGTCTCTTTCTCTTACCCTATGAACTCATGAACTTTTGTTTCTTTTTTTTTCCTTTTCATTTGATTGAACCAACAAACATAGCCAATTATTACCAAATCAAAGACCTTTTGATTTTAAGGAATACTTTGGTGAGTGGAGATATAATTTTAAGAAAAAGAATATGGTGTCAAATTCAACTCTAAAAGGAATAGTGAGTTTTATAGTGAGGAATAATATTCTAACTTGTCTATGTTACATGATTTGACTATTCATAATTGATACTACACTACACACATACTTTGAGCATGACTATAGTAAAATAGTTGTAGCAAAGGGATGACTAAAGGTAATATATGACATTTATTGTAATTTGAAACTATAATATTATTAATCCATTGAGATAAAATATTAAGAAAAACTTATTTTCTCAATTATGGGTATTGACTTTGCTCAAGGACTAGTAAAGAGTAGGCGTGGGGGAGTTTGATAAGTGTTATTTTATACACAGTTTTAGATATTAATTATTTCATATCTATATATATTTTATTATTATAATGTTTTAAAAATTTTATTTTTTATTTATCAAAAAATATTGATATTCTAGATTTTTAGGACTTTTTAAAGATTTTTATGGATATTTTTATGATTTTTATTTGACATGTGGATGTATTCAGAAAAGTAAGTGGATTTACTTGGCAAGATGATCCAAATTCCACAAATTCCTTACGCCTATCTCTTTAGCTACCATATGTAGATAACTTTCCCTCCAATTCTAAATTAACTACTTTGTAGTTATATTGACCCTCTAGACCAACTGATGTGTTTGAAATTGGAAATATGCATGTGATAGTTGTTGATGTCTCCGATGATGTAGTAACCTTCTATATGGACTTTTCCTTCTCAACTACTACTACCTTCCCTATATATGACTCCACTTATGCTATAGAGATTGCCTCTAATGCTTCTTTCCTTGGTGCTTTTAGTGCCTCTCCAATTGAATCCCTACCTCCCCTCACTACCTCAGGCTTTAACTTACATATTCTCACTACTCAAATATCGTCATCCATCTTAACAATTAAGCTTAGTGCATGTACAAAAAACATGAATCAATAAATAAATTATAGGCTCTAAAAATGAAGCCTGAAAATATGTAACAAGAAAATTTGGCAGGCCAAATCAATTAGCCCTTATTTTCAGCCTGAGATACACACCATCTACAAGGGACTCAAGAAATAACTCATCATGATAGTTCTTTATTAGAATTATAGGTTATTACAAACAAGGATACTCAATCTACTGTATAGAATCTTTGCAAAAGGAATGGTCTGACTTTCTATATATAATGGAGCCTATGTCAGATCTTAGCTCATTGGATGATTACTTTTGGAAAAATCATGGATATACCTTTATTGGTGCTAATTGCACATAAATAAGTAAGCTTTGGCTTTTCTCTACCATCGTAAAGACATATGATACTTTGACTATTCAAAGTCATTAGCAATATATAACAGTTACATACACTACAAATGCCACAATCTATCTTTTAGTTTTTGTTTATGGTATAGGAACCTAGGGTAAGTGGATGGACCTCTTGGACTCTAGTGATAGGGGATTTCAATGTTGTTATTAGTTTTCATGAAATTACAGGCTCATCAATCAATATTATATCTATTGCGAAGTTCAATATAGTAGTCTTTTATTGTAATCTAGTTGATACCAATACTAAAAGGCCTTTTACATATATTAGAAATATGAAATCTCCCACATTCGGTCTTGTTGAAACAATAGGTTTTGTTGTGATTCCTTCCTTGACTTGTAGTCCACGGTTTCTTGTTGCATTAATTATACCATAACATCACTTTGATCACCACCTACTTCTATTAATGGTGATACCCTTGAAAATATGCAAGTATACGTGATCAAATTATACAAGTGATAAGTAATTTAAAAATAAAATTTGTCAAACCCCCAAGGATTGGTGCAATAAATATCACTCATTATTAGCTTGTTAATAAATTAACCAGGGGAATTTTGAATTTTTTTTTAAATAAAACTAAAACATAAAACAATAAATAAAATACATGAGCACATAGATCAAGAGAAATATGTGATTATGGAACAATCATCACCACTAGCTTATTATTTAACCAATTATATCATGTATCAATATTAGAACTATCCTTGAACTCTTAACTCTAGCTTGGGAAATCTATGCACTAAGACAAGACTTCAAACCAGCCTTTTCTTACAAGTAATTGAAGTAGAATACCATTGTAAATAAATCTTAAATAAAGAAGATGAGTAAACTTCCCAAGATTACAAATCTTAGTAACCTTTAATGAAGGCATCAACTCTACTTGTAACATTGTCACAAAGCAACAAGCTAACACTTCGAATAAGTATATTAGTGAATACCATAGCTTCAAAGAATAAATAGTGTAAGGTTTATGAGTTTTGGCAATATTCGTGAGCAAAACTTTTAAATAAAATTTAGTTTCTAGGTACATTTTCAAGACCACTATTCAAGTGTAAGAAAATTTTGAGCTTCAAGTAAACATGTTTCAGGTATATTCTTGTTTTTAATCACATTAGATTTTATATTAGACACATAGAAATATTTAGTATGTAGGTTTCTCAATCAATTGACTAGTGTCTGGATCAATCAAGGAGGTAGATTGATCGAGTATCAATCATGTATGATCTAAGTCCTCTTGGGTTGATTTTAAAATTGGGGTAAATTGATTGAAGTTGGGTTTGATAGATTGAAAGACTAGATTGATCAAAAATCAATTGTATTCGATCTACTTGATCATAGGTTTTTATTAATAATTGCCCAGAACGAACAAAAAGGGTTTCAATCAGTTGAACTTATTAGTTTGAACGATCTAGCGACGAAGGCTTCAACTTTAAACTAATTTTTTACTCAAGCCAAACTTTTTAATTACCATAATATCCCCAATATTTACTACTTGAGGAATTATTTTTTGGATAGATTGATTATTGGCCTTTGATCTAGCATTAGGGCTTAAATATTTTTTATTTGAACAAACTTAATGCCTCCTATTCTCTTAACCACAATTGCTTTAATCTTTTGGTCATAAGAACTCTCTTTATCAATCTATTTTTCAAAATTAAAATCATATTTTTTTAGGCTTCTTTCTTTGATTAATCTATGAAATATTTTGTGGTTAGGTTTATTGATAAACAAGCCTATTTATTTTATGATCATATGCTTCATCTTCTACTTCAAAGTTTTCTAGCTGACTTTTTTTATCTATTATTTTATTAAATCATCTAGCTAGGATTTTTCATTATTAAATTTACTCTAGGACACAATTTGCACTTGTGTTATTATGCTAATGTTTTAGGTGTCATATGAACGGGTTTGATAACTCGTGTGACTTGATTTTAACAGAACATTGGTCTAGATTCGTACACCTTGCTTATAGAGACTATAAAAGAAGTGATGACTTGTAAGTAGATTACTTGGGAGAATTATTTGTGATGAATAGTTTAAGTCATGGCCTTGTAATTTAACATTATTTTCATAGTCTATAGTTAGGGGTCCGATGGATCTTTGGTTTTCCTCTTAGATCATTGTTATAAACTAGGTTGTTTTCATCTAAAAAACATCATGTGTCAAATCTTTATTTATTTTTGCATTACTTTATTTACACAAGATTGCATTTCTTCCCATTTATGAAATTTTAATTTCATATAATTTGAATAATTTCATATTCACCACCTTTGATTAATTAGATCCATAAGTAAAAACTTTGAATTGGTATTAGAGCGGGTCACTAGATGTTCTTATTGTTTGCCCAATACCTTGTTATGGATCATTTGAGAGAGGGTTCATGTTCAACCCATCCTCTTTTCTTTGATGGGACTAACTATCCATATTGGAAGCCTCGTATGAGAGTGTTTGGAATCCTATCATTTATAGTTGGGAACTACCTACGATTACCAAAGATAATGTTGTCAGTTTTAAATATAGGAATGAATGGACTATTGAAGATAAAAATGCTAGTAATTAGAACAAAAAAGTACTAAAGCTATCTTTAGTATTGTGTCCATTGATGAGTTCCATCATATATCTAATGGTTATACTGCTAAGCATGCTTGGGATATTTTAGAGGTTGCCTATGTGGCCACTACACAAGTTAAATGAACTAAAATTTACATGCTTGGTACTCAATTTGAAAACCTTAGGATGAAAGAAGATGAGACCATTCCTAAATTATATATTAAACTATATGATACTACTAACACCTCTGCCAAACTTGGAGAGAAAATTGATGATTTCAAGATAGTTCGAATGAATCTATACTCACTACCAAAGTGTTTATGTAAGGTTTATGAGTGTTGATAATATTCGTGAAAAAACATTTATATATAATTTAGTTTCTAGGCCTGTTTTTTAAGATCACTATTCAAGCCAAACAAACTACCAACCTTCAAATGAACATATTTCAAATATATCTCTATTCTTATAAATGTTAGTAATGGAGAAAAAAATGCTTCTAATTGGAACCAAAAAAGTATTAATGTTATCTTTCTTGTTGTGTCCATTGATGGACTATTGAAGATAAAAATGCTAGTAATAGGAACCAAAAAAGTAATAATGCTATCTTTAGTACGGAGTCCACTGATAAGTTATGTCATATTTCTAATGTTGAAACTGCTAAGCATTCTTGGGATATTTTAGTGGTTGCCTACGTGGGTGCCACACAAGTTAAAAGAACTAAACTCCATACATGGCACTCAACTTGAAAACCTTAGGATGAAAGAAGATGAGACATTTCCTAATTTTATTTTAAACTATGTGATACTACTAAGACCTATGCCAGTCTTGGAGAGAAAATTGACAATTATAGGATAGTTTAAAAGGTTCTGTTCTCACTACTAGATCACTTATGTAAGGTTTATGACTATTGGCAATATTCGTGATAAAAACATTTAAATGTAATTTAGTTTCTAGGAATATTTTTCAAGATCACTGTTCAAGCCAAAGAATCTATCGAGCTTGAAATGAATACATTTCAGGTATATCTATATTATCTTATACACATTAGATTTCACATTAGACACCTAGAAACATTTAATATATAGGTTACTCAAATGATCGAATAATTTCTGGATCGATCGAGAAGGTGTATCGATCAAGTATCGATCTACTACGATCTAAGTCCTCATATTTATTTTAAAATTGGGATAGACTGATTGAAATTTAGGATTCGATTGATCAAGGACTGGGTCGATTGAAAATCAATCACATTCGATTTTCCTAGTCTTGGATTTTTAATTTTTATAGCTAGGATCGGTCGAGATTGGCTTAGATCAATCGATAATTTTTGAATCAATTCTTAGATCAATTAAAAAGGGTTTCACTTGATCGACCTTATAGATTCGATCGATTAAGCGATATGGGATTCAACTTTAACGAAATTGTTTACTCAAGCAAAACATTCAAATTATCATATTATCCCTAATATTTACTACTCTATGAATTATTTAATACATGGATTTGTAATTGGACTTTCACCTAGCATTATGGCTTCAAAATTTACTATTTAAACAAAATAATTCCTCTTGTTTTCTTAAACTACATTCCTTATAATTTCTATTTTTTTTATACCCTTTCTCTCTCAAAACATTTTGCAAAAACAAGATCATATTTGTTTTGCCTTATTTCTTTAATTAATCTATCAAACATTGATGATTGTGTTTGATTGATTAATAAACCTATTTTTTATGATATTGTGATTTGAAGTTCAAATAGCTTTTTCTTTATTGTGTTCTTAAATGTTTGCATCAAACACTACTATAAAGAAGGGATTTTATGTTAGTTATTAACTAAATTAAAAGAGATTTTAAGTTGGTTCGGTGAACCAACTTAAATCGAGGTGACTTTAATTTTTAACTCGGTTCAAGGTTAAAATCGACTTTAAATTTTAAGTTGGTTCTACCCGTGAACCAACTTAAAATTTAAAGTCAGTCCTACATGTCAAACTACTTAAAATTTAAAGTCGGTCATGTGTGTCAACCGACTTAAAATTTTAAGTCAGTTCTAGGCTACAACCAACTTAAAATGGATAATCCTTTAAATATATTTTGGTTATTTTTTGCTAGCCTCACTGTGTATTTTCAATCACCTAACCATATAAAAAACAAAAATATGTTTAAAAGAGTTTTTAAATTTTTTATTTATTTAAAAATTAGATATTAATTAATTACTTAAGAACTAAATTTATAACAAAAAATAATTTTTATAGAGTACATATATATATAAATTTAACTTAATTACAATATCTCTAAATATTAAAAGAATACCAATGCCATTCAATGTCATCAGATTCTTTTTCTAATTCTTCTCACGATCTTATAATTTGAAGCATGTGCTCCATCCATTTTTTTATTAAATCATCAAAAATTTACATATCATAGCCCGTTTTACACCAACCAAAGAACTACATGTATTTAAATTCAAAATAAAACTTAATATCATAAATTCACAAAAAATAACTTATATATGTTAAAAGAGTATATTAGTAAAAGTGATATGAAATCGTTGTTTGACATGTTGATATTTGAGATTATTTTACTCATAAATTTCATAACAAAGTAACCACACATGATTTCATCATTTTGTTATGGAACCTACAAAAAACAAGTGTACATGGTTTATCAATTCAAAAATATTTATTATTCAATCTAAAATTCATTAAATTATTAATATTGGCTTATTCATACCATAACTTTATCACATATAAGCTTATGTGATTTTTTAAGGGTAATGCCCTTACTCTTATTCCATAGCTTCCATGCCCTATCAAAGTTTAAAACATTTAGTTCTTTTTTAAATATTACAAAGAACAATAGAAGAAAAATAGCTAGTTATAACTCTTACATTTTAACAACTATTTTTGTCTTTATTCAATTCTATGGAAGTTGAGTCTCAGTACCAAATATGATTACCATATAGATCAAGAATTACTAACATCTAATGATCTTGACCTTTTTTAAACTTTTGTGGCCAAGGGATTATCAACTTCTAATTTCTATGAAGTGTTAATGCCCTATCACATAATATTTTTGCTCTTATGCTAACATCATGCTCTTGATATTGATTCACAAATGATGAATCATAAAGCATTGCTATATGTAATAGGTGATTAGCTTGAAGTCGAAAATAGCATGCCCTATAAAATAAATTTATATAAATAAGTAGATAATATAAACATAATTATATGATCTACATAAATGAAAGTTATTTACAAATTGAGGACTCACCTTGTCTACACTTGAATTATAATTAAATCGATAAATCAATCATTTGAAATTAAAATAATTGCAATATGCACTCGATCGATTTATAAGATTGTCCAATGTCTACTCTAGATATTTCTTTAGGAAGTGGCACAATCCATCCATCGTACATGCTATTTTTTCTCGCTGCAACAATAGTCATCAAAGAGTCAAGATTTTTGATAAAGTTTATAGCATACTTATAATTATACTTTTTCCATGGCTTATTCTTGAATGACTTAGTGCTTGATGATTGTCCACTAGACATACATTTTCAATGATATACTTCCTTTGCATCGCTTAAATTTTCCGCACTTACCAATTTTGGTATAATAGACTAAATAAGAGGTATTATATTAGTAGCAATAAAAGAATGATGGTAGCATTAGCGGGACCCTATAGTGGATAATGATGGAGCAATGATTGATTAATTACTATTCACCAATGATTTGGAAAATATTAGTTATGAATCTTTCAATTATTTATCCATTGTTGTACCATTCCAATAACAACATAGTCCATAAATGATGGATCTTTCAATAGACATTTCATATTCTGTAAAAGAATTGAGCTTTATATGTAATAAATAAAATATATAATAAAAAATAAAAATAATATACCATCTATAAAAGCTTTAAATCTTACCATAAATGATTCATCAAATGGAGGAGGACTCCCATATGGGGTAGCTATTGGAAGAAAATTCTCATCAAAATATTCTTGTGATGTATGGTAAGAATGCACAGATTGCATTGGAGACATTGAACTACAATATGATTTCATGGGAATTCCTGGCATATATATGAGACCAATAGGATGACTATATTCCATAGAGGATATAAGTTGTCCATGAGATTGCATGGGTGGCATGCTTGTCATAGATGGTAGCATGACTGGCATGATTGATGGCATGCCTGGCCAATAGGGAATGCCTTGATTGTATTATGGTTGGCATGTGTTGTGAGGCCCTAGCTTGGTAACTCTGAAATTGCTTTAAACTAGCAAGCTCACTTAAGATTTTAGCCTTAAAGGAATTCAATTCTCCTTCAACTTTATTCAACTTCTCCTTACTGATCATCTCAGGCCTTTTTTGTAAATATTGACAAACTCCATGTAACCATCATATTGGCTTTATCCCCAAACACAAAAATGATGATCCGGTCCAAATGCATAATATATGGCATCTTTTCTTGGTTGTTCGATTATTTCACCCTTTTTTATTTGTTCTTTAATTACTCTCTACAAATAATAAAGCAATAAAGTATATCAAACATTATTTCCTTAATATGCAAAAATCATAGCAAGAACTTTGTATCAAGTTAAATTACGAACAAACTTATTAATTTGTTCTTCCCCTAGTTTATTTATTCGTTTTGACTTCTTCATTTTAGGTGTCTTTATTTCTATATAGAGTTCAACTTGGGTAATCGGTTTACCCAATTCAGCTTCTAACATATATTAAATAAATTTATTAAACAATTTATCAACTTAAATTAGAGGAAAATAAATATAAAATAGTTATAAATTAACAACTTAATATTACCATTTTTTGTCTAACTTCAAGATTTGATGACCTCCTAATACGGTTAGAAAGAATATTTTGTATTTGTATATTTTGATGTTCTTTCCTAATGATTTGAAATTCATCTTGAAGTCTATAATCTATGAAATCTTTCCATACTTGGGTTTCTATTCAGCGGTGATCTTAAGGGATTTTATACAATTCTTTTATATTAAGTAATTTCAAGTATGGTAACACGTGATTTCTAGCCAATTTGGAAGTTTTGTATTCCTTCCATGCATTATTTGCAATTTTGTAGCACTTATTCATCTAATTATTGGGGATTTCAAAATGATTATGTAAAAATACACATTTTAGAGGAAATATAATACAAAAAGGATATAATATGTAATTAATTATTAAACAAAAGATACTTACATAATTTTGTTTTCCATATTTTGTACTTTTAAGCATCTTCAACTTTACTCCAATCATTTATATTGATTGGTATACTTGACTTCACAAGTCTAACAATAGAAGATTTCAATTATTGGCCATTTTCTACTAATGAATTACTAGTTGCATCGAATTGAACATGTATTCTATCATTTGGATTAAGTGGAGCATTAGATATATTAGCTCAACCCATTTTTTTGAAATGCCCAAATGCATCATTTGGATTTATAATCTTTGGCACCCTAGGATCAATGAAATAGAAACTAATTCACAATTTTAATTCCAAACATTTAAACAAGAGTTATTAGAATAATGTAGAACATATACTATGTTTAAACAATAATATAGTCCAACTCAATTCTACACTTTGACATCCAAGATTTGTCCATTTTCTATTGATGACATTAAACATATTAAATATGGATCCCATAAAGTATAAATGTATTAATTACCAATATATTTAAGCTAATATTACATATGAACTTATAAATTATTAGAATATTTATCAAAACATCAAATAAAAATAAATACATAAAATCCAAACAATTAATAAACTCATTATAACAAATTATATATATATTATAATGCATGTCATAATAATAAGTTTAAAACAATTTAAATTTAAAATAAATAAATAAAAAATATATTCTTTTCTTCTAAGGTTGAATAAAAGTAAATAATCTACATAACACAAAAATATATACAAATAACCAAAAACACATAATATACATTAAACTAAAAAAATAATTTTACAAAAAATATATGAAAATATAAAATATTAATAATAATTGTAAAATAATTCATAGAAATATTTACAAGAATAAAGCAAGTGAAAAAATAAAGGAAAATTGGTGTTTGGTAAGTGATAAAGTGAAGGAAAATGCGTGAGTAAAGTTTTGAGTATTATGCTTAAATAATTGTGGATCTAGATTAGAAATTGGAGAGGAACAAAACCCAATTGATAGCGCTGGAAATGGTGGTCGGAAGTGATTGAAAATGGACAAAACAATTTGGAGGTAACTGATAAGAGCTAAATTATTGCATTTTTGTTATGATTTAAATGTTGATATTTGTGTGAAAATTGTGTTTATTTGATTATTTAATCCACAAATGTCATTTCACGGGTATTTCGTGTTTAAAGTGCAATTTCAGGTAAAATCATGACAAAACAATTGGCAAAGCAATCTCGCCGCCGGCCAAGTACATCTCGCCACCGGCCAAATACATCTCGCTCTGGCGAGTGCATCTGCGCCATGGCCACAATAATCCCGTACGGCGAGATTTAGCGGCAAATCGTAAGTTTTCCGGAGAATTGGCCGCGGCGAGAATAACTTCACAAGGCGTAGTTTCGCTCGAAAACATTTTTTTATTCTGTTTTTGTTCCAAAATTTCCCTCCAAAACCCTAGACCTATATATACATTATGATGGAGAAGGACCAATGCGTAAAGCAGAGTTCAAAGGCATTTTTGGAGAAGAGAAGGAAATTTTGGAGAAACTTCTGGAAGGATCTTCACCATTGTTGCTACCAAGCCTTAATCTTCTAGAGTTTTTCATCTCTTCTCCTTAGTTTTTATATTCTGCAGTTTATTGATATTTTTTATTCATGGATTCAATTGAAATAATGTTTGTTCTTATTTTGCTATGAACTAATTCGTTTTTGCTAAGGCTATGATGTAGTTGAATCATGAAAATCTGATTTCTTTTGTTATGGTTATATGAATTCATTGTTTTCAAGTCGAAAGTATTTATTTCCATGCTTAATGCTTTTAAATTTTTGATCAAGATTTAGATGATTTGTTGCATTATATTGAGGCCGAGAGGAGATGTGTAATGAATGCTTCTTGTGATAAATAGCATTATGTTGAATGCGAGTTTGACACCTAATGCATGATGTATGTGGTTATTCCGTAAATTCCATAAATCGTAATGTGCTTATTTGTGATTAAATCTTCATAGAAATATAGTCGGTTTTCATAGATAAGTAATTCTAATATAACTTGAGAAAGAGTATTAGATAAGTTTGGGTTTTTCAACCATCACTTTTAACTTTTATTCTCATATAACATAACTTGAAATCGGATTGAATTGATTTAGCGAAATCAAATGCCTTAGCATTTTTAATCATTTGTGAACAACATTAAATTTTGTTATTTGCGTTTAGTTTTAAGTTAATTTACTTTTTAAACAAATTCAAAAATTTGGTTTTCAAATAAAATTAGGGTTAGTCAATTTCGGTACTTAGTAACGCCATTACTTGTGGGTTCGATATCCGTACTTTTGTACATTTTATTACTTGAACGATTCGTACACTTGCGAAAATACGCATCAAGTTTTTGGCGCCGTTGCCGGGGAATGGTTTGATTTTATTAATATCGATACTACCTAATCTTAGTTTTAATTTGAAGTTAATTTTATTTATCATTGTTTCATTTTTAATTTTATTTAATTTGCTCTTTTAATTCATTTATCATTAAAAAAAAGGGTAATTTTGTGTTGTTTTTGTGCTAGTTAATTTTCTGGTTGTAGGATTGTTGTATGAGACGTACAAGAAGCCTTAACCAATTTCCATTTGACCCTGAGATTGATAGAACATTTAGGCGTCTAAACCGAGAAAGAAGGCATTCAACCTCACCTTCTAATAGACAATCAACTATGGATCCACCATTTGTTGAGGGAGGTGGAAATCATAGAGCTTTGAGGGATTATGCGTTGCCTAATGTTGCTAGAACTACTTCGGGTATAAGGAGGCCAACTGTTCAAGCAAATAACTTTGAGATAAAACCATCCTTTATCCAAATGGTTCAATCAAATCAGTTTGGGGGAATGTCAAATGATGATCCAAATGCACATATTGCTTACTTTCTGGAGGTGTGTGATCTTTACAAGATAAATGGTGTGTGTGAAGATGCTATAAGATTGAGGGTTTTTCCTTTTTCACTTCGGGATAAAGCCAAGGAGTGGCTAAATTCATTACCACCGGGATCAATTACAACATGGAATGAGTTGGTTCAGAAATTCTTGTCCAAGTTCTTTCCTCCTGCTAAGATAGCAAAATTGAGAAATGAAATCGCATCTTTTACACAATATGGCCAAGAATCATTGTATGAAGCTTGGGAAAGATTCAAAGAAATGTTGAGGAAGTGCCCACATCATGGTATACCCATTTGGTTGCAAGTCTCTACATTTTATAATGGGTTGGTTTCAAACTATCGTGCAATGATTGATGCTGCAGCTGGAGGGTCTTTAATGGGAAAAACACCGGAGGATGCTCATAAGCTATTAGAGATTATGGCTTAAAACAATAATCAGTGGCATTCAGAGCGGGTAATTGCAAAAAGACCAGCAGCAGTGCATGAAATTGATTTAGTGAATGCTTTGTCGGCTCAAGTTGTTGCTCTTTCAAGAAAGATGGATTCTTTGTCATCCAAATTCGAATCCAAACCAACTGTACAATGTGATTTATGTGGTGGGAATCATGCTAGTATTGAGGCTGTCGGGAAATCCATTTGCTTCACCAAATGCCGAGCAAGCAAATTATGCTTCAAATTTCCAAAAACCTCAAAATAACCGATATTCGAACACCTACAATCCAGGTTGGAGAAATCATCCAAATTTGTCATGGGGAAATAACCAAGGGGGATTCAAACCATCATCATCTTCCTACCAACCCCAAGAGAAGAAACAAATAGATTTGGAAGGAATTTTGGGAAAGTTTATTGAGGAGACAAGAACAAATTTCAGAAATCAAGAGGCAATAAACAGGGACATCCAAAACCAACTAGGCGACTTTCAAAGCAGATCAGAAGGTTCAAAGGATCATTGCCTGGACACAATTAATCACAAAGAGCACGTAAAGGCTATCACATTGAGAAGTGGTAAAGAACTTGAATGGCAAGGGAATCAGAGAAAATGATGGAAAAATCTAAAGAAAAGCCATCAACATCCCAAGATGTTCAACCTTCCCCAAATGCGAAATATGAGCCTCCTATCCCATATCCTCAAAGATTGAATAAGAAAAAGATTGATAATCAATATGATAAATTTTTGGATATTTTTAAGAAATTGCATATTAACATTCCTTTTGCAGAGATGTTGGAACAAATGCCCAAGTATGCAAAATTCATGAAGGAAATTCTATCAAAGAAGAGGAAGTTGGGAGATTATGAAACTGTCATGCTAAATGAGGAGCAGTAGTGCGATTCTTCAAAGAAAACGCTACGAAATTGAAAGACCCAGTGGAGTTTTACTATACCTTGTACTATAGGAAGTTGCAATTTTGATAAAGTCCTATGTGATTTAGGAGCAAGCATTAATTTGATGCCACTTTCTATTTTCGGTAAAGCTGTATCGGGAGAAGTAAAACCCACTTCAATCTCTCTACAATGGTGGATCGATGGAAATATCCTCTAGGGGTAATTGAGGATGTTTTAATTAAAGTTGACAAATTTATTTTCCTTGTAGATTTCGTGGTGCTTGACATGGAGGAAGATAGAGAGGTACCGTTGATATTGGGGAGACCGTTCCTTGCAACTAGAAGAACATTGATTGATGTTCAGCAAGGAAAGCTCATTCTACGGGTGCAAGACGAACAAGTGACTTTTGATGTTTTTGAAGCAATGAAATTTCCAAGTGAGGTACATTCTTGTTTCCAAATTAACACTCTTGACAAGTTAATCTCGGAGACTTTTGAGGAGAGAACTCCATTGCTACCACTAGAAGCTTGCCTTGTGAAATCTGCAACAAATGAGGTTGAATAAAAGTAAATAATCTACATAACACAAAAATATATACAAATAACCAAAAACACATAATATACATTAAACTAAAAAAATAATTTTACAAAAAATATATGAAAATATAAAATATTAATAATAATTGTAAAATAATTCATAGAAATATTTACAAGAAAAAAGCAAGTGAGAAAATAAAGGAAAATTGGTGTTTGGTAAGTGATAAAGTGAAGGAAAATGCGTGAGTAAAGTTTTGAGTATTATGCCTAAATAATTGTGGATCTAGATTAGAAATTGGAGAGGAACAAAAGCCAATTGATAGCGCTGGAAATGGTGGTCGGAAGTGATTGAGAATGGACAAAACAATTTGGAGGTAATGCACAATTTTGGAGAAAAATGAGGAAACACTAGCAAAAATTTCGCCATTCGGGGGGAAGGAAGAAGAAACCAGAAAAAAAGAAAGAAATGTAGTGTATGTTATATGTTTCAATTGATGCTACACATGGCATGTAGTGTTGCTTCTATGGACCATTCCACATCAGCCACATGTAGCATCAATTGACATGTAGAACTAACGCTAAGTGCCACACGTAGCATCGATTGACACAAATAAATGACACTAAGTGCCACGCATAGCATTGGTTGACACGTAGAATAGAAACAACTCATCACGTGTCGATTGACATGTACAACATATGCTACATGTGGAAAGTAGCATCAATTGTACATGTCAACAGATTCAAAGCCATGTGTAGCATTGGTCCAACATCTCAAACGACACAAAATTATGGGTCGGTTGCCGTGTACAACCGACTCTACTTGCCACATGTAGCATCAATTGTACACATTAACTGACATTACTTTTTGATTTTTTTAGTATTTTTTAATTTTAAGTCTACTTGAAGTCAAATTTTAACATGAACTAACTTTAAATTTAAAGTCGATTTATAAGCATACCGACTTAAAATTTGTTATAAATCAATTTTAAAAAAAAACCGACTATGAATACAGACTTAAATACTCTTTATTGTAGTAGTGAAATAATTGTATGTGTAATATCATAATTATTTGATTTTATTATTTAACTTTAATGAATTTATCTTTATTGAACTTATGTTTCAACTTCTTTTCTAGGGTTTTCTAGTTGATTTTGTTTTAATTAATATTTTATTAATTCATCTATCTAGGGTTTTTCATTGTTGAATTTTCTTTAGGACACTCCTTGCACTTGTTTAATTGTGCTAATTTTTAAGGGCTAGCTGAACATTTTTGATAACTTATGTGGCTCAAGTTTATGAGAGTGTTGGTCTGGATCTGTACGTATTGCTTGTGAAGGCTGTGAAAGAAAGTAGAGACTGGTAAGTAGGTTACTTGAGGGCATAATCTGTGATGGGTAGTTTTTCTTTCTCTTCATTCATGCATACATCTTAAAAGAGACATATATGAGGTTGCCTAAGCCAATCAAAAGAAAAACCAAAAGTTAGCCACTTAGTATATCATACAAAAATATGTACAAATTTTAAATTGGTCCTTTGAAAAAAAAGAATATCTTTAAAAAAAAGGGAGAAAGAAAAATAAGACAAAGAGAGAAAAATGAATAGTATAAACTAAATACTATGACCCATAAATATTCTACAAAGTTGTGAGAAATGGTTAAACACAAAAGAACAATAGGAAATAAATTCTTAAGAAGTCATTTGCATTTTCTTTATCTCTATAAGGCATATAACTTGAAATTTTTATTTCATGAATTGGATTGATGTATGAAAACAATATTTGATTTCTTTATTAAATTCTTTCATTCGGTTCCTTTCACGAGATCAATATTATGCACTAATTTGAATATTTTCTTCTTTAAACCTATGTGAACTTATTAGTTTGTTTATTTACATAAACTCTATTAGCAAATATCTTTGAATTAGTACTTGAACCAATAGGATCATTGTTATTGAGAGTATGCCTTGTGAAGTTGAAGTAAAAGCAAATTCAAATTCTATACACTAAAATTGGGAAAATTAAATATTGATACATTTTTTATTTGAATATGAATATGATTTTTCACTAATTATTAAAATAAACTGTAAATGTTTAGAATATTATAATTATGTTTTCATTCTGAGTGATAATATTTTTTCTACTCTATTAAACACTCTTTTTATCAATTTCAAATTGTTAGATGATCTCTATAAGTTTTGCATTGAATGCTAAGATTTTTATATCTAATAAATTGTAATATATTTATTTTTATTTCTTCAATTGAATCATTTAAGTAAAAATTGAAAATATATGTCTTTCTCTTCATTCATGCATACATCTTAAAAGAGACATCTATGAGGTTACCTAATCCAATCAAAAGAAAAACCAAAAGTTAGCTACTCAATATATCATACAAAAATATGTACAAATTGTAAATTGGTCCTCTGAAAAAAAAAGAATATCTTTAAAAAAAGGGGAGAAAGAAAAATAAGACAAAGAGAGAAAAATGAATAGTATAAACTAAATATTATGACCTAAAAATATTCTACAAAGTTGTGAGAAATGGTTAAATACAAAAGAACAATAGGAAATAAATTATCAAGAAGTCATTTGCATTTTCTTTATCTCTATAAGGCATATAACTTGAAATTTTTATTTCATGAATTTTATTGAGGTATGAAAACAATATTTGATTTCTTTATCAAATTCTTTCATTCGGTTCCTTTCATGAGATCAATATTATGCACTAATTTGAATATTTTCTTCTTTAAACGTATGTGAACTTATTAGTTTGTTTATTTACATAAAATCTATTCGAACGTACCTTTGAATTAGTAGTTGAACCAATAGGATCATTGTTATTGAGAGTATGCCTTGTGAGGTTGAAGTAAAAGCAAATTCAAATTCTATACACTAAAATTGGGCAAATTAAATATTGAAACATTTTTTATTTGAATATGAATATGATTTTTCATTAATTATTAAAGTAAATTGTAAATGTTTAGAATATTAAATGACTTATATTATGGATTTAAGTTATGAATATAAAAGAGATTAGAAGCATGAGAAGTTTTTCTATTATTATTATTTTGTTATTTTTCATTTTTTTTATTTTTTGTTTAAAATTTAGTTTTTATTTGTATATGTGTTATTTTTTTTGTTTTGGTTATTTATTTTTAATTTTTTCATTTTTAGTTTGATTTTTGTAGATATCATCTCTAAAAGCACTCCTAAGACTTAAACTCATAGGAATTTAAAGGCTTGCTGTATACACTAAATGTAATCATGTCAATCTACAAAGCTGAGAGGTACGATTGCCACTTTGTCTCATATGAAGGGAAAATCTTTACATGAATCATGTGATAGAATTAAACTCTTTCTCATTTAGTGCCTCCATCACAGCTACCCATTATAGCTTTAAAATCAATTTTTGTATGATAGATTGATATAGCAATGTCAGTGATGCAAAGCCTTTAGACGAACAACCTAGGAACCCATGAACTTAAAGGAATAAAAATGATTAGAGCCTTAAGGAAACAAAGTACTTAAAACCCAAACCATGAAACACCACAAAGGATGATCACTGATGAGCGAAAACCGGCATCGCCGATTCTTGCCAATACTTTGGTTTTAATATTTATAAAACTCTCGCAAGTGCACGAATCATTTCAAATAAAATGATAAGTATACTCCCAAGGTCGATCTAAGGAAGGAATGTATGTGGTTTTTAATTTATTATTCAAACTTTTAAAAACGAAATTAAATCCTAAACATCATGTCACGATATTTTGGGTTTTTTGTGTTTTAATCTACTTACATAAAAATAAACATAGATTCAATAAACATTTATGCAAATTTTATCTTTTATAAATAGTGGAGTATTTATGTATATAATAACTAAGTTAATTATGCTTGCTCATATTATTTAGGTTATTAAAGATATGAATTGATATTTATTGATTCTTTTTTTTATATGAATACCACCTTTGGTGGGGTTAGATATTCTTTGTTAACTAAACAAATCAATTAACACCTACAAGGTGGGGTTGATAACTAATTTGGTTAATTAAATTAATTCCTTTTTCTAAGAGATTGAAAATGAACCATTTTAAATGCCACCTTAAGGGTTAGATACTTAAACTTTATTCAAGGTGTCCAAATTAAACCTAAGAATTTAATTATCCGAGTACTAACTTTCAAGTTTTAAAACTACTACTAAAAACATGTTGTCAATACATTTTCGTATAATAATTCTTATAAAAACTTTTGAAATAGAAGCTTCATAATAAAAACTACCTAAGCGATTGTACCAACAAATAAAAGCGCACTACTCTAAATCGACGATAACTAAACCTTAAAATCTAATTTTCGTATTTAAGTTTGTAATGAAAAATAATATATTTCTCTCTAACATTCTTAATATAAAATCTTGAATAAAAATAAAATCAATTCATTTTAGAGATTTTTACCTATTTAATATTTCGCAAGCATAACAACGTTATTATTATATCATTTTTACAAATAGCTAGTACGCTAAATTTAATCACGCATAAATTAAATATAACATGTAAGAATAAAGCATAAAAAATAACTCGCAAAGAAAATAAAATTCTTACAATACTGATGCCATTCTCGTCATAGAAAACCTCCAAACGGAATTTGCACTCCATTTATTGAATCAAAAGCTAATAAATTACAAAAACATAACTAGTTCTTCCCAAAAAGGGAAGAACTCTAAAACTAAGAGAAACTAGCTAAAACATAAGAAAAACTAAAAAACTAAAAACTAAGAAACGGAGAGAAAGAAAGAAGAGAGAAGTGTGTTTTTATAGGTGTGGTATGGAACAAGAGAAGAGTGGTATTTATAGTGAGAACGGAGAGAAAAGTGGGTGAAAAAATGTTAAAAAATGGTGAAAATGCGTAGTGAAAATGGTGAGGTCATTGATGACGCCAGATGACGCATTGGGCGGGCCAGACGTGAAAAACGGGGCGAAATGGCATCTGGATCGAGGGCAGCCGAAAGGCGCGCAAGCGCGTGCGCGCATGAACAGGATAGCCGGCTACATGGGATCTGGAGAAAGGCGCGCGCAGACGTGGGCCAAGCTGCGCACGCAACTCGGCGCTGGCCGGGCCGCCACAAGGCGGGTCAAGCCCGCGCCATTTTCTCCTTTTTGACATTTTTTATCTTTTTCGACCCATTTTGTCCAATTTTTCCATATTTGTCGATCTTTCCTCATTTATTTATTAATATATTTGTGATGTATTGCTTCCAAGATTCCTTTTTGAGTCTTTAAGTAGCGTTTTTAAAAAATACCGAAAAACAATAAAAATACCCGTGGATTCCGAAAAAGACAAATTTATATAAATATATGATAAAACATATAAATATATATATTTTTAATCAATTAACGTGCATAAAATCATGGTAATTTTAGTGCTTAGCACTCATCACAACCCCAACTACTTCATAGTCCCTTAGCAAGAGAAGCGATAAAAACTAAAAATTAAACTATCCTAAATCACTTCCGTGGATTGACACTATTGCATTTAGCCTATGCAACAAGCCTTTAAACCCCTAGGTTGCCCCAGTGGACGAAGCCTGAGTCTCGTGAGGGTTTTCAAGAATGATACCCACAAACATTGAACTAAATGTAAAAATCAAAAGAAACAATAAAAACAATCAACTCAAAAGCTAAAATTACAACAAAATCAAAATTTAATTTTTAAGAATAAGAGTAAACAACATATCACAAAAATGTGTCATACTTTTTAATCTCCTTTAAGATCATAATTAAAATCTCAAGCATAAGTTATTTTAATCTCTTTAAACAATCATGATTTATTATAATAATTAGTCGAAAATCATTTTCATATTTCATGTCAAAAATGTATCAATTTAATTTCACCCAATTTCAGTGTCATGAATCAGAATTCGCTTTGACTCTATTCCTCACAAGTCAATACTCTCGATACACCGAATCCTATGTGTTCAAACACTCATACTATTTTATATTAGAAAGAGTTGATGTATAGAAATGAACTAATATGTTCGTATATGTATAAAGAATAAAGGCTCAAAGTGTTATTTTAACATTGATCTCATGAAAGGAATCAAATGTATAAATTATAAAGATATCATATATAAAAATTATTTTCATGCATAAATCAAACTCATTAAGAAAGAATTTCAAGATATATGCCTTTAACAAATGAAGAGAGTGCAATGACTTTTTAGGGAATTATTTCCTATATCCTTCTTTTATAATTAGCCTTTACTCACAACTTTGTCAGTAACGTGGGTTATAAAGATTGTAGATTATACTATATATTTTTTATCTCTATTTTTTTCTCAAGATATTTCTCAATATATATATATTAGAGAGTCAACCCATGTACAGATTGTACATTTTTTTCTGATTTTAAAAGGTTAATTTTGTGGCTTTTTCTCGCTTGATCTGCTTAGGTAACCCCGTATATGTCTTTTTTTGTAGCAACCATGCATGAACTAGATATAAGCATATACTATCAATTTCTACTCAAATCATTTAATCTAAGCAAAAATAATAAAAATATATGATACTCTATTAAGATGAGAAAAAATTCATACATTCAATGCTAATACCTATAGAGATCACCTAAAAATTTGAAGAAATAAGAAATGTGTTTGGAGTAGAAAAAATATATATTTCACTCTGAATAAAGGAAATTAGGCTCAAATTATATCTCACAAAGGTAGTCTCTACTAAAAAAAAAATTCATAAACACCGATTTTGGGTTTAATATAATTTCTACATCTTATCAAGAAATACTAGTTATGACAAAAACTAACTAATTATCAAAAATAATTACAAAATATTTCATGATATGTTTTCAAAAATTAATCTAACAGTACAAGAGACTTAACTATTTACTTACATTTGATTTAAAGAAATGATAATTTTTGTGAGAAATTTGTTTTTTCAAAAATTACTAAATCACACAAAATAGAAATAAAACCAAACACACAAAAAATGAAAAAGTATATTTTTTTTATTTTTAAATTGTTAAAACTTTTTTTTTAATTAAGCATGGTAACTTTTCACCACCCTCAACCTAGAACTTACATTGTCCTCAATGTAACAACTGTAAATTAAAGATAAAGAGAAAAGAGAAGAAAGATTACCTATTTCCTGATAATGTGCAAGTAGTAATGGAAAATGCAGGTGCATCCATCATATTCATCATTAAAGTGTATACAGACAAATCGCTGTGAACTTTTAACATCTCAACAAATATTTTTAGTTTTAACAATTTAAAAATTATTCACATGTAATTAAAATGAAATAATTAAGTAAATAAAAGAAATAAAAGAAAATTACCTAAAATGATGGGGTGCCTCCCATCCAGCTTAGTTTAACGCCTTAGCAAGACGTAACTTTGGGATTGCATTTAAGTAAACTCAATGTCCCCTCATCATTGAGTCAATCAAACCTTCAGGTAAGACAAGGTTGTCTACCTATACTTTTTCAGTCATGCCCTATTGATTTTCAAATTTTTTTTTGTACTTAAAACTAGAGGCATACTTTGACGGTTTTAGATAACCCACATCTAGGTGCAAATCAAATAATTAAGTCATTAAAACACAATTGTACCTAGATCAAACAAAGGACCTAACTCCTTAGATTGTAATTAAAACTTTAAAATTTTGGAGAAAGTTCAGAAATTTTTGTTTTTAAGAAAACAAAATAACATAATCAGTATTAACCAAGAGTGCTCCCAGGAAAGAATGGTGGTACAAAGGCTCCTTAAAAACCATCCTCCTAGACAGAACAAAGTTCCTAGGAAAGACTAGTGGCACAAAGGCTTCCAAGAACTAGTCTCCTAGACAGAACTCCCTTAGATCTTTACTTTTCATGTTATTAAGTTAAGTTAAATAAAAATTTAAGTTAATGAAAATCTAAGTTAAGTTAAAAAAAATCTAAGTTAATTAAGTTAGTAAAAAAAAGTTAATTAAGTTAAGTGAAGTAAAAAAAACTAAGTTAATTAAGTTAATAAAAATTTAAGTAAAAACCTAAGTTAATGTTAAAAAAATCTAAGTTAATTAAGTTAGTAAAAAAAAACTAAGTTAAGTAAGTAAAATAAAAATCAAGAAGAAAAAAAAAATCTAAAGAAAGAAAAATAATAAAATAATAAAATAAAATAAAATTGAAAAAGGTAAAAGAAAATAAAAAAAATAAAATTATGATTTAAAATAAATAAAAATAATAATAAAAATTAAACTCAAAAAATTAAAAATTTGTTTTTTTTTTATTTATTTTATTTATTTTATTATTTTATTATTTTTATTTTGTCTTTATTTTTTATTTATTTATTTATTTATTTGTTTTATTTTTTAACTTAAAATTTTTGAAATGTTTTTTTTTTATTTTTTTTATTATTCATGAACGGTAAAACTTTTTTTTAGTTCAAATTTTAAATTTCTAAATTATTTTATTATTCACGCTACAATTTCTATTTAAATTTTTTTTATTTTTTTTATTTTTACTATTCATTAACAATTTCTATTTAAATTTTTTTTATTTTTTTTATTTTTACTATTCATTAACGGTAAAAACTTTTTACTTCAAATTTCAAATTTTTAAATTATTTTATTATTCACGCTATAATTTTTATTTTTTATTTTTTATTTTTTTATTTATTTTTTATTTATTTTATCTTTATTTTATTTATTTTATTTATTTTTATTTAAAATTTATTTAAGTTTTTTTTTTATTTTTTATTTTTTTCAATTCATGAATAGTAAAATTTTTTACTTCAAATTTCAAATTTATAAATTATTTTATTATTATTTTTATTTTTTTATTTTTTATTATTTCTTATTAAATTTTAAATTTGAAATTTGATTAAATTTTTTATTTTTTTACAAAAACAAAAAAAATCACAATTATTTACAGCACAAAAATATTTTTAAAATTTTGATAAATAAATTAAAAACGCTTAATTACTGCAAGAATCATCCGCCAAAAACTTGATGAGTTTAAACCTAGATCGCTGATCCTCGCCAATACTTTGGTTTTATATTTATAAAACTCTCATACGTGCACCTAATCATTTTGTAGAAAACGATAAGTATACTCCAAAGGTTGATCTAAAGCCGAATGTACGTGGTTTTTAATTTATTATTCAAACTTTTAAAAACTTAAATTAAATCCTAAACATCCGTCACGATATTTTGGGTTTTTGTGTTTTAATCTACTTACATAAAAATAAACATAGATTCAATAAACATTTATGCAAATTTTATCTTTTATAAATAATGAGTATTTACGGATATAATAACTAAGTTAATTATGCTTGCTCATATTATTTAGGTTATTAAAGATATAATTGATATTTATCGATTCTCTCTTTTGTATGAATACCACCTTTGAAGGGGTTAGATATTTTTTGCTAACTAAACAAATCAATTAACACCTACGCTGCAGGGTTGATAACTAATTTGGTTAATTAAATTAATTCCTTTTTCTAAGAGATTGAAAATGAACCATTTAAATGCCACCTTAAGGGCGGGTTAATAAATTAAACTTTATTCAAGGTGTCCAAATTAAACCTAAGAATTTAATTATCCGAGTACTAACTTTCAAGTTTTAAAACTACTACCGAAAACATGTTGTCAATACATTTTCAGTGATAACAATTCTTATAAAAACTTTTTGAAATAGAGCTTCATAATAAAACTACCGCGACATTTACAACAAATAAAAGCCAAGACTACTCTAAATCGATCGATAACTAAACCTTAAAATCTAATTTTCAGATTTAAGTTTGTAATGAAAAATAATATATTTCTCTCTAACATTCTTAATATAAAATCTTGAATAAAAATAAAATCAATTCATTTTAGAGATTTTTACCTATTTAATATTTCAAGTAAGCATAACAACGTTATTATTATATCATTTTTACAAATAGCAAAGTACGCTTAAATTTAATTACGTAAAAATTAAATATAACATGTAAGAATAAAGCATAAAAAATAACCGCAAAGAAAATAAAATCCTTACAATACTTCGATGCCATTCTCGTCATAGAAAACCTCCAAACGGAATTTGCACTCCCATTTATCAATCAAAAAGCTAATAAATTACAAAACATAACTAGTTCTTCCCAAAAAGGGAAGAACTCTAAAACTAAGAGAAACTAGCTAAAACATAAGAAAAACTAAAAACTAAAAACTAAGAAATGGAGAGAAAGAAAGAAGAGAGAAGTGTTTTTGAGGTGTGGTAATGGCGAAGAGAAGTGGTATTTATAAGTGAGAAACGGAGAGAAAAAGGTGAAAAAATGTTAAAAATGGTGAAAATGCGTAGCGCACATGGGCGAGGTCATTGATAACGCGATGACATCGCTGGGGCAGACGTGAAAACAGTGGCGAAATAGCGCCTGCGCGCGGGTGTGGAATTGGCGCGCATGTGCGCGCGCATGAACAAAGTGATACACGCGGCCAGCGGCGCACGCGGATCCTGAGGAAGGCGCGCGCACCGTGCGCAGACGCGGGGCCATGCTGCGCGCGGCGGCCGGCTACAATAGGGTTGGCACAAGCACGGTGGGTCGAAGCTCCCGGCGCGATTTTCTCCTTTTTGACATTTTTGACCTCTTCACCCATTTTGTCCAATTTTTCCATATTTGTCACCTTTCCCCATTTATTTATTAATATATTTGTGATGTATTGCTTCCAAAGATTCCTTCGAGTCTTTAAGGACGTTTTTAAGCGAAAATACCTGAAAAACAATAAAAATACCCGTGATTCCGAAAAAGACAAATTTATATAATATATGATAAAACATATAAATATATATATTTTTAATCAATTAATGTGCATAAAATCATGGTAATTTTAGTGCTTTTTGAGCACTCATCAATCACTCCCTTTGCTAAGTGAGATTCAAGTATTCAATCAAGAACACAAGAAGGAAAAGCAAGAAGCTTTCTGAAATTTTCTTTTCATTAATGAATATTCGTGTTGCCTCTAAATTACATAGCTCTTATTCTCTATAACAAGAAACACTAAAAGAAAAAACCTTATATGAAATGGACCTAATGAAAATATTTAGTTATGGAGTGGGCCTATTCCAACCTTAAATAATAAAAGTCTGAAAGACTTAAAATAAAAAGCCCATAATTCACTAAAACAAAAATTGCTAAACATAAAAGGCCCATAATTAACTAAAAAACAATTGCTTCCAAAATTAATCTTTGTATCCAATTTAATATTTTAAATTTATCCCTTATATAAGATCTTGAGAATATTTATAGGATCTTGAGAAGTTTTAGAATATTTGTAAACATCAAATTGGTTAGCACCTCAATCTCCATTAGTCAGTATACATTGATAATGCTACTAGTGGAGCAATAAGAGGGAAAATAGCCTCATAAACTTATAATCTCTTTAAGATGTTGGGTCCAAATTCCCCAAAAAAAGAGCTCTGGAGTGAAAAGAGCTAGAGTCCATGAAATTTACTTCAAAACTAAAGTTCAAATGTAGCTTACTTAGTAAACCAAGTGAGTTGCAATTCTTACTACACATGCCATAACAAATAAAGAACAATGTGTTATGTGCAATAATTTGGAACATGGTGTTGGTACATGCCCCTATTAATCAAAAGCTATAACTAGACCCCTGCAAGTCAATGTATTGGGTGGATACCAACCAAGATCTAGGTATGACCCCAATGCTAATACTTATAATCCAAGTTCAAGGAATCCTCCTAATTTCTCTTGGAAGCAAAACAACCTTCCATTTGCCCAAAAGCTCAAATCTATCAGGCTAGCAATTCCACCAACAACTACAAAGATGTCCTCCCAACAAGCCAAATCTAAAGAAAAACTTGAATTCTTTCATTCAAGTTAGCAGAGAAAATTAGTCAAGGACAAATCAAAGGTTGGACTATGTTGAAATTTCCATTAAGAAGATGGAAATACAGGTGGAGTAGTTAACTCACTAGCAAAAGCAATGAAAGGAATAAAGTTGCAAAAGGTCAGAAAGCAAATGAACTCAATAATAAGGGAATATTGAGTTTACATAAATGATAAAAAAACCCCAAAGTAACGTCCCACTAAAGATGATAAAAATAGTCTTGGATGGGAGATAACTCATTATTTATTCATTACTTTAATTTATTTATTTTGTGTGATTTTAATTTAAGTGTGCTTAATTTAAAATTTTTATTCCTATAATATATAAAATAAAAAATGAAAAGAGGGAAAATTTTCAAATTAGGAACAAAGTGAAATAGAGAATGGTAGTTGTGGCATGAATTAATTGTATGCCATAGCATGAGGTTATACTTGTGTAATAGGTAGAATAAAAAGGACCGCATCATAGCATGTGTATAAGTTTTTTACCATTGAACCATTTTCCTAGGTAAGAAATTCTATTTTGTCTCACATTTTCTCACTTTCTCTGAAACCCTAATTTTTCTCTCCCCCAAAACACACTTAATCCCTCAGAAATCTCACCTTTTTTCAAATTTCTTTCTCAAATCCTTCCAAAAACCAATTTCCTAAGATATTTCCACCATTATTTCAAGAATTTTCATTTTTTTCAAGTCCATATAATATTTTCATCTTCAAAGGTGTGTTCTTCATTTTTTCTTCAAATCTTCAACAACAAAAACTAAGTATTCATAAATTTTTGTATTAAATTCTTTAATTTAAAATTTCTGGAATTTGGGAATATTTATTTATCTATTAAGAGTCAAAAACCCTATTTAAAATAAAGAGAGGGCTAGGAATATTTTTTGTTTAATTTGTGGTGTTGAATTTTGGTGAAACCCTATTTAGATTTTGTGGTTAAAATTTGAAAAATGGCACCTAAGAGGTCTAAGAAGGGAAAGGAAGTTTCAACTTCAGGAGATTTTCACATATCAAAATTTTCAAGTTATGATGCTAAAGTTTGCTTTAAAAAAGCTTCAAAAGTTAATAAGAGTTTTATTCAAGAAAAGATGATGGAATTTAACAATGGACCATAAGAGATTACTGATATAATAATAGTAGTAGGTTGGAAAAGGTTTGTAAGAGAACAAGTGGTTGCTATTGAAAATTTAGTTTGGGAATTTTATGCAAATTTCCTAGATTCTATTGATGATAAGGTTTATGTTAGGAATGTGCTAGAGTTGGGTGGATCTAATGACATAAATTCTTACTTTTATTTAGTACATGTGGGAGGAGATGAGTATAAGCAGTATTGTAGTGTGAGTATAAGTAGTATCTTAGTAATGTAGATTATATTACAGTATTAGAAACCTTAACTATTCAAGGTACTTAATGGATTATTGTTGGTGGGAAACATATTTCAAAATAAAGTATTTGGACAAAATTTCAAGAATTTGTTAACATTTTTCATGTGCTAGGATTATTCCCAACATTCACTATAGCACTATGGATAGAGAAAAGCTATTTTTTTGTATACAATCACATCTAAGTTGCTCATAGATATTGGAGCAATAATTCACCAACGAATTAAGCTGTCTGGAAATAGTCAACATATGGGTTTCTTTTTCCCCCAATTAATAACTACTTTATGTACGAAAGCGTGGGTATGAACATCTAAGTTGCCTAGTGAATTATTGCATATGACTTACTTTGATGAGCATACATCTAGTATGAACATCGTTCCAAGAGATAGGACAGCCATTACTCCATTAATAATGTGCATGAAAGATCAATTTCATAACTTTGTTAAGAGAATGAGCTACATGGAAAAATACCAACAAGCTTATTTTACCCAACAAGCCGCATTTCTAAATCAACAACATCATGATCAAGATTATGAAATGAACCAATTATAGTTTAAGTCATCTTGTGGTGGATACAAGTCATTTAATAACACTCGAATATCCTCATTATGGCTTCAACTTTATACCACCGAAAAAACCATGGCAACAAAAAATTGATGATCAAGATTCAGATGAAATAAAATAGGAGCTTTAAATGATCCAGAATTTTATTTTTTGCATTTTTGTTTGGTTTTATTTTATTTTATTTTTTTGAAATTTTAGTTTTTATTTATTTATTTTGGATAATGTATTTTTTATTTGATTTTGTTAACATTATTTAGATATGGTAATTTTATAAATGTTTGTTGAATTTGTGAGAAGTACATATCTATGTAATTAAAATATGATGGATGCACCTGCAATTCCATATCAACTCTTTAAAAAAGTCCAAACAAATGGGTAACTTTTATCTCCTTACTCTTTATCTTTTATTTACAATTGTTACATTGAAGGCAATGTAAATTCTAGGTTGGAGGTAGGAAAAGTTATATTTATGAATTTATGTACTAAAATTGAAATTTAATGTTCACATGCTTACATTTTTATACATGTTTTTATTTAAATTTCTGTGTGTTTTTATTTATTTTTATTGAATTAGGAATTTTTAGTTTATTTTAATTTTCTTGCAAAATTATCATCTCGTATAAAGTTATTTTTTAAGAAAATGATTAAAGTATTTGTGTTGTTAGATTAATTTCAAAAAAATATTTCATGGAGTAATATGATAATTAGGAGTTTTTGTCATAATTAATATTTCATTATAAAATTGAGGAGAAAGCCTTCGGTTTTCTCTTCATTGAAGAACCAAAAACTAGGAATCTCAACCTTATTAAAGCCAATTCCAACCACCAAAATGAGATTTTTGTTCTTATTAAGCATAGAGAAAAGGATCTTCTATATCTCAAATCGAGAGTTTAATCTCATAACATTGAGAAAGAACTTCAAATTCTCAAGATCCAAGATAAAATCTCCCAACTCCAAAAGTATTTTGAGAAGGAAGTTTGTTCTGACTTACCGAGTGCTTTCTGGGAAAGACAACAACATATGGTAGATTTACCATATGAACCAACCTTCATTGAAAGAGACATTCCTACAAAGCCAAGGCCTATTCAAATTAACAAGGACCCTGAAAATTTTGTAGAAAAGAGATCGACTATCTCCTATCTAAGAAATTGATATCAAAATCTAGATCACCGTGGAGTTATGCGGCTTTCTATGTCAACAAATTAGCTGAGATCGAACAAGGAACACCTCGATTGATCATCAACTACAAACCCCATATTTCAACTGTAAAAAAAGAAGTATTAGCAATAGTACTTTATATTTAAAATTTTCAATTGGATTTATTGAATCAAAGAATTTTATTAAGAATTGATTGTAAATCTGCGAAAGAAATTTTATTAAAAGATGTTCAAAATATTGCATCAAAACAAAATTTTGCTAGATGGAAAGCTTTATTAAGTGTTTTTGATTTTGATATACAATTTATCAGGTGAGAGAAAAATTCATTACCATACTTTCTAACCATATAGTTTCTCCAAAAAAAAAAGTACAAAATGAGTAAGAAAAAGAAAGAAAATGACAAGAAGGAAGCTCCTCCAAATCCTTCTATCAAAACTCTTTCCTCATCCAAACTGATTATTACCTGGTCCTAAGCGACCCAAGAAAAACCTACATAAGTAGAAGCATCAGCCTCCCAGTATATCCTGGAAGAATCACCATAACTCTCTCTTGTAGATGAAGTTCTTTATCAAAGAGTCCAAGATGGGATATTAAATCTCAAGGATTCAGAAGTCTTACAACTTACTTATAACAACATACCTGGCCTAGGCACCTCATCATTATCTGAAACAAAAGCCCTAGTCTCTGAAGGTAAAGTAAACGTATTAAAGGAAGAATCACCTTCCAAATCAAAACTAATTTTAAAAAGAAAGGTGACAACCCCTACTATTTTTCCCCAAAAGGGAACAAGGGAGATCATTCCCAAATCTATTTAAAAACCATTATCTGAGTATTTTCCAAAATAACAAACTCAGATAGTTACAATTATTGAAAAGGGATTTTATGATAAAAATCCATATTTAGCAACTCAAAAATTAATTGGTAAGTGTTTCTTTTACAGGCCGTCTATCCATTCCAAAACTCCATAATACTATCAGAGTATTTTTGAAATAATAGGTAGTGTGGAATTCAAACACTTCCTCTACCCAAAATCATCAGAGGGGTAGTTTTCAATTACCAAACTTCATAAATTCATATCTCCAACTGATTGAGGAAATGATCTTTCAAAATACTTGTCCTTTCCGGTCAACAGTACCTCTTCCCTACCTCATTGTACAACATACAATTATTGAGATTATTACCAGGAATGGTTTAACGCATTCCTTATTTTGAACAAAGATAACCAACATTCTTGGTTATTTTTATTTGTAAATGTTGATTGAAGTTGCAAGACCGGCATTACAAATACCAATCTCGCGAAATTACCCTTTGTAGTTTTATTATTTGCAAAACTCTCGTAAGTGCACGAATCATTTTATAGCAAATGATAAGTATACTCCCAAGGTCGATCTAAGGAAGGAATATACATGTTTTTTAATTTATTATTCAAAATATTAAAAACAAAATTAAATCTTAAACATCTTGTCACGATATTTTGGTTTGTTTGTTTCCTAATCTAATAACATAAAAATAAATATTAACATAGATATAGATTCAACAAATCATAATGCAAATTTTATCATTCATAACAGTGGAGTATTTAAGGATATAATAATTAACTTAATTATACTTGCTTATATTATTTAGGTTATAAAATATATAAATTGATATTATTTTTTTGAAAGTGTCCTTAGGTGGGGCCCGATTATTTTTTTGTTTAATATTAACTAACTAATATCGTTAGATAGGACCTCTTAATTAATTAAATATTAAATTTTAGCTTTATTTCTAAGAAAATAGCAAATCATCTAATCATAGCTTTAGTTGGAGTCAAATAATTAGAATTTATTTAAGGTGTCCAAATTAAACCTAAGAATTTAACTATCTAAGTACTAACTTTAAAGTTTTAAAACCATTATTGAAAATATGTCGTCAATACATTTTCGAATAATAATTCTTATAAAAATTTTTGAAAAAGAGTTTCACTCTAACTACAGGGCAATTGTACCAACAAATCAAAGAGCACTACTCTAAATTAGACCGGATAATTAAACCTTAAAATCTAATTTTCAGATTTAAGTTTGTAATAAAAAATAATATATGTCTCTCTAACATCCTTAATATAAAATCTTGAATAAAAACAAAATCAATTTATTTTATGAAAATATTTTACCTATTTAATATTTTGCAAGCATAATAACGTTATAATTATATCATATTTACAAATAGCTATCCATGTTAAATTTAATCATAGACAAATTAAATATAACATATAAGAATAAAACATAAAAAATATAATTGTAAAGAATCCATGAAAATAATACCTTAAAAGAATCCTCACAACAGTTTGATGTTAATTCAGTTGCTCGAAAACCTCCAAACGAATTTGCATATCTGCTTATTGAATAAAAAAACTAAAAATTTATAAAAAAAAATAACTAGTTCCTCTCAAAAACAGAAGAAATTTTAAAATAAAAACTAAAAAAAACTTACTAGAGAGAGAAAGAGCTTAGAAAATTGTGTTTTGGAATGAGGGAAGAGGGTCATTTTATTGATCATAAAAAGGCCAAAAAAAGGGGGATAAATATTTCAAAATTTGAATTTGGATGCGTTTAGACAGGTTGGCATGCATATGGGGTGAAAAATTCTTGGTAGAAGGGCAGTTGGCGTGGCAGACGGTTGGTGCCCATGGGCCCACGTGGGATACATCGAGGAGTGTGCAATGGCACGCATGGAACAATGTAGGCATGTGCTGGCAAGCGGGGATGGGCACAGATACCCAGGTAGGTGATCGGTGTTGTGTGGGCACACTACACACATTTCTCGGCACGATTGGGCACACTATGCAAGTTTCTTAGTGCGATTGGGCAGCTACAAGCGCGATTTTGGTCTTTTTGACCCATTTTTCCAATTTTCCATTTTTTTGACTTTTCCTCATTTATTTTCTCAATATATTTGTGATGTATTGCCTCCAGTATTTTTTTCTTCAAGTATTTAAGTTATTTTTGAACTAAAATACCTGAAAAACAATAAAAAATACCTATGGTTCCGAAAAGACAAATTTATATAAAAATATTTCAAATAAAGTACATTAAAGGTAATTTTAGTATTTTTTAAGTACTCATTAGTAAACAAATCTATCAACCCATCAAGATTTCCATCTTGGTTTTCTAGTTGGTGGAAATTATTTGGAAATATTTTTTCTATCATCATTCCTCCCATAAAATAGAGCTATGAATCCTTTTCATGTCACTACAAACCTACATCAAAGGAAGTTAGATTCCCTCCTCTATGTATTTTTTGTTAAAAATTCCATCTTCCTAAGATTTGTCAATGGGTCTTAACACCTGTTACATCTATGGTAATAATTATCACCCACTTATTCTGAGTCAAATGGTCATCATCATTTACGATCCCAAAAATGCTATTGTAACCGATCGTTGAAAAATGGCACAAAAGGCACATATCAATGCCTTAATATCATAAGCAAAAACCCAGGAGAAAATCTTAGAGATTATTAAGCAATTATCACAAGAATCTTCTGGCCCAACTTATGGCATTAAGAAGGAAGAAGAAGATTCAGACGAGACTCAATCACACGATGAAACAGTCTCTCCATCGTCCAAATCTTCATCAGTAGATCTAACAAACTTAGAGACCGCTAGTAAAGATATGTTATTCTGGACTGGAAAAATCCGTCCATAAATAGGGTCTGAGAACCCATTAGTATTACTTTAGGCCTACGTATCCATTTTTTATTACCCTGGACCTGCGTGTCTATTTATTATTATCTTGGGCCTAAGAGTCCATTTCTTTTATTAAGGGTTAAAAGCCCATTTATTTTCAAAGGCCCACTTAATGACCTAAGGCAACAAAGCCCATCCAAAGGCCCACTCAACATCCTAATACAATATGGCCCATCCAACGGCCTAATTAAGTCTTCAAAACAAGCACTATTATTTTCACCGATGATAACAAAACAACAAATGGTTCCGACAAAGAACTGTCCATCAAATAATATAAAGCTATTTGGAGTGTCGCAACAATTTTTTTTCATAGCACAATAAAGCATCTCATATAGCACCTCATAGTAGATAAACTACTATTCATAACAATAGTCATCTACTAACAGTATCAAGTATCACACAAAGAACTATTCATCAAATCGTAATTGCATCTGGCCACAATTCATTACTCTGTTATAAAAGAAGAACTCCTTTCAGTTCAGAGGGATCCCTTCCATTCCCTAATCACTTCCTCACCCCACATTCGCTCATACACTCACATACTCTCTTCCTCTCTGATATTTGTTTTCATTTTGTAACTATAGTTTTAAATATTTTATAAGTAAGTTTAAGTTTGTTTTAGTTTGTTTATTTATCTGTTTTAAATAAATAATTTATATATTTTGTTTGTAAATTAATATGGCCGGCTAGGCCGCCTAATCTATCAATATAATATGTTTGTTTGTTAAATATATGATCTTATTGTTTAGTATTACCTTTGCTATTAACTCCCCAGATCCTTGGTGCACTTATGGTATCAGAGCCATGGGAGTATTCTAAGTTGTTTATATACATGTTGTAGTTATTATTCTTTAATTATTGTTTGAAACTTGGATAATAATATATATGACTTTATGATTTTCTTATAAGAGAATAGGAGAGGTCGCAATAGAAATGCATTGATCCGGATGAAGGGGTGTCAGTCCTGTTAAGCCGATGGATAGGTGTTAAGGAAGTAAGACCTTATAAGTTACGGTGGTAGTAGTGGACATCTTATTTAAAATATAGCTAAAGAAAGTCAAAAATACTATATGAGAAGATAGAACAAGAAATAGAATGTTAATTCTTTTATGTATGATAACTTAGCATATTTCTATGACTTAATCTCATGTTTGTAATACATGTATTATTTGCAAGTATAATAACATTACTAATATCCCATATTATTTATAGTGAGGCATACAAATTTTAATAAATATTCAATAAACTAAATATACAGCATGGAAAATGACGTACACATAAAGATAATCTAAAAAGAATACATTTAAATATATATCAATTATATCTTTACAAAATATTAGTATCATTTATGTTCTGGAAAACCAATAAATAGAATTGTCAATATCATTTATTAAATTGAAATTAAATTTACTATATCTACTATAATTGTTCAACATTCAAATTAGAAAAGTATTTTGAAACTACTAAAAATATAAGCTAAGAAAACCTAAGGAGTTGAAAAGATAAGGATGTAAGGGATATATTTATACAATGCAATTGTATTCCACTTTATAGGTGTTGAAAAGGAGAAAGATATGGATCAGAAGACTGGCATAGCATGTGAACAATACACATTTTTTCACACCATGGCATATACAAGCTATACATGTTGGAACTCAATCTATTTTATCTGAGCCATGGCAGACAATATTTCCATGCCGCATCCCACAAAAATTTATGAGATGCATGAAACATATGTAAAGCTTTACATATGTTATCCTTTAAGATTTAAAGTTGTAATGGAGTGCTTTCAAATATATTCTTCAACTAGTGATCAATTATATCATTTTGAAGCTAAAATACCTGAAAAATAATAAAACATACCTGTGATTTCAAAAAATATATTTGATTAAAATGATAGTAAAACTAAACAAATGCAAATCTATGTAATCATTTAACATTCATAAAATCACACTATATTAAATTCTTTTGAGCATTCATTAGTGTATAACATATTTTGATTTGTTACAGCTTGACAATTCTAGCATCGAATTCTCTATTTGTTATGCCACTATTACTATTGTCGCAAGTTGATTGATGTATTCCCAATGGACCTACCTTGATTAATCTTCATAACTCTCGAGGTTGATTCCCTTAAATTGTGCAAGATTTTATCTTTCAAAATTAAACTAATAATGCAATTCCCCAAGTTATTATGTATACAGATCTAGTTTACTTGTGTAGAGTATTGATTTCTATGCAAATATTCAAGTGTTTCCAAATTCTTTCTACGATGTGTCAGTATACTCTTTGTGTGATACTTCATTAATCGATATGATAATTTGATAATCCTATTTTTGACTCTTAAAGAGTTGCTTCACGTTCATCTTCTTTTGATACAAAGTGGTGCCTTTTAAGTCAATTGTGTGAGGATGTATCATGATCTCCATATTTTCCTTTCTCAAAATTCATGTAAAATCATTGATCTTTAGTCATTTCATGTAGTTTTTCTATGAGTTCCTCACTCTTTGAGAGTTCTTGTTGTAAGTAGTTTTGAAAAGTTCAATTCTCTTCACTTATGAGTACCGATGTCTTGACATTGGAAGCTTTTATACTCAAGTTCAATAAATAATCTTATTAATAATATTGGTCACTTTGACGATAATCAATATACACTTTAAAATTTACATCCTTCCTTTGACAAACAAAATAGGCAATCCACAAGGTGATGATTTTAGTCAAATGAATCATTTTGTTAACAATTAATTATTTGTGAACCCTCTTTCTCTCCTATTTCCATTTGATATGGAGAGCTACTTATTGGTGTAGTTCTAGGTTATAACTCGATTATGAAATTGATATCTCAAATTGGAGTAAATTCAGGTAGCATCTTCCAAAATATATCCCAATATTCATTTACTATTGGTAGTCGTGCCAAGCTCTTTTTGTTATTAGCATCCATTTCTAGAAAATATCAGAGGGACTATGCTTGTCTAATTATGTTTCCTCCTAAAAGTACATAAGTAAAAACACTAAAAAAGTTTACTTATTTTTCACTATGACATTGAACTTTTATAGACATAAGGGTCTCTAGAGGAGATTCTAAGAGGAATATTGGAAGAAAAGGTTTAAGATTCAACCTTTATTGTTAAATTTTAACTTCCAGGAAACAGTCAAAGAAGTGTAGGAATGGGAGGCACAAGTTAAAAGAATTCATATCCAAGGATTGTATAATAAGATCATACTAATCATTATTGTTCTATGGTTGTTCTTGTTAAATAACATGAAGGTTTGTTTTTACGATCCTTATCCTAGTGTTGTGATGCTTATGGCCTTATCTTTTCCTTGTATGGATCATTTATGATCAAAGGTTTGCAAAGGATTTTGACTATTCTTTGGAAAGATAGACTATACTACTAATAAGGCTAGAAGGACTGTTCTTGGAAAGGTCGTCTTGATAGTCAAAACTTTTCATGCGATTGTAAACCATGCTGTTGACTTTTCCTTAGAAACGTTTTTTGAGTATTTTTTGCCTTAGAGTTGAAAGTAGAACATGATTCTCATCCATTGTTTTGATCCTATTATCTTGAGAAAATAATACTTTTAACTTGGATCATCTAGTAGTGTAAGATCCAATCTTTTGATCAAGATTTTGAAGAATAGTTTTAAGACCTTGGCATTTTTTTATTAAACTTGCACAATCCAATGAGTGGCTACTACAAATCATAAGGAAACTCTTATAACTTGATAAAAAGGTAATTGTTGATAGTTGCTCCTATAATCAGTTCAATCTTATGAATAATTTTTAAAATATCCAACTTCTCCAAAGAATCATAAAGCAACTAGTGTGAACATGTTTTAAAGATATAAGATATCTCCTACATTTTTCAGATCATCTTGTAGCATTTTCAAAATTCATCAGTATATTGATGTAAAGAAAACAAGTATTTACAACTCTTTGTGATAGTATATTCTACTTTTCTTCCCTAGTTCTTCCGGAGTTCAATTGTTACTTAGTGCAATTAATTTGCACATGTTTTTTTATTGGCTATTATATAAGTAGGTAAGTTAAGATAAAAATAACTTTTGGAAAATAATTTTATTCTCAAGAGATCAAAATCATGCTATAATACCAAGTTGTAATACTTTGAAAATAGGGGTACATGAATTTTGATAAGAGAATTATAATTAAAGAAAATTTCTTCAATAATCATTAAAAAAATCAATTAAAAATTATATTTTATAAAAATTTCGGGTACTCTTTAAGATTTTCTATTAAAAAGGGATTCAATATAAATTCATAAACTTAATTTCACAGCATTTGTAAAGGCAATTAAAATTCATTAAATTAGAGTGGTCTCAGTCTACTTAAACATAAATTGTCATAACCAATAAAACAAATAAGGTTTAGGCTCAAACCATTTAAAAATATAATTCTTCCATGTAAGATCTTCACATCTTTATCGCATTTATTTTGAATGTAGCATCTACAAAGTGAGGGAAGAGTTGGAGGTGAGTTTACAGCTCAGCAGGAGTGGATAAGTGTTCGAAACACACTCATATTTTTTTTATTTTATTGTGCTTAATTGTAAAAATTAACATGATTATATCATTTTTTTATGCAAATCTATTTGTTAGAAATCATGGGTATATTTTCTTATATTCTAGGTGTTTTTAACTTCAAAATATATAAATTTTCCAACACACAAATAACAAAACTTGGAGCACTTATTTTGCACCATAAGAGCTCAAGATGATCCATTAGGCATGTTGATTTTTCTATGTTGTGGCATGAAATATGTTGTGCTGCAACGAGACCCTCTCGATTTATTTGGTGGAAAGTCATCAAACCTTGTGCAATGATGGGGAAAAATGAGTGCCATGGTGCACAAATGAATTTTGGCCTGAATCCCTCTTTGAGTAGCTTTAGCTATAAATAAAACGTTAATATTTAGGTTAGCCATGACATTAAAAATATAGCTTTTCAATATTTCCTTCTTAGCCATTAATTCTTATTTTTCTTAAATTCGTTTTTACATTTCACACCCAATTTAGATTAAGCAAGAACAAATAAAAGACAACTTTATGGAGTTTTTCCAAATCAAGAAAGAAGAAAAGATTGCTAAAATTTTAAGATCACTCTGAAGAACAATATCACAACTTTGGAGCATGACACATCATCCATCCACTGTCATTATCAAGATATGCTTGTTAGATTTATTTCAAGCATAACCATACTACAATTCATAAATCCTAGATTTAACATTATCCTCTAACAAACTTCTAATCTTAATTCTAAATTACCTTGGTCCTTAGCCATGATCTTCCAAAGAGACATAATCATAGATGATCACTAAATGCCTTCTTTCTGTGCTAATCCCTTAGCAATAAGCCGCACTTTGTATCATTCCACATTACCTTCTGAATCCCTCTTGGTCTTAAGTATCTATTTGCAACCAACAGGTTTCACACCTTTAGGTAAGGGAATGATATCCCTGACTTTTTTGTCATACATTGACTTTATTTCCTCATTTATGGCCTTGATCCATTTATAAGAATTTGTACTTTCCAAAGCCTGATGGAGACAGAGAGGGTCATCCTCCATCATGCCAATGTCGAATTCATGCTCTTGAAGGAACACAACATAATCCTTAGATATTGTGCTTCTTCTCTCTCTTGTAGACCGCCTTAAAGGAATTTGTTCTTGAAGTTTCTTGAGGTGGTATAGGTTCCTCTTCAACATCAACATTGTCTTATACTAGATTCCCTTCCATTTCTGGAGATTCATTCACTATATGATCCTAAAAAAACGAGTCTCTAGATATTCTTATTACAATTGGTACCATTTTTGGCACCCCTTGTATAGGAGAATCCTGTTTCTCGTCAAAGACAATTTCATTTGTATTTTCCCCTTGAACCATAACATCCTCAAAGAACTTAACTGTATTGATCTAGAACATTGTTCTATTAGTGGGATTATAAAATTGATACCACCAGGACCCTTTTGTATATCCGAAAAAATAGGATCTAATTTTCTTTTTGTCTATCTTTTTCTCTTATGGCCTATAAGGCTAAGCTTTAGGTGGAAAACCCCAGATTCTAAAGTGCTAGAGACTAGGCTTCTACCCAGTCCATAATTCATATGGATTTTTGTTCGCTGCCTTAGTTAGTACATGATTCAGAATATATGCTACTGTCTTAAGTGCTTCTCCCTAGAGGTTCAATGGAAGCGAGGTATGGAAATAATACTCCACACTATCTCCATTAATGTTCAATTACACCTTTTAGCCACACCATTCATTGCAGGAAAACATGGCATTGTATATTATGGCACAATTCCATTTTCCTTTAGAAATTTAGAAAAAGGCCCTAGACGTTGATCTCCTAAGCCGTCATACCAACCATAGTATTCACCACCACGATCCGATCTGACACCTTTAATCCTTTTGTTGAGTTGTAACTCAACTTCAGCATTGAAGGATTTAAATATATCCAAATCTTGAGCCTTTTCTTTAATTAAAAATATATAACCATATCTAGAATAATCTTCAATGAAACTGATAAAATATACATGCCCATTCCTAGTAGTTTTAGGGAATGGCCCACATATATCTGTATGTATCAACTCAAGGATATCCGTCATACGATTGGTTGTATATTTGCACATGCTTACTTGTTTTCCATTCATATAGTCAATGCACGAACCAAGATTTGACATGTCTAAAGGCCACAGATTATCACTTTGAAAAGGACATGTAATTCTCTATTGAGAAATATGACCTAAACGCTTATGCCAAAGTGCAGTTAAATCTTGATGTGTTAATTTTCATCTAACGTTTTGAGTTTCATTGTTCAAGGTCTCATTATAAGAAGCAACAATATCTAAAGCATAAAGATTATCTAAAATAGATAGAAAACCAGAAGTAACTAGATTGGAGTTTTGATACAAACCAAACTTCCTATCTCCAAATGAACAAGTAAAACCTAATTTTTCCAATGCAAAAACATAAATTAAGATCCGCCTAAAAGACGGTACAAAAAAAGTATCAAACAAATCCAAATACAAGCCAGATTTCAAAAGTAATCTAAAATGCCCTATAGCATCAACTTCTTCCTTGTTTCCATCACCCACCACTACTACAAAAAGTTGGTATTTAAGTCACTATGTAAAGTCTGTTTTTGAAAAGTCAGTTCGGTGTAGAACCAATGCTATCCACGTAGGACATAGCATCGGTTCTCCACGTCAACTGACGCTATGTCCTACGTGTATTTTTTAAATTAAAAAATGTAGTTTACAATTAAAAATTTTTTTTAGGTCAATTATTATTTTATTTGACTCTTTAAAATTTAAGTTGGATATATATATAGTATAATGTTTTCTTTTTTTTAGACAATTGGTTTTTAAAATTATATAATTTTGTGCATTTGTTTGGATATTATTTTAAAATTATTATTTTTTCTTTTTCTATAGTACATATAGATATATATAAGAGTTCAAATAAAATAATAATTGACAAAAAAAAGTTTCAATTTTAAATTGCGTGGATAGCGTCGGTTGACGGGGCGAACTGATGCTACATACTTAGATAACATCTGTTCCCCTCGTCATCTGATGCTACCTCCATGTGGATAGTGTCAGTTCACGTGGAAAACTGACGCTAGCCATGTGTGTAGCGTCGATTGACGGGGAAAACTTATGTTACACACGTGCATAGCATCGGTTGACATGACAAACCGATGCTACACACGTGGCTAGCATCGGTGCATCGCGTCAACCAATGCTATCCATGTGTTATTACCGGTCTTTTCTCTTCTTCCATCTGAATTCCAAAAAATTCTCATTTCTCTTCCCTCTTCTCCCAAAACCGAGCTAACCCACCACTCTTTCTCAATTTTTGGCCAACTCCGACCACCATTTCCAATGCCATTTTATGGGTTAGATTCCTCTTCTCATTATCTTGTAGATCCCCTTTTTTTAGCGAAATACTTAAATTTTTATACCCATTGTCTCACTTATTCTCACTTACAAAACACTCATTTCTTCTTCATTTCCTTCATTTACTCTTGTAAGTATTTCTATTAAGTTTTTTACTTATTATTCAGTTTGCTTTATTTTTTGTATAACTTTTTAATTTATGTATGTTTTTTATTATGCTTGTTATTATATGTTTGTCTTATTTTCTTTGGAAATAATATCTACATTCAAACCATTGATTGTTCAATTGTTCTGTGAAAATTGAAATATTATTATGAGCTTTTCTGTTACTATCTTGCATCTTTAAAGGAATAGTGGGTACTAGTATAGCGATTGAAGTATTTTATTTTTATAATTTACAATAATTGTGTTTTAGTTTTAAAAAATATATATTTAATTTTAAAAGTTTAAAGTAATACTTATTATTTTGAATTTTTAAGATTTAATTGTATAATTTTTTAATCATGGCCGGGGTTGGAATGTTTTAGTTGAAAATAACATAATTAAAGGATTCATTTTATAAAAACTATAAGTTGTGTTTAAAGACTAGTTTTCTAATTTTTTATTTGTAAAATAAAATAAATTATTCTTATTAAAATAATATTTTTTTAAAAATTAAATAATTAAAATGGATAAAATACAAGATAAAATAAAATTTTAATATAAAATTATTTAAAAATATTATTTATTTAAAAATAAAAAATAGTTACAATAATTAAATATTAAAAAATTATGATTTATAATTTTGTTTTATAATTTTTAACTATTTATTTATTTAATACCTTCTTTTTTCAAGATTATTAAAACTATATATATAATAATTGTATAAAAAAGATAACTCTTAATTTATATATCTCTTAATATCTCATAATTTATATATAATAAAACTTTAAATATATTCATTGGATACATAATTAATTAATATGCTTAATTAATATCATTAATAGAAAATGGACAAATCTTGGATGTCAAAGTGTAGAATTGAGTATGACTACATTTTTGGAGTTGAAAGTTTCACGGAATTTTCTTGTAGAAATAATAATATTGGAACTAGTATGATTCGATCCCCATGTGTTAAATGTAAAATGAGCGATTTTATGAATTTGACGAGGTTAAGTATTACCTTATCCGTAGTGGTATTCTTTTGCGCTATAAATGTTGGTATTATCATGGAGAAAATATTGGTAATACTCATGGAGAAGAGATAAATAAGAATGTGAGTGGATTACATAAATCTTATCATAATGTACAGACAGAAAAATATGTTTTATGGTCTTGAAGATGAACTACGTGAGGATGATCCCGAAACCTTTAGAAAACTTCTAGAAGATGCCGAAAAACCGTTGTATCCAAAATGCAAAAAATACACTAAAATGTTGGGATTGGTTCATTTGTACAATGTGAAGGCAAAACATGGTTTTTCTGACAAGGGATTCACAGAATTACTAAATCTACTAGTCGATATGTTTCCTGAGGGTATTGAATTGCCATCTTCAATGTATGAAGTAAAGAAATCTCTTAGTTGATTTGGCATGGAATATCATAAGATTCATGCTTGTACAAATGATTGCATTCTTTATAGAAAAGAATAGGAGACATTAGATGATTGTCTGATGTGTAAAGAATCGAGATGGAAGCATGGTACAAATGAGGCAACACATAAGAAAGGCGCGTCTGCAAAGGTTCTTTGTTACTTTCCTTCGATTCCTCGCTTTCAAAGGTTGTTCAAAAGTAAAGAGACATCAAATATGTTGACTCTGCATTTAGATAATCAATATGATGATGGGGTGCTACATCATCCTTGTGATTCTCCAAATTGGAAAGTAGTAGATAATTTATCTCATCAAATTGCATCTAATCCGCGCAATCTTCGCCTTGCCATTACTGCTGATGGAATTAATCCACATAGTTCCCTTAGTAGTAGATATAGTTTTTGGCCAATAATTATGGTACCATACAACCTTCCTCCTTGGTTGTGTATGATAAGAAAATTCATGATGTTAACATTATTGATCTCAGGACCGAAACAACCCGATGTTGATAATGATGTATATTTGCAACCTCTGATAGATGATTTAAAGATGTTGTGGAGTGATGGTGTAAATTTTTACGATGCATATAAAGAAGAACACTTTAACTTGAAGGGGGTCCTTTTATGGACAATTAATGATTTCCTGCCTATGGAAACTTATCAGCACATGCAACAAAAAGGTTACAAGGGATGCCCTATATGTAGTGATGGAACTTCTACAACTCATCTTGTTCACGGACGAAATATTTCTTATAGAATACATAGAAGATTTTTTCCATCTTGACACAAGTTTAGATACCAAAAGAAACCATTTGATGGTGAAGAAGATCATGATCATGCACCCCGACCTTTGCGAGGTGTTGAGATATTAAGGCAATTGAATGGTATGACATTCAAAAGATATGGAAAGATGAAAAAAAAATCAATAAGGTAGGGAAACAAAAGAGATCTACTAATGAGATGGGTGAAAATGAAAAAGAGTTTGAATCAGTATACCATGGTTGTTGGAATTAAAGCAAGACTGGATTTAAAGAAACTAGGCATATGACCTGAATTGGCACCAAGGGTGGAAAATGATAAGAATCGAACATACTTGCCACCAGCATCATAAACAATTTGAACAAAAGAGAAGGATATGTTTTGTAAATGTTTGGAGGGTGTGAAAGTTCCTGATGGTTACTCATCCAACTTAAGAAATTTTATGTCTATCACCGATAAGAAACTTTATGGATTGAAATCATATGACTGTCATATCTTAATGCAACAGTTATTATGAGTTTCTATTAGATCAATTCTTCCAAAACATGTCCAATTATCAATAATTCATCTTTGTTCATTCTTCAATACAATGTGCAAGAAATCTATATCAATTGGCGAGTTAAACTCTTTACAAAAAGATGTTGTATAGACTTTGTGTCTAATTGAAAAATATTTTCCTCCTTCTTTCTTCGATATAATGATTCACTTGTGTGTTCATTTAGTTCGAGAGGTTCAATTGTGTGGTCCTACTTACTTAAGGTGGATGTATCTTTTTGAGAGATATATGCAAGTCCTTAAAGGATACGTAAATAATAGAAATCGACCTGAATGATGCATGATGGAGCGCTACATTGCTGAAGAGGCCATTGAGTTTTGTTTTGAATACTTTAGTGGTTGCACTGAAATTCGGAATCCTATGCACAAGTTGTTCTTAGAACATCACATGATCCAATTAGGTAACCCTATGCTTGGTGGAAGTAAGAAATTGTTTATTGATCACACTCGATGGGAAAAAGCACACCCAATCATTTTGGTAAATAATAATGAGGCACAACCATACATAGAGTAAGTGATGTTCAACCTTTCCATTTATGCAAAAATCATTTTTTATATAACTATTAATGATGATATATACTTCATATATATTAAATAACATTATAGGATGCATTTAAACTTATTGAAGATAAATCCTCGTTATAAAAAAAGGAGAAAAATGGTTGTATGATGAACATAAGCGAGAGCTTATTTATTGGTTTCGCAACCATGTAAGTGTCACAAACAAAAATTCATGCATGTATGTTCCTAGAACTATGCAATGTTTTAAAACTTTGCTCTAAACATATTTCATGTTTTTGTATACATACATTCTAGATGAACTCAAGAAACCCAATCATAAAATATCAGAAAGTTTACAATGGCTTGCACATGGGCCAAATTTGATGTCAAATCATTTTCTAGTTTCACAATAAATGGATCGAGGTTTACGACTCAAGCTAGGGACAAAGTCCGAGTAAATCAGAATAGTGGTATGAAGATGGTTGCACAAACTATACAATTTTCCAGTTCAAAAGATGGTAATCATGTACTTTCTAATAGAACATATTATGGTATAATACAGGAGATTTGGGAATTGGATTATGAGGTCTTCCATGAAACATTTTTCTTGTGTGATTGGGTCAAAGATGTTATCAATGTTGGATATAAAATAGATGATTTTGGATTTACCCTTGTAAATTTATCCAAGATAAGTCACATTGATGATCCTTGCACGTTATCACTTCATGCAAAACAAGTTTTTTACGTGAGCGATCGAATTGACACAAGATGGTATATTGTGTTAACGCCTACACAAAAAGAGTTTTACCATTGTAATGCTTTAGAAGATGATGACCCTATGCTTGATACATTAACCAATATTAGTAATTTCTCAAATAAATTGCCTAATGTATGTGATGATCTAGTTGATGATGATGATTCTTCGTCATTGGCTTGAAGTGATTGTGAAGGAATATATGTATACAATCAACAACCTAATTAAACATAACGTATGTTCTATATTGTTGTAATAACTCATATATATGTGTGTGTGTGTGTGTGTGTGTGTGTATGTATGTATGTTCCTATAATTGTTAATTAATTTATATTTCTTCATTGTTTGTAGATATTTCATGCATCCTCAGGTAATAGAGCTTGTAGATCCAAATGATCCATTGGGACATTTGAAAACAAGGGGTTGGGCGAATATACCTGATGCTCCACTTAACCCAAATGATAGAGTACTTGTACTATTTGATGCTACTGGTAATCCAATAGGGGAGAATGGCCAACAATTGAAGTCATCTATTGGTAGACTTGTGAAGTCCAGTATACCAATCAATATAAATAATTGGTCTGAGGTTGACGAAGATGAAAAGTTCAAAATATGGATAACCATTTGTGTAAGTCTCTTATATTTTATAATAAATTACATATATTATATATTTTTTGTATTATATCTAATCTTTTGTAGTGTGTTTTTACAAAATCGTTACAAAGTCGATGACACTTGGAAGAGAAAGTGTTATAAGATTGCAAATAAGGCGTGGAAGGAATACAAGACCTCCAGATTGGTAAGAAATTATGTGTTTCCATATTTGGAACCACTTGATAAGGTAGAGCTCTACAAAATCCCTGAAGGACACCCCTGGATTACACCTCAAGTTTGGAAAGACTTTGTGGACTATAGACATACGGATGAATTTCAAATTATTAGGGAAGAACATAAGAATATACAAATGCATAACATTCTTCCTAACCATATTGGAAGTTCTTCAAATCCTGAAGTTAGATGTAGAATGATATTATTAATTTGTGTTAATTTATAAATATTTATATATTTATTTTCCTCAATTTAATTTCATTTCATGGTTAATAAATTTTTCATAATTTATGTAGGAAGTTGAATTGGGTTGACCCGTTACCCGAACTGAATTGTACACAGAAACAAAGACTCCCAAAATGAAGAATTCAAGACTAATGACTAAGCTAGGAGAAGAACAACTAAATAAGTTGGTTAGTAATTTTGGTTGATATAAAATCTTAATGATTTTTAATAATTGATGTAATAATGCATGATATGTTTGTGTGCTTTATTATTTGTAGAGAACTGTTCAAGAACAAATATCCAGGGGTGAAATAATCGAAGAGCTTGGGAGAGATTCTCTATATCATGCATTTGGACACGTCCATCCTGGTTGTGTTAGGAGAGGTAGCCAATATGATGGTTATATGGAGTATTTTAACATTCCAAAACAAAAGCCTCAGACGATCAGTAAGGAGAAGTACACTAAAATTGAAAAAGAACTCAACTCCTTTAAGGTCTCAATGTTAAGTGAGATTTCCACTATAAAAGAATATCAATCACAACACTTGTCAGGCATGACATCATTCTACAACCAGGGCATGCCATATTGGCCAAGCATGCAACCATCCATGCCAACCATGCCACCATCCATTCCAGGCATGCCACCATCCATGCCAGCCATGCCACCATCCGTGATAGGCAGGCCATCATCCATGATAGCCAGGCCACCATCCATGATAGGCAAGCCACCTATGGAATCTCATTGTGCTCAAACTACATCCAATATGGGATATAATCATCCTATTGGTCCTCCCTATATGCCAAGAATGCTTATGCAATCAAGTAGTGGTTCATTTTCTCCAATGCAATCTGCACATTCTTACCATAAATCAAAACACGATGAACGTTTTGGTGAGATTGTACATCCAATAGCTACCCCATATGGGAGTCCTCCTCTATTTGATGAATCATATGTGGTAAGATTTTAATTTCTGGTGTATATAATCTATTATTTTTATTTCTTATTATATGTTTTATTTTTATATATAACACTTAATTTTTTTACAAAATATGAAATGTTTATTGAAACATCCTTCGTCAACAAAAACTTGATGAGCGAAAACCGGCATCTCCGATCTTGCCAATACTTTGGTTTTATATTTATAAAACTCTCGCAAGTGCACGAATCATTTCATAGAAAATGATAAGTATACTCCCAAGGTCGATCTAAGGAAGGAATGTAGGTGGTTTTTAATTTATTATTCAAACTTTTAAAAACGAAATTAAATTCTAAACATCCTGTCACGATATTTTGGGTTTTTTGTGTTTTAATCTAATTAGAGAAAATTAAACATAGATTCAATAAACATTCATGCAAATTTTATCTTTTATAAACCGTGGAGTATTTATGGATATAATAACTAAGTTAATTATGCTTGCTCGTATTATTTAGGTTATTAAAGATATGAATTGATATTTATTGATTCTCCCTTTTTTGTATAAATACCACCTTTGGTGGGGTTAGATATTCTTTGTTAACTAAACAAATCAATTAACACCTATGGGTGGGGTTGATAACTAATTTGGTTAATTAAATTAATTCCTTTTTCTAAGAGATTGAAAATGAACCATTTAAATGCCACCTTTGTTGGGGTTAAACAGTTTAAACTTTATTCAAGGTGTCCAAATTAAACCTAAGAATTTAGTTATCCGAGTACTAACTTTCAAGTTTTAAAACCACTACTGAAAACATGTTGTCAATACATTTTCAGATAATAATTCTTATAAAAACTTTTGAAATAGAGCTTCACTCTAACTACTAGGCGATTGTACCAACAAATAAAAGAGCACTACTCTAAATCAGACCGGATAACTAAACCTTAAAATCTAATTTTCAGATTTAAGTTTGTAATAAAAAATAATATATTTCTCTCTAACATTCTTAATATAAAATCTTGAATAAAAATAAAATCAATTCATTTTAGAGATTTTTACCTATTTAATATTTCGCAAGCATAACAACGTTATTATTATATCATGTTTACAAATAGCTAGCACAGTTAAATTTAATCACAGACAAATTAAATATAACATGTAAGAATAAAGCATAAAAAATAACTGCAAAGAAAATAAAATCCTTACAGTACTTCGATGCCATTCCCGTTGCTAGAAAAACTCCAAGCGGAATTTGCACTCCCATTTATTGAATCAAAAAGCTAAAATATTACAAAAACATAACTAGTTCTTCCCAAAAAGGGAAGAACTCTAAATCTAAGAGAAATTAACTAAGAAAAACTAAAAACTAAGAAAACATAAGAAAAACTAAAGAATCCTAAAAATCTAAGAAAAGAGAGAAAATAATGTATTTGGAGGTGTTTTTAGGTGTGTTTTGAAGTGAAGGGAAGGGGGGTATTTATAGGTGAGGATGGAGAGAAAAAATGAGTAAAACAATGTTAAAAAAATATTAAAAAATTAAAAAACATGTAATGGAAATGCTGAGGTCATCAATGACGTCAGCATGACGTCACAGGCTGGGTCGCACTTGAAAAATGGGGTGAAAACGCGTTGGCGCGGAGAGCTGCGCACACTTGTAGGCGCGTGAACATGCCGTAGCGATCTTCGCGTGCATGAACAGTAACCTCGCGCGCAGTTGCTGCGATCATGAAACGATAACCAGCGCGTAGTTGGGGCGGAGGCGGCGCCTGGCCGCGTGGTAGCGCGCGTTTTTCTCCTTTTTGACATTTTTGACCTTTTTGACCCATTTTGTCCAATTTTTCCATATTTTTCGACCTTTACGCATTTATTTATTAATATATTTGTGATGTATTGCTTCCATTATTCCTCTTTGAGTCTTTAAGTTGCATTTTTAAGCCAAAATACCTGAAAAACAATAAAAATACCCGTGATTCCGAAAAAGATAAATTTATATAAATATATGATAAAACATATAAATATATATATTTTTAATCAATTAATTTGCATAAAATCATGGTTATTTTAGTGCTTTTTGAGCACTCATCAACTTTGTTCCTATTGGAACGGTACATCAATTGAGCGATGATCGGATGATTCATAATCAATATTTGCCTAATCATTGGCGAATAGTAATTGATCAATCATTGCTTCAAGATTGTCCACTACATGTGCCTTCTGATGCTACCACAGTCCAATAGGCGGTTGAACAGTATTTGGCTTGGCCGTCGATTCAAGTTGTTCTAAATTTTGACGTGGTACTATTTTTTAACTTAAAAGATCACACTTGTTTACTACTATTGTTTTATTATATCTTTTATTGTTACTAACATACATAATACTCTTTGTTTAGTCTATTATACCATAACTCTTAAATGCGGCACATTTAAGAGATACAAAGCAAGTATCTCGTGCTAAATCTATGTCTAGTGGCCAATCATTGCGCACCATGTTATTCAAGAAGAAGCCTTGGAAAAAGTATAGTTATGATTATGCTTTAAACTTCAGCAGAAATCTTGGCACTTTCATGACTATTGTTGGTAGGGCATCTAGCATAAATGATGGATGGACTATGCCACTTCCTATAGAAATTTCTGGTGTAGACCTCGGCCAAACTTATATATCGATCGAGTGCATATTGCAACTATTTGAATATCAAATGATCGATTTAAGTATAATTCAAGTGTGGACAAGGTGCGTCCTCAATCTATTTAATTTTCTTTCATTTATGTAGAACATATATAATTATATTTATATTATCTAATTACTTATATATATCTTTTATATAGGGCGTGTTATTATTGACTTCAACATAATCACTCATCACATTTAGCAATGTTCTATGATTCTTCATATGTCAAGCAATATCAAGAGAAGGATCTTAGCATCATAGCTAAACAATTATGTGATAGGGCATTAACACTTAACAAAAATCAAAAGTTGATAATCCCTTGGCCACTATGGTTTGAACAAGGCCAAGATCATTGGATATTGGTAATCATTGATCTGTTCAATAATCATGCTTAGTACTATGATTCAACTTCCATAGAACTGAGTAAAGATGCAAAAACAATTGTTGAAATATAAGAGTTATAGCTAGATATTGGTTTCTTCTATTATTTTTTGTAATATTTAATAAAAAAACTAACCGTTTTAAACCTTGATATGGCATGGAAGTTGTGGAACAAGTTTAGGGACATTGCCCTTAAAAAATCTCATAAGCTTATATGGACAAAATTTATGGTATGTACAAGCGAATATTAATAATTTTATTAATTTTACAATTGAATAATAAAGATGTTCGGATATGGAAAATCATGTACACTTGTTTTTGTAGGGTTATTATCTCATGAATTTTATGGGCGAAATCATCACAAATATCAAAATTCCAATTGATAATGTGGTAATATCTTTTACCCATATACAGAAAAGTTTTTAACATATTTGAATTATTTTTTGTAAATACATAAAATTACATTCTTATTTTGATTTTAAATACATGTAGTTCTTTGGTTGGAACAAGACGGGCTACGACTAGCAAATTTTTGATGATTTACGAGAGGAATGGGCAGAACACATGGTTCAAACTATATCATCACAAGAAGAATCAAGAGAAGATTCTGATGATCTTGAATAGCATATGACAACATAACGGTAATTTTTTAATGATTTAATTTCTCTATTCATGTGTCTAAAGTCCCTTGTTTGATGGATGTTTTGTTTGATGGATGTTTTGTTTGATGGATGGCTATGAGCTCATGTATTTAGGGGAATGCATTGTTTTGGCCCAAACTTCATCTCATCTCTCTTTCCTACTTTCCTTATGACAACATCATGGTAGAACTTTATTAATCATTTGTCTATAAATATGAAGTTATTTGGAATCTCTGTTAGTATTTTTAATGTTATAATGAGCTCTAATATGAAGTCAAGTGTAACTCATATTTTGTTACTTGGCTTGTATGTTTTTGGTGCCTATGAACATATTACAAAATTGTTCCATATGTTTAAGGGCACAAAAACTCATACAAGCCAAGTAACAAATCGAGTTATACTTGATTTCATATTTAGAACTCATTATAGCATTAAAAATACCAACAAAGATTCCAGATAACTTCATATTATAGACAAATGATTAATAAAGTGTTAATATAAGTTTGAAGGGTTATATAACTCGGATGTCACTGTGGTAATCTCTTTTTGATGGTAATATTTATAATGATTTAATTTCTCTATTTTTATGTCTCTGAAGTTTAGACTACTTGTTTGATGGATGTTTACGTGTTCATGTATGTAGGGGAATGAATTATTATATGGATCAACAGTTTTTATCTAGTTTCCTTGTCACAATGCTGGTAATTCTAAGCCAACCAAGCTCGCACAATCCAATTACACTTTGACAATATTATTTTATTTGTAATTTAAGTTAACTATATATATGTATTGTATATACATTATTTGTTTTTGTAATAAATTTAATTATCAAGTAATTAATTATATTTAAATTTTCAATTATTTGTATTATTATTATATTTTGGTTTTTTATGCTATATATATTGAATACAGGGTGGAGTGAAAAACGAGAAAAAAAAATCTTAAAATGTAAACTGGGTCCACCAGGTGAACCAACTTTACATTTTAAGTCACTCAATTTAAAGTCGGTTCACTACACTAAACTGACTTTAAAGCCCGTTTTTGTAGTAGTGCACATAGATGTATCTTTCACCATCACTTGGCTTTCGATAACTTTGGCAACCCTGCATTGACATAAAGATGTGAGTTGTTGCACAAAAATCTACCCACCATATGTCTACAAAAACTGAATTAACTTCTTCATAAACAAATGAAAAATTAATACCTTTCTTGGAATGACATACGTGGTAGTTTATACAATTCTTCTTCATATGCCCTTCAAATCCACAGAAGAAACAACCCTTCTTATTTTCTTTATTCAACTTTGACCCAATAACTGGTTTCTTGTCCTTAATGGGCTTCTTCTGCAAACTTGTAGTTGCAGCATCTAAATTGGCCTTAAATTTCTGTTTCGCTTTCCCCTTGGAGGTAGAAGCAATGTTTGCACTTTCGCTCTTGTCCAACTTGAATCTCTCTTCCTCCTGAAAATAGTGTGAGATGAGTTCATTAACTATCTATGATTCCTTCTAATAGTTGTAACTCACCTTGAACTATCCAAATGAGGTAAAAAGAGAGTTAAGAGCCAAATAGACTAGCATATCATTTGATATAACTAGCTTATATCCCTTCAGTTTTGAAGAGGTAAGCATCATTTCAAGAATGTTCTCCTTGACATTGCTCTTACCATTGTACTTCATTATGTAGAGTTTGTTTAATAGAAGACCTATTTCAACCTTCTCATTCTTGACAAACCTCTTCTCAAGTTCCTTAAGATGGCCTTTAGCAAGAGTGGAATCAGAAACCGGTCTGCTAAAACTGTCAAGAATGGTATTTTGCATGACTTAGAGACACAAGCAATTTGACCTCATCACTGTGCATGTGCATTTTGTTCCTTTTTCAGAACTAGTTTCAATAAGCACAAGTGGTTTAGCCTCTTGTAATGCTATGTCCAAGTCAAGAGACCCAAGGATAATCTCTAGATTATCTTTCCAATCCCTATAATTAGAACCCATCAGCATTAGAATGTTATTGATGTTGGTTGTAAGATTAGTAATTTTTGCTAAAAAATATTCACAAAGAACTAAATCAAATGACCAAATAATTATAAATAAAAAAAATCAAAATAAGGCCTATTCCATCTACTAAGTATCTTCGAACAATAAGTGATCTTTGGAGTCAATCATTATTCAAAGATAAATAGGTAGCAATTGAATATAACAATCCATTTGATTTCAATTAGTCAACCTTCCTTTGGGTAGATTAACTAATTGCATCTAAAACTTAATGACTATTACCCATTCATTACTACAAGTATACACATACAATAATTGACTATTGTCTTTCCTTTGGGCCAGTCTAATAACCTAACACCATATGTATATATCTTCTGTGTATAAATTGGCAAATGATCAACGCCGGTATGAGAGCTTACTTTGGTAAGATGATACCTTGGTCAATTATTTTCCAAAATATATCTTAATCTAAAGCCTTTATAATGACTTGATATTATCCTTGGTAAAAATTTATTTAAAACATGACTTAGTTCAAACTTATTAATTCTTCAAACAATCAAATGATGAAATAATCATTTGAACAAAATCTAAAGTCAAGTTTGGCCTAACCAAATTAGGCTTAATTAATCATGATTTAATTAGTATCTTTTGGCCTACCCAAAAAAAAATCAAATATAGTAAACAAAAGTTTAATTAACTGAGTCAGATGAAAGGACAAAACAATTGCAGATATAGTAAAAATAATTACACCATTAATCCAAATCAGAAATGGTCCGTAATTAATTATCATGAATAACAATCCATTAAGGAAATTAATTATTTTAATCTTACAATATAAATCAGAAACTAGAGAGGCACATAATCAAATTATTGTATACTCTGTTATGGTTCAGAAATAACTATAGTGAAATACCAAAATAATGGATATGCGAAAATATAGATCAAAATAGAGTAGTACATAATTTGAATAATTTGACCATTGACCATGAATAATTTGAATCAGAAAAATTATGTCATTTCCTAAATATCTGTCTTAAAAAATTTTCAAACAGAAGGGACTTGTTCTTCAAAAAAATTATTCAGAATTTTATACTTATTAATTTCTTAAAAAAATTTCCAAACCAAAATCAAAATTTAATGGTTCAACTAGAGTAGGCTTTGATACCAATTGTTAGATTTATTTCAAGCATAACCATATTACAATTCATAAATCCTAGATTTACCATGATCATTTAGTGAACTTTTGCTATTTAATTATAAATTAACTTGGTCTATATCCATGATCTTCCAGAAAGACACAATCACCTATGATCACTGGAAGCCTTTAGATCTCCAAGTAATCCCTCTCAAGTCCGATGGAGAGAGCTAGAGAGGCGACAGTGACAACATTATGTTCTACACAATGAGAGATACCTTAATCGCAAGTTCTTGACCAGAAGACCCTTTCACTAATTTCTCTCAATATTTTCTATTTTCTATGTATTAAGAGAGAGAGAGAGAGAGAGAAAGAGACGCTACTAGAGCAAAAGATACCTCTGAATTTGAAGAGGTGATCTATGGTCTATTTCTTTATTGGATCCTTAGCGGATTCAAATTTTGAATTCAGAACTTGCCTATATTTGGGTATTTATTTATTTATAGAACATTATGATATTTAATTGTATTCTCTAGGGACCAATAGCATAATTGTATTATTTCCAAACTTTATATAATTTAGTCCATCACTATATCATAAAGTTATTCATACGCATTCTACACATTAAAGGCCCCACTTCTCATGACACATTTTAACCAGATAAATAATACTTAATTCGTTCACTCCATAACGAGTCTAATTAGATATTTGACAATCTATTATTCAATATATATTTATATCACATATAAGCCTATATATGTTGTAATTAATTGAAATTAATCCAATAATGCTTCATATTAAATTATTTTTAGATTACTCTCTCTGTATTTCTTGAATTTGCTTATTTAAATCCATTAATTATGGATTTATTTTAAGTATGTCTCACTAATTATTATAATATGAATTTAGTTTTGTGTTGTATTTGTGTAGATTATTTAGGTAAACTTTTTTTGTATTTAATAAATATAGATTATTTCTTATTTAAGATTCATTACAAAATTTATTTATGATTAATTTATTCACAATTTATTTTTCATGATAGATTTAAAATATAGAAATTAGGTTTCAAACACATCTATTGGATATAATTTGGATAGCTTAAATAAGAGTTTAAATTGATGACCTAACCGAATGCATCGAATTAAATGGTTTGTTATTTTCTTAGATAGTAAGTATAATTTAATCGATGAGCCAATGAACCGACCAAAGGAAATAATTGGTTTAACTACCAAAGTAAAATGATCCCAACTCAAGGTATTTTTTATATTTAAAAGGAAAATTGAATAATCTGAATTTATACTTAATTAACTGAAATATTTCAAAACAAATATGGTTAACTAGTTAAATATTCCCATCAATTCTCCATTGATTATAAATTCTATATTTTTCTTGAATTTTTTTGAGTTAAATATATCTTTAGTTTTCTTAATTATTTTATCATTAGTTTAGTATTTTGAAAAACTCATCCATTATGATAAAATATTTAGGTTTTATTTTCATATTTGTTTAGGTTCTTAAGGAATTTGAAGAATTATCTAGAACCAAATATTTCTCTTGATAGATATCTTGGAAATATACTTTTAAATTATTATACATGATTTGTACACTTGTCAGCTATTTATAAAATATAAAATGTGTGTATCAATTTTTTGACGTCATTGTCGAGTTGGAATAGCATTTTAGATTTTTGTTATCAATATTCTTAGAAACTCTTTGTTAATATTTGTGATTTTTATTTTTGTGGTGTTTTTGAATATTATTTGGTTGTTTAGTTTTTGTTTATTTTAATTATATTTTATTTATTTTTATTTTTATTTCTTTTCTTTTATTTATTATTTTAATTGTTTATTTATTTTTATTTTTATTTTATATATTTATTTACTTTTTTATTTATTTACTCTTTTTATTTTTATTATTTCTTTTTGGTGATTTTTCATAATGTTTTTATTTTTTTGTGATTTTCTTTTTATTTTTGGGATTTTGTGAATATTTGTGATATAGCTAGTTATTTTTCTTTCTTTTTGTTTGATTTTATTTGTTTATTTTATTTTTAATTCTTTTTGTTATTTATTTATTTTTCTTTTTATTTGTTATTTTATTTTATTTCTTTTATTTTTTATTCTTAAGTGATCACTAAAGTCACTACAAGAGCCTTTTTTAGAATAGATGAACATGGGAGATGTTTTACCAAGAGGTATATCAATGAAATAGTACGCATGCCAATCATGGGCACTGCTACTACTGATATAAATTTATGGGAGGTAGCTTAGAATTATGATTTGAAAAATATTCATTTTTCATGTTATCCTTCTTCTATGGAATTTCCATTAAATTGGTTAAATGAAGACTAACTGAAAATTAGGTGTTTCCCATATACCTTAAAATATAGGGATAAAGCATGGCTAATGACTCTTCTACCAGGTTCCTTGATAAGTTGGAGGGTGTCTATAATAAATTCATGGGAAAATATTATTCCCATCAGAAAACTTTCGATTTAAGAATAAAAATTGTTACATTCTCTCAAATGGAAGGAGAACCATTCCCTAAAGCTTTGGATAGGTTCAAATTACTTCTCACTCAATGCCTACACTACATCTTCCCAATACAGCTATAAAATCAATTTTCTATTATGGATTAACACAATAGTGTCAATTAATAGTTGACAATGATGCAGTCAGACCTTTGGGGGAAATAATAGCCTTAGAGACTTATGATCTCTATGAAATGTTGGGTGCTAATTTCTAGCAAAGGAGCACAAGAATAAGAAGAGCCGAATTTAATGAAATATACTATGGTTCTGAAGTGTTTATGCAACTTGCATAGTTAACCAAGCAAGTTGCGTGCTTTTCACTATCCAAAACACTCCAAATAAAGAAGCATGTGAAGTGTGTAATAATTTAGAGCATGGTTCTAATACCTATCCTTATGGAAGAGAATCTATTATAGGCATTGAACAAGTGAACTAGACCAAGGTATGACCCTCATATAAACATTTACAACCAAGGGTGGAGAAATCGTCCCAATTTCTCTTAAAGGGCAAACAACCCTACCCATGTCCAGAACCCAAACCAATAGAGCCACCAATACCACTTCCAACTAGTGTCACATAATCCTCTAATAAAACCACTTTATTGAACAACTTGAATGCTTTCATTCAAGTGAACAAGGACAACCAAGCTAAAATAATTCTTTGGGGGTATCCATGAAAAAGGTGGAAGTACAAATGGAGTAATAGGCTGAGCACTTACAAAAGCAAGTAAGAGAGTAGCTGCTTGGTCAAAATGAAAAATGAACTCAATGACAAAGGGACATTGAGTATCTTAAATTCTCGAAATGGAAATCCCTCAAGCAATGTCTTACTAAAACATTAAACTAGCGCTTGGTGGGAGGCATCCATTGGTTTTATATAGTACTCTTTTATTTTCTTTTAATTTAGTTATTTTTATTTTTATTATCATTATTATTGTGTTTTATTTTGTTTTAGAATTGATGTATTTTATTCCATTTTTATTTTTAATTTTATTTTCTATTAATGTGAACAATTTTTATTTTTTAAAAACTTTTAATTTCATAACTCTTTGATAATATGTGATTTAATAGAAGTACATAGTTTTTATATCTGTGTGATATAACCAAGTTAGATGATAGATACACAATTAATAATAACATCACCTACTTATTGACATTGAGTTCATACAAATGGGTAACTTTTTTTTCTTTATCTTTGATTTACATTCAAAACATTGACGACAATGTAGATTCTAGATTTGGGTGGAAGAAAAGTTACTTTTGAAATTAAACATTTTTTAAATTTTTTATTGAACATTTTACTATTGTTTAGTTAGGGATGAGGGACATGTAGATCAATATTATATATATAAAAAATTCAATATTATCATACTTTTAGTTCATTTAAGTGAATGATTGAGTTTTTCCATTGTTTGTTTGATGTCTTAAACATGTTCATGAATTTTTGTAAGAATCAATTTTACTTATAGTTTGTGTTTCATACTTGGAAGTTGAGTTTGAGATGAATACAAAATTGGTGTTTCATAATCAAATAATAGAGACTACCTTATGAGATATATTTTGAGCCATAAGTATTTTATTCCGAGTGATAATATTTCTTTTACTCCTTTAAACACTTTTCTTATTATTTCCAATTGTTAAATGATCTCTGTAGGTTTTATATTCAATGTTAGGATTTTTAAACATCTAATGAAGTATCATATACTAAATCCATTGCTTAGATTAAATTATTTGAGTAGAAATTAAAATTAAGTATCTATATCTCCATTCAAGCTTGACTTCTAGTAATATATATATATTCACACACACATACATATATATACATACATACACACACACATATACATATATGTGTGTGTGTGTGTATATAAGTACATACATATATACATATATACATATATATATATATACATACATACATATACATGGGGTTCCCATTTCTCTACTCGAATGGCTTTCAACACATCTCCATATGTATATAAGTCCATTCTCTTAAAAAAAGAGAATAAAAAAATAGAGAAAAACAAGTATAACTAAATGATATGACCCTAAGTTCTTTAAAGTAGTGAGATAGTAAAATAGGAACAACCCCTTAAAGTTAATGGATTTTCGTTCATATTTAGGCACATACTTGAAATTTTTTCTTGGTTATTATTATTGAAGCATGAAATTAGTAATATGATGTATTCATAAATCCTAGCATTTGATTCCTTTCATGAGATCAATATTATGCACTTTTTGGATTTTCTTATTTATCATTTGCATAACTTATGTTCACTACCTTGTTGAGTGCCTGAACCTATAGGATCAGTGTGATAATGAGAGTATGTCTTGTGATGAATAGGGTTGAAGTGAAATCAAAATCCTTACACTAGGATTGGGTGAGTCAAAGTTGATATGTTTTTATTAAGGCAGATGAATTTGTGATGTGGAATAATTTGAACAAAAAAATGTAAACCTTTAGGATATTGAATGAACTTATGCTTGAGATTTTGATTATGAATTGAAAAGAAACTAAATCATTAGAATTTTTGTTGATTTTAGTTTTTATTTTTTTATTTTTAGTTTCATTTTTTATTTTGTCATGTAAATTATTTTTAGTTTTAGCTTTTGCATGTTAGGATGTTTGCTAATATCATCACTAAAATTCTTCAAAAAAGAAGAAAAAATTGTAGAAAATTACGGATCACTTTGAAGATGAAAATCACAACTTTGGGGTAGGACGGGTCATACATCCACTGTTGGTATTGAGATCTGTCTTATATTAATTTATTTTCAGACTACTCTTTTTGTATTTCTTGAATTTGCTAATTAAAATTCATATTAATCATGGTATTTATTATAAATAGACTGGCTGGTTATTATAATGGAAATTTAGTATTGTTTCTATATTTTTGTAAATTATTTAGGTGAATATTTTTCATATTTAATAAATATAGATTATTTTTAAATTCAATATTTTACACAATTTATGTAAGATTAATTTATTGATAATTTATTTTTCATGATAGATTTAAAATGTGAGAAATAAGTTTTAGGCACATCATTTAGATCTAATTTGAACATCTTGAATCGAATAATAAATTAGTGACTCGACCAAATTCATCAAATTAAATGGTTTTTTATTTTATTAGATAGTAGACATAATTTGATCAATTAGTTAATGACACAACCAAAGGCATTCATTGTTTTGATTACTAATAATCTAAGTTTAAGTCTAACATAGATTTGACTCAAACAAATTCAAAGCAGACATAGAATTTATAATCAATAGAAAATTAATTGGAATATTTAGCTAGTTAATCATGCTTGTTTAGAAATATTTAGATTATTTGTCAAATAATCGTCCTATATGATCTCATCCATGGGAAATTCACTCCCAAACAAAATGGGGGCTCCAACTCTAAGTTCTATGTGCAGTCAAACTCTAAGACACAATGGGTGGTCCAACCCTAAATCTCTTTTGTGGTTAATAATCTAAGGCACCATAGACCGAAAAACTCCGAGAATGCATGTAATGAAAATGCATATATATTTTTCATCAAAAATAGTCTGTTGCAACTAGTAGCCCATATGTAACATACTTCGCAAGACTCACTTACAAGCATACTCCCCATGAATAAAATTGTTTTGGTGATGCATGTATAAAAATCTTAGATTCCATACAAATTATTTTCAATACTCATTTCATATCAATATTTTATACTCGTTTTGTATAAAATTCTCCAATGTATACATAATGTAACATTTATAACAAGTATTTCATTTTTGAGAACCTTTATAACATTTATTATAAAAACCATGTTATCTGAGTTTTCTTTTTATTAATAATATATAATGTATGATATTTTTATAAAATAATGCATGAAATAAAAATTTTGAGTTGAAAACCCCTACTTGGAAACTTATTCTAACATTAATCTTCTAAACCCAAACTTCTTGATACTTTATCCCTGAAACACACTTTAAAATGTACAAAAAACCTCAAAAATTTTAGAGAGAGAAATTTTTAGAATGAAAGGGAGGAGAGGGAAAATATAGAATGAGAAAATGAGCTATCCATAAAGGAGAGAAGTTGAATGAAAATGCAATAATCCTAACACTAATACAACAAAATAAAGAAGATTAGACCAAACATGATGTGAAGCAACATATGCAGTCATAAAAATTTGACAAAGAGAAATACCAAGGCAACATCAAGGTAAAGACCTACAACAAATAATAAATTGAATGCATAGAAAAACCAATCAGAGTGCAGATAGAAAACATCTTCAATATGCAATACATAGCACATAGTCCCACATCTATACACATTGTGGGAGGGCATTAAGGGCTTCGTAATGTGTTTACAACACAGCATGAGTAAGATAGGTGATCAAACACCAATGTCATATAAATGCATTAGTCAATCTTGAAGAAAAAGTTGAGAATGAGTCCAACTATCTTCCAAGTTGGCACACTCCTAGTGGCTCAACTAGGAGTCCAGTTATCTTCTAAGTTGACACACTTCTAGTAGCTCAACTATCTTCCCTCAAACATGAATGCCATATAAATGGGTCAACAAATCCTTTAGAAGAAGTTGACTGGGATTCTAACTATTTACCAAGTGACATACTCCTAGTGACTTAACTATCTTCCCCCAACAACACCTGGGTAAATTCAAGCCTCACCTCATACTTTGAAGAGACATATGGAAAAGACATCCCAAACTACCAAAGAAAACATGTGTCGTGAATTCTAATAGCAAATACTAAGCAACCAACTACATATAGGAAAGATACAATAAATTACTACAAAACAAAAATGATGGTAAAACCATAAGATGGCATGTGAGACAATAGAATGCATATTAAGCATGTTACATGTCATACTAATAGTCTTATTTATGCATGGTTCATACAAAGTGATGCCAAGAAGAAGGAATCATCATAAGAACATACATCATAACATAAAGTCATAAACATTAAAAACACCAAGGATGCAAGAACAAATACAACACTCCCCTTGACATCATGCAACATACACATAACTCTCCCTCTAGATGTGAGAATTTTAGGCAATAAACATGTAATGCATCCTACACTCTCAAAATTCTCCCAAAGCAAAAGAATTTACACATAGTAGAACACAAATAATATAGAAGCAAGGAAGAATACTAAGCAAGTTTAGATAAGCATAGTTCACAAACTCAATAAGAGAAACAAGCTAGTTAAAGAGAGAAATAGTCAATCTAATCACAACAACAAACAAGTGAAATGAAAAAATGGCCTCAAAAGGGTTCATAGGCCAAAGGACAAGGACATGCTGTAAGAGAGATCATCAGCACAAACTATACATTATTGCTTCTTGAAATAGATATAACAATAAACTACACAAATTTCCTTAAAAGAGATCATCAACAACAATCACATCATCGCTACTCAAGAAAAGGAAAGAAACATACTAAATATTGAGCAATATAAGCAACACTTCAAAGAGAGAGAACAAACAATTGATGGTACTAAAACATCTAATCATGTGAGAAAGGAGCAAGCTCTAACATAGAAATAAGAGACATGCCTAGATAGGGTGATCACACCAAACATCAATTCCAACCAAACATACAAGTCTAGTCACACCAATGTATGTCAATCAAGAGTTTTAAAAATAGGTAAATAATCTATATAACATAAAAATGCACATGGAAAACCAAAACAAGCACCGTACACACCTCAGGATTATTTGATCTTGACTAATCTTGAATGAGTAGGGGTTATCCAAAAATATTACTTGAAAAAATTTTAAAAATATTTCTTTCCCTCAAAAGAAATGTTAGGTCTCAAAACACCAATAGCAATATAATTTACTATGTCAACATACCATAGGTTTATACCTACTAAAAAAATTGTTCATCAGAAAAAGTTTCTACAGTATCATCTTTACTCTCACCTTTAAAAGAATTGAATTTAGAAATTAACCAAGAAAAATGATCAACCCTAAATTTTCATTACCTTTCTTATCTTTAATTTCTAGTCAAATTCTTGTAAGAGTAAAACCCATCTTATTAGTCTTAGCTTAGCATTTGGTTTACACAATAGATATATTAAAACTACAAGATCAAATTGCATAATTACTTTATAACTGACTAAGTAAGACCTAAATTTATCTAAACAAAACACAACTGTCAAGAATTATTTTTCAATTGTACAATAATTAATTTAGGTATCATTGAGTGTTTTACTAGCATAATATATAACATAAAAATTCTTATCCAATCTCCCTCCGAAAATGGCTCCTATAACATAATAAGAAGCATCACACGTTATTTCAAAAGAAGGAGACCAATTGGATGCCATAATGATAGGGGAAAATGTTAACTTATCCTTCAAAGTATCAAAGGCAATCTGGAAATCATTGTTAAAATCAAAATAGGAATATTTTTACAATAGGTTACATAAACGATGTCTTAAGAAGCTCATAATCACCTTAATAGACATAGAGGTGGTAATTTTGTAATCCAATAAAGTTTTGTCTTATCAGCATCAATTCTTTTGTTAAAAATTACATACACAATTCTCTATTGTACCATAAAATTACGTTTCTCCCAACTAAGTGTCAAGTTGCATTCAATTCATCGTTCTAAAACAAAAATCAATTTATGAAAGAAATAATCAAATGAGGCTCCAAAAATAGAAAATCATCCATAAATGAATGGAATCCTTTTAAAATCAAATTGCCCAAAAGAAAATGTGAAGGCGATCTTCTCCTGATCCTCTGGTATAATGGGTACCTGATAATAACCTAAAAGTATATTAGGAAAATAATAAAATTCATGACCAACTAATCTTTCTAACATTGGATCAATCAATGGAAGAGGAAAGTGATCATTTTTAGTGTACAAATTCAATTTCCAAAAATCTATACATATACATTATCTATTGATTGTTCTAGTTGGCACTAATTCATTCTTATCAATCTTGACAATTATTATTTTGGATTTCTTTGGTACCATATCAACCAAACTAACCCACCTACTATCAATAATCGAGTAAATGACTCCTAATTTTAAGAGTTTCAAAATTTTCTTTTCAACCACCTTATGCATGATTGGGTTTACACTCCTATGGGCATGTATAATGAGTTTAGCATTATCCTTAAGATTGATCTTATGCATACACATAGCAGAACTAATGCCTTTTCTATCCTTGATACTCTAACCTATTGATTTCTTAAATTTCTTAAGCATCTTAACAAGTTATTTCTTTTGGGTTTTGGTCATAATGGTTGAAATAATAGCTGGATATGTTTCCGTTCTCCCAAAAACATATATTTTAGGTGCTTAGTAAAATCTTTTAGTTCTAGTTTAGGTGGAGTGGTCTCTTCCCCATATAAGGTAATAGATAGATCTAAGTGTGTATTGAATTCTTTTAATATTTTAGCACTATCTAATAGATCATGGTACCTCTCCTCATCTAAGTCCTCTTCTACATTTTCAATAATAAGAACAACTTTTAATTTGCTTCCAATCTATCCTGCAAAAAAGGTGTTATGAACAAGACTATCCATTAAATCAATATTCAAACATTCATCGATGGTAAAGATAGAAATGGAAGGTGAAGAGTTAAAAACTTTAAAATGTACAGTCTCTCTCAAGACTATCATTGTTAGATTCCCATCTTGGACATCAATAGTAGTCTTGTTATGGCCATAAATGATCTACCAAAAAGTATTGTATGTTCTTTGTCCAAGGCTGGGTTTTTTTTGCACATTAAGAACCACAAAATCAATAGATATTATTAATTTGTCTACCTCTACTAGCACATCCTCAACCATTCCCTTCAGATATTTAATAGATCTATCCATAAGTTAAAGAGGCATAATTGTGTGTTTTAAGTCTCCCAGACCTAGCTATAAGAAAATAGAATATGGCATCAGATTAATACTTACACCTAAGTTAAGCATTCCTTTAGCTACCTTTATATCCCTTATAATGATGTTAACAATAAAACTTCCTCAGTCTTTCAACTTTGGGAGTAATTGATGCTGACACATAGCACTAGAAATCTCTGATACCATAATTTTCTCATTAAGATTATACCTCCTCTTCTTAGCATTCAATTCCTTTAAAAACTTAACAAAAGAGGGCATATTCTTGATCACTTCTAATAAATGTAAATTTATATTAACCCTAGAACGAGTAGTGAAAAGATCAAAGAACTATTTATCTTGTTTTGATTCTTTTAACTAGTGTGAGAATGGTATTGGTGGCTAATGTGGTTTTGATGACTTTTGTATTTTAGAAATTTCAGTTGACTCCTTAATTGTTTCCTCAGAAAAATTATCATGATTTATACTTGTCTTTCCCCTTTCTTCATAGACCATATTTTCACCTTCTTTATTAATTGCATTATATGATAAATCATTATAAATCTCAAGTTTGTTAACTACCTTATCACTTTGAAGGATTGTGGCATCCTTTTCTTGTGTTGCTTGACTCGATAGCTTTCCTTTTTCTTTCTTTTTACATTTTCTCTACTAGTTTCCCAACTTAAGTTTTATCCCTTTTTATTGAAGCCTCTAAGGAACTTAACCTCTGATTATTCGTATTCTAGTTGTCCTTACTAACTTGAATAAAGACACTCAAGTTATCTACTAAGGTTGGCTTATAGAGTTGATCTGGTGGGTATATTTGTTTTATTTACGGCCCTTGCATTTGGTTTTGGGCATAAGCTAGGTTATTGTTTGGCTTCCATGTAAGGTTAGTGTGATTGTAAGTGTTGGAATAATTCCCTTTCATAAAATTGGCATCCTCCAAGGTACCCACATTAGAATCACCCCTTAATCAAATAATCACTAGTACTACACTAACTATACCACAAATTCCATATATATCTTGATTTGGCATTTGATGGGTAATGAGGAGTTACACTTGTTTTTTTAACTCTGTAAGTTATGAAGTTGTTTCATTCTCGGACCCAACATTATTGACTCCTACCTTCCTTTAGCATTCTTTTGTTGGGAATTGTACCCAATAACTCATATAGCTCATAAGTTTACTTTGTTATCTTCTCTCCTATAGTTCCTTCTACAATATTATTAACTGTGTACTCACATTGTTATGTCAATCCATTGTAGAATAATTGGTTATGTAACTGTAGTGGAAAACTATGGTGTGGGCATTGAATCAAAAGGATTTTGAATCTATCCCAAGATTCATGAAAGGGTTGTCCATCCTTTTGGATGAATGTTGCTATTTATGCCCTCGAATAAGGAGTCTTTTGATGGAAATAGAACTTACCCATAAATTTGTTGTAGATTTCCTCCTAAGTAGTTAATGAACCAAGACTTAGCTCTATCCTTGAGTGTCTAAGGAAAACACCTCATGCTAAGCTAATCTTCATCAAGTCTCAACAATGCATGGCAGCATAAAATTCTCTAATAAGGTTTAAAGGGCCTTCATTAGGGATACCATAAAATGAAGGTAACAAGGAATGATGAATATTTTTCAATTCATAATTCCTTATAGCCTCACCAAATTGTATGTAAGAAATAGGATTGCCAATGATTTGAAATACATACCTCTTCATCAATTTTTTGTTTATATTTAGAATCACCCATGTCTACTTGCACTTGGGGTTATTCCTCCACCTACTAATAAATATCATATTTCTTGAAAATAAATTTAAACCTATAGATGCTAACAAAAAGTACAAGTTATTGTGTGATGCGGTGTGAAAATATTATGTGTCATTGTGTGAGTAAAATGGATCGAGTTTCAACTATGTACAACTTATGTATGGCACACCTTGAAATAAATGTATGCCATGGTAGTAGTCTTCTGATCCATTTTTTTTTTCCTTTCCAACACCTATAAATTGGACCCCAATTTCATTGTAAAAATATATCCCTTAGATGCTTATCCTTTCAACTTCTTAGCTTTTTATTAAGCTCCCTTAGCTTTTCTTTTTAGTAGTTTCAAAGTTTTTCTCTCTTTTGAGAGTTGAATAATTCTAGTTTAAGCAATAGTTTTAGTTTTAGTCTAATAAACAATATTAACAATTCTGTTTGGACGTTTTCCATAATAGAAATGATACTACGATTCTGTAAAGATAAAATTGAGGTATATTTATATGTATTCTTTTCAAATTATCTTTATGCGTTATTTTACATGCTTTATGTTTAATTTATTGAACATTTATTAAAATACCCATGCCTACCTATAAATGATATAGGGTACTATTAATGTTATTATGGTTGTAAAATATTAAAATAGGTAAACATTTTTGTAAAAAGAATTAAGTTTTATTTCTTTATCAAGATTAAAACAAAGTTTATTAAAGAAAATCATATGCCTTTGTATTTTTCGTAATCAACATGTGGGTTAGATTTAGGATTTAATTATCTGAATTCGATTTAAAGTTAACTCTTAGTTTTGGATTTAATTAGTTGGATCATTAGAGACTCCATTGCAAGGATTTTTATAAGAATTATTATTGAAAGATATATTGATGAAATATCTTTCATAGTAATTTTAAAATATGAAAGTTAGTTTTTAGATACTTAAATCACTAATCTAACTTAGATATCTTGATGAAAGTTTAATGTGTGGGTCCCATCAAAGGTGGCAATTAAATGATTTATTAATCTCTTAGAAAAGAATTATAATTTAATTAAGAACTAATGTATCAACTACAACAAAGGTGGCAAGTTAAGGTTTAATTAATAAATAATTGTATCCCTTGCTTATGATATTTTATTATAAAGAAGGAATAATCAATAATCTTAATTCATATATTTACTATCCTAACTACTATTGGGAAAACATAATAAACTAAGTAATGTATTCCATAAATTCCCCACTACATGATAAATCTTTATTTGTCTAAATGTTTGTTCAATCTATCTTTATGTTTAGGTTATTAAAGTAGATCTTCAAACAAAAATAATTGTCATACAATATTTAGGTCATTATTTTTGTTTTTAACAATTTGTTGAATTATTTAAAACAATCACATGATTCCTCTTTAGATCGAATTCAGAAGTATACTTATCATTTTCTATAAATGATTCATGCACTCATGAGCTATTTTATAAATCAAACAAAACTTGTATGAAACATTTTGTGTATCAAGTTTTTGGTACTATTGTCGGGAACCGGTAACAGCATCAAAAATTCGCTAAATTTTGTATCAAAAAGTTTTTGTCGCCATTATTAGGGAGGAATAGAATTTTTAAATTTTTATTATCAAAATATTAAAAGCATTTTTTGTTGAAAATATTATTATATTTATTTAAAATTTTCAAATATCTAGGTTATTTATAAATTTTTGGATATTTTAAATTTTAAATTTTCTTTTATTTTATGTGAAAGTTTAGAAATAAAAATAAAAAATATTGCTTTTAAATTTTATTTTGTAGTTCAGTTGGAAATAGTGCTTTTAATTGTTCAAATGCAGGTAATTCTAGTGTGGATGCCTTGAAGGATGATAATTATGTGCAAAGGTATCATTCCAACACCTATAATTACCCTTACCCCACCTAGAAACCAAAAATTTCCAAGCATATGCTCCAAACAAAACACAAAAGCCATATAGAAACCACCCTTATCCACAAAGTCAATCCAAACCAATCTTTGAAGATAATTTGAATGCATTTATTCAAATTAGTAGAGATGACCAGTTGATGAATAATCAAAGTTTGAATTTTGTAGAGGCTTAGGTAAAAAGGGTTGAATTCAAAATTATGCAACTAAAAGAATGCATGCAAAAAAAAATAGGAAAAAGGAAAGCTACCCATCCAAGCAAAACAAGAAAAGAATGCTACAATCCTTCGAAATGATAAGGTAGTCAATACTTGAAATTTTTAATAATTTACTATTTAGTACAAGTAATAAAGAAGGTGAAATTATAGTCTCCTATAATAGAGATACAAGTGATAATAATGATGAAGCTTTAGAGAAAAGAATTGGGGAGTCAACTAATATTTCCAAAAAATATCATAAAGAATGAGAACCACATCATCAACCAATACCATTTCTACACAAGTTGAAAGAATCCAAACAATATAAGAAATTCTATAATCTTTTTAATATGCATTTTTAAAGTAAATATAAATTTATCTTTATTAGAAGTAATCAACAATATGCCCTCTTATGCTTAATTTTTCAAAGAATTAAATACTAAAACTAAGAGGTATGATCTTAATGAAAAAGTAATAGTATCAGAAATTTCTAGTGCTATGATTCAACACCATTTATCCACAAAGTTGAATGATTTAGAAAGTTTTATAACTAAACTTAATGGTAAGCCAAGATTAATCAAGTAGGTTTTACTCTTACGATAATTTGACCCAGAAATTAAAGATAAAAATGGCAGTGAAAACGTAGTAGCTGATCATTTATCTAGGTTAACTTTTGAATTCAATTCTTTAGAAAAAATTGTTGAAACTTTTTGTAATGAATAATTATTTTCAGTAGGTCCAAATCAATGGTATGTTGACATAGTTAACTATCTTACTATTGGGATTTGGAGACCTAACATTTCTTTTCAGTGAAAAAACAATTTGTTACACACTTGCATGCAATACTTTTGGGATGACCCTTATTTATTTAAGAATGATTAATATCAAATAAACTAAAGACATGTGCCTGAAGAAGAAGATAAGATCATCTTGGCCTTTTATTATGATTTTCATTGCGGGGGCAATTTTTGATGTAACAAAAAGGCCCATAAGGTGTAAGAATTTGGATTTTACTCGCCCCATTTTTAAAGATGCTAATATGTTTTGTGAACATTGTGATATTTTTCAAAGGATATGTAATATATGAAAACGAGATGAAATGCCTTCGACATCTAATTTAGTTATTGAACTATTTGTTTTAGGGAGTTTTGATTTTATCACTACTACAAAAAGAGGTATTTATGTCGATATGTAAAGTCATTTTTTGGAAAAAACTGACTTATAATGAATTTGAAGTCGGTTTGGTGTAAAACCGATGCTATCCACATAGGACATAGCATTGGTTGACATGGCAAACCGATGCTACACATGTATATAGTGTCATTTCATCACGTCAATCGATGCTACGTCCTACGTGTATTTTCTTTTAAATGCATTTTAACATTGAAAATGTTTTTTAGGTACAATGTTTTTTAGATCAATTGCTATTTTATTTTACTCTTTAAAATTTAATTTGGATATATATATATATATATAGTATAATTGTTTTCTTTTTTTTAGACAATTGGTTTTTAAAATTATATAATTTTGTGTATTTGTTTGGATATTATTTTAAAATTATTATTTTTTCTTTTTTATACTATATATATATTCAAATTAAATTTTAAAGAGTTCAAATAAAATAATAATTGATCTAAAAAAAATTTCAATTTTAAACTGTGTAGATAGTGTCAGTTGACGGGGCAAATTGACCCTACACACATGGATAGCGCCATTGGATGTGGCGAACTGACGCTACACACATTAGTAATGCCACATCAACTCTTGTTATCCACGTGTTTATTACCATTCTCTTCTCTCTTCTTCACCAGAATTCCAAATTTCAATTTGTGTAGCAACCCTTCGCCCAAAACTGAGCTCACCCTCCACTCTTTCCCATTTTTCGGTCACCTCCGACCACCATTTCCAACGCATTTTTATGGGTTATATTCCTCTTCTTATTATCTTTTAGATCCCCTATTTTTTTGAGCAAAATACTCAAATTTTTTATACCCATTTTCTCACTTATTCTCACTTACAAAACGCCCATTTTTTCCTCATTTCCTTCATTTAGTCACTTCATTTACTCTTTTAAGTATTTTCATTAATCCTACGCACTTATTATTCAGTTGGCTTTATTTTTTGTATAAATTTTTTATTTATGTGCGTTTTGTATTATGCTTATTATTATATGTTTGGCTTTTTTTGTAGAAATAATATCTGCATGTTGTGGGTTTGAGGGATTATAATATTTACCGTACGTGGATAAATTTATTTACATATAAATAATTATATTTTATTAAGTAAAAGTAATAAAATTGTAAAATGATTAAAATGATAAATGTTTATATTGTGTATGTTTTGGTATATATTCTAATAATTAGGGAATTTATATATAATAATACTTGAAATATATTGATTGGATACATAATTAATATGCTTAATTAATGTCATTAATAGAAAATGGATAAATATTGGATGTCAAAGTGTAGAATTGAGCAGGATTACATTTCTAGAGTTGAAAGTTTCAGGGAATTTGCTTGTAGAAATAGTAATACTGGAACTAGTATGATTCGATGCCCATGTGTTAAATGTAAAAATGAGGGATTTCATGAATTTGAGGAGGTTAAGTATCACCTTATTCGTAATGGTATTCTTTTGAGCTATAAATGTTGGTATTATCATGGAGAAAATATTGATAATACTCATTGGGAAAAGATAAATAAGAATGTGAGTGGATTACATACATCTTATCATAATGTACAGACAGAAAATATGTTTCATGGTGTTGAAAATGAATTATGCGAGGATGATCCCGAAACCTTTAAAAAACTTATAGAAGATGCCGAAAAACCGTTGTATCCAAAATGCAAAAAATACACTAAAATTTTAGGATTGGTTCATTTGTACAATGTGAAGGCAAAACATGGTTTTTCTGACAAGGGATTCACAGAATTACTAAATCTACTAGTTGATATGTTTCCTGAGGGTATTGAATTGCCATCTTCAATGTATGAAGTGAAAAAATATCTTAGTTGATTTGGCATGGAATATCATAAGATTCATGCTTGTCCAAATGATTGCATTCTTTATAGAAAAGAATATGAGACATTAGTTGATTTTCCTATGTGTAAAGAATCGAGATGGAAGCATGGTACAAATGAGAGTACAACACATAAGAAAGGCGTGTCTGCAAAGGTTCTTTGGTACTTTCCTCCGATTCCTCGCTTTCAAAGGTTGTTCAATAGTAAAGATACATCAAAGATGTTGACTTGGCATTCAGATAATCGACCTGATGATGGGGTGCTACGTCATCCTTGTGATTCTCCAAATTGGAAAGTAGTAGATAATTTATCTCCTCAATTTACATATGATCCGTGCAATCTTCATCTTGCCATTGCTGTTGATGGAATTAATCCACATAGTTCCCTTAGTAGTAGATATAGTTGTTGGCCAGTAATTATGATAACATACAACCTTCCTCCCTCGTTGTGTATGAAAATAAAATTCATGATTTTACCATTATTGATCTCTAGACCGAAACAACCCGGTGATGATATTGATGTATATTTATAACCTCTAATAGATTATTTAAAGATGTTGTGGAATGATGGTGTAAATGTTTACGATGCACATAAATAAGAACACTTTAACTTAAAGGCGGCCCTTTTATGGACAATTAATGATTTTCCTGCCTATGGAAACTTATCAGGACATGCAACAAAAGGTTACAAGGGATGCCCTATATGTAGTGATGGAACTTCTACAACTTATTTTGTTCATGAACGAAAGATTTCTTATGGAAGACATAGAAGGTTTTGCTATTTGGACACAAGTTTAGGTACCAAAAGAAACCGTTCGATGGTGAAGAAGATCATGATCATGCAACCCGACCTTTGCGAGGTGTTGACATATTAAGGCAATTGAATGGTATGCCATTCAAACGATATGGAAAGATGAAAAAAAATCACTAAGGTAGGGAAACGAAAGAGGTTAAATAATGAAATAGGGGAAAATGAAAAAGAGTTTGAATCAGTAAACCATGGTTGTTGGAATAAAAAATCAGTATACCATGGTTATTGGAATACAAAATCAATATTTTGGGAATTACCTTATTGGAAAGACCTACACATTTGTCACATCTTAGATGTCATGCACATTGAGAAAAATGTATGTGAGAGCTTGATTGGTACTTTACTTAATATACCTGGAAAAAAAAGGATGGAATTAAAGCAAGACTAGATTTAAAGAAACTAGGCATATGACCTGAATTGGCACCAAGGGTGGAAAATGATAAGAATCGAACATACTTGCCACCAGCATCATATACAATGTCAACAAAAGAGAATGATGTGTTTTGTAAATGTTTGGAGGGTGTGAAAGTTCCTGATGGTTACTCATCCAACTTAAGAAATTTTGTGTCTATCACCGATAAGAAACTTTATGGATTGAAATCACACGAATATCATATCTTAATGCAACAGTTATTACGAGTTTCTATTAGATCAATTCTTCCATAACATGTTCGATTATCTATAATTCATATTTATTCATTCTTCAATATAATATGCAAGAAATCTATATCAATTGGCGACTTAAATTCTTTACAAAAAGATGTTGTAGAGACTTTGTGTCTAATTGAAAAATATTTCCCCCTTCTTTCTTCGATATAATGATTCACTTGTATCTTCATTTTTTTCGAGAGGTTCAATTGTGTGGTCCTACTTACTTAAGGTGAATTTATCCTTTTGAGAGATATATGCAAGTCCTTAAAGGATATGTAAATAATAGAAATCGCCCTGAAGGAAGCATGCTAGAATGCTACATTGTTGAAGAGGCCATTGAGTTTTGTTCCAAATACTTTAGTGGTAGCACTGAAATTCAGAATCATACGCACAAGTTGTTCTTAGAACGTCACATCATCCAAGTAGGTAACCGTATGCTTGGTGGAAGTAAGAAATTGTTTATTGATCGCACTCGATGGGAAAAAGCAATCTGAATCATTTTGGTAAATAATAATGAGGCACAACCGTACATAGAGTAAGTGATGTTTAACCTTTCCATTTATGAAAAAATTATTTTTTATTTAACTATTAAAGATGATATCTACTTTATATATATTTAATAACATTATAGGATACATTTAAACTTATTGAAGATCGATCCTCATTATAAAAAAAAGGAGGAGAAAAATGGTTGTATGATGAACATAAGCGAGAGCTTATTAATTGGTTTCGCAACCATGTAAGTGTCACAAACAAAAATTCATGTATGTTCCTGGATCTATGCAATGTTTTAAAACTTTGCTTTAAACACATTTCATGTATTTGTATACATAGATTTGAGATGAACTCAAGAAACCCAATCATAAAATAACAAAAAGTTTAGAATTGCTTGCACATGGTCTAAAATTCTATGTCAAATCATTTTCTAGTTTCACAATAAATGGATCGAGGTTTACGACTCAAGCTAGGGGCAAAGTTAGAGTAAATCAGAATAGTGGTGTGAAGATGGTTCCATAAACTATGAAATTTTCCAGTTCAAAAGATGGTAATCCTGTACTTTTTGATGAAACATATTAAGGTCCAATTCAAGAGATTTGGGAATTGGATTATGAGGTCTTCCATGAAACAGTTTTCTTGTGTGATTGGATCAAAGTTTTATCAATGTTGGATATAAAATAGATGATTTTGGATTTATCCTTGTAAATTTATCCAAGATAAGTCACACTGATGATCCTTTCACGTTATCCCTTCATGCAAAATAAGTATTTTACGTGAACGATCAAATTAACACAAGATGGTATGTTGTGTTAATGCCTCCACAAAAAGAGTTTTACCATTGTGATGCTTTAGAAGATGACGACCCTATGCTTGATATATTAACCAATATTAGTAATTTCTCAAACAAATTGTCTAATGTATGTGATGATCTAGTTGATGATGATTCTTCGTCATAGGCTCGAAGTGATTATGAAGGAATATATGTATACGATCAATAACCTAATTAAACATAACGTATATTCTATATTGTTGTAATAACTCTTATATATGTGTGTGTGTGTGTGTGTGTGTGTGTGTGTGTGTGTGTGTGTGTGTGTGTGTGTGTGTGTATGTTCCTAAAATTGTCAATTAATTTATATTTCTTCATTGTTTGCAGATATTTCATGGATCCTCGGGTAACAGAGCTTGTAGATCCAAATGATCCATTGGGGCATTTGAAAAGAAGGGGTTGGGTGAATATACCTGATGCTCCACTTAACCTAGATGATAGAGTACCCGTTCTATTTGATGCTACTGGTAATCCAATAGGGGAAAATGGCCAACAATTGAAATCCTCTATTGGTAGACTTGTGAAGTCTAGTATACCAATCAATATAAATGATTGGTCTCAGGTTCACAAAGATGAAAAGTTCAAAATATGGATAACCATTTGTGTAAGTCTCTTATATTTTATAATCAATTACATATATTATAATTTTATTGTATTATATCTAATCTTTTGTAGTGTATTTTTACCGAATCATTACAAATTTGATGACACTTGGAAGAGCAAGTGTTATAAGATTGCAAATAAGGTGTGGAGGAATACAAGACTTCTAGATTGGTAAGAAATTATGTGTTTCCATATTTGGAACCAGTTGATGAAGTAGAGCTCTACAAAATCCCTGAAGGACACCTCTCGATTACACCTCAAGTTTGGAAAGATTTCTTGGATTATAGACGTACAGATGTGATGCGTATTTTCGCAAGTGTACGAATCGTTCAAGTAATAAAGTGTACAAAAGTATGGATATCAAACCCACAAGAAATGGCATTACTAAGTACCGAAATTGACTAATCCTAATTTTATTTGAAAACCCAATTGTTGAAATTGTTTAAGAAGCAAATTAACTTAAAAATAAACACAAATAACACAATTGAATGTTGTTCACAAATGATTAAAAATGCTAAGGCATTTGATTTCGCTAAATCAATTCAATCCAATTTAAAGTCATCTTATATGAGAATCAAAGCTAAAAGTGATGGTTGAAAAACCCCAATTTACCTAATACTCTCTCTCGGGTTATATTAGAATTACTTATCTATGAATACCAACTATATTTCTATGAAGATTTAATCACAAACAAGCACATTACGATTTATGGAATTTCAAGAATAACCACATACATCATGCATTAGGTCTCACACTCGCATTCAACATACGGTATTTATCACAAGAAGCATTCATTACACATCTCCTATCGGTCTCAATATAATGCAACAAATCATCTAAATATTGGCCAGAAATTTAAAAGCATTAAGCATGGAAATAAATACTCAACTTGAAAACATTGAACTCATATAACAATAACAAAAGAAATCAGATTTTCTTGATTCAACTACATCATAGCCTTAGCGAAAATGAATTAGTTCATAATGGAAATAAGAACAAACATTATCTCAATTGAATCCATGAATAACAAATCTGAATAAAATGCAAAAAATGAAAGCTAAGGAGAAGAGATGAAAAACTCTTGAAGATGAACACTTGGTAGCAACAATGGTGATAATCCTTCAAGCTTCTCCAAACTTTCTCTCAAAAATTGCCTTCTCTCCTCCAAAATGTCTCAGACCTCCTCCTCTCTACCATCCCATCTTTCCTCTATCTTATGCTATATATAGATCTAGGGTTTTCGGGGCAATTTTGGAACAAAACAACATAAAAATGTGTTTTTGGATGAAACTCGCCAGTGGCGACATTATTCTCGCTGCGACGAGATTTCTGAAAAAATTAAAAGTTTAGTTTCTCTGATTCTTGCCGGCGGCGAAAGGTGTCTCTCTAGTGGCGAAGTAATCTCGCCAGTGGCGAGATCTGCATCTGCAAAACCCGTGCTCTCTGTAAGATTTTCGTTTGGCTCCTCTGATTCTTGCAAGTGGCGAGATGAATTTGGCTGGCGGTGAAAGGTGTATCGCCCGTGGTGAAATAATCTTACTGGCGGCGAGATTTGTCTCTGCCAAAACCTACGCTTTCTGTAAGATTTTCACCGTGTTCTCTTTAAGATTTTAGCCAGCGGCGAGAATCTTCTCGCCGGCAATAGGATTTCCAAAATTAGAAACTTTGTTTTTTTTATATTCTCACTCATTCCCGATCATTGAGATTTGTCCCAAACTTCTCCAAAATCATGATTTTACCTGAAATTGCACTTTAAACATGAAATACCCATGAAATGACATTTGTGGATTAAATAATCAAATAAACACAATTTTCACACAAATATCAACATTTAAATCATAAAAAAATGCAATATTGTGACTCTTATCAGGATGAATTTCAAATTATTAGGGAAGAACATTAGAATATACAAATGCATAACATTCTTCCTAATCGTACTAGGAGGTCTTCAAATCCTGAAGTTAGATATAGAATGGTATTATTAATTTGTGTAAATTTATAAATATTTGTATATTTATTTTCCACAATTTAATTTCATGTCATGTGATAACTGTACGCTTTACAGTTATTTTGTCCAATTTATTAATTATAATTGCTATGTTCTTAATATTTTAAATTAATTTTAAGTTATTAAATTAATATTTACTGTTATTCTTTAAGGAATATATTTTTAGAGAAAATTTAAGAATTTTAAGTGAAAAAAGACTTGATTGCAATTAATAAAAATTTAAAATATAATTTGAATTAAAAGAGGACTTAATTGCAAATATCAAAAGTTTAGAATTTAATTTGAATTAAATTAGAGGGCTAAAATGCAATTAACCAAACTTTTGCTTTTCTACGCAGGGAAGGAAGACCACGCACAACTTTATTCAACGTGCCTCACGCACCATCAGATTAGACAATCAACAGTGAAGATTAGGGGAGTGAGATGCAAGCGCCACGTGGGCGATTGGATGCATTTTTCACCAACGACATACTGCTCGACACCGAGTGGGGTCCACCTATCTATGCAGGCCAGCATGCAGGGTGGGACCCACCTGTCTACGCAAACATTTTTCCCATGAGACATGTGGCATGAGTGTTGTGAAATAAAAACGCAAGAAATTTAGCACATTGTCTAGCCTATTTTTTTCACGCCTGTCTCCCACACTTGTTAAATTAATATTTTCAATGTAATTCTTTGTCCCCCACTTTACACACGTGTTGTAAAATATATATTTTGTGATGTATTTTTTTTTTTTTTTGAGAGAGCTGAAGCTATAAATATGTGCTTATTATGATACATGAAGTGGAACAAGGGGTTAGATGGTGGAACACACGGAAGCCATTTTTTGGCTTCATTTGTGGTTCTACGTAGGAGAAAAATTTGAGAATAGAGATGAAACACTTTTAATTCTTTTTTATTGTTCTTCATCAATGGACTTTGTTGCTATTGGAACAGTACAACAATTGAGCGATGATAGGATGATTCATAATCAATATTTGCCTAATCATTAGCGAATAGTAATTAAATCATTGCTCTATGATTGTCCACTATATGTGCCTTTTGATGTGGTACTATTTTTTAACTTAAAAGATAACACTTGTTTACTACTATTATTTTATTATATCTTTTATTTGTTACTAATATACATAATACTTTTTCTTTAGTCTATTATACCAAAACTCTTAAATGCGGAACATTTAAGAGATACAAAGCAAGTATCTCGTGCTAAATCTATGTCTAGTGGCCAATCATCGCACACTAAGTCATTCAAAAAGAAGCCTTGGAAAAAGTATAGTTATGATTATGCTTTAAACTTTAGTAGAAATCTTGGCACTTTGATGACTATTGTTACGAGGGAATCTATCATAAATGATGGATGGACTATACCACTTTCTTTAGAAATTTCTGGTATAGACCTCAGCCAAACTTATATATCGATCGAGTGTATATTGCAACTATTTGAATATCAAATGATCGATTTAAGTATAATTCAAGTGTGGACAAGGTGAGTCCTCAATCTATTCATTTTCTTTCATTTATGTAGAACATATATAATTATATTTATATTATCTAATTACTTATATATATTTCTTTTATATAGGGCGTGTTATTATCAACTTCAACATAATCACTCATCACATTTAGCAATGTTCTATGATTCTTCATATGTCAATTAATATCAAGATAAGGATGTTAGTATCAGAGCTAAACAATTGTGTGATAGGGAATTAACGATTAATAGAAATCAAAAGTTGATAATACCTTGGCCACTAAGGTTTGAACAAGACCAAGATCATTGGATGTTGGTAATCCTTGATCTGTTCAATAATCATACTTGGTACTATGATTCAACTTCCATAGAACTGAGTAAAGATACAAAAGCAGTTGTTGAAATGTAAGAGTTTATAGCTAGCTATTGGTTTCTTCTATTATTTTTTGTAATATTTAATAAAAAAACTAATCGTTTTAAACCTTGATAGGGCATGGAAGTTGTGGAAGAAGTTTAGGGGCATTTCCCTTAAAAAAATATCATAAGCTTATATGGAAAACAGTTATGGTATGTACAAGCGAATATTAATAATTTTATTAATTTTTCTATTGAATAATAAGGATGTTCGGATATGAAAAATCATATACACTTGTTTTTTGTAGGGTCCACAACAAAATAATGGAGTCATGTATGGTTATTATGTCATGAAGTTTATGAGCAAAATCATCACAAATATCAAAATTCCAATTGACGAAATTACCCATATTCGAAATGTTTTTAACATATTTGAGTTATTTTTTGTAAATACATGAAATTGCATTCTTATTTTGATTTTAAATACATGTAGTTCTTTGGTTGGAACAAGACGTGCTATGACCAGCAAACTTTTGATGATTTAAGAGAGGAATGGGAAGAACACATGGTTAAAATTATATCATCACAAGAAGAATTAGGAAAGGATTCTAATAATCTTGAATAGCATATGACAACATAACGACAATTTTTTTAATGATTTAATTTCTCTATTCATGTGTATGAACTCCCTTGTTTGATGGATGTTTTGTTTGATGGATGGTTATGTGCTCATGTATTTAGGGGAATGCATTGTTTTATGGACCTGTTTTTTTTCCTAAACTTCATTTCATCTCTCCTGCTTACTTTCCTTATGACAACATCATGGTAGCACTTTATTAATCAATTGTCTATAAATATGAAGCTATCTGGAATAAATAGTGTAATAATTCTTTTTATAGGTTTTCCATAAGCAATTCTAAGAATTCTATTGAGGTATATTTAAAATATATTCTTTTTAGAATATTTCTAAGTGTTGTTTTACATGCTATACATTTAATTTATTAGTCATCTATTAAATTATGTATGTTTCGCTATTAATGGTATAGAATATCAGTAATATTGTTATGCTGGTGAAATATTAAAGTAGATCAAATATTTTTACAAAACGAATTATGTTTTATTTTATCATCAAGATTTTAACCAAAGTTTGTAAATAAAAAATATATTGATGAAGTATTTTTCATAATAAATAAGAGAGTTAGATTTAGGATTTAAGTTATCTAAATCTAATGTAGAATTACACTCTTAAATATTTTCGTCTATATTTACTGTATAGTTAGAGGTGGCACTATTTCAAAGATTTTTTTATGAATTATTGTTGAAGATATATTGACGACATATCCTTCATAATTAGTTTAAAATATGAAAGTTAGTTCTATATACTTAAATCATAAACCTACATAGACACCTTGATATGAGTTTAAATTGTTTGATTCGAACAAAGGAAGCAACTAAATGGTTCACTGTCTCTTAGAAAATAAATATAATTAAATTAAAATTAACTACTAAACTCGACTAAGGATGGTAAGTAATTTTAATTAATAATAAATGGTAGACTTAGTTAAATTTCTATTTTTATATGGTAGACTTAGTAATTCATATCTTTAATATCCTACTTAATATTGAACAGGCATAATTAACTAACTAATATATATCATAAATTCTCTATTGTGTGATAAATATTTAATAACACAAATATTTATTTAATCTATCTTTATTTTTATGTTATTAGTTTAGAAATTCAACCTAAAATAATCTTGCACTCATGTTTAGGTTATTTAATTTCTTTTTAAAACAATTTATTGAATAATTTAAAAACCACATTATTCTTTTTTAAACCGACCTTTGAAATATACTTATCATTTCATATAAGTGATTCGTGCACTTGCGATCTATTTTATAAATTATACAAAATTTGTACACAACAATTTTCTGCATTATTTCTCATTTCCATTCAGGAATAGGCAGTGGCTATAATGGTCTCGAGGGTCTTTGGTGCTCTGCCTTCACCTTTTGGCATATTGAACACCTAGATAAAATTCTACTATTTCACACTTTATGCCTTTCCACTAATAATGGTCCTTCAAGGTTTGATACATTTTAGTATTGTTGGATGCATCGCATAAGTAGACCTATGAGCCTCTTCTAGAATTTCCCTTTTCAAGTCCTTATCGTGAGGAGCACATAATCTATTATTAAGAACTAAAGCACTATCATCTATAATGGTTAAATGCACTTTTGAACCATTTTGTAGCCCTTTTTCAATCAAACTAGCATGGGATCTTAAGATTGAGTTTCATGAACTCGATCCATTTAATTTAGGTTTTACAAAAATTAGTGAGCAGATATCTTTAGTTATCCACTAATAATTGTACATCCTATTTCTTCAACTTAACAAGTAAAAAAAGTACCTTATCTTTCAATGAGCTAAGGAACTTGTTGCTTTTCTACCAAGTGTGTAGGCAACCATATTGGCCTTTCTTGGATGGTAGGCCATAACACACCCATAATCCTTGATTAATTCCATTCATCTCCTTAATCATACATTCAACTATTTTTAAGTGAGTAAATATTTCAAACTTTTGTGATCAATATAGATTTGACATTTTTCACTATATAAACAGTGTTTCCATATATTTAGTGCAAAACTATTATTATGAGTTCTAGATCATAAGTATAATGGTTAAGTTCATACAGTTGGAGTTGTATAAAAGCATAAGTGACAACCATAACATGTTGCCTGAGGACACACCCTGATCCTTGATGAAAGGCATAATTAAATACTACGAATCACCATTACCTAAAGGAAGAGTAAGTACTGGAGCAGAGGTTAAATGACCCTTCAATTCTTGGAAAATCCTTTCACACCCATCATTCCGTTAGAATTTTATATTTTTTATCAAATGAGTTAATGGTAGTGCAAGCTTTGAGAATCCCTTGATAAATCCATGATAGTATCTAGCAAGTCCCAAGAAACTTTGCTCCTCAATCACATTGGAAGGTCTTTCCTAGTTAAGCACAACCCTTATCTGTTAAGGTTCAATAGAGATCCCTTCTATTGATATGAGATGCCCTAAAAATGTAACTTAATTCAACCAAAATTAGCACTTATTGTACATGGCATATAGTTGTTTCTCTCTTTGCATTTGCAACATAAGTCTAAAATGATCTTCATGCTCCTTTTTGTTTTGAGAATAAACCAAAATATCATCAATAAAGATGAAAAAAATATATCCAAGAAATGATGAAATATTAGATTCATAAAGTCCATGAAGGTGGTGTAGCATTAGTTAACCAAAAGTCATGACTACAAATTCGTAGTTACCAATGCGAGTTCTAAATGCAATTTTTGGAATGTTTGTTTCTTTAATTTTTAGTTTATGGTACCCAGACTGTAAATCAATCTTTGGGAACACCTTTACAGCATGTAGTTGGTCAAATAGATCATAAATATGAGGAAAGAGATATCGTATGGTGAACTTATTTTGCTATTTATAGTCAATATACGACCTTAAGGTACCATATTTCATTACAAAAGAAAACAACCCTAAAATCATAAATACTACTTCCACTTATTGAGAAATAATGATCTCCAAAAATAAAATATCACTTATTCTCTATAAACCTTTTAACCCATAAAATACTTACTAAATCTTGTAGGCCATCCTTATTACAACATATTTTTTATATTATTCAACACTAAATCAGAGAATCATCACCCCATAACAGTGAAATACCATAATAGGGTTGTTCCATACCTTCAAGATCTAAACCTATGCTCTGATACCAAATTTTCAAGGCCCACTCCATGTTCACTAGTAATTAAGGAAATCCTAATACTTATTATAATCTATAGCCCGAAAAGAATGATAAATCATACAAGGTAATATTAGTGAACCAATTTAAATCTCTATTGAAGATAGTACTTAAGTCTTCAATCAAAAAATAACAATGCCTAAGAGGGGAAAAGTTAAAAGAAAATAGGGTGAGTAAAAATATACTAACAAACTTAAAAAAATAATAATTATTAATATATCTATTGAACCTTTAATGATTCAACTGTAAAATTAATACAATTTATAGCATGAAAGTATTCACAAATTGTATTAATAATTTGGAGTAATAAAAATAACTGTAAATACATTTTTGTAAGTAATAATACAAAATTTAGCTGGTTTTTTATGATATTACCAGCTTCTCTCGCAACAGCACCAAAAACATGATGTGACAAAATTCAGCATACAAACTTTCAATATTTTTTACTTCCGAGCTCAATCTAAAGAGGAATCATGTGATTTTTAAATAACTTAACAAATTCTGAAAGATGAAAATAAAAACCTAAACATCATGTCATGATTGTTTAGTTTGATAAATTATAAACTAACAACATAAAACAAAGGATAGATTCAATAAAATAATTGACAAATAAACATTTACATTTGATGGAGAATTTATGAGACAGATTAGTTAATCATGTTTGCTCAATATCAATTAGGTTATTAAAAATATGAATTAAAATAATTGATTTTCTCTTATAAATTCAAATAGGAGAGTAATTAGGCCTACCATTTGTTATTAATTAAAATCACTTGATGCCTTCGTTCAGGTATATTAGTTAATGTTAATTAAATTATGTTTCTTTTTTAGGAAACTAATAAACCATTAAATTGTCAAATTCCGTCAAGTCTAACAATTTAAACTTTTATCAAGGTGTCAAAATTAAGTTTATGATTTAAGTATCTAAAAACTAACTTTCAATTTCAAAATTATACGAAACATATGTCATCAATATATTTTTCAATAATAATTCTTATAAAAATATTTTAAATAAGATTCTCTAAAGATCGGAATAATCAAATCCAAAATCAAAAAGTTGACTCTAAAAATAAAAAATATTAATAATATTTTGAATCTTTAAATTCTTTAAAAAATAAAAAAAAAATTAATTTTCTTTTCTTTATTTGGCCAATCGTTTTTCTTTTAAATTTAATTTCTTTTCTTTTATTTTATTTAATTTCTTTAATCTTACTTTGATTCTTATTTCTTTTATTTAGTATTTCTATATACTAACTTATTTTTGGTATAGTTTATTTCCTTTTATTAACATATGTACTATGTATTAATAGCATGTTTAATATTTTGCGTACAAATAGGTAACATATTTTTTTTGTATTTATTTTATCATTTTATTTTCCTATTGGACATGTAATTTTTAAATTTTACTTTCTTAAGTTTATGCAAAGTAGGTTGTCCTTAGGGTACCCTTTAACACCTTATAACAATAACATAAATAAAATTAGTAGACTGTCAATAAGGCTGGACTTTGAGATCCCACGGCCTTTTGTAGAGCATATTAGTGAACCAAACCTTAACCCTTTACCTGAACTATTAATTATGAGAGAAAATCTACCACCTAGGGAAGTTACTATAAAGGAGTTTGCAAGGCTAGTAATTAGCACTCCAATTGCCTCAATCCAACTAGGTGGGGTTCCTAGGAACTATGAATTGCAATATATTCATTTTTCCATGTTACCTTCCTTTCATATACTACCTAATGAAGACTCACAATCTTTCATTAGGAATTTATACTCTATAATTCAAACTTTCCCTTTCAATGTACTCATCATGGATCAATTGAGAATGAGGTGTTTCCCATACACCTTAAAAGATAGGGCCAAAGCTTGGCTAATGTCACTTTCTCTAAGTTCCCTGACAACCTAGGAGGATGTTTACAACAAGTTTATAGGAAAATTCTAATCCATTCAAAAAGTAAAAACTGAGAGCTAAGATAACAACTTTCTCTTAGATAGAGGCCGAACCTATAACCTTACCATGAAGCATGGGATAGGTTCAAACTTTTTCTTACTTAGTTCCCCCATCATACTTATCCATTACAATTACGAAACCAATTTTTCTCTGATGGATTGACATAATAGTATCAATTCATTGTTGGCATAGCCACATGGGGAGCTATGGGAGAGAAGATAGCGTTAGATACTTATAATATCTTTTAGATGTTAGGTGCTAATTCCCAATAAAAGAGCTCGAGAGTGAAAAAATTCAAAATCCAGAAGTAGACTCTAGTACTAAAATTCAATTATTGCTTTCCCAATTGACCAAGTAAGTTATACTAATTACAACACATGCCACATCAAACAAAGAACAATGTGGTGTGTGCAGCAATCTAGGATGTGGTGCTGAAACATGTCCTTATTGAGGAGATAGTAGTGTTGGATCGAAGTAGGTGGAAAAACCATCTCAATTTCTCACCTCAATAGAAAAATAGTATTCATAATAATTATTTTGGTACTTGGTTATAAGCTACACAACTCCCTGTGAGATAGATATCTATACTTGGTACATTATATTACTTGCACAACCCATATACTTGTGAATTGCATCATATTGATCAAGTTTTTGACGCCATTACTAAGGAGTTAATTACTTATAACATATATCAATAACAGTTATTACACTAATAGTTTGGACCTTTTAATTTTTTTTAGTGTTTCTACTATATACCCAGGTTGATAAAGGAAAATCTTGTTCATTTTAGTTTGAAAATAGAGAGAACATTACTTCACTTAAGAAGAGAAAAAATAGCATAGGATCAATAAGGGATTATGGAAGGATAAAGGGATCAATGAGCTATTATGGTCCATAAACCTTTAAATGATTTTTGTAATCCCATAATTAAATGGAGCCTAGTTATCTATCAATAGACCGGCATCAATGCTAACAACTTTGAACTTAAGTTAAGAGTTATTCAAATGGTATAAGCAAATCAGTTTGGAGGGTTAATCATTAATGATTCAAATCTTCACTTGATTTCATTCTTGGAAATATGTGACACCTTCAAGATGAATGATGTATTAGGTGATGTAACTCATCTTCACTTGTTTCCTTTCTCATAAAGGGACAAAGTTAAGGCATGGGTACAATCACTACCTACTGGATCAATTAATACATGGAATTAATTGGCACAGAAATTCTTAACAAATCATTTCTCACCTTCAAAGACTGTTAAGCACATAAATGACATCACTTCTTCTCAGTACTTTGAAAGGGAATCACTTTATGAAGCTTAGAAATGGTACAAAGAGTTGTTAAGAAGATGCCCACACCATGGTCTTTCTACTTGGATATTACAAGTCCAAGCATTCTATAATGGATCAATGGGGCAACCAAAGATCATAATTGATGCCACAGCTGAAGGAGCTCTAATGAGTAAAACTAAAGAGGAAGCTTTTGTATAACTTGATTAGATGGAATCTAACAATCTTTAAAATCTTGTGGAGAGGTTAAACCTAAGAAGAGTGATAAGAGTAGTAGATGTAGACACCAAAGAAGCATTGCAAGCTTAAACAAATACTATACTATTAGGTTTAACAAAGAAGATAGATGGTGGCAATTTGGGGGTAAATATGGTACAAAGCCCATTCGTGGTGTGTGCTTATTACAATGGACCTCATTCTATTGAAGCATGCGGTACCTTTCTAAAGTAGTAAACTATGTTAACAATCAAAACTACCAAGAAAACCCATACTCAAATGCATACAAGCCATGATGGAAAAACCACCCAAATTTCTCACGGAGCAATAACAAAAATCAAAGTAGTAATCAATTCAAATGTCAACCCTTCCCATCACCAAGTTTTCAACAACCACAAGCCCAAGAAAAGAAGCCACTTAGTAAAGACAACAAAATTTCTTTAATAAGAATGATGAAAAACTTCATCCATTTAGTAAATACAAAAGTGGATTGCATAAGGTCCACTTAAAGGGCTTGCAAAAATTGGAGATTCAAATGGGGCAATTGGCCCAAACCATAAATCAAAGGCCTCAAGGTAACCTTCCAAGAAATACAAAAGTTAATCAAAAAAGAGAAGGCAAAAATCATTATAAATTAATAGCCTTGAGGAGTAGTAAAACTTTATAAGAGAAAAAGGAAACTAAAATGGATAAGGAGGAAAACAATGGACAAAGAAAGTACTGAAAAAGAAGTGATTCAACCAAAGTAAAAAAACCTCTACAAACCCAATATTCCTTTTCCTTAAAGACTATAAAATAAAAAGTTAGATACATAGTTTTCAAAAATTTTGGATGTCTTCAATAAGCTACATATAAACATACCATTTGTAGATGGACTTGAACAGATGCCTTTATATGCCAAATTTTTAAAGGAGATATAGTCTAAGAAAAGGAGGCTTAGAGATCATGAGACAATAACCCTAACTAAAGGTTGTAGTGCCACCCTTGATAAAAAAATTACCACAAAAACTAAAAGATCTAGGTAGCTTCGACATCCCTTGTACTATTGAAAATATAAACTTTATCAAGGCACTATGTGACTTAGGTGTCAGCATTAACCTTATGCCACTATTATTTTCAATAGGCTATAGGTTGATAAAGCCAAACCTACATCTATAACATTGCAAATGGCAGATAGGTCAATCAAGGGCCCTCGGGGTGTGATAGAAGATGTGTTATTAAAGTGGACAAGTTCATCTTTCTAATAGATTTCATTGTACTACAGGAAGACCACGAAATTCCTATTGTACTTATTCATCCATTCTTAATGTAAGGTTCATGTAAGTATTGGCAATATTATTGAAACAAATAATTTTAGTTTTAGTTTCTAAGTGTGTCTTAAAAAATATTTTTAAGCCAAAGAAACTATCAAGCCTTAACGATAATATATCAGGTATATTTGTATTCTTATACATGTTAGATTTCATATTAGACACAATCTGAAAAATGTGAAAATAGGCTACTCAATCAATCAAGTAGTGACTAGATCAATCTAGCAATAATGCATTATTAAATTGATTTTAAAGCATCACTCGATTGATCAAGGGATTTACTCAATTGATGACTAGATCGATTGAGTTAAATCATTATATCGATCAACCACTTTTTGAATATTAATTCAATCATCACTGGATCGATTGAGAGGATGTTCGATCGATTGATTAATGTACTCAATCGATCGAGCATTGGTTAGATCGATTAAGCAATCAATTATCTAATTTTAAAACATATTTCTAATACAAATTGGATTGAATTTTCACTATATTGTCCTTATTTCTTAAAAGTATTTTAACTGATTTTATGGACAATATGGTAACTCCACTTTAATCTAGTGTGCTTCAAAATGTTCTATATGCATTAACCTAAGCATACAAATGGAACCAACAACACAAGTGCTTAATTGTTCTTATTCTCTTCATCTTTTATTCTCTCTCTTATTTTACTAAAACTATTGAAGTAGACTTTTTTATTAAGTTAATTTGAAAAAATTTGTGGTTGTGTTTGATGGATTAACAAGCCTACAATAATAATTGTGTTATTATGCTTTTAACTGATTGTTCTAAAGTTTCTAGTTGTTTTTGATTTACTGATTTATTGTTTAAATCAACTATTTTGGGTTTTTCATTATTAGAGCTACTTTAGGACACATTTTCACTTATGTTTATGTGCTAATCTTTCATGTGATAGCAATATGGGTTTGATTAACTCATGGTACTCGAGTTTGTCTGAACGCTGGTCCGAATCAAAATTCCTATCTTGTAGAGACTATGATCAAAGCAGTGGCTTGTAAGTAGGTTACTTAGAGGCATTACCTGGATATATAGTTTGAATCCTAGCCTTCTAATTGGATACTTATTTTTTATAGTGGATAGTTAGGTGGCCCGGTGGACTGGTGGTTTTCCTATTTGGTCATTGGTGTGGTCTACGTTGTTTCCACCTAAAAATCTTATATGTTGATCTTTTATTTCTACATTAATTTATGTACATGTGATTGATTGTTTGACAACTTACAAAATTTTAATTTATTATACTTCCGTTGACTAGATAATTAGATCCATAACTAAACAAACTTTCATTTGGTATCAAAGCCTATCACTAGATACACTTAGTGTGCCTAGGACCTTGTTATGGATTATATTATTAAGGGTGATAGCTCAAATGTTAATGAATTAATATCCTCTTTTCTTTTTTATTATAATGTTAAAAGTTTTCAAGAATTGTTTTCTAGAGGTGCTAGAGCCATAAAAAGAAATACTAATTTAAAATAATAGAATAATATTTTACAAGAACAGAATAACGTTTTGAATTTGAGTCTTGTAGGTTTGAAAGAAGAAAATAACAAGCATGTATCTAGAAAATAAAAATTGCTACAAGGGCTAAAACAATCCATGGAAGCTGTAAAAAGGCTAACAATTAGAACTGAAAGATTTAACAAGATTTTTGATTATAGAAATCCTTTTGGAGATAAGAGATGGCTAGAATATGTAGATGAACACACTACACCAACCTCTTCAAATTCAACTGTGTTTGTAAAACCTTTTGATCCTTACCATTCACACACATCTCTTGCCCCTACTTCTAAGTTTATTCCTATATGTTACAACTATGGTAGAAAGGGACATATTAGACCTAGATGTAGATTCTTGATGATCTATAATTATGCTGATAATCTACATGCATCCTATTCAAGTAACAAAATTCATGTTTTTAGAAATAAGCACATGATTCAAAAAACTAGAAAAGTTTGGAATAAAAATTCTAATTTAAATTATTGTGTAGCCTCATAACTGTATTTTATACAGTTATTTTCACCTATTTTATTAATTATAATTGCTATGTTCTCTCTATTTTTAGTTACTTTTAGTTTAATAAATTAGTATTTACTGTTTTTAATGTTTTTTAAGAAAAATAAATAATTTGTATCGAAAACGTACTTAATTGCAAGTTTTCGTCCAAAAATATAATTTCAAAATAATTTAGTATTTAATTGCAATTTATAAATGTTGAAAATATAAATTAAATTAAATTCGGGCTTAATTTTTAATTATTAAAAGTTTAAAATTTAATTTAAATTACCAAAGGGCTGTATTGCAATTAAACAAAGTTTAAAATGTAATTTGAAATATATTTGTGGGTGAAAATATAATTAAGGAAAGTTTTAAATTCTGCGCAGGTGAGAAGAAGCCACGCGCTATTGTGCAAGCGCGCAACGCCGACCGTCCGATCAGAAAATAAACGGCTAAGATGCGCGCGTCCAGATCAAGCCCGACCAAATCGCGTGTGCGCAGATTCTTTTACGCAGCTCGGCGCCCGAGTGGGGCCCACCTGCCGCGCAGGCCGGCGTGCAGAGTGGGACCCACATGTCGGCTGCGCAGAAATTCTCCCGAGGCGCATCGCTGTCCGTTGGATCAGATGAACGGTCCAGATTGAAGCGCGTGGAACCAAGCTGTCGCGCACCGAATCGCTTGCCTAAAAATCTTGTGCGACGCGGGACATCGAAGAGGCGTGCACCCTCTCGTTTTACAGAATAAGAAGAAGCCACGTGTCTCCTAAATCTTCCAGCAAATAATATAACGACACGTGGCATAAATTTAGTATACCAGAACGCACGGGAAAGGCACACGTTTCCAGGCGGGCCGTTGTCTGCCACATGTCCCCGCCTGCCTTGCTTGCGTGTGGCGCATTTCCATACACCCTTTTTGCTCTCACCAATTGAAGGATGCCACGTCTCCCACTATATTTGTCAACAAATGAGATCACGACACGTGGCAGAGTATATTGAAAGCAAAATCAGAAGCGCGTGCCGTGTCTCTGATGAGCAGAATCGGGATCGCCAAAAACTTTGATGCCATCCCCGCAACGGAGTCATCCCCGGCAATGGCGCCAAAAACTTGATGGCGGCATGGCCGATCACCTTAATACTTTGGTTTTATATTTATAAAACCTACAGCAAGTCGAATCATTTCGTGAAAATGATAAGTATACTCGAGTCGATCTAAGGAAGGAATGTATGTGGTTTTTAATATATTATTCAAACGTTTAATAACAAAATTAAATCCTAACCATCCTGTCTCGATATTTTCAGTTTTTTTGTGTTTTAATCTACTTACAGAAAATTAAACATAGATTCAATAAACATTCATGCAAATTTTATCTTTTATAAATAGTGGAGTATTTATGGATATAATAACTAAGTTAATTATGCTTGCTCGTATTATCTAGGTTATTAAAGATATGAATTGATATTTATTGATTCTCCCTTTTTTGTATGAATACCACCTTTGGTGGGGTTAGATATTCTTTGTTAACTAAACAAATCACTTAACACCTATGGGTGGGGTTGATAACTAATTTGGTTAATTAAATTAATTCCTTTTTCTAAGAGATTGAAAATGAACCATTTAAATGCCACTTTGGTGGGGTTAGACAGGTTAAACTTTATTCAAGGTGTCCAAATTAAACTGAAATTTAGTTATCAAGTACTAACTTTCAAGCTTTAAAACTACTACGAAAACATGTTGTCAATACATTTTAGGATAATAATTCTTATAAAAACTTTTGAAATAGACTTCACTCAACTATAGGCGATTGCACATCAAATAAAAAGCACTACTCTAAATCGAATAGGATAACTAAACCTTAAAATCTAATTTTCATATTTAAGTTTGTAATGAAAAATAATATATTTCTCTCTAACATTCTTAATATAAAATCTTGAATAAAAAATAAAATCAATTCATTTTAGAGATTTTTTACCTATTTAATATTTGGCAAGCATAACAACGTTATTATTATATCATGTTTACAAGCATTAGCTATGGTTAAATTTAATCACAGACAAATTAAATATAACATGTAAGAATAAAGCATAAAAAATAGCTGAAAGAAAATAAAATCCTTCTGATGCTTGATGCCATTCCGATTTGCTAGAAAAACTCCAATAGGAATTTGCACTCCAATTTATTGAAACAAAAAGCTAATAATATTACAAAAACGTAACTAGTTCTTCCCAAAAAGGGAAGAACTCTAAATCTAAGAGAAATTAACTAAGAAAAGCTAAAAACTAAGAAAACATAAGAAAAACTAAAAATCTAAGAAAAGAGAGAAAGAAAGAGAGAAAAGAATGTATTTGGAGGTTTTGAAGGTGTTTGAAGGTGTGTTTTGAAGTGAAGGGAAGGTGGGTATTTATAGGTGAGGATGGAGAGAAAAAATGAGTAAAAAAATGTTAAAAAAAAATATTAAAAAATTAAAAAATGTGAAATGGAAATCTTTGAGGTCATCAATGGCGTCGACATGACATCACGAGGGCTTCTGCTAGCGTGAAAAATGGGGTGAAAGCAGCGTTGGTAGCGTGGAGGGCGGTTCTGGTAGCTAGCGCGCGCGTGTTAAATTTTGTCGGCTGCGCCGCACGTGAAACGGTAACCAGCGCGATCTTCTTGTAGCGTGAAACGATAACCCGCACGCGGTGCTGCGCGCAAACGATGGCAACCGCGCGCGATGCTACCAGCGCGTAAAACGATACCCATGTATGATTTGGGGCGGAAGTGGCTGGGTGTTAAGGCCAGGCGCGTTTTTACGCTTTCTTTGACATTTTTGACCTTTTCGACCCATTTTGTCCGAGTTTTCCATATTTGTTGACCTTTCCCCATTTATTTAATTATATTTTTGTGATGTATTGCTTCAAGTATTCTTCTTTGAGTCTTTAAATTGCGTTTTTAAGCCAAATACACGAAAAACAATAAAAATACCCGTGATTCCGAAAAAGACAAATTATATAAATATATGATAAAACATATAAATATATATATTCTTAATCAATTAATGAGCATAAAATCATGGTAATTTTAGTGCTTTTTGAGCACTCATCAGTCTCCCACTCAGTTTAAAATAATAATTTTGGTGTAACGGTTTGTCCCCCACGCGTCTTATTTTTATTTTTGATACAAATATTATACGCATGTCTGCGTAATTAAAGAAAAATGTTTATTTTTTTAGTTGTATTTTTTTTAGCTATAAATAGGTGATATTATGATAGAGTTGAGAAGTTTTTTTTTATTTAGAATTTTTGTGTTGTTCGGTTTTGGACTGCAGAACACGCAGAAGCCATTTTTTGGCTTTTGTTGTGTTCTGCGTGTGCCAAATATTAGTTCTATGTGATGTTTTAATTTTCCTTCTTGTTCTTCTAATTTTTCTGCATCTGTTGTAATTTTAATTTTTAATTAATGAAGTAATTTAATTTTTCTAGGGTTGCATTTGATCTAAATTTATGAAGCTTTGATTTTAACTATTTTTGAAAGATTTATAAGACGTTCGATTTGTTCATTCTATTTTGTGCTTAATGCTTTTTGATTATTTACGAATCTTATCAAAACGATCCGTGGCACATGAATAAACTTGGAAGAGGCATTTGTGTGTGTATTGCTCATAAATAGAATGACATGTATGATGAAGGATAGGAATATACCCTAATTGTATGTGTGGCCATTTGAGAACTTACAACTTAATAAATCTTGGTGAATTTAATTATCATAGAGATATAGTGAATTAATTTAACGAGGTGTGTCTATACGGAGCTCGGAAGAGATGTATGGATAAAAATAGAAGTTTTTGGTTGACAAGTTAAATGTACTAAAAAATATAAATCCAAAGAAAGTAATATGATTGGAGTGGAATAATTTGGTGAAAAACTGCAATCCTAGAGTTCTCTTATTTTTCTTTTTACCTTTTTCTCAATCAACGATTGTTTTGGATAAAATCAGAAAGATACAATTTTAGTACTCAACAAACTATAGTAACAAATCCTCGTGGGAACGATACTCTACTTACAAATCTTTATTACTTGTGACCGTGTATGCTTGCACAATTTATGTGTGTTCCAAAACACACAACATAGCCCATACTATATTTAAAGTTGAATCTTCTACTACCTGGTATTTTAATAGTGGTTTTTCTAGATATATGACTAGTAATAATGCTCTTTTCAAAAAATATAATGAAGAAATAATTAGTTTTGGTAATGGAAATAAATTAAGAATTATTAGTAAAGGTACAATTCAGATTGATGGTATACCTAGATTAGATGATGTATTTCATGTTGATGGACTTAAAGCCAACCTAATAAGCATCAGTCAAATTTGTGACAAAAATTATAGTGTATAATTTACCAATATTCATTGTATTATAACAAATTCAAAATGTGTGGCTAAAGGAACTAAGTCATAGGATAATTGCTACTACATTGGTATAGGCTCTATTACTACTACTTTTAACTTAGCTAATGATCATTCTATTTCATTGTGGCATCAAAAGAACGGACATGTCAATTTTAAAGATTTTGTTAACTTTAACAAAAAAGAGACTATGCATAGTTTACCTATGCTCTCTAAAACTGAAAAAAAATTATGGACCATGTCAACTAGGAAAACAAACACACTCTTCATATAAGAAAATAAAAAGAGTTAACACAAGTAGGACACTTGAGTTAATTCACATTGACCTCGTGGGTCTTATGAGAACTAAGAGTTTGAGTTGCAATAAATATATTATTATTGCTGATGATGATTTTTCTTATTATATGTGAGTTGGATTTCTAAAAGAAACATCTAATGCTTTCAACCTCTTTACTTCCTTTTATCTTAAAGTGTAGATTGAAACATGCAACAAAATAACTTATGTGATGAGACTAAAGACAGATCAAGGGGAAGAATTTAAAACCCAAGATATGTTAAATTTTGCAAACAATATGGTATTGCTTATGAGTTATCAACACCAATTACCCCACAAGAAAATAGGATAGTGGATAGAAAGATTTGAGTGTAGCAAGAGATGGAAAGAGTCCTACTACATGGAAAAGGCATTCACAAGAAAGTTTAGACTGAGGCAATAAGTATTTCATGCTACATAATGAACCATGTCTACCTATGTTTAGTTATAAACCAAACCCCCTAAGAGTAATGAAAAGGTAAGAAAGCTAATCTTAAACATTTATATGTGTTTGAAAGTAAATGTTACATCCTTATAGATTGTGAGAATCTAGGAAAGTTTGACTCTAGAAGTTATGAATGTATTTTTTTAGGTTACTCATTAACAAGTCGTGCCTTTAGATTGTTCAACTTGAAAACTAATACTGAGATAGAGTCCATCAATGTTGTTGAAAGTTTATAAAATATGGACCTGATTAACCTAGAGGGGGTGAATAGATTATTTTTAATTACTATCAATTTATAATTTAATAACCTAAACAAAACGGCTAGGCATGCAATCGTGTGTAAAAACAAGTGCGAAAATAAAAGAATAACACGATATTTTTAGGTGGAAACAACTTAGGCCACAACCATGACCTAAGAGAAAAACCACCGGTCCACCAGACCACCTAACTTTCCACTATGAAAATCAAATGTTCAAGTACAAACTCGGTCTTATGCTACCCTCCCTAGGATACTGCCCCAATGTACTTTACTTACGAGCCCCTGCTCTGTATTCATAGTTTCCATATTAACTTTTCAAAGTTCATTAAAAACAAAAACTTAATATTATCTTAAGATATATTATAAAAATATTTAATTAATAATTTCATAAATTAATTAAAGTTTGAATAAATATTTTAACTAAAAATATAATTTCAGATTTATGAAAATGTGTTATTAAATGCATGAATGCAATCTTATGTGTCGTAGTTATAAAAAAACATACCTGAAGTACGATATCTGGAACTTGAACATTTGTTTGGCTTTTCTTGATAAACTTGATAAGAGACCTAAACACAAATTTACAAGTAAATATTTTGTCCATGAAAATAGCCAACACTCATAGTCCTTACAAACTCCCCCTTTGGCATTTTCGTGTGACAAAACCTCTCGCTTACTACATGACACTTATAAAAATTAAATAAAAATACAATGAGGTCTGAGACTCCATAGTGGAACTATCCTATGGTCCGGTGAATCCATCTTCACTACAACTTGACAAGCCTGTAAGTAACTGAAATGACATTGACAGAGCATAGGACAACTTGGCATGAAAGCCTCATTGTACATTAGTTCAGTTTACATAAAAATAAGCGAAGTGTAAAGAATAATCATGTAGTATGCATTCTTATCAATCAAGCTTAATTAAATATGTTCTCCCCCTATATGCATAACAAAATAAAAACATGGAAGTAAAACACATTATTTCTCTCCCCTTTTTGACATACGAGAAGGCCAAAGTATTAGACAAAGCAATGGAGCTAAACTCCTCCTAAAGATATAGAAATGTAAAAGTCAAGTAATACATAAATACAATATGCTTTAAACTCCCCCTAAGTTCTATGACTCTCTAACATAGAAACAAATTAAAAAGGTAATAAATAAAAATGAATAAAAATTTGATTTTTTTTTTTGTAATTTTCATAACTAGCCACATGAGGTATTTAACTCATTTAATTACAAAAAACACACAACCAATTGAGAACTCATCATTATTTAACTCCAATTTTGATTATTTATCATATAAATAAATAAGTAGAATAGAAGAGGTGCACAAGCATACTTTGCACATATAATGACATATTGACATTTACTTAAAGTGGTATATATGTTAAAACTCCACAAATATGTCAATTAATTCATTTATGACCTATCAAGAAAGACTCAGAAGAAAAAATTATCACCTATCATGTAAAACTATAATCGAGTCTTCAGTCTTACAAAATAAAGTATATCCACTAAAGGAGGACTTTCTTTTTCTTTTTTCTTTTTTTTTATATTTTTTTTATACATATGAGGTAAGATATTTTTTAACCTCTATTGGCTCTTTATTTTTGTGCATTCAATGTACAAGATTTATATGTAATCGCTTTTTGCATAATCTTTTTTTTTTTGCACGAGCCATAAACCTAGTATGATAACTTTCACACTAGTTGTGAGATAACCCTCTCCGCTCACTGCGGTAGCTTCACACATCACATTAAGTAGCCCTCTCAATACTAGGTGCCTCCATGAGATAAAGTTTTTGAAAGCAAGAAATATAACTCAACACAATTTTACAGTCAAGATTAGTTGAAGTCCTAGAATCTTTCAAGAAAATCCATAAACTTCAAGCATAACATGTGTGTGTGTTTGTGAGTGTGTGAATAAGTTCATGTCAATATCGATCATCACATGTACAAGAATATGTGTGTGCGTAAGCCAAAATTGTAAAATAATTTATACAATAAATATCAAAATGAGTTGAGTCACTAAAAATGAGATTATGTGTATGTAAGTATTAAATAAGTCGAAAATTGTGTTGGCCAAACAAGGATGCTATTTTTTTATTTTTTTTTTGTAATAAAATTTGAAATTCAATTTGAGGGAGAAATTCCCAAGGCACTTCTGAGATACTCAAATCTTTGAATGTATATGGCTTTAGTGAATATATCAACTAATTGTCTCTCAGTAGGTACAAACTCAAGTGTCACTATTTTCTCTTCAACTAATTCTTGAATAAAGTGATGCCTAATGTTAATGTGCTTAGTTCTAGAATGTTGAACTGGGTTCTTAGAAATACATATAGTGCTAGAGTTATCACAATATAATGGCATCATACCTTGTGGTTGACCGTAGTCCTTGAGCATGTTTTTTATCCAAAGCATTTGTGTGCAAGAGCTTCATGCAGCAATGTATTCCACTTCGGCTGTAGAGAGTGAGATAGAGTTCTTCTTTTTACTATGCCATGATACTAAGTTGTTTCCAATGTAGAAACAACCACCTGATGTGCTCTTCCTATCATCTTGGTTGCCTGCCCAGTCGGCATCTATAAAACCACTTACTTCATAAGTAGTGTCAGTAGTAAAATATAAACCATAATTACTTGTTACTGAGATATACCTGATGATTCTCTTTATATTCTCTAAGTGTGATTCCATAGGGTCAGCTTGATAACGGGCACACATACCAACACTAAAACATATGTCAGGTCTACTTGTAGTGAGGTAAAGTAAACTACCTATCATACTCCTATAAAGGGTTTGATCAACACTTTTTCCTTGAGTGTCCTTTGTAATTTTTGTGTTGTTACCTAAAGGAGTTCATAATGGCTTGCTAGTTTCAAGATCAAACCTTTTAACAAGGTTACATTCATACTTGGTTTGAGAAATAAATATATTATCACAAGATTGTTTGATTTCCAAACCAAGGAAGAAAGTCATTTCACCTACCATGGACATTTCAAATTCATTTGTCATAACATGCACAAAATCATCCACTAGTGTACTAGATGTGGATCCAAAAACTATGCCATCCACATAAATTTGAGCAATAAAGATCTCGTCACTACTTCTTTTAATGAATAAAGTCTTATCAACTCCCCCTCGAATAAATCCCTTATTCAAAAGATAGTTGGTAAGTCTCTCATACCATGCTCGTGGAGCTTGTTTCAAACCATAAAGAGCCTTTTTGAGTTTGTAAACATGATTTGGAAATTTCGGATCAACAAATCCTTTTGGTTGTTCCACGTACACCTCCTTATTCAAAAAACCATTCAAAAAGGCAGACTTAACATCCATTTGATATAATTTGAACTTCATATGATAGGAAATGGCAAGTAAAATCTTAATTGACTCTAGTCTAGCTACAGGTGCAAATGTTTCATCAAAGTCAACTCCTTCTACTTGTGTGGCCTTGAGCTACTAACCTAGCCTTATTTCTAACAACAATGTCATGCTCATCAGATTTATTTTTGAACACCCATTTTGTTCCAATAACATTTTTGTTTTTAGGCTTAGGTACTAATACCCACACATGATTTCTTTCAAATTGAGCTAACTCATCCTACATGGCATTTATCCAAAATTCATTCCTAAGGGCTTCATTCACATTTTTTTGGTTCAAATTGTGAAATATAGCATAAATGGGTTACTGATGAGTGCTCAAAAAGCACTAAAATAACCATAATTTTATGTACATTAATTGATTAAATATATATATATTTATATGTTTTATCATATATTTATATAAATTTGTCTTTTTCGGAATCACGAGTATTTTTATTGTTTTTCAGGTATTTTGGCTTAAAAATGCAATTTAAACACTCAAAGAGGAATACTTGAAGCAATACATCACAAATATATTAATAAATAAGTGGGAAAAGGTCAACAAATATGGAAAAATTGGACAAAATTGATCGAAAAGGTCAAAAATGTCAAAGAGAAGAAAATCACGCCGGAGCAGAAATTATCTCGGGTGCGCCGCTAATACGGCCACGCGAAGGCTGCGCGTGCGGCATACATCGTTCATCCGCGAGAGCTACGCGTATGCGGCTACCGTTCATCCGCACAAAGATTGCGCTACGCGGCTATCGTTCATACGCGCGACAATCGCGCGCGATAAGGCAATCTTGTTCAGCGCGCGGCCTTAGCGGCATTTCGCCGCGCCTCACGCTACTAACGCCACATTTTCCACGTGCAGCCGCCCCCATGACGTCATGCTGACGTCATTGATGACCTCAGCATTTCCATTACACATTTTTTTTCATTTTTTTAAAATTGTTTTACTCATTTTTTTCTCTCCATCCTCACCTATAAATACCCCCCTTCCCTTCACTTCAAAAACACACCTCAAAACACACTTCTCTCTTCTTTCTTTCTCTCCATTTCTTAGTTTTTAGTTTTTCTTATGTTTTAGCTAGTTTCTCTTAGTTTTAGAGTTCTTCCCTTTTTGGGAAGAACTAGTTATGTTTTTTTTGTAATTTATTAGCTTTTTGATTCAATAAATGGGAGTGAAAATTCTGCTTGGAGGTTTTCTAGCAACGGGAATAGCGTCGAAGTTTTGTAAGGATTTTATTTTCTTTACAGTTATTTTTATGCTTTATTCTTACATGTTATATTTAATTTGTCTGTGATTAAATTTAACTGTGTTAGCTATTTGTAAACATGATATAATAATAACGTTGTTATGCTTGCGAAATATTAAATACATAAAAATCTCTAAAATGAATTGATTTTATTTTTATTCAAGATTTTATTTTAAGAATGTTAGAGAAAAATATATTATTTTTCATTACAAACTTAAATTTGAAAATTAGATTTTAAGGTTTAGTTATCCGGTCTAATTTAGAGTAGTGCTCTTTTATTTGTTGGTACAATCGCCCGGTAGTTAGAGTGAAGCTCTATTTCAAAAGTTTTTATAAGAATTATTATCTGAAAATGTATTAACAACATGTTTTCAGTAGTGTTTTTAAAACTTGAAAGTTAGTATTCGGATAACTAAATTCTTAGGTTTAATTTGGACACCTTGAATAAAGTTTAAACTGTCTAACCCCACCAAATGTGGCATTTAAATGGTTCATTTTCAATCTCTTAGAAAAGGGAATTAATTTAATTAACCAAATTAGTTATCAAACCCACCCATAGGTGTTAATTGATTTGTTTAGTTAACAAAGAATATCTTACCCCACCAAAGGTGGTATTCATACAAAAAAGGGAGAATCAATAAATATCAATTCATATCTTTAATAACCTAAATAATACGAGCAAGCATAATTAACTTAGTTATTATATCCATAAATACTCCACTATTTATAAAAGATAAAATTTGCATGAATGTTTATTGAATCTATGTTTATTTTTCTGTAATTAGATTAAAAACACAAAAACCCCAAAATATCGTGACAGGATGTTTAGGATTTAATTTTGTTTTTGAAAGTTTGAATAATAAATTAAAAACCACACACATTCCTTCCTTAGATCGACCTTGGGAGTATACTTATCATTTTCTACGAAATGATTCGTGCACTTGCGAGAGTTTTATAAATATAAAACCAAAGTATTGGCAGGATCGGCGATGCCGGTTTTCGTTCATCAAGTTTTTGTTCATCAAAGTATTTGGCGATCACGATTCTGCTTATCAAGTTTTTGGCGCCGTTGCCGGGGATGACTCCGTTGCGGGGATGGCATCAAAGTTTTGGCAATCCTGATTCTGCTCATCAGTTACCTCACTTATTTTTCTTCTTTTTGTTACCATGTTTGCATTAGGATCTCCAATTATATTCTTAATAGGATGATTTTTTGAAGTTCGAGTTGGATTTATCATTGATGAGATTGATGCTTCTTCCTTCTTTTCTTCTCTCTCCTCTAACTCTTCTTCTTTTATTCCAATTGTGTCACTGGTCATTGTTAATTGAGGTGTTGTGAAATTTTCTTCATTTCCAACTTCTTCACTTGTAATCTTCTTACCTTCATCATCTATAACGACATTTATGGATTCCATAACTACATTAGTTCTACAGTTGAAGAGAAGACACTATAAGCTCTACTATTTAGGGAATAACCAAGAAATATACCTTCATCACTTCTTGAATCAAACTTACCCAAATTTTCTCGATCTCTAAGTATGTAGCATTTACTTCCAAAAACATGCATAAATTTCAAATTGGGTTTTTTACCTCTCCATATCTCATAGGGAGCTTGGTTTGTACCTGGGAAAGGATATACACGATTTATAATGTGGCATGCGGTGTTTATAGCTTTACCCTTAAAACTTTTGGAGACTCCCTTGGCATGCAGTATTACTCTTGCCATCTCTTGAAGTATCTTTTTTTTTTCTTTCAACTACTTCATTTTGTTGAGGTGTGATAGGAGTAGAGAATTCATGAAAGATACCATGTTCTTTGCAGAAGTCAGCATATTTGGTATTTTTAAACTCTTTTCCATGGTCTGTTCTCAGTCCCTTGATGGTTACTATTTTGTCACCTGCTTCAACCTGCACCCTTGCACAATATGAGATGAAGAACTCAAAAGCATCTGACTTGTCTCTAAGAAAGTCTACCCACGTGTAGCGAGAAAAGTCATCTACTACAACTATGATATATTTCTTACCTCCAATATTTTCTGTTCTCATAGGACCCATAAGGTCAATATGTATCAATTCCAATACTCTGTTTGTATTTATACTCTTGATCTTCTTATGAGCAATCCTAGTTTGTTTACCCAATTGACATGGTCCACATACAGGTGTTTCAATTTTTGAAAGAATAGGTAAACCACGCACAATCTCAATTTTACTTAATCTAACCAGATCTTTAAAATTCATATGACCTAGCTTTTCGTGCCACAAGGTAGTTGAGTCATTGCTAGCTAGGTTACATGTTATTGTGGGTGATGTATCAATACAATAACAATTGTCATGTGATCTAATTCCCTTAATCATACATTCACCCTTTTGATCCGTTACAATACAGTGATTGTTTGTAAATTGCACATTAAAATCACTATCACATATTTGACTTATGCTAATCAAGTTTGCCTTAAGTCCTTCCACATATAAAACTTCATCAAGTTTAGGGATACCCTCTATTTGAACAGAGCTTTTTCCAATAATTTTAGATGTTTTACCATCACCAAAGGTAATTGTCCCTTCATTGTATTCCTTAAAGGTTTTAAACAAAGAACGATTCCCCGTCATGTGTCTAGAGCATCCACTATCAAAATACCAAGTGGTATTTGATTTAACTTTAAATGCTATATGGGCCACAAAGTAGTGCAACTCAGATTTCTTAACCCATCCTTTTTTAATTTTGGACATTTGAGTTATCGGTTTCTTATGTTCCTCTTTTTGTGTAGTTCTTGTAGTAAAAACTTTACGTTTTGAAAATTTTTGAGGTTCCTTAGAAAAATTTGTACTCATGATAGAATCATAAGCATAAAGAAATCTACACTTAGGTCTAATATGTCATTTCCTACCACAATGATGATAGATGGGAACAAACTGAATTTTCTTAGAATGATAAGGTGTAGAAACTACCTTCCCTGCCTGAGCAATAGTGGGTTTTACAAATTGAGTGTTGGATGTTGAAGGCGTTGATTGTTCATCTATGTATCCAAGACCTCACTTATCTCCATGTGGCTGTCCATAGTCTAGGACTTTGGTTAATTTTTCAGCACCTATGGTCAAATTATTTACCGTCTCTTTAGCAATACTAAGTTCTTTCCTAAGATTTTTGTTTTCCTCAGTGGTTTCTGCTAGTCTCATATTCAAGGCATTAATATGATTAGACAATTCCTTTTTATCTTTCTCTAGGCTAGAGGAATTTGTTTTGTGAACATTGATGATATCATTAAGTTTAGTTACTTCCATAAGCAATTTATCTCTCTCTTCCCTGGCACCTAGACAATCCATGAATAATTCCTCATAATTCGATACATTAAACTTAGATAGTAAGAGAGAGGAGTTTACTTCCTCATTTTCTTCATCCGAGCTAAGGTCGGAGTCATTGTGATATGCTTTGGCAGTTGCAGTGAAGGCACAATAATTAGTGTCATCATCCTCTGAGTTACTAGCATTGTCCTGCTCATTTTCTGTGTCACTGAGTGTAGCATTAAAGGCTTTTCCAAATTTCTTTTTATTGTTAGCACAATCTGTAGAAATATGACCAAATCCCCCACAAGTAAAGCATTGAGAACTAGTGGGCTTACTTTTCTTACCATCAAGGCTAGGAGACTTGATTTCCCTTGAATTTCGGTCATTCGAACGACTAGATTGTCCCTTGTTGGAATGATTATTCTGTTGACCCTTCTTCTTCATGAACTTCTTAAATTTTCGTGCTAACAAGACTAGTGACTCATCATTCATATCATCATCACTATCAGGTATGTCCTTTTTGGAGCTTTTGAATGCCACATCCTTATTTTTCTTGGGTGGATCAAGAGAAAACTCATAGGTTTGGATTGACCCGACAAGTTCATCAATTTTTAGTGTGTCTACATTCTTGCTTTCCTCTATCACTGTAACTTTCATCTTATAGTCTGCTGTTAAAGAGCTTAGGAGTTTGCGCACTTGTATAGGTTGTGGAATTTTCTCACCAAGGTTAGAACAAGCATTAGTGATATCACAGAAGCGAGCATAGAATTGACCAAAAGTTTCGTTGTTGCTCATTTTAATAGAATCAAACTCAAATGTTAGCAATCTCAATTTTGTTTGTTTTACTTGGGAAGTTCCTTCATGAGCAAGAGCAAGTGCATTCCATGCATCTTTAGTAGTCTCACAGTCGGAGATGCGACAGAACTCATCCATCAACATTGCAGCAAATATTGAGCTTAGACCTTTTTGGTTTGCCCTACTAAGGGTGCATTCTTCAGTAGTCTAGTCTTTTCTTGGCTTTATAATTGTTACACCATCTTTCGTTACCGAAGGTGGTTCCCAACCATCAAGAATAGCATCCCATACTTTTTCATCTTGTTTGAGAAAGGCTTGCATGCGAGCCTTCCAATAAGGGTAATTAAACCCATCAAAGAGTGGGGGTCTAACAGATGACCCACCTTCTTTCATTTGGTCCATAAGTAAGTGTGTGTGTCCCTAAGGATCAATCTCACTAAGTATGTCTAGTGTCGGCACTGATATCAATTGAAAGTTTATAAAATATGGACCTGATTTATCTAGAGGGGGTGAATAGATTATTTTTAATTTTTATCAATTTATAATTTAATAACCTAAACAAAACGGCTAGGCATGAAATCGTGTGTAAAAACAAGTGCGGAAATAAAAGAATAACACACGATATTTTTAGGTGGAAACAACTTAGGCCACAACCATGACCTAAGAGAAAAACCACCGGACCACCTAACTTTCCACTATGAAAATCAAATGTTCAAGTACAAACTCGATCTTATGCTACCCTCCCTAGGATACTGCCCCAATGTACTTTACTTACGAGCCCCTGCTCTGTTTTCACAGTTTCCAATATTAGCGTGAGCGATTTCTAGACCAATGTTCCAATAAGCTTCCCGCCAATCAGATACGTTCTCGAAGTCACTGCAAAAAGGTTAGAACAAAACACAAGTGCCCGTATGTGTTCTAGAACGGATTTAATAATGAATAATCCTAATTAGATGATTCAAAACATATGTCATTTAAATTAAATCAATTAGCAAATCCTAGACAAAAAGATTAAGTACAGATTCAATAAAAATAACTTCCTTGAAATTTAATACTCAAATCAAATAATCATGATTACATATAAAATTATTTAATTTAAATATCTAAATATATAAGAATTAAATTAATTAAGAAAATCAATATATATATTAACTACGTTCCTTTTCAACTTACTGCGTAACTTTCAAGATATATTATTTACTTTCTCCAATTACTTTCTCCAATTACTTTCTCCAGTAACCGGAATGCCTTTGTTAGTTTGTGATATTCCAAAGTATTATGAGAAGCCTCGATTGCTTGAACAATTAAAATAATAGCACTTCCTTTTCAACTTTTTCTTTCACAGTTTTTTTTTCTTTGGCTAATGCAGAGTTCTTTTTCCGACGGCTTTTTAATTTTTTTCAACACACAAACTAATTAACCCTAATATTTATTATATAGATAATAATAATGCTTAAAGATATTAGGGTTAGGTTAAATGTGTTTTATTCTTAACTTTTAAAAACCCATTAAAAACAAAAAATTAATATTATCTTAAGATATATTATAAAAATATTTAATTAATAATTTCATAAATTAATTAAAGTTTGAATAAATATTTTAATATAAAATATAATTTCAGATTTATGAAAATGTGTTATTAAATGCATGAATGTAATCCTATGGGTCGAAGTTATAAAAAAACATACCTGAAGTACAAATATCTAGAACTTAAACATTTGTTCGACTTTTCTTGATAAACTTGATAGCAGGCCTAAAAACAAATGTACAAGTAAATATTTTGTCCACGAAAATAGTCAACACTTATAGTCCTTACAGTTGTTATAGATTATGCAGGTATTAGTACTCTAGTGACTGATAACAAAGTTGAAACTTTGAGCACAAGCTTGCAAATTAAGGAACAGATTGAAGAAACTCCTAACACTTAAAAGGTAGATAATGAGATAGATGAAGACTCATCCTTGGATGACAAGTTCACCATACTCAACATGCTAACTCAGAAGGAAACATGTACTACCAAAAACCACCCAACTGAAAACATCATTAGTGATCCTAATACAAGTGTGGGAACTAGAAAGAGTTAGGTAAGTGAGATAACTCATCTCTATTATGTTTCTCAAATAGAACCAAAAAAATGTTAATGAAGCTTTAAAAGATGAATTTTGGATAAATTCCATGCAGGGTGAGTTAGCTCAATTCATTAGGAATGATGTTTAGACTTTAGTACTTAGACTTAAAAATAAAAAACATCATAGGAACTAAATGGGTGTTTAAAAATAAATTTGATGAGCATAATGTTGTGATAGAAACAAGGCTAGACTAATTGCACAGGGATGTAAATAAGTTGAAGATATTGATTTTTATAAAACATTTGCTTCTCTAGCTAGTTTAGAATCAATTAGGATTTTACTTGCCATTGCATGTTTTATGAAATTCAAACTCTTTCAAAAGGATGTAAAGTCTATCTTTTAAATGGTTTACTTGGTGAAGAAGTTTATGTTGAACAACCAAAAGGTTTTTTTGACCCACAATTTCTAAAATATATTTATAAACTCAATAAGGTCCTTTACAATTTGAAAGAAGCCCTTAGAGCTTGGTGTAAGAGACTTAGAGCTTATCTTTTGAACAAAGGTTTTGTTCGAGGGGGAGTTTGATAAAGCTCTTTTATTAAAAGAACCAAAGAAGATATATTCATAGCTCAAATATATGTCGATGACATAGTATTTGAGTCAACATCCATCTCTCTTGTTGATGATTTTGTGAACATAATGACTAGTGAATTTGAAATGTTAATGATAGATGAGCTCACATACTTTCTTGGTTTAAAAATTAAACAATTAAAAATGGAATCTTATTCTCAAACCAAGTATGCATGTAATTTAATTAAGAAATTTGGACTTAAAATAAGTAAGCATTTGAGAACACCAACAAGTACTAGTGATACTGCATGTGAAATTAGTGGATATATAGATGCGGATTGGGCAGGTAATCAAGATGTAAGAAAAAAACTTCAAGTGAATGCTTTTATATTTGGAACAATATTGTATTATGGTATAGCAAGAAACAAAACTTCATCTCATTATCTACTACAAAAGCAAAATATATTGCTGTTGGTAGCTCTGCACACTACTTCTATGGATGAATAATATGCATAAGGAATATAGCTTTGAACAAAGATACAATTTCCCATTATTTTGATAACACTAGTGATTATTTAACTCTAAAAATCTAGTTTTTCATTCTCAAACAAAACAAATAGACATTAGACATCATTTCATTAGGGAACTAATAGAAGATAAAGTTTTATCCCTTGAGTTTGTGCCTACCGAAAGCTAATTACCTCATTGATTCACTAAGGCACTTGATCTCTTATAAGTGTCTTCAAAATCTGCACTATTGATTAAAATTTACTAGTATTTTTTTTCGTTAGAATATATATATAAGACAAAGAAAATTGAAGGAATAGACTTCTTTTAACCTGATATGAACATTAGATATTGCTCTCATACTTTTGACAATGTCTTTAACAACTAGATATTGTGACTTATACACTTATATATCTTATGCATCTAGTGATCAATGTTAACATGATCCTATTCACACCTCACAGGACACATATGTATGTCATGCATGAAACTTATGATTGATTATGTAAGTATTTAGGGGCTTAGATAACCTTGACTACTAGGATTTTGTTTGAGCTCTCTCTTAAACTTTATAAAATGTTGCTATAGAGAGACACTTATTTTTAAGAGGGCTACCTATTGTGATGTGTGAATTTACCGCAATGAGTACATAGGGCTACCTACAACTAGCATGAAAGTTATTATTCTATGTTTTTGGCTCGTGCATATTTCCTTAAAAATAATATTATTAAAGGACATAGAAAAATAATACATAAGAAATTACATGCACAAAAAGATAGAGCCACAAATAGTTATACAAAAAGAAAATATGTAGTCAAACTGTCACAAAAATAATAATAATACAATAGGGGAATACAAAATAAAAAACAAAAAAATAATATTGATTAAAGTTCTCTATTAGTTAGTAAAATTTTATTTTGTGTAAGTTTGAATTCAACTGCAATTCCTTTATGATTAGTGATACTTTTTCTTATATTTTTCATAATTAATCATGAATGGACTAATTGACATATTAGTATTGTTCGAAAATTCAACTCACTTGTGGCAACTGTGGATATGCCACTATATGTGTGTGATCATGTTTGTGTGTATTGCTTACATATGTTTATATGTTAATGACTAGTCACACCTTAATGTGTGTGTAATGTTGTAGTCATGTTTAGATTAATCTACCACCCCTGTTAAAAAGAAATCTTTTCAACCTTTACTTCATGTTTGATTCATCTATCTATTTTTATCTCTTTTAATGTTTGTTTATTCATATGACAAAAAGGGGAAGAAAAGTTGTCACATCAAAATTTTTCTTGAAATATAATTTAATAGTTAATTTAAGGAGAGTTATTTACTTTTAACTTTTTTTAGAGATATTTGACATATAGGAGTTGTTTTTAATTACTATCATTTTTTTAATTTTCTTTTGAATATTTTTCACTTTTCTATTATGATATATACACTAAACTAATGAACAATAAGTCTTAAGGGATAAGTTTTTTGGTTGTTTATGCTTTTGTTTTTCATTGTAAACATGAGTTTTCAAAATTCAAGCGAAGTTGATTCACCGGATCATAGGATAGTACCAATATCTAAAAATTTATTTTTCCTATGAGTGTTATGTAGTGAGATTTTGTCACACAAATATGTCAAAATGGGAGATTTTAGGTAAGTGTTGGCAATATATGTGAAACAAAATATATAATTGTAATTCTAGTTTCTATGTATGATAACTCTACTTTATCCTAGTGCGTTTCAAAATATTCTATAAATACAAACCTAAGTAAATATTTGAAACTAACAACACAAGAGTTATTTTGTCTATTCTCTTCATCTTTTATTCTCTCTCTTGTTTTACTAAAAATTTTCAAGTAGGATTTTTCATTGAGTTAATTTATCAAACATTTATGGTTGTGTTTGATAGATTAACAAACCTACAATAAAAATTTTGTTATTGTGCTTTTAACTGATTATTCTAGAGTTACTAATTGTTTGCGATTAATTTGAAATATTATTTAAATCAACTAGTTTAGGTTTTTCATTATTGAATCTACTCTATGATACACACTTGCACTTGTGTTTATGTACTAATTGATAGTGGTAGGGGTTCGATTAACTCATGCGACTTGATTTTTTCAAAATGCTAGATCGGATTTGAATGCCTATCTTGTAGAGATTGGTATCAAAAAGAAACTTGTAAGTAGGTTACTTGGGAGGCATTACCTGAGTGGGTAGTTTGAATCTTGGCCTTGTAACTAGACATTTATTTTTCATAGTGTATAGTTAGATGGTCTAGTGGACTAGTGATTTTCCTCTGAGGTCACTGGTATGGCCTAGGTTATTTCAACCTAAAATCTCATATGTTAATCTTTTTATTTCTACATTACTTTACATACATATGATTGGTTGTATGATTGCTTATGAAATTTTGATTTGTTATACTTCCAATGACTAGATAATTAGATCCATAACTAAACAAAATTTCACTTTGCAATTGAAAGAGCACTCATTATGTACAAAAAGGCGAGCTTATAATGAGAATGCAAGATGAACATGCAATATTTAATACTTTTAAAGTAATTAAATTTCTTGGTATTGATAATACCAGTGTTTGCTTTAAGGTAGCTATTACTAATGAACTAGCCAATAATGTACTTCATTACATGTGCCTAAGTGATCCTTTAGAATATATCCTTGTTAATTATGTGAACACACATGCTATTGAAAACCGTGGCAATCACTTGGGCACACACATTTATGATGATAATTTACCTAATTTGTTGAACCACCCATATTCATGACCTTGACACATAATTCTATGAATAGCGAAATACATTCTTTAGAAAACAATTCAATTTATTTTAACAATGAAACTGTGGAATCTATGATGTGTGTTATTATATTGTTGATTATGTGAAATATTTAGAGGCTACACCTTCCATGTGTTTATATAATTCTGTCATGGAGTTTAATGAGACAAATTCTAAATTCAAACCATCTATTGAGGAGCTACCAAAGTTAGAACTCAAATATGCTCCCTACCATCCCCAATCAAGTGGGTAAGAAAAAGTGTTCAATAGAGAGGTAAAACAAATTCTACAAATAAATAAATTGGATGAGTTATGATGGAGTACTTATAAGAATATCAAATTGTACAAAAAGAAAACAAAAGATGGAATGATAAGAAAATTGTGCACCACATTATTAAACTGAGACAGAAAGTGTTACTGAACAACTCAAGACTTAACTTATTTCCGAGTAAACTCAAAAGTAGATGGTCAGATCTATTCACCATCACTAAGATAACAAATAATGGAGCCATTGAATTGAAAAAAAAAATCAAAGAGTGGTTCATGTTTAATGGGCATAGAGTAAAGCACTATCATAGAGACCATTTTTCAAATGAGAAGGTTATGATGATCTTGATGGATGCATCTTAGAAATTGATATAAATATCTAACAAAGAACATTAAATGTGACACTTGTTGGGAAGAAACACAAGGTTACTTTACTTATATGTTTTCTATTTTGTAGGTAAATATATGATGCATAATGGCACAATAAAGATTGAGTGGTTTCATCGACAAATGTAGTGTGTAAGGTTAGGGGAGTTTTCTTTCCTTTTACTCTTTTTCATTTCATAAGTAAACATTTGGAAACAATATGAATTTTAAGTGTGGGAGAATATTAAATTCATATACATTCATGAATTAAAATAATCAAAAAGTAATTTTAATATAGGTTTTTAAGGAAATATTTAAGCCAAAATACTGAGTATTAGAAAAGAAAAATTATAAATAAAGAGAGTTTGAAACAAGCTTTAATTTGATACTTCGAATACTACAAATAGTAAAAAATTGTTAGAAAAATGCTACGATAAAAAGAGAGAAAAAGAGCGGTGCCAAACTGATTTCTTTTCCATTCTTCGTTTCTATCCTCTCTCTCTCTCTCTTCCTCTGACCTAAAGGCCTTAATCATGCTTCTATACTCAAGTCGCCACTATTTTACTTTATCTTTTTTATATGGCCGAATAGCCTCTCTCTTTTTTAAACACGAAATGACCACACATGGCCTTGCTTTTTTTATTTTTCTTTTTAATAAACTAAAAAATTATATTAAAACTTAATAAATTACTAATTTAACTTTTAAACTAAAGAAATTATATTAGCATTATTAACTTTAGATGGAAAAAATTTAGGCAATAAGTATTAATTTAAAAATATCAATATTTAATTATAATTGCGTGAAATTTTTTAATTAAAATAAATATAAATAAAATAATTTATGTAATTAAATTCTATAAAAAAAAGTATAATTTCATAATTTATCTCATTATATTTAATATTATACATGTTGTATTATTTAATTAACATAATAGTTTAAATTATAAAATTATATATGTTTCAATATACTGAGGTTTAAACTCTTATTAAAAAGGTTTTAATCTTTATCTTCTATTTTTTTATTGAATATTATATCTACTTCTTAATATATCAGTTGATTGTGATTATTGTTCACTACTTTTATTACTATTTGTTAAGTATTTTTCTTATTGTTACTATTTGTTAAGTGTTTTTCTTATTGTTGTTATGTGTTTAAATTTTTATTATTTATGTACCAACATGTTAGATTTAAACTTTAATTAGAAAGTTTTTGATTTGTATAGTTGTATGCCTTCTTTCATTTTCCTGTAGCATGTATATCTTTCTATTTATTGCTTCTACTGATTTAATTTAATTTGCATGTATGAAAATTTAGTGTGAGTCTCTAAGGGGTCAATATCTCCTTATTTTAGTTGTGTATTGGGTGTCAAACTCTTTTAATTAATTTGCTATGTTATGTACGATTGCATGTTGTGAGAATTCAATCATCATTTATTGAATATGATCCCATGTACGAAGAGTTAAAATGATTGGAAATCTTTTATAATTTTTCAATATATATGACTGATTGGCATGTTGTGTAATGTTTACTATATGTATGCATGCTGCTAGTCCGGACAAGAGCTTGTGAGGCACATCATCATTAGTATGTTTATCGTAGATTATCTTTTCTTATCTATTGGTTATTTATGTTGTGTGTTGAATTAAGTATGCTATTTTATTCTTTCGTTTTGTTATGTTATTTTATTCTTCCGTTTTGTTATTTATTTAATTCATATTGTGAGACCTACTTGACCGAATTAGAATATAACTCATAAAAAATATTTACGTGTTAACGTTTTCACCTCTCATCTAATTCCTGATTGCTTATATGAATCTTATGTATGCAATACTTATATTATATTATGACAATAACAATTAAATAGTGACTATATTGTCACAACTTAATTTATTATTGTTACGATAATAATATTAACGAAAAAATTATTTAATAATATTGATATTTAAATATAGTTAATTGTATAAATATAATAAATAACTCTTACATTTTTTGTATTGTGCCAATGAATTGTTAGAATACTATCCGATAAATTGCATATTTTTTGTACAATCATTTTATTGAATGTTTTTTAAATCGTTGAAATGTAAAAGAAAAAGAAAAAAATTACGCCTACTATGCATATAATTTTTGTTTTTATGAGATTAAGCCAATAATCATTACGTTTAATTTTTTTAATTTTTTAGTTCGTTAAAATGTAATATTTTTAAACTACGGTGCATAAATAACATAATTATTTAATTGATTTTACTTTTAATTATCTATTAAAAAAATATGTATTTATTTTTTTACAAAGTTAAAAAATTATATGTTCATTTACATTGTAATTAAAATGAATACATGTTTTTTTCCTGTAGTAGTTAAAAATAAAACTCTATATATAAAAAAAATTATTTCATATAATTAAATATTTTTTATACCTTCTATATGCTTATAATTTTAATTTTTGTTAACTAAATGAAACCTAAATTATCTCCCATAGTTCATCAATTCATAATTTTTCCTAGCTTTGTCTTTACTGTAGCACATTTTTCAATGGTAGAGAAAAAAGGTTGAGAGATATCTAAGTATTCTGTAAGGCTTGGCAATTTTTTTTTTAAAAGCTTGCTTGTCACTCCAACATAACAAAGTTTTTTTTATTTTTTTTATCTTTATATCTATTTGGAGTTTGTTTACCTAAAGAATATCATTTAAATGGTTGTTAAATTTTTTGATAAATTTGGTTGTTATTTTTTTTTGATAAATTGTTGTTACATTTTCTATGATATTTAAATTATTTATTTATTTATTATATTAAATTATATTTAAATTATTGTTACATGCTATATATATTTATTATAAATAGTTACGTATGATAGTTTTATTAAGTATTAAATTTATAGTATTATTCTTAATAATTATTTTAATCAATTTAGAAGTAATAATTCATGTGGTTTATATTTACGTATTTAACAAACACTTGGATTTGAACATTTATGAGCATTGATTTAATCATTTTCATGTCTCATATTTCATATAAATTAAAAAATATGTTACTAATATATATTATTTTAAATCAATAAATTCTTAAAATAATTTATTAAGTTTAATTAGATTATGTTTATACTATTTATATCATATTATCTTCTCAAATAATAATAATGATAAAATATAATTAATTAAATGAGTTTATTTAAGTTGTTTTATATTTGATTTATGTTAAATTAGGTAATTTGTATTTTTTATTTCTTAAATTATAAATAATATTATTTAATTTTTTAACTTTAAAAAATAGGTGATAATTTATATTAATTTAATGTTTTTATATTAAAATATTAATTAAAAAATAATATTTTAATAAAAATAATTAAAATAAAATATTTTATTTAACTACGTAAAAGAGGTGGGCCAGGGTGAGGCTATCTCTATCCCTATTTAAATAGTACGGGTGGCGGGGTGTTATGTTCCTATCGAAGGTACTCGCTTTTTTACGTTGAGGATTCCATATTAATGAATAAATTATTATAAATTAATTTTCAATAGCCTAATTACTCCTAAAATTTTAAATATATTTATTTATTATATAATTAAATCTAATAAATTTAAATACAAAGTATAATTAAATTATATCTATCATTAATTTAATAATCATTATAATAATTTATGTTTTATATATCATAATATTAAATTTTTTAATTAAAATATTTATTTATTGATAAAAATATTATTTTTAATTAATATTTATTGTATTTAACTATAAAATTTTACAAATACATAATATATTATTTTTAAAAATTATAAAAATAAGATTTGGGTGATAGGTGGGTTGGGAAGGGAAATTACCGATCCCACTTCTTCGCCGATTCCCATTATTGTCAAAATCACAGATTTTTTAAGAATTTTAGTTATTAAGGAATAAATTAACATCCTTAATTACTAATTTCTTTTAATAAAATGATACTCTTTTTAATTTATAAAATAAAATGATATCAATGATTAATTACAAGATATCTCTACGAATTTATTCCCAATTACAAGATATCTCTACGAATTTATTCCCAATTTATTAAATAGATTTATGCAAGTTATTGTAACAAAATAATAATATTTGTATATTTTTAGATTCTATGATATTGTAACATTACCTATATTATTTATAAAATAGTTATTATTATAAATTTATTTTTTAATAAAAGATCATATTAATTAATAATTTTTTTTAAAAAATATTAATCCAAATTTTTATAAAAAATTTAAACATTGATTTTTTTATCTTATTATAATAAAACAACATAAAAAACATATTTAAATTACTTTATTTTTTATTTTAAAATATAAAAAATTTCAAGTAATATCTTGGCAATAAATTTTAAATTATTACCGCTAAATTAATTATTATTTTTAAAATATATATAATATTCTAAGTTAATAAATAAAAAAATTAACCTAGTTAATATACTTATTTTAAAAATTATATTTAAATTATTTATTCATTTTTTTAATAGTGTAATATGAAAAATTAATTGTATAAAGATATATAATTATTTTTTAATTTTTTTAATTATATTTTATTTAAATTATAATAATTAAAAAAATTTAAAAATAAAAAAGATTATATTTATTTTATATTGTTACTTGTTTATAACAATAGTATTCAACGTAAAAACAAAAAAAAAACTTAAAAACTATTTTTGTAATAAGAAAATTATTCTCTTCTAATAATTCTTTCAAATCACTTGACAATTTAATTAGTCTGCGTACTAATTGTCTAATTCAAGGGATTTTGTCTTTACATATCCTATATAATACTTTTAAAAAAGGCTTAATTAATTGTATTTTAATTTAAAAAAAAGGCAAATTATAGCTTACTAACCAATTTGCCGGTCAAAAAAAGGCTTAGAGAAGGGTTGTCGGTAAGGGGTAACTTAGTAATAGGACAAGAGCGGTAGCCGGCGTCTAGCCACCGTTGGATGGAGGCCCTGTCAAATGTGTGACCGGAAGAAAGAACTATCGGGTCGCTCACAATCTCAAATGAAGTCGTCAGGAAGCTCGGTGGCCATCTTTGAAATCAGGTATTCCATAGGGGTTTATGAGGTTTTGGGAACCGCCGGGAAGTGCTTCGTCTGCTGTGGTGGATTTATGATTTACTTCCTGTTTCTGTTCATATACACACCAATAAAATGATGCGAATGAGTAAAGTTTATTAAAATTATTAATTTTGTTGAAATATTTAGTTTTAAAAGTTTAAAATTTAGAATTTAGGAAGATAAATTTTTATTTTATATCTATAATTTTATAAATATTATACTTAAAAATTTACGAAAAATTAAAAACAAAAATTATAATTTGGATTAATATAATTTTTGAATAAAAAACATATATTAAGTAAATATAATTAATATTATTTTTATGTATTCAAATTTCAAGGCATAATTTTTATTATTTTTTAAAAATCTAGTTAACAAAATTTAAAATTAAGTACCCCTTCGCAGTTCGCACCTCCAAATTGGCACGCTATAACTTACCATATGCTGTAGTCTCTAGTTTACCCCAATAGTATGTAAAAATTGGCAACGATATTTATTCTATAAAAATAGTTTGGATGATGCACAAGCTCTGATTCATATATAATGAAGTAATAATATGTAAAAAATTATATTCTATGGATTAATAATATATAACATATATGTATACAGTAAATTTTAAAGTTGTTATATTATATATATATATATATATTTTGTGAGTTAAGAAATAAAAAGTTAATTTATATATTTTATTTTTAAATAATTATTTAATAAAAATGAAACAATTAATATAAATATAAAATATAAAATATAAAATAGTATTATAAATTGTGTTGTGAGTTAAGAAACAAGAAGTTAAGTTATATATTTTATTTTTAAATAATTATTTAATAAAAATAATATAATTTATATGAATATAAAATTTAAAATAGTATTATAAATTGTTTAAGAAAACAAATATATTATGTATTACAATCTATTTTTTAATTTTTATAAATATTCGATAATCTTATTTAAATATTATAATATATTATGATTTTTAATTATTTATAATTTCAAAATTTATTATAAAATTGTTTGATTAGAGACAATAATAAAAAGAATAAAAAAAATAAATAATGAAAAATAATAATAAAAATTAAATTTTTATCTTTATTAATAAATATATAATTTAATTATATTTAAAAATTATAAACGGTAACATTTTAAATTTAAATTAATTTTAAATAATTAATTTTTTAAAATTAATATTAATTTTTCATAAAAATTAGTGTAATTATTTAATAAAGTTTTTAATAATTTAAAATTTTATAATTTATTGTTATTATTTTATAATAAAATTTTGATAAATTGGGGTGGAGAGAGAGAGATTAGGAAAGGAGAGAGAAAAAAAAATGTGACGAGGGTTAGAAAAAGAGAAGAAGAATTTTGACCGATAATAAGTTATAATTTGTCCTTTTTTTTAAATAAATTATAATTAAGTCTTCTTCTTTTTTTATTATTATATAGGATATGCATTTTATATATACAAAATCCCCTAATTCATCACGTAAATGTCGTCAGATATTGTTTTATTTCGAAAATACTTGAGGTGTAATTGAGGAGGAGAGAAATGCCATTAGATCGGTGCCTCCTTGCCGGTCTTGTTTGGGTGAGTTATAATTACACACACCATTTTCGAAACTTCAAAAACCTGTTAACAACCTGCTAATAGCAGGGTTGACCGGGGGAAGAAAAAAAAATTTGTTAGCACAGCTCTAGCCTCTAGGGTTTTATCTTCTTCGACAATCATTTACTTGAATTCTTCAATTGGTCTTGACAATACATCGAAGAATCAATAATGCTCCCCAAAGACGACGTTCGTTTCACTTCGATACCCACTGTTAAGGTTCCCTTTCCTTCACCTCCAGTCGACCTCCCACTTGTATTTATCAGATCGAGGAAGTCATTTGCTCGACTCGTGGACTCACTAAAGACTCGCTTGTTTTTGCAAGAACTGAGCCCTAATTTCACCCCATTCTGGTTTAGACCGTTAAGCCCGAATTGCATCTCTGAGTCCACTGAATCTTCGAAACGACAGGCTGGGATTTGGGCCAGCGAATCAGCTCTTCTATGCTCGGCGTCTTTGGCATTAACTCACGAGGATGGAACCAAGTCCTATGTGGGAAAATCACCTTTGCTCTGTTTTGCATCATTGTCACTCAACGAGTCAACTCAACCCGCGTCGGAGGGAAAAGAGGTACAATCGTACAAGGGGCAACCGGGGAGTAGATTTGATGAGGAAAGAGTGTTGATCAGTGAAGTGCTGGTGAGGAACAAGGATGGTGAAGAACTTGAAAGGAAAGACCTGGAAATGGAGGCATTGTCTGCTCTCAAGGCGTCTCGAGCTAACTCAGCGCTCACTGTGCGTGAAGTTGAAGAGGATGTGCATAGGATTATTGACAGTGGCTATTTCAGCTCTTGCATGCCCGTTGCTGTTGATACCAGAGATGGTATACGATTAATGTTTCAGGTATAGGTTAGTGCAAAATTATGGTTCTAATAATCCAAATGCCTAATCCCATTTTCTTTTCTTTTTTCAAAATAAAATCTTGGCACATGATTTTCTGTTGAATAATGACCGGCAGGTATTGGTTTTTTGTGTTGCAAGGTAGAACCAAACCAGGAATTTCAGGGCTTGGTGTGTGAAGGAGCAAATGTTCTTCCAGTGAAGTTTATAGAAGATGCATTCCGTGACGGATATGGTAAAGCTTTTTAATTTAGCCTGTTCACTAGCAATGCTCTTTTCTTTGCTTTTCTTTTCTTTTCAATACTTTGCATTTTATGTTGTTTATCTGTTATAAGTTGTGCAGGAAAAGTAGTTAACCTTAGGCGATTGGATCAAGTGACCACCTCCATTGATGATTGGTACATGGAGCGGGGCCTTTTGGGGATGGTTTGTCCCTCTTTAAAACATGCAACTTCATGCTGCTTTTATTTTGGCCTTGCTGAATTAGAAGCGATTTTGATTTTGATTTCATATATTTTGGAGTAAACTCTTTTTTGAGAGAGTGATTTTTTTTTCTTGATGATTATTATAGGTTAAACGAGCTGATACTCTCTCTGGCGGCATCCTCAGGTTAAAAGTATTAGAAGCAGAAGTCAATAACATTTACATCCGGTTCCTTGACAGGAAAAGGTAAGAAATACAGTGGATTTGATTCACTAATGATTTGTATACTTACCATGCATTAACATAAGTTGTTATTTTGGAAATGATAACGAATGTATGCTCTACTGATCACTAATCAATTCATTCATTATTTTCTGCAGTGGTGAGCCAACTATTGGGAAGACGAAGCCAGAAACTATACTTCGTCAACTTACAACCAAAAAAGGACAGGTAATGTGGTTAATCCACTTTATTTTGTGCACGAACAATTTATCTTAGGTCTTCACAAACAGTGTTTTCATACTTGAGAGATACTGATGATTTTGAGTCTTAAAGAGAGATATTGTCATGTAATATGTATAATTTTTATTTTGCTGTTGTTTCACTATGTTTAGATCAATTTTATGTTTTTTTTAACGACTTTGCATGCTATAATTTGCTCAATATTAGTTTTTCGTGAAATATGATAGTTTGAATTGTTTGTACTGAAATATTTAAATATTTTCTGACTTTTTTTTCTTTTGAAATGCTCCATATTTAGGTCTGCAGTTTGCTGCAAGTCAAAAGAGATATGGAGACTGTATCGACTATGGGAATCATGGAAGACGTTAGTATCATTCCTCAACCCGCGGGTGAAAAATTTGACCTATTATCTTCAATTATCTTTCCTTGTATTTGATCTGCACAATGTCTTAAATTTTTGATAAATGTTGTTGATGTGTAAATTCATCTGAAGACAATGTTCTTCGTATGGAATTTTAGGCTGAATGTGGCTGGAAAATTTTCTATGTTCTAGTGGCTGCAAAGAATCACATTGACAACTGCTGTATGCTATAAAAATTCCATGCTTGATTTTTGCTTATTTAATTAATTGCTGAACTTGTGCAGGCTTAAATAGCCAATTGGTGAGAAAATGTTTTTACTGTGTCATTGTTTGGTGCTTTTACCTATTTGTTCAAAATTCAATTTTGAAACAGTGATTAATTTAAGTTCAACATGACTTGTGAAAGTATGTTGATTTAAGACTGTAAGTGCATATTTTTCTTAAATTGATTTAAAAATTAATTTGGTATTCTGATATCTGCAAGCGTAGTAGTAGTAGTAAACTAGTAATACAATATTGTCCATGAAACCATTAGACAGGGAAACTAAGCCATTTATGGATGTTACTAATCTTATGGATAAAACCCATTTGTTAGATTTTTCTATTTCTAGTGATGATTGCTAAATCATTTTGCAATGTAGATATTGGTAAGGCTGATATGGTAATGAATGTTGTTGAACGTCCAAGTGGAGGCTTTTCTGCTGGTGGTGGTATATCGAGTGGGTAAGTGGGTTTGTACACAAGTAACTAGAAATGTACGTGCTTCCTTGTTTGTAACTATATAAGGTTTATCTTATTCCCTTACTACATATAAACTTGTGTTTTTTGACATTGTAGAATCACTAGTGGCCCTTTGTCAGGATTAATTGGAAGGTAACCTTCTTTTTTTCCCCTTGTATGTGGAAGTATTTAATTGATCATTCACTCTACATTTTTTTTTTGCTCTTGAAATATGTTTACACAATTCAATCTATATTTGCTATTGCAGAAAATATATATATATGGACTCATTTTCTAGTCTGCCATTATTCATAGATATAATGCATGTAGATGTGTTCATGCATGCACACATGTATATCAGTGTATGCGACTTTGTTATTTTCCTTTTCTTTTTGGAATATTGTCTTAATTTTGTGGCTATGCATGTAATCTGGTGTTTTCTTCATTCATTCATTTGCCTCCAATGCAGTTTTGCCTATACTCATAGGAATCTTTTTGGAAGAAACCAAAAGCTCCATGTATCCTTGGAAAGGGGGCAAATTGACTCAATATTTCGTATAAACTACACAGACCCATGGATTGCAGGTGATGATAGGCGGACCTCTAGAACAATAATGGTTCAGGTATTCAAATACTTGTTCTTTCTAATTGATAGGATTTTGTTCAGTTTAACTGTTGATTTGGTTATTCCTTTGTTAGAACTCAAGGACACCTGGTACTCTCGTTCATCACCAGCCGGATAACAGTAGCCTTACAATTGGTCGTGTCACAGCTAGTATTGAATTCAGCCGACCTATCAGACCTAAGTGGAGTGGGACTGCTGGACTTATTTTTCAGGTTTTTAATTTTATTCTCTATTTATTTTGTTGTATGCTGAATAGTGAGGGGTAATTTGTCTTTGGTAATCTCTGCCAGAAAATGTGTTAAGGGCATGATGTCTTTATGTTTGTCACTTGAAATCACGTCAAACTTTGACAAAGTCTTTATTTCCCTACATTTTCTATAGATTGTTTTATGAGCATTACTTTATTATCTGTTATCATGTGGATGTGTATGTCAATAAATGGTACCTAATTTACCAGCATGCTGGTGCACATGATGATAAAGGAAAACCCATTATCAAGGACTTCTATAGCAGTCCGGTTACTGCAAGGTTGGTGGATTTCTAACATCAATTTTCTGTTTCTTGACTGCCATGTATTGCTAACCTAGATATAAGTTATGATCCCCCTTGTTGGTTTGCTCTTTTTTGTTGGTTGTTCAGTGGCAAGAAATGTGACAATATGCTACTTGCTAAATTTGAGACTGTGTACACGGGTTCTGTTGACCATGGATCCTCAATGGTACCACATTGAATTTTATTTTATTTTATTTTAATTAACATTAATAAGTTCATTTAATGACACAGCTGATCTTGTTTTTCCAGTTTGTGTTCAACTTGGAGCAGGGGCTTCCTGTGTTGCAAGAATGGCTGTTTTTCAATAGAGTTACAGGTCGTGCTAGGAAGGATTTTGAAATTGGACCTACTCGTCTTCTTTTGAGGTATGATCTCTGATGCCTATTTTCCAGGTGTAGGACAATTTTTTTAATAAATTAAGAGACAGATTAGTGCCATTTTTATATGAATTTTATCTTTTTTTTATAACAGTTAAATTTATTTTACGTAGAATTATAGTTTCTGATAAGATTTTTGTTTTATTTTTATTGGTAGTATGTCTGGTGGTCACGTGGTGGGTAATTTTTCACCACATGAAGCATTTGCCATTGGTGGAACAAACAGTGTGAGAGGCTATGAAGAAGGTGCTGTGGGCTCTGGTCGATCATATGCAGTTGGCTCTGGAGAAATCTCTTTTCCACTGGTATATGTTGTAAAATTAATATTCAATTTTACAGCTGCGCAAAAGGAATATTTTTATTGAAGGTTAAGCTTATATAAATAAGCTGTTCTGGCCCCAACTTGATAGGGATGATTTCAATTAAAAATATCATGTTGATGCAAGATAATGACTTGACAGCGTATAGTAGCTGAAAATAAGGATTAAGGGACCAACTATTATTATTTTTGAACAGTGCCCCTGAGCCCTATCATTGGCTTTTAACGTTTATATTTTGACAACTTTAAATGTTTTCTATAACTAGTCAAAGCCCTGTCCCTGTCCCTCTTCTTGTTTCCCTGTTCTCCTATTTGTGGAGCTATAACTGTGGAGAGATTTACTGATTAGTTAATCTTTATTAATTCTGTTCTGCAGTTGGGGCCAGTCGGAGGAGTTATTTTTGCTGACTATGGAACGGATCTTGGATCAGGCTTCACAGTGCCTGGTGAGCCCTTTTCATCTCCTGTTAACTCTCTCGAGTTTCCTGGTTTTGAGGATACACAATAAGCTGCACTCTTCAGTCTAATAAACAATTTGTGTTCTTCATCATTTCTTTGCATTATATTCTTTTCTGCATCCATATGTTTACTGTGTTATATATCACATGGTCAGGTGATCCTGCTGGAGCAAGGTCAAAGCCTGGAAGTGGATATGGGTACGGTATTGGCATTCGATTAGATTCACCTTTGGGGCCTCTGCGTCTTGAATATGCATATAATGACATGCAGTTAAAGAGGTTTCACTTTGGGGTTGGTCACCGAAATTAGATCCAATTTGCCTTTCCTATCACATTATTGCTTGATACCAGTCATAATTCATTATTTTTTTCCTTGTTCTCGGAAAATGATGTAGAGGCATGTCGTGGAACAATTTGTTCATATAGATTTAGATCTTCCAGTGATGTCTACTTTGATTGGTTCCCACCATTGCTTGATATATGCTTTTCCGTAAGGTCTGTTGCTGCTGCCCCTTCATGATCAGTTTATTACTGAAGATCTCACAGAACTTTAGAAAACGGCTGTTATGATGGATGTTCTCAGTGCTCTGTACTATTGATTAGTGCCTCAGAAATCTCAGATCTTATAGCTCTCCTCGATATGAAAAGTTAGTCTCAAGTGAGATGAGATATACGGGGATAAGACTAATTAAATTTCTGGTTTATGGAATCTTTGAGAAAAGTGGTTGTTCATACTCCCTCCAGGAAATGTCTAAATTAGGCATCGGCAACAGGTCTAGAGTTACTGAGTCCTATTCGTCATTAATTCATTATTTATGCACGTCTCTATCTAAAACAATTATTCATACTCCCTCCCGGAAATGTCTACATTAGGCATCAGCAACAGGTCTAGAGTTACTGAGTCCTATTCGTCGTTAATTCATTATTTATGCATGTCCCTATCTAAAACAATTATTACCTCTTAAAATACTATTTTTGAGTGCAAAAGAATTGAATGTTTGCAAACTAAAAGTGTTGGCTAAATAATACCTATTGTTTTGTACTTTTTACTCATTTTGCATTTTAGTTTCTTAAATATTTGTGTCTTTCAACTTTTTGAACTTAGACAATTTTTATAGAAATCGTTAATTTTTATTTAAGTGTAATATCTAATATTAAAAACTTAACTCAACAAAGCACACGGTTAGCTAATTTTTATTCATTTTATATTTTTGTTTCTTAATTATTTTTTATTTAGATTTGTTAACTTCTTAAATTTTAATAAGTTTCATATAAATTATTAATTCAGTTAAATGAAAAGCCTGATGTTAAAAATTAACATATGTGATGGTCATTTTAACTATATTGTTTTTATGGTATAGTATTATTTTGAACACTTATTTATGTGGTTTAATAATTGATGTAAGGATAATAATTGACTAAAATAATAAAATTTATATTGTATGTTATAATTAACTGTTTATATTATATATGGTAAATTTTTTTTTATTACTTTTATAGATATGCAAATTGCATTGTTTTTATATAGATGAATATTGTATTAATACAATTTGAATATCAACAAAAATAATATAGTTTGTTTCAGATTTAATAGGTTAAAATTTCAAATCAACATCAAGGTAAATTTCATAAATGGTTCTCAAATTTTTTTCACATTTTACATTTTAGTCTCTTTGTTATTTTTTCATAACTTGTTCTTTTTATTTTATAATTTTTATATTTTGATTCCTTTACTTTTTTATTTTATAATTTAATTACTTATTAGTTTTCACACCTTTATTTCAAATTTGAAATCAATTTAAAATTGAACTTTAAAAGTATACAAAGGGATTAAAGTGTAAAAATTAAAAATTAAAGGGATTAAATTCTAAGAAAAAATTAAGGAGATAAAGGCTTAAAAATTAAGAAATAAATATATCAAATCATACAATTTTTTATTTTACCAAAATATAGAATATAGAAAAAAAATAAGAATCATTTGTATAATTCACCCTTTGGGCAATACATTAATAAATTCTACCAAAAAGTTTATAACTTTTATCATGCTAATATTATTAATTATTTACATCTATAATTTACTAGACTTAAATTTAACTTTTGGTTTGATTCATGTTTATCTTTTTGTTTTGTTATTTCTATATGTAAATTGTATAAATACAATATCAATAAATCAATATTGTGCCATAAAAGTAAAACAATTAAAATAACCATAATCTGTATCACATGTAAGTTTTTAACATAAGATATTATATTTGATTGAGTATTAACAATTTAGATCAAAATTGTTAAATTTATAAAGCTAGAAATCAAATTTTATGAAATAATAGTTAAAGGACTAAAGTGCAGAATGAGTAAAAATTAAGAAATCATGTGTATTGTTTAGTTAACTTTTAACCTTATACGTTGCGTTTAATTAAGAATTAACAATTTAGATCAAAAATTTTAAATTCAAAAAATTAGTGAATCAAATAATAAGAAAAAAAAGTTATAGGTATATGTAAAATGAGTAAAAGTTATAGCACCGGACGAGCTGATGCGAAATAATGATGCTCCTCAGGTGTTTCTTTGCGAGAGCCGTTTTACTAAAGCGCAAGCTGAAAACCTTCAGATTAATTTGGGTTTTTATGGTAGTTTTGTTGTTGAAAGAAAGGAAGATGCGGGAAGGTATTGATGTTAGTATTCTATCAAGCAATGAGGAACATATATATATATACTGTGATCAGTGATGTGGCTGGAAAGACATGGCATTTTACTGGCTTCTATGGGCACCCATATAAAACACGACTTTTCTCATGGAACCTCCTACATAAGGTCCATGGTAACTCACCTCTCCCATGGCTCGTGTGTGGCTTGTGTGAGGAGATTTCAATGAAATTATGCACAACGGTGAAAAGCTTGGCGGTCCACCTAGAGCCTTTCTATTTGATGGCGATCCTAGGAGGGGAAGTAGTAGTAGAAAGAAACGTCCTTTCCGTTTTGATCAACATTGCGTGCACGAAGATGCATGTAGGCAACTTAATGTCATCTTTTCGGGGTGGAATGGAAATCCCATGCAGCGAATAGTGTGTAAAATTGCAGAAACGTCAACAAGCCCTACTAATTGGAGCTTTTGTGGTATTGGGTTTTAAAGAAGCAGCTTGGGGACAAACAACGACAATATGAGTTGGCAATGCTCAGTGGATGTTCTAATTGGGGCTGGATGTCACAACTTACACTACTACAAAACTGTTCTGTTTCGTAACTTATATTTCGACCGTTAATCAAAAATCGACAAAAAAAATATGAAATCACCGATTTATGAAAACCGACTCAAAATATTTCACCGGCTCTTGAAAACCGACGAATGTTTTATAAAACTATTTTGTAGGTTGAACCGGCCATTTCAATAAAAATATTCACGGTTATATTGAACCGGCCCATCTTATTTAAAATATTTTGCTGGTTATATGGAACTGGTCCCTTTTGTTCAAAAATATTTCGCCAGCCTATTTTATTTAAAACGTTTCGTCGGTTCTACTGAATCACTCAATTTCATTAAAACAAGAACCGGCCTAATTAGGCAAAGTATTGACAATTTGCTTTTTGAAGAAGAACAATATTGGATTCAGCGTGCTCGGGTTTACCGAGTTAAATTTGGTAACAGAAACACATCAAATTTTGATGCGTGTGCAAAATATAGGAGAAAACGAAACCACATTCATGAAGTGAAAATCCATTTCTAGAGTTACTTCAAGGAGACAGCATGATATTGAGACTTCTTTTTGTGATTAATATGAGAAACATTTTACTTATGATGGTGATTTGATTATTGATCCAGTAGTCGAGTGTATGAATACTCGGCTCAGCCCACAACAGCAACAACATGATATTACTCTCCCCTTCTCTTTTGGTGAAGTGAAAAATGCTTTATTTAGTATGAAACCAGATAAAGCTTTAGGAATATATGGTATGTTGGCATTTGTTTTTTAAAGAAATATTGGGATGTAGTCGGTGATGAGGTATGTACTGCTTGCCTCACTTTTTTGAATGATAATTGATGCCAGAGATTTGTATTTATAAAATAGTAGGTAAGTATATGAATTACTTTATAAAAAATTATAAGTATATTTTTAAGTTTAATATAAAAAAATTATATTATTTTTAAATAATTCGATAAATTTTTAAAAACAAAAATTAAATCTAAACATCTTATCATAAAGTTTGGGTTTTTAAATATATAAACTAGAAATAAAATTCAAGATAGATTCAACAAATATGGGACAAATAATATTTACACTTAATGAAAAATTTATGGGACATAATAGTTAGTTAATCATGCTCAATATCAATTAAGTTATTAAATATAATAATTAAGATTATTTATTCTCTCTTATATATTCAAATAGGATATTAATTAGGTTTTATATTTGTTATTAATTAAAATCACTTAACGTTTTTGATTATATCTATTAGTTAATTTTAATTAAATTATACTTATTTTCTAAGAGATTAATAAACTATTTAATTGTCGGTTTCGGTTGGGTCTAACAATTTAAACTCTAATCAATGTGTTAAAGTTAGGTTAATGATTTAAGAATCCAAAAAATAACTTTCAGATTTTAAATCTATACTAAAAATTTACCATCAATATATTTTTTAATAATAAATCTTATAAAAATATTTAAAATAGAGCATGACTCTAAAGATTTAGATAATTACCTGTAATGTTCAAGAGTATTATTCTAAATTAGATCTAAATCTAGCTCTCATGTTTATTACAAAAAATACTTTCTCAATATATTTTTTCTTTAACAAACTTTATTTAAATCTTGATGAAGAAATAAAACTTAATTTATTTTATAAAAAATAATTAGCTACTTTAATATTTCATAAGCATAACAACATTACTAATATCTTATAGTATTTTCAATCATATGTTTAATTTAATAAATGATCAATATATTAAACATAGCATTTAGAACAACACATAAAATAAGCTTGAAAATAAAAGAATATATTTAAATTATACTTCAAGCGTATTCTTCTAAGTACAGAAATTCAATATTGTTTTTGTTATTTGTAAAACATCCAAACAGATTTTTCAATATTTTTATTGAATTAAAAGGAAACTACTACATAAATTAATCTATGTTTAACTTTCAAAATTGAGAAGAACTTTGTAAAATTATAAAAACTAAGAAACTAGAAAAGAGAGAAACTAAGAAGCTGAGGGATGGAAGGGATGATTATAATAAGAGGTTGATGGGTCCTTTATATAGGCGAGAAAATGCTACAAAAAGGAGAAAAATGTGGATCCAAAGCCCTCGCGCTAAGAAAAATAAAAACATTTACCGCGACACGCTTGTTTCTACACTTCTAAAAGCCCTATTTGTATTTCACCCCTTACATTGGTTTGGAATGTATGTAAGACTTACATATGTCAATGTTTTATGATTTATGATTATAGCGGAGTACTTTCAAGTAGGTTTCTTCAAATGTTTATCAATTGAATCATTTTGAAGTTATAAATACCTAAAAAATAATAAAACATACTCGTAATTTCGAAAAAGTAGATATGCTAAAAATATGATAAAACTATTCAAATACAAATCTATGTTGATATTTAAAATACATAAAATCATGTTATATTTTAGTGTTTTTAAACACTCATCATAACATCTACCGAACTTCTTTCTAGCCTTTAGCAATGAAAGCGAAAAACTAAAAACAAAAACTAAATAAATTAAACTATCCTAAATCATTTATGTAGATTGGTACGATTATATTTAGCATATAAAACAAGGCTTTAAACCCTTAGGTTGTCCGAGTGGACGAATTTAAGTCTTGTGAGAGCTTTCAGAGATAATACCCACAAACATTAAACTAAAATGTAATTTTTTTTTAAAATAACAAAAATAAACAAATAAATAGCAAACTAAATTTTAACAAAGTAAAAAAATTAACTAAGTAAAAATCAAAGTAAAAATAAAATAGTAAAACTTCTCGTACTTTTAATCTCTTCTAAGTTCACAAATAAAATTCAAAGAATAAGTTAATTTAACATTCTAAATATTCATAATTTATAAAAATTAGTTAATAATCACATTCATATTCACATCACAAATGCATTATTATTAAATTGTCTAATTTTAGTATTTGGAATTTGAATTTGATTTGATTCTAAACTCATATATCATATTCTTAATAACATTGATCCTATAGTTCAAGCATTCATTTAAAGGTATATATAAATAGAGTTGATGTAAAAAAATGAACTAATACGTTCACATGTGTTCAAAGAAGAAAAAGCTCAAAGTATTGCATAATATTAATCTCATGAAAGGATTTATAAATAAATCAAATACTATTTTCATGCAACAATCAAAATCATTAAATAAAATTTTCAAGTTATATGCCTTAAAAAGATGAAAAAATGCAATAACTTCTTTGTAATTTATTTCCTATTTTTTATTTTGTATTTTTCCATTTTTCACAACTTTGTAAGATTTTATGAGTCATAGTATTTAGTTTATACCATTCATTTTTCTCTCTCTTTCTTTTTTAGAGATATTCCTCTTTTTTTAAAGGGGCCCATGTACATTTTGTACAAATTTTTGTATGACATAGTGTCTTGCTAGTTTTTGGCTTTTCTTTTGTATTAACTTAGGTAACCCAATACATTTCTTTTTTAGAAGTCATGAATGAACGAAGAAAAGACATACTTTTAATTTATACTTTAAGTCATTCAATTTAAGTAATAAAAATAAATATATGATACTTTATCAGATGTAAAAATCATAGTATTCAATGAAAAAAACCTGTAAAGATCATTTAAATAATTTGAATTGATAAAAAGAGTATTTAAAATAGTAGAAAAAAAGAATGAAAATATAAAGGATCAAAATATTCTCATAAGATATTATCCATTATTTGATTCCTAAATATTAATTTTGGACTTATCACAATCTTAATATTTTTTCATAAAATAAAAATTATGACAAACTAAGCAACTATCACATTACTCTATAATATGTTAAAGAAATTAATCTAACAGTGTAAAGACTTAATCATTTGTTTAAAATTAATTAAAAGACAAGATAATTTTATAAGAAAAAATTAAAATTTAACCTAAAATTTTCAAACCAATAAAAACAAATAAAAGTAAACAAGTAAAAATAAATGAAAATGTAAACAATGTTTAATACAAAAAATTTAAAAATTGCTCAATGTTGTGTAGGTGTAACTTTTTCACCCCAACCTACAATTTACATGACCTTAAATATAACAATTGTAAATTAGAGTAAAGAGTAGAAAAACTACCCATTTATTGAACGTACTTAATTATTGATATGAAAACGTAGATGCATTCATCATTCCAAACATTTGTTTAGATCTCAACAAACAGTTATAAATTTAATAAGTCTAAATATAGTAAACATTTGTTCACATGACAGAAAATAAAAACAAACTAAAATAAATAACATGAAACAAAAACAAACACAATATCAAAAATAAAATAATTAAACTAAAGTTCGTAACATAAAATAAAATAAAATACATGAAAAATAAAAACTCATAAAATTTCAGAACATATTTAGAGCTCAATTCTCCATGTCATCCGGTCTCTACTCTTCATGATGTTGTCATGATTGTTATGGTGGTGTAAAAGTGAAATAATAATATTGATACTAGGTAAAACTAAATGGCTTGAATCCACCTTGAGATGGTTAAGTTATAACCATTTCATTTCACACATTAAATGGTTATGATCCACTTGATTACAATGCTATCAATTTAAAAGGGCAACTTGTTGGATAGTGTAGGCTTGTTGATATTCTTCCATGTAGGTCATTTGTTCACCCAAAAGATACATTTAATCTTTCATAGTCATTCTAGATGAAGAAGTAGCCCTTCTATCCCTTTGGGCAATGTTTGTACTAGAAGTGAGTTCATCATAATATTCCATATTTAATAATTTTCCAAGTTGAATTATAACTTCACATTTTGAGTGAGTCACTGCGACTTTTTTACATAAAGAGTGACGATTTGGGAAAAAAAGTAACTAAATAGGTGACTATTAATAGATAACCTAATCTTGTGATGAATTATATTTCCTACATCCATTGACATTTGGGATGTTGTAGCATATAGTAATATTGACATCTTTCTATCCAAAAAGATGTAATGTCTAGTGGGCATTAATATTGAACAAACAAAGTATTGCCATATGCAGATTACCTTCTCCAAAAACTTGGCTTCAAAGCCTTGAAGTTTTCCACTGGCACAATGATGAGACAATACCAACATCGAGTTAGCAATGTCGATCTTACAGATATATTGGTTTTATATTTGTAAAACTCTCGTAAGTGCATGAATCATTTTATAGAAAATGATAAGTATACTCCCATGGTCGATCTAAGGAAAGAATATATGTGGTTTTTAATTTATTATTCAAACTTTTAAAAATTAAATTAAATCCTAAACATCTTATCACAATATTTTGATTTTTATTTCCTAATCTAATGACATAAAAAAATAAACATAGATATGGATTCAATAAACAATAATGTAAATTTTTATCATTCATAATAATATAGTGTATTTATGGATATAAGAATTAATTTAATTATGCTTGCTCATATTATTTAGGTTATTAAAGATATAAATTGATATTTGTTGATTTTTTTATTGTATAAAAGTGTCCTTAGGCGGTGCCCAAATTTTTTTGTTTAATATTAATTATCTAATATTCTTAGGCAGGGCCTATTAATTAATTAAGTATTAAATTTCATTTTTATTTATAAGAAAATAGCAAACCATCTAATTACAGTTTTATGCGGAGTCAATTAATTAGACTTTATTCAAGGTGTCCAAATTAAATCTAAGAATTTAATTATCCGAGTACTAACTTTCAAGTTTTAAAACCATTACTAAAAATATGTTATCAATACATTTTCGAATAATAGTTCTTATAAAAAAAACTTTTGAAATAGAACTTCATTCTAATTATCGGGTAATGGTACCAACAAATAAAAGAGCACTACTCTAAATCAGACCAGATAATTAAACCTTAGAATCTAATTTTCATATTTAAGTTTATAATGAAAAATAATATATTTCTCTCTAATATCCTTAATATAAAATCTTGAATAAAAATAAAATCAATTTTTTTATAGAAATGTTTTACCTATTTAATATTTCGCAAGCATAACAACGTACTTATTATATCATATTTACAAATAGCCAGCCATGTTAAATTTAACCACAAATAAATTAAACATAACATATAAGAATAAAACATAAAAAATAACTGTAAATAATTCATTTTAAAATTATACCTCAAAAGAATACTTACAGAACTTTGATGTTAATTATGTTGTTAAAAATCTTCCAAATGGATTTGCATTTTCATTTATTGAATCAAAAACTAAAAATCTATTTGCATAACTAGTTTTTCTCAAACCGAGAAGAAATATAAAACTAAAAAAACTAAGAACTAGAGAGAGAAAAGAGGTATTTTTAGGGATATGAGGGATGATTGTTACAATGGAAAAGAGGGACTTTTTATTAGTGAGGAAAAAGCCAAAAAAAGTGAGAAGATATCTCAAAAATTGATTTGGATGAAATGAAAAGGGTCTTCATTATGGATATTGTAAAGGAACGTAACAAAGAATAATGAATCTTTTTCAATTCATAGTTCACTGCAACCTCTTGCAATTGTATGCCAGAAGTTTCATTGGCAATGATTAGCATTGCATAGTCCTTCATCAGTTTCTACCTATCTTCAGCATCTCCCATGGCTACTTGTAGTTGAAATTGATTCTCCTTTTATGTATCAACATCTAGCTCATAAATTGAAAAATAGTAGAACTCTCTAAGAAATATTTTCTGTTGGGAATTTACATCCAACATCTCAAAGAGGTTGTATGTCTCTGAGGCTGTCTTCTTTCCTATAGCTCCTCCAGCAGCATTGTCGACAATGAACTGGCATTGCTGCGTATGTCCATCGTAAAAGAATTGGTTTTGCAACTATAAAGGGAAGCCGTGATGTGGGCATTGAGGGAGGAACAATTTGAACCTATCCCTGGCTTCATGGAATGTTTCTCTTTTCATCTAAGGGAAAGTGGCAATCTTTGCTCTCAGCTTTGATTTTTTTGGTGGGAATATAATTTTCCCATGAATTTGTTGTAAACATCCTCTCAAGTCATCAGAGAATTGGAGGGAGTGACATCAATAAAGCTTTCACCTTATCTTTTGAAGGGTAAGGAAAACACCTAATTCTTAGTTGGTTCTCGGTAAGGGCACCAAGGGGAATGTTTGGACTATTGAATTTTTCCCTAATGAAAGACAATGAATCTTCATTAAGCAGCCCAAGAAATGAAGGAAGCATAGAAAAATGAATATTTTTCAATTTATAATTTCGAGTAGCCTCACCCAATTGGATAGAGGCAGTTGTTGTGCCAATTACTGGTTATGTAAACTCCTTCATGGTGGTTTTCCCAACATGTGGGTTTTCTCCCATTTATATTAGTTTTGGTAAGGATTAAGGCTTGGTTATGTGTTTGGCTCAAAAATAGGCTGATGGTTAGAATCTAGCCTTATGGACAATTATTTTAATTTATGGATATTATCTATGTATAGTGTAAGGGGGTTTCCTAAGGATCTCCTACCATTCATATACTATTGAAAGCATAAATTTAAAACACCTTTCAATTAAAAAGGAAAAGTATAAAAAAATAACTATACAAAAATTTAGAGAAAATATACATAGTATTTAATGCAAAAATACTAAACAAACAAGTCAATTTAATAACATAATCAATATTAACCAATAGTGTTCCCAGGAAAGAATGGTGGGGAAAAGTCTCTTTAAAAACTATTCTCCTAGACAGAGCAATGTTCCCTGGAAAGACTAGTAGAACAAAAGCTTTCAAGAACTAGTCTTCTAGATAGAACTCTCTTTTACTTTTCATGCTATTAAAAGTTAGTTTTTTAAAATTAAATTCTAAAAATAAAAATCACAATATTTACATCACATAATTTTTTTAAAATATTGATAAATAATTTAAAATACTATTTCTTCTACAGAAACGACGCCAAAAACTTGGGGAACAAAATCAACATCAAGGTTAGCAATACCGATTTTGCAGATATTTTGGTTTTATATTTGTAAAAATCTAGCAAGTATACGAATCATTTTATAAAAAATGACAAGTATACTCCTATAGTCGATCTAAGAAAGGAATATATGTGGTTTTTAATTTATTATTTAAACTCTTAAAAACAAAATTAAATCCTAAACATCGTGTCATGATATTTTAATTTTTTTGTGTTTTCGAATCTAATAACATAAAAAAAACAAACATAGATATGGATTCAATAAACAATTATGCAAATTTTATCATTCATAATAATAAAGTATTTATGGATATAATAATTAAGTTAATTATGCGTGCTCATATTATTTATTCTCTCTTTTTTTTATATAAATACCACCTTTGATGGACTTTGATATTTTTTGTTAATTATATTTTTTATATAAATACCACGCGTGCCGATGCCATTTCGCCCCATTTTTCACGTGCAGCGGCCCCCATGACGTCATGATGACGTCATCAATGACCTCACCATTTGCACTACGCATTTTCACCATTTTTTCACCCACTTTCTCTCTCCATCCTCACCTATAAATACCCCCTTCCCTTCACTTCAAAAAACACCTCAAAACACACTTCTCTCTTCTTTCTTTCTCTTATTTTCTTAGTTTTTAGTTTTTTTTTAGTTTTTCTTATGTTTTAGCTAGTTTCTCTTAGTTTTAGAGTTCTTCCCTTTTTGGGAAGAACTAGTTATGTTTTTGTAATTTATTAGCTTTTTGATTCAATAAATGGGAGTGCAAATTCCGTTTGAAGGTTTTCTAGCAATGGAAATGGCATCGAAGTACTGTAAGGATTTTATTTTCTTTGCAGTTATTTTTTATGCTTTATTCTTACATGTTATATTTAATTTGTCTGTGATTAAATTTAACTGTCCTATTGCTTTGTAAAAATGATATAATAATAACGTTGTTATGCTTGCGAAATATTAAATAGGTAAAAATCTCTAAAATGAATTGATTTTATTTTTATTCAAGATTTTATATTAAGAATGTTAGAGAGAAATATATTATTTTTCATTACAAACTTAAATCTGAAAATTAGATTTTAAGGTTTAGTTATCGATTCGATTTAGAGTAGTGCTCTTTTATTTGTTGGTACAATCGCCTTAGGTAGTTAGAGTGAAGCTCTATTTCAAAAGTTTTTATAAGAATTATTATCTGAAAATGTATTGACAACATGTTTTCAGTAGTAGTTTTAAAACTTGAAAGTTAGTACTCGGATAACTAAATTCTTAGGTTTAATTTGGACACCTTGAATAAAGTTTAAATTGTCTAACCCCACCAAAGGTGGCATTTAAATGGTTCATTTTCAATCTCTTAAAAAAGGAATTAATTTAATTAACCAAATTAGTTATCAACCCCACCCATAGGTGTTAATTGATTTGTTTAGTTAACAAAGAATATCTAACCCCACCAAAGGTGGTATTCATACAAAAAAGGGAGAATCAATAAATATCAATTCATATCTTTAATAACCTAAATAATACGAGCAAGCATAATTAACTTAGTTATTATATCCATAAATACTCCACTATTTATAAAAGATAAAATTTGCATGAATGTTTATTGAATCTATGTTTAATTTTCTGTAATTAGATTAAAAACACAAAAACCCCAAAATATCGTGACAGGATGTTTAGGATTTAATTTCGTTTTTAAAAGTTTGAATAATAAATTAAAAACCACATACATTCCTTCCTTAGATCGACCTTGGGAGTATACTTATCATTTTCTACAAAATGATTCCTGCACTTGCGAGAGTTTTATAAATATAAAACCAAAGTATTGGTAGAATCGGCGATGCCGGTTTTCACTCATCAAGTTTTTGGCGCCGTTGCAGGGGATAACTCCGTTGCGGGGATGGCATCAAAGTTTTTGGCAATTCCGATTCTGCTCATCAAAGTTTTTGACAATCCCCGGCAACGGCGCCAAAAACTTGATGAGCAGAATCGGGATTGCCAAAAACTTTGATGCCATCCCCGCAACGGAGTTATCCCCGGCAACGGCGCCAAAAATTTGATGAGAAAAATCGGGATTGTCAAAAACTTTGATGACATCCCCGGAAACTGGAGGAAGGCACGTGCATCTGCGCACGGACGGGCGCCATGCTGCGTCCGCGGCTCGGCGTGGCTCGGCAATGGTGCGCGCGGGATGGACTGTTCCGGGTGCGATTTTCTCCTTTTTGACATTTTTGACATTTTCGACCCATTTTGTCCAATTTTTCCATATTTGTTGACCTTTCCCCATTTATTTATTGATATATTTGTGATGTATTGCTTCCAGTATTCTTCTTTGAGTCTTCAAGTTACGTTTTTAAGCGAAAATACCTGAAAAATAATAAAAATACCCGTGATTCCGAAAAAGATAAATTTATATAAATATATGAAAAAACATATAAATATATATATATTTTTAGTAAATTAATGTGCATAAAATCATGGTAATTTTAGTGCTTTTTGAGCACTCATCACAACCCCCAACCAGCTTCTTGCTAGTCCCTTAGCAAGAGAAGCGATAAAAACTAAAAATTAAACTATCCTAAATCACTTCCGTGGATTGACACGGTTGCATTTAGCCTATGCAACAAGCCTTTAAACCCCTAGGTTGCCCTAGTGGACGAGTTTGAGTCTCGTGAGGGTTTTCAGTAATGATACCCACAAACATTGAACTAAATGTAAAAATCAAAAGAAACAATAAAAACAAACAACTTAAAAATTAAATTTACAACAAAATCACAAATTAACAACATCTCACAAAAATGTCTCATACTTTTTAATCTCCTTTAAGATCATAATTAAAATCTCAAGCATAAGTTATTTTAATCTCTTTAAACAATCATGATTTATTATAATAATTAGTCGAAAATCATTTTCATATTTCATGTCAAAAATGTATCAATTTAATTTCACCCAATTTCAGTGTCATGAATCAGAATTCGCTTCGACTCTATTCCTCACAAGTCAATACTCTCAAAACACTGAATCCTATGGGTTCAAACACTCATACTAATTTATATGCGAAAGAGTTGATGTATAGAAATGAACTAATATGTTCGCATATGTATAGAGAATAAAGGCTCAAAGTGTTATTTTAACATTGATCTCATGAAAGGAATAAAATGTATAAATTATAAAGATATCATATATAAAAATTATTTTCAAGCATAAATCAAACTCATTAAGAAAGAATTTCAAGATATATGCCTTTTACAAATGAAGAGAGTGCAATGACTTTCTAGGAAATTATTTCCTATATCTTTCTTTTGTAATTAACTTTTACTCACAACTTTGTAGGCAATGTGGGTTATAGTATGTAGATTATACTATATATTCTTTATCTCTCTATTTTTTTCTGAAGATATTTCTTAATATATGTATTTTAGAGAGTCAACCCATGTACAGATTGTACATTTTTTTTTTTGGATTTTGGTGAGTGGTTAATTTTGTGGATTTTCTGTTTGATCTTGGTTTAGGTAACCCCAGATATGTCTTTTTTTTGTAGCAGTCATGCATGAACGAGATATAAGCATATACTATCAATTTCTACTCAAATCATTTAATCTAAGAAAAAATAATAATAAAAAATATACGATACTCTATTAAGATGAGAAAAAATTCATACATTCAATGCTAATACTTATAGAGATCATCTAAAAATTTGAAGAAATAAGAAATGTGTTTGGAGTAGAAAAAATATATATTTCACTCTGAATAAAGGAAATTAGGCTCAAATTATATCTCACAAAGGTAGTCTCCACTAAAAAAAAATTCATAAACACCGATTTTGGGTTTAATATAATTTCTACATCTTATCAAGAAATACTAGTTATGACAAAAATTAACTAATTATCAAAAAATAATTACAAAATATTTCATGATATGTTTTCAAAAATTAATCTAACAGTACAAAAGACTTAACTATTTACTTAAATTTGATTTAAAGAACTGATAAATTTTTGTGAAAAAGTTTTTTTTTACTAACTTAATTGACTTAGATTGTTTTTAACATTAACTTAGGTTTTTCCCTAAATTTTCATTAACTTAATTAACTTTTTTTTTACTTCACTTAACTTAAGTAACTTTTTTTTACTTCACTTAACTTAATTAACATAGATTTTTTACTTCACTTAACTTAATTAACTTAGATTTTTTTTATTTCACTTAACTTAATTAACTTTTTTTTCACTTAACTTAATTAACTTAGATTTTTTACTTCACTTAGCTTAATTAACTTTTTTTTACTAACTTAATTAACTTAGATTTTTTTTAACTTAACTTAATTAACTTAGATTTTTTTAATTCACTTAACTTAATTAACCTTTTCTTTAAACTTAATTAACTTACATTTTCATTAACTTAAATTTTTATTTAATTTAACTTAATAACATGAAAAGTAAAGAACAAAGGGAGTTCGTCAGGAGACTAGTTCTTGGAAGCCTTCAGGCCACTAGTCTTTCACGGGAACGTTGTTCTGTCTAGGAGGATGGTTTTTAAGAAGCCTTTGCACCACCATTCTTTCCTGGGAGCACTCTTGGTTAATACTGATTATGTTATTTTTTTTCTTTAAATCAAATTTAAGTAAATAGTTAAGTCTTTTGTACTGTTAGATTAATTTTTGAAAACATATCATGAAATATTTTGTAATTATTTTTTGATAATTAGTTAGTTTTTGTCATAACTAGTATTTCTTGATAAGATGTAGAAATTATATTAAACCCAAAATCGGTGTTTATGAATTTTTTTTTTAGTGGAGACTACCTTTGTGAGATATAATTTGAGTACTTTGTATTAAGTATTTCTGTGTATGAACACGTATTGTTTTTATAATTTTATATATTTATTTTTTTCTCAACTTGATAGGCAAAAATATTTCCATTTTCATTGGTATATGTGAGGTAGGAAGTCCTTAGGGCACCCTCACTCATTTTAATAATAATATTCATACACCTTTTAGACTATCAAGAAGGTTGGACTTTAACGTCTCAAAACCTTTTATTAAACATATATTTGAACCTCACCTTGACTATCTACCTGAACCCTAAATATGGGAAAAACCCACCACTTAAAGAGACCATAATGAAGGAGTTTGTATGGCCAGTAATTGGTATTACAACTGCCTTTATCCACCTGGGTGAGACTGTTAGGAATTATGAATTATAAAACATTATTTTTACATGCTTCCTTATTTTCATGGATTACCTAATGAAGACTCACTGTCCTTCATTAGAGAATGTTATTCTACAATTCAGACTTTTTCCCTTGGTGTACTCACCAAGGATGAACTCAGAGTGAGTTGTTTCCCCTACACCCTTAAAGACAGGGCCAAGGCTTGGTTAATGTCACTTCCTCCTGGTTCACTAATTACTTTTGAGGAATTCTACAATAAATTTATGAGAAAAGTTTATTCCCATTAGAAAACATCAGAGTTAAGAGGTAATATTGCCACTTTCTCTCAAGTGGAGGGAGAACCTTTTCATGAAACGTGGGATAGGTTCAAACTATTTCTCAATCAGTGCCCTTATCATAGCTACACATTACAACTTCAAAACAAATTTTTATATGATGGATTAACACAACAATGTCAGTCCACCATTGATAATGTTGTTAGTGGAACGATGGGAGAAAAGATGACCTTAGAGACTTTCAATCTCTTTAAGATGTTGGGTGTTAATTCCTAATGAAAGAGCTCTAGAATGGAGAGTGCCGGAATCCATAAAATTGACTATAGTACTGAAGTTCAAATGCTGCTTGCTCAGTTGACTAAGCAAGTTGCACTTCTTGCTACACATGCCCAATAAATAAAGAACAATGTGGTATATGCCATAATTTGGGACATGGTACTAATAGCTCTCCCTATCAATCAAAAGCTATAGTTGGACTCGAGTAGGTTAATGTATTAGTAGGATACCAACCAAGACCTAGTTATGACCCCAATGTAGATTCTTATAATCCTGGGTGAATAAATCATCATAATTTATCTTGAAGGCAAAATAACCTTCCATTTACCTAAAGCTCAAATCCATCGGGCCAGGAATTCCACCAACAACTACAAAGTAATCTTCCCAACAAGGAAAATCTAGAGGAAAACTTGAATTCTTTCATTCAAGTTAGCAAAGACTACAAATCAAGAAAAAATCATAGGTTGGACTCTATTGAAATTTCCATTAAGAAAATTGAAATACAAATGGAGCAATTGACCGAACACTTGCAGAAGCAAGGAAAGGAATAAGCTACGAAAGGTCAGAAAACAAATGAACTCAATAACAAAGGGATATTGAGTTTACATAGTTGATGAATCCCCTAAAGCAACATCTCACTAAAGACGATAAAAATAGTCTTAGATTGGAGGTAACTCATTATTTATTTATTAATTTAAATAATATATTTTTTTATATTTATTTTATATGATTTTAATTTAAGTGTGCTTAATTTGGATTTTTTATTCCTTTAATATATAAAAAGGGGAAAAACTTTCAAGCTACAAACAAATTGAAATAGAGAAAGGAGGATCACAACATTAATTAATTGTCCGCCATGGCATGATGTTATAAATGTGTAAAGAGTAGAATTAGAAAGGATTGCACTGCATCATGAAAGAATTGTGTGACGTGATTGGCATGTAAGTTTTTGCCTTTAAACCATTTCCCTAGCCGAGCAATTCTAATTTTTCTCACATTTTACTTTCTCTCAAAACCCCAATTTTTTGCTCCTATCAAACACACTTAATCCCTAAAAAATCCAACCTTTCTACAAATTTATTTTAAAAATCCTTCCTACAAACCAATTTCCTAATCTATTTTCACCATTCCTTCAAGAATTTTCAAGTTTTTCATCTTCAAATGGGTGTCTTTCATTTTTTTTAAATCTTCGACAACAAAAAGTAAGTATTCATGTTTAATAATTTAATTCTTCAATTTTTTTTTGAAAATTTTGGAATATTTATATATTTATTAAGATTAAATTGTGCTATTGAAAAACTTTTGTTTTTCATGTTTAGATTTTGTAGTTAAAATTTTAAAAATGGAACCTAAGAGGTCTAGGAAAGGAAAGGAAGTTTCAACTGGCAGATGTTAATTAGGGTTTTATTCCGAAAAGGGGGATGAAATTTAACGATGAATTAGATGGGATTACTAGTATAATATTAGTAATATGCTGGACAAGGTTTTTAAGAGAATAAGAGACTACTATTGAATCTATAATTCAAAAAGTTTACATAAATTTTCTAGATGATGTTGATGATAAGGTTTTTGTTAGAAATGTGCTAGTTCCATGTGGACAAAATGACATAAATTCTCACTTTTATTTAATATATGTTGGAAAAGGTGAGTATGAGTAGTATCATAATAATGTAGATTATACTACATTAATTGAAGCCTTAACTATTCAAGGTACTGAATGGATTATTGTTGGGGGAAACATAAAGGTTTTGAAGACAAGTATTTGGACAAAATTTGAAGAGTTTGGAAATATTTTGTATGTTTTAGGATGATGCTCACCAAGCATTATAGCATTGTGGATAGAGAGAGAGAGAAAGAGAGAGCTATTTTGCCGTATGCAATCGCATCTAAGATGCAAATGGATGTCGAAGTAATAATTCACCAATGAATTAAGCTATCTCCAAATAGTCACCATATGGGTTTCTTTTTCTCTCAATTAATAACTGCTTTATGTAACAAAGCAGGGGTACCCTATTCGAAAGGTGAGGTTGTTATACAACCCGATGAATTATTGAACATGACCTATTTTGATGAACTTACTTTTGGTAGAACATGATTTAAAGAGAAAAGGGAGCCATTCTTCCATCCAAAATGTCTATGAAAGAACACTTTCATAATTCTAGTGACAAAATGACATGGAAGAATATGAGCATGCATATTTTACCCAACCAGTAGTATTTCTAAATCAACAACATTATGATCAAGTAAAACATAATCGGTTAATGTATGAAATGAAATGATTGTAATTAAGTAATATCGATATAGATACAAGTCATTTAATGTCTGAGTAACCTCATTATGACTTCAATTATACGGCGCCAAAAACTTGTTGTGTGTTTTAGAACACACATAAAAACGTGCAAGTATACACGGTCACAAGTAATAAAGATTTGTAAGTAAAGATCGTTCCCACGAGGATTTGTTACTATAGTTTGTTGAGTACTAAAATTGTATCTCTCTGATTTTATCCAAAACAATCTTGATTTAAAATAAAGGTAATAAAAATATAAGAGAACTCTAGGATTGCAATTTTTCACCAAATTATTCCACTCCAATCATATTATTTTCTTTGGATTTATATTTTTTAGTACATTTAATTTGTCAACCGAAAACTTCTATTTTTATCCATACATCTCTTCCGAGCTCCATATAGACACACCTCATTAAATTAATTCATTATATCTCTATGAGAATTAAATTCACCAAGATTCATTAAGTTCTAAGTTCTCAAATGGCCACACATACAATTAGGGTATATTCCTATCCTTCATCATACATGTCATTCTATTTACGAGCAATTGATGAGTGCTCAAAAAGCACTAAAATAACCATGATTTTATGCAAATTAATTGATTAAAAATATATATATTTATATGTTTTATCATATATTTATATAAATTTGTCTTTTTCGGAATCACGGGTATTTTTATTGTTTTTCAGGTATTTTGGCTTAAAAATGCAACTTAAAGACTCAAAAGAGGAATACGAAGCAATACATCAAAAAAATATTAATCAATAAATACGTGAAGGACGAAAAATATGGAAAAATGGGTCAACAATGTCAAAAATGTCAAAACGGAGAAAACGCCACCATGGCATACAAAGACTCGCCACTTCAAATCAAGGTGCTCATGCGTGCTAAAGCATCAAGCATGAGGTTATCGCTTCACGCCCATAGCGACAATGCGTGGCCGTCATACTTAGCGCTTCCCGCGCCTAACGTTTGTTTCACCCCATTTTTCACGCAAGAAGCCAGGACGTCACGTCGACGTCTATTGATGACTCCTACCGGTTCCATTACACGTTTTTTTAATTTTTTAATATTTTTTTAACATTTGTTTACTCATTTTTTCTCTCCATCCTCACCTATAAATACCCACCTTCCCTTCACTTCAAAAACACACCTAAAAACACCTTCAAAACCTCCAAATACATTCTTTTCTCTCTCTTTCTTTCTCTTTTTCTTAGATTTTTAGTTTTTCTTATGTTTTCTTAGTTTTTTAGTTTTTCTTAGTTAATTTCTCTTAGTTTTAGAGTTCTTCCCTTTTTAAAGGAAGAACTAGTTATGTTTTGTAATATTTTAGTTTTTTGATTCAATAAATGGGAGTGCAAATTACGCTTGGAGTTTTTCTAGCAACGGAAAATGGCATCTAAGCATCGTAAGGATTTTATTTTCTTGCGCTTATTTTTTATGCTTTATTCTTACATGTTATATTTAATTTGTCCGTGATTAAATTTAACCTGCTAGTACAAGTTGTAAAAATGATATAATAATAACGTCATATTACAAATATTAAATAGATAAAATCTCTAAAAATGAATTGATTTTATTTTTATTCAAGATTTTATATTAAGAATGTTAGAGAGAAATATATTATTTTTTCATTACAAACTTAAACTGAAAAATTAGATTTTAAGGTTTAGTTATCCTATTCGATTTAGAGTAGTTTTTTATTTGTTGGTACACGCTTCCTAGTTAGTGAAGCTTTCTATTTCAAAAGTTTTTATAAGAATTATTATCCGAAAATGTGACACAACATGTTTTCGATGGTTTTTAAAACTCGAAAGTTAAGACGGATAACTAAATTCTTAGGTTTAATTTGACACCTTGAATAAAGTTTAAATCTGCCTAACCTCACCAAAGGTGGCATTTAAATGGTTCATTTTCAATCTCTTAGAAAAAGGAATTAATTTAATTAACCAAATTAGTTATCAACCCCACCCATAAAGGTGTTAATTGATTTGCTTTAGTTAACAAAGAATATCTAACACCAGCCAGGTATTCATACAAAAAAGGAGAATCAATAAATATCAATTCATATCTTTAATAACCTGTATAATACGAAAAGCATAATTAACTTAGTTATTATATCCATAAATACTCCACTTATTTATAAAAGATAAAATTTGCATGAATGTTTATTGAATCTATGTTTATTTTTATGTTATTAGATTAAAAACACAAAACCCCAAAATATCGTGACGGATGTTTAGGATTTAATTGCTTTTTAAAGTTTGAATAATAAATTAAAAACCACATACATTCCTTCCTTAGATCGACCTGGGAGTATACTTATCATTTTCTACGAAATGATTATGCACTTCATGGTAGCTTTTTATAAATATAAAACCAAAGTATTGGCGGGCGACGCTTATTGCTCATCAAGTTTTTGTTCATCAAAGTATTTGGCATGATCACGATTAAGCCTTTCGTCAAGTTTTCATACATTCTTCGAAGGAATAGCGTTTTTAGTTTATTTATCAAAATTTTAAAAATATTTTTGTGTTGTAAATAATTGTGATTTTTTAAAAAAAAAATAAAAAAATTTAATCAAATTTCAAATTTCATAAGAAATAATAAAAATAAATAAAAAAATAAAAAAAAATTAATTATAGCATAAATAGTAAAATAATTTAGAAATTTGAAATTTGAAGTAAAAAGTTTTTACCGTTAATGAATAGTAAAAAAATTAAAAAAAGAAAATTTTTAAATAAAAATTTGCAAGTGAATAATAAAATAATTTAGAAATTTAAAATTTGAATAAAAAAATTACCTGCTCATGAATAGTAAAAAAATAAAAAAAAACCATTTCAAAAATTTTAACTTAAAAAATAAAACAAACAAATAAATAAATAAATAAATAAATAATAAAAAAAATAAAAAAATTTAAAAAGTTAAAAAAAAATAAAAAATAATAATAAAAAAAATAATAAAAAAAATTAAAAAAAATTAAAAAAAATTAAAAAATAAAAAAAATTAAAAAATAATATAAAAAAAACCAAAATTTTAATTTTTTTGAGTTTAATTTTTACTATTTTTTTATTTATTTTAAATCATAATTTTATTTTTTTTATTTTCTTTTACCTTTTTCAATTTTTTTTATTATATTATTTTTTATTTTTTTTTCTTCTTGATTTTTAGTTAACTTACTTAACTTAGTTTTTCTTTTACTAACTTAATTAACTTAGATTTTTTTTTTAACTTAGGTTTTTACTTTAATTTTCATTAACTTAATTAACTTAGTTCTTTTTTATTTTACTTCACTTAACTTAATTAGCTTAGATTTTTTACTTCACTTAACTTAATTAACTTACATTTTTTTTAACTTAACTTAATTAACTTAGATTTGTTTTACTTAGTTAACTTAATTAACTCTTTTTTTAACTTAGATCTTCTTTAACTTAGATTTTTACTTAACTTAATTTAATTAACTTAATAGCATTTAAAAGTAAAGATCTACGAGTTCTGCCTTTGCGAGACTAGTTCTTGAAGCCTCAGGCCACTAGTCTTTCCCCCGGGAACGTTGTTCTGCCTGTATAAGGTTTTTGGGCGAGCCTTTGCACCACCATTCTTTCCCTGGGAGCACTCTTGGTTAATATCGATTATGTTATTTTTTTTTCTTAAAAACAAAAAAACAAAAAAAACATAAATTAAACTACCTCCAAAATTTTAAAGTTTTAATTATAATCTGGGAAGTAGTTAGCTTTGTTTAATCTAGGTACAATTGTGTTTTTATGCCTTAATTATTTGATTTGTACCTAGATGGGTTATCTAAAACTCAAAGTATGCCCTCTAGTTTTAAGTACAAAAAGAAATTTGAAAATCAATAGTGGCGTGATCAAAAAGTATAGGTAGACAACCTTGTCTTACCTGAAGGTTTGATTGACTCAATGATGAGGGGACATTGAGTTTACTTAAAATGCAATCCCCAAGTTACGTCTTGCTAAGACGTTAAACTAAGCACTGGATGGGAGGCAACCCATCATTTTAGAAGTTCATAGCGATCTGTCTGTATACACTTTAATGATGAATATGATGGATGCACCTGCATTTTCCATTACTACTTGCACTTTCTCAAGAAATAGGTAATCTTTCTTCTCTTTTCTCTTTATCTTTAATTTACAGTTGTTACATTGAGGACAATGTAAGTTCTAGGTTGGGGGTGGTGAAAAATTACCATGCTTAATTAAAAAAAGTTTTAACAATTTAAAAATAAAAAATAAAATAAAAAAAAAATTTAAAAATAAAAAAATATACTTTTTCATTTTTTGTGTGTTTGGTTTTATTTCTATTTTGTGTGATTTAGTAATTTTTGGAATAAAAAAAAATTTTCACAAAAATTTATCTTTTCTTTAAATCAAATTTAAGTAAATAGTTAAGTCTTTTGTACTGTTAGATTAATTTTTTGAAAACATATCATGAAATATTTTGTAATTATTTTTGATAATTAGTTAGTTTTTGTCATAATTAGTATTTCTTGATAAGATGTAGAAATTATATTAAACCCAAAATCGGTGTTTATGAAATTTTATGGAGACTACCTTTGTGAGATATAATTTGAGCCTAATTTCCTTTATTCAGAGTGAAATATATATTTTTTCTACTCCAAACACATTTCTTATTTCTTCAAATTTTTAAATAATCTCTATAGGTATTAGCGTTGAATGTATGAATTTTTTTTTCTCATCTTAATAGAGTGTCGTATATTTTTTTTATTTTTGCTTAGATTAAATTAATTAAGTAGAAATTGATAAGATATGCTTATATCTCATTTATGCATGACTACTACAAAAACAAAAAGATATATCTCGGGGTTACCTAAACCAAGATCAAACAGAAAAGCCACAAAATTAACCACTCACCAAAATCCAAAAATTGTACAATCTGTTCATGGGTTGACTCTCTATAAAATACCCATATTGAAAAATATCTACAGGAAAAAAAAATAGAGAGATAAAAAAAATAGTATCATCTATATACTATGACCCACGTTGCCTACAAAGTCAGGAGGCTGTGCTATTTACAAAAGAAAGATAGGAAGTAATTCCCTAAAAAGTCATTGCAATTTCTTCATTTGTAAAAGCATATATCTTGAAATTCTTTCTTAATGAGTTTGATTTATGCATGAAAATAATTTTTATATATGATATCTTTATAATTTATACATTTGATTCCTTTCTACGAGATCAATGTTAAAATAACACTTTGAGCCTTTATTCTTTATACATACGCGAACATATTAGTTCATTTCTATACATCAACTCTTTCGCATATAAAATAGTATGAGTGTTTGAACCCATAGGATTGAGTGTTTTGAGAGTATTGACTTGTGAGGAATAGAGTCGGTTAATTCGATTCCGATTGACCGACCTGGGTGAAATTAAATTGATACATTTTTGACATGAAATATGAAAATGATTTTCGAGTAATTATTATAATAAATCATGATTGTTTGAAGAGATTAAAATAACTTATGCTTGAGATTTTAATTATGATCTTAAAGGAGATTAAAAAGTATGAGACATTTTTGTCATATGTTGTTTTCTCTTATTCAAAAAAAAAAATTAATTTTTGATTTTGTTGTAATTTTAGTTTTTGATTTCATTGTTTTTATTGTTTTTTTATTTTTACATTTAGTTCAATGTTTGTGGGTATCATTACTCAAAACCTTCACGAGACTCAAACTCGTCCACTAGAGCAACCTAGGGGTTTAAAGGCTTGTTGCATAGGCTAAATGCAACCGTTTCAATCCACGAAAGTGATTTAGGATAGTTTAATTTTTAGTTTTTATCGCTTCTAAGGGACTAGCAAGAAGTGTCAGTTTGGGGTTGTGATGAGTGCTAAAAAGCACTAAAATAACCATGATTTTATGCAAATTAATTGATTAAAAATATATATATTTATATGTTTTATCATATATTTATATAAATTTGTCTTTTTCGGAATCAATGTATTTTTATTGTTTTTCGGTATTTTGGCTTAAAAATGCAACTTAAAGACTCAAAGAGAATACGGAAGCAATACATCACAAAAATATTAATAAATAAATGCGTAGTTGCTCTAAAAATATGGAAAAATTGGACAAAATGGGTCAAAAATGTCAAAAATGTCAAACGAGAAAACGCATCATTACGCACCTTCAGCCTCAAAGACTCAGCTCTCCACCAAAATCAAGGTTGAAATTGCTGCGCTGGAAGATCGCACGCACGCAGGTTATGTTCATACGGCCAAAGCATTGCGCGCGGGTCATCGTTCACGCGCGCGGCCGACAGTGCCCTACAAGGCGTGGCGCCAGCCGTCCGCGCCCAGCCACACCCCATTTTTCACGCCACACAGCCTCGTGACGTCATGCCGACGTCATTGATGACCTCATCGGTTCCATTACACGTTTTTAATTTTTAATATTTTTTTAACATTTGTTTACTCATTTTTTCTCTCCATCCTCACCTATAAATACCCACCTTCCCTTCACTTCAAAACACACCTTAAAACACCTTCAAAACCTCCAAATACATTCTTTTCTCTCTTTCTTTCTCTCTTTTCTTAGATTTTTAGTTTTTCTTATGTTTTCTTAGTTTTTTAGTTTTTCTTAGTTAATTTCTCTTAGTTTTATAGTTCTTCCCTTTTTAGGGATGGTCTAGTTATGTTTTTGTAATATTTTAGTTTTTTGATTCAATAAATGGGAGTGCAAATTACGCTTGGAGTTTTTCTAGCAACGGGAAATGGCATCGAAGTACTGTAAGGATTTTATTTTCTTTGCAGTTATTTTTTATGCTTTATTCTTACATGTTATATTTAATTTGTCCGTGATTAAATTTAATCGTACTTTAGCTTTTGTAAAAATGATATAATAATAACGTTGTTATGCTTGCTAATAAATATTAAATAGGATAAAATCTCTAAAATGAATTGATTTTATTTTTATTCAAGATTTTATATTAAGAATGTTAGAGAGAAATATATTTATTTTTCATTACAAACTTAAATCCGAAAATTAGATTTTAAGGTTTAGTTATCCTGGTCTAATTCTAGAGTAAAGGCTTTTTTATTTGTTTCCAGATAATCGCCCGGTAGTTAGAGTGAAGCTCTATTTCAAAAGTTTTTATAAGAATTATTATCCGAAAAATGTATTGACAACATGTTTTCAGTAGTGGTTTTAAAACTTGAAAGTTAGTACTGGGATAACTAAATTCTTAGGTTTAATTTGGACACCTTGAATAAAGTTTAAATCGTTTCAACCCCACCAAAGGTGGCATTTAAATGGTTCATTTTCAATCTCTTAGAAAAGGAATTAATTTAATTAACCAAATTAGTTATCAACCCCACCCATAGGTGTTAATTGATTTGTTTAGTTAACAAAGAATATCTAAACCCCACCAAAGGTGGTATTCATACAAAAAAGGGAGAATCAATAAATATCAATTCATATCTTTAATAACCTAAATAATACGAGCAAGCATAATTAACTTAGTTATTATATCCATAAATACTCCATTATTTATAAAAGATAAAATTTGCATAAATGTTTATTGAATCTATGTTTATTTTTATGTTATTAGATTAAAAAAACACAAAACCCCAAAATATCGTGAAGGGATGTTTAGGGATTTAATTTCGTTTTTAAAAGTTTGAATAATAAATTAAAAACCACATACATTCCTTCCTTAGATCGACCTTGGGAGTATACTTATCATTTTCTACGAAATGATTCGTGCACTTGCGAGAGTTTTTATAAATATAAAACCAAAAGTATTAAGTGTGATCGGCGATGCTTGGTTGCTCATCAAGTTTTTGTTCATCAAAGTATTTGGCGATCACGATTCTGCTCATCAGCAATACACACACAAATGCCTCTTCCAAGTTTATTCATGTGCCACAGATCGTTTTGATAAGATTCATAAATAATCAAAAAGCATTAAGCACAAAATAGAATGAATAAATCGAACGTCTTATAAATCTATCAAAAATAATTAAAATCAAAGTTTCATAAATTTAGATCAAATGCAACCCTAGAAAAATTAAATTACTTCATAAAATTAAAATAAAAATTACAACAAGGAAATTAAGATGAAGAACATAGAAAATTAAAACATCACGAAATGAAATATTTGGCACACGCAGAACACAACAAAAGCCAAAAATGGCTTCTACGTGTTCTGCAGTCCAATCCCTAATACCACAAAAATTCTAAACCGAAAAAAACTTCTTAACTCTATCATAATATCACCTATTTATAGCTAAAAAAATACATCAAAAATATTTAAAATTAATACACGCGGGGGACAATGAAGTATGGCGAAAATAATAAATTACACGCGTGGGGGAAAACAATTGTATCGAAAATGGAATCGAAAAAGTGAGTGGAGATGCTGCGCGTTTATGTTTTTTTTCTTCCATGCTGCCATGTGTCGCGTTATGATTCAAGGAAACAATTAGTGGGACACGTGGCAGCATATCATTCGTTGAAGGGAATGGGCGCACACAGAACTTGTTGCACATAATTGGGGCACGCGAAACGTGAGGCAACGGCTGGAACAAGGACTTGATCCTGTGCTTTAGCATTCATTGTAAATAGCCACATGTCGGAACATGATTTGCTTTAATATAAAGTGTGACACGTGGCAGATTATGGTTCGTGGAATAACCGGGCGCACGTGCATCGACCGCACGGGAAAGGGGCGTGCGAAGGAGGGGACAGGTCTGCACGGTGTCAGTCGGGTGGGCCCCATGCTGCACGCTGGCCTGTGCGGCAGGTGGTCCCCACTCGGGCACCGAGCCGCGCGATGGAGGAAATCCCTACACCCACTCTCCTTGGTCGGGTTTGAATAGCACGCGCGCATCCGAATCGTTGATGCGTTGATCTGACTGTCCAAAATGACGCGTGGATCGTAACGGCGCGTGGAATCTCTCTCCTGCGAAGACAAATAACTTTTATTAATTATATTTTCACCCACAAATATATTTCAAATTACATTTTAAACTTTCTTAAATTACAGTTAAGTCCTTTACTAATTTTAAATTAAAATTTTAAACTTTAAATAATTATAATTAAGCCCAAATTTAATTTAAATTATATTTTCGATTTTTATAAATTGTAATTAAGAACTATATTATTTGAAATTATATTTGTGGACAAAAAAATATGAAATTAAGTACATTTTCGATACAAATTATTTAATTTTATTAAAAATGTATTTTTAATGCATAAAAAGAAAAATATTAATTTATTTAACAAAAATTAACTAAATATTAAAAGAACATAGTAATTATCATTACTAAAATTGATGAAAATAACTATATAAAATACAGTTATCACCCAACAAGTAGTATTTCTAAATCAACAACATTATGATCTAGTAGAACATAATCGGTTAATGTATGAAATGAAATGATTGTAATTAAGTAATATTGATATAGATACAAGTCATTTAATGTCTGAGTAACCTCATTATAACTTCAATTATACACCACCAGAGAGATCACGATAACAAGAAGCTGAAGATCAAGATCCGGATGACATGGAAGAGGAGCTCTAAAATTGATCTGAATTTTTATTTTGTTTTGTTACGTATTTTTGTTTGTTTTTATTTTGGTTTTAAATATTTGTTATTATTTATTTATTTTGGATAATGTATTTTTTTGGGAACATTATTTATTTATTATTTTTTGTTGAATTTGTGAGAAATACATATCTGTGTAATTTTAGTATATTTGGATTGATGGATGCACCTACACTTCCATACCAACTCTTGAAACAAGTTCAAACAAATGGGTAACTTTTATCTTCTTACTCTTTATCTTTGAATTATAATTCTTATATTGAGGGAAACTTAAATTCTAGGTTCGAGGTAGGAAAAATTACATTTATGAAATTATGTACAAAATTGAAATTTTATGTTCACATGATTATGTTTATATTTTTTTATTAATATTTGTTTGCTTTTATTTATTTTTATTGAATTAGTAATTTTTAATTTATTTTTCAAATTTTTCTTAAAAAATTATCATCTTCTAAAAGTTGATTTTAAGAATATAATTAAAGTCTTTGTAGTGTTAGATTAATTTCAAATTTTTTCATAGAGTAATGTGATAATTAATTAGTTTTTGTCATAATTAGTATTTCATAATAAAATGTTGATATTGTGATAACTCAAAATCGTTGTTTATGAATTAAATAGTGAAGACTACTCTTGTAAAAATATATTTTGAGCCATTATCTTCCCATTATGAATAATAATGTTTTTATACTTTTTAAACACTATTCTTATCAATTCTAATTGTTATATGATCACTATAGGAATTTTCATTAAATATTAGGATTTTTATATCTAAATAAAGTTTTATATATTTATTTTTAGTGCCTAAATTGAATAAGTTTAGTAGAAATTGCAAGTATAAGCTTTTATTTTTATTCATGCATGACTTCTAAAAAAGAGTCATATATGGGTTACCTAAATCAATAAAATAAAAATCCATGAATTAGCTACTCACTTATCATACAATATGTGTACAATCTCTACATGAGTCCTTTTCTAAAAAAAGAATATCTCAAAAAGAAAAGAGAGATAAAATAAAAATTAAAAATAAAGAAAGAAAAATGAATAGTATAAACTAAATACTATGAACCATTATCCTCCAAAGTTGTAAGAAAAATATAGGAAAGAATTCCCCAAGAAGTCATTGCAGTTTCTCTATCTCCTAAAATTCATGTTATTTGATTTTTTTATTTGATGAATTTGATTGATGTATGAAAATAATACGTGATTTTGTTATAAATCCCATCATTTGATTCCATTCATGATATCAATATAATGCACTATTTTTTAAGCCTTTTCTTTTTTTAAACATAAGCAAACAATTAATTCATTTGTATACATAAACTCTTTCGCATATACCTTTGAATGAGTTCTTGAATCAATAGGATTAATGTTATTGAGAGCATGCCTTGTAAGGTTAGAGTTTAAACCAATTAGAATTTATTACACTGAGATTGGATAAATTTTATATTGATACATTTTTTATTTGAATATGAAAAGTGATTTTCAACTAATTATTATAATAAATCATGGATGTTTAGAATATTGAGATGACTTGTGATATATATTTTATTGTAAACTTAAAATAAATTTCAAATCATGAGAAGTTTTCTTTTTCTTATTTGTTTTATTTTACTTTGTTTTTAATTTATATGTTATTTATTTATTTTTGATGTTTGTGGATACCATACCTAAAGACCCTGACGAGACTTAAACTCATCTACTAGGAAAACACATGGGCATACATAACGTATGAAAATGATTTAGGATGGTTTAATTTATAGTTTTTGTTCCTAGTTTTTCGCCATTCTTGCTAATAGACTAGCAAAAAGATGGTTAAGGGTTGTGTTAAGTGCTCAAAAGTATTTGATATATAGTGATTTTATATATGCTTAGTGGTTATATAGATTTGTATTTGATTGTTTTAATATCATTTTATGCAAATTCTCTTTTTGGAATTAAGGATATATTTTGATGTTTTCCAGATATTTCTTGTATTAAAAGATTCAGCTTAAAAGTATTACTTGAAGCATGAATTACAACTTGGAAGTTTAAAGGAAACATTTTTAAAACATTACTTTTGTTTTAAAAATTGAAAAAAGAAATTAAATGGAATTTAGGGTTCCATTGATGAGTTTGTTGTGTGCCGCAGCATGGAATTTATTGTAAGTCGTGGCATGTAATATGTTATAACCTGTGACATAAGGCCAAAAGGAAGGATTAATACGTTCCATATGTGATATGGGTCACGATGTAAAAACTTTCTATGCCATGGTGCGAAGAGAGTGGATTGTGCTTTAAGCCATGTATAGGTTATGTATGCCGCGATGCCAAGCTTAGAAACCCATCTTTTCCTCATTTCCTTACCCTATAAATAGGAACCTATTTCTTTTGTAATAATCACCCCACAACTCTCTTAAGCAACTGATTTCTTAATTTTTCATTTCTTTTCTTAGTTTATGGTTCTTCTCTCATTTGAAAGTTGAACAAATTTAGTTAATGTAATAGCTTTAGTTCCAATTCAATAAACAATGCAACAATTATGTCTAGAGGTTTCCAAAAGAAATTCTAAGGATTCTATTGAGGTATATTTAAAACGTATTATTTGTAGAATATTTCTAAGCGTTGTTTTTTAATGTTATATGTTTAATTTATTGATCATTTATTAAATGATGCATGTCTCATTATAAAGAGTATGAGATATTAGTAATGTTGTTATGCTTGTAAAATATTAAAGTAGATTAAATATTTTTATAAAATGAATTAAGTTTTATTTCATCTTTAAGATTAAAACCAAAGTTTATAAATGAAAAATGTATTGAAGAATTGTATTTCATAATAAATAAGACAGTTAGATTTAGAATTATAATTATCTGAATCTGATTTAGAGTTGCGCTCTTAGATATTTTGGTCTATATCAATTGTATAGCTAGAGTGGGCTCTATTTGAAAGATTTTTATAATAATTATTATTGAAAATATATTGACGATGTATCATTCATAATAGTTTTGAAGTCTGAAATTTAGTTTCAGATACTTAAATAATAAACCTAACTTAGACACTATGATAAAGTTTAAATTGTCGGTCCGGCCGAAGGTGGCAAGTTAACTGATTTAGTTATTTCTTAGAAAATGAGATTAATTTAATTAAGGTTTAAATTGTTGGTCCCAATAAAAGGTGAAAAATTAATGTTTAATTATCAAAGAAAATGATCCCTGCCTTGGGATACTTTCATACCTATAAGTATGATTAAAAAACTAATATATCCCATAAATTCTCCACAGTACAATACATATTTAATTACTTATATGTTAATTGAATCTATATTTTTTTAAGTCATTAGTTTAGAAAATCGACCCAAAAACAATTATGATAGGCTGTTTAGGTTATTAATTTTGTTTTTAAGAATTTTTTGAATGATTTAAAAACAACTTGATTCCTCTTTAGATTGATCTATGAAGTATACTTGTCATTTTCTATAAATTATTCCTACACTTGCGAGCTATTTTATAAATCATACAAAATTTGTACGCAATAATTTTGTGCATCATTCTTCGAATTGCATCACCTGTTACCAAGACAAGAACAAATTGAATTTGAGAAGGGTATGAGCTTGGATTTCAAAACAACCAAAGGAAGTGCTCAAAGCAAATATGTGTGTTCCTTGGTTTACGGTAATGATGATTTTGATCCTAATGAGGAGGTAATGACCTTCCTTGCGTAGTGATTTACAAGATTCTTTAGAAAGAAGAAACCAACATCTAGGTTTATTGGAAGAGATACATCTAGTTCCAAATCCTCAAATTCTACTAAAGTTGACGAAGACATAAAAAATGAATTTGAGAAGCTGAGAAAAGGGCACTTAAACAATATCATATGCTTCGAATATAGGAAGTCTGATCACATTGTAGAATATTATCTTCAGAAACAAAAATGCACAAATAAGCATGCGATGTAGGTTGAGGTTACTATTTTGGACAGTACTAGTAGTAAAGATGAAGGTGACATTACCTTTCTTACTTTCTCTACTTCAAGCAATGTCATTGATCCTTCGACTACCACTTCAGAAGTTTAAGATGCTTCAATTGAAACTAAAGAGGATGAAGATGAGCATGATGAATTGCTTGATTCATACCACTTTTACTGGAGCACATCAAATGTGAAAAAGCTAAGATCTAGAAAACTTTGGAGAGCCTGGATGAAAATGAGTGCAAGATAAATGCTCTAAAGAAAACTCTAGAGGAAAGGAAGTCCTCAACTGATGATCACACTAACATGTGTGAGGTCGTCTAAAAGAGACATTTAGATTTGCAAGAAAAGTTAGATGCAAATCACGACAAGATGAAGATGCTTTAGGAACAGTTGAAGTGTTCTATCTATGATAAAGCTACTCCTTTGTACGTCAATCATGATCACTCAAATGATTAGAAGGATGAAATTGAATAGTTGAAGAAGTAGATAATTTTCCTTGAAATTACCAAGGAGTATCTAACTTTATACTCTGATTGAGAAAGAAGCTGAAGTGAAACATATGAATGAAAGAGTTGGGATTCTCAAAATTTCAATAGCTTACATGTAATAATTCCATAAGGAAAAGGAAGATTTGATTATAACTTTAAAAAATAAACTCTAAGTGAGTGAAAAAGAACTAACTCAATCTCTCTTTTTTGTCAAAAAAATGATTTTTGATTCCCATAAATTAAGTGTGAAGATACCCATGCATAGGAAAAATTACACGAAGGTCATTTTTTCTTCCGACTCTAATAGGTAATTGGGAACTAGATGAGGGTGGAAATGCCACTATGTAATCTTTTCGCGAGCTCTATATCAATTTGACCAAGCATGTCTTACAATATGAATTGGGCAATTAACATAGCAAAAATACAAAACAACATTCTCAATTCAACACATAACAAACAAAACCTACAGTAAGAAAGAAGAAACTGTAGTAAACACATTAGTGATGATCTACCTCACAGGTTCCTATCCAAGCTAGAAGTATGCATAAATATAACAAACATCACATAGCATGCAAGATAGTCATTCATACTGAAAAGCTATAAGGAATTTCTAATCTCTTCAAGATCTCATATATGGAAACATAGTTGGTAAATAATGATTACACTTTCACAACATGCAACCATAAATTATATAACAAACCATAATAAAGAGTCAAACACCTGATGCATTACTAGGGTAAGTAGATACAGATTCCTTAGAGACTCACACCAAAAATTCATGATAAAAAAGAAGAGGTAATAATTAAAAAGCTATAGGTGTGCTACAAGGAAAGGAAAGAATGCATGCAACTAAGTAAAACAAATAAGCTTTCTAATTATAATCTAAATCTAGTATGATGGAACATACACAATAGAAACTTAGATTATACTAACACAATAGTAGAACATGTATAACAATGGATATAATGAGGTAAACCAATATAGAAACCCTTTCTATGTGATAACATCCTCGGCTCTTTTGCTTGTTGTTTCTACAATGACCCAATTTGACACACAAATTCGGCTCTTCTCCAAAGCCAACACTACCCAAAATGGTGTGATCAGTGACGAAAGACTAGTAATGTGTAAAGTGAATGAAAAAATATTGCACGAATGCAACAACCAGCTAATACATGGCTCACAGCTACACATGCTTCCCATATAAGAAAAAGTTGCATGAGGAAAACTACTAGCCAACACACGGCTCATATACAACCCACTCACAAACACTGTATTAAATACTCACAACTCATAAGCAGGATTTTGTTCACACAATCATAAATCACTAATGTAGAACAAAACTCAAGGTATTTGTGATCTCGAAATAGAAAAAACAAGATGTCAATTTGATAGAGCTTTGCTACAATTTCTAGATGACAAATAAGAAGAAAGGGTAGGTATTTATAGAATTCGAATTTTCACCTTGTTAACCACCTTTCCAAGGGTGCGGTGAGGTGTTAAAATGTCATTTTTTTCCAAAAATACCCACACCAATTGAGACAAAAGTACAAGTGATAACGTCGGCGAGCGACAATGAACCAACGTTCCACTTAGCATGTATACTACAAAAACCAACCCTATGGTATGTGCGAATATGTTTGCATAAAAAGTGTATCTAAATATATGCATGTGTGTATTACTCATCCGCAGTAACCAACCTTACACATAGGTGGACAAATAAACTAAGTAAGAATAAAATAGACACTGTGTTTGCCTATGGGAAGCCAACACATAGATACAAGTACAATGGTACATACATTCTCCCCCTTTGGATTTTCGTGTCAAAATACTACATAACTAAATACATATAATCATAAAAAAATGAGATGATCATGAAGATCTCCTAAAGTTGTTTGTTCCCTTGAACAACACAACAACACATACGAAAACCAAAAAAACACACCTACTATAAGTGCTCCATCTAACTTTATGAATAAACTCATCCAATCCTTTGTCACAAGCAACTTAGCACCACTAAACACAAGATACTTTAAGCAGAAGACTTCACTCTATTCCTATACCCTACACATATGAAACAAATACATATCCTGTGAACGTATCATGGAAAAATAGCTTCCAGTTTATCAAAATATTATCATATTATCTCCACACAAGTACACAATGATAGTATATCTAAATACTATCATGTTACTCATACAAAGGTACACACCGATAGTCTAAGCAAAGGTAACATGTAGCAAAAACAAAACACTATATATATGTAACACAAATGTGCACACTACACAATTTACATGCAACACAAATATTCAAACTCTCCTTGAACATATGCAACTCTCCCACTAAGTGTATGCATATAAGATAATCATAATGTAATAATGCAGTACAAGCTTACTCATACAAAGGTACACACCGATAGTCTAATGCAGTATAAGTTGTGATACTTCTCCCTTTTTTTGACATGGAAAGTCAAAGTAAGTACATACAGAGTATGCAACATACCACATCGCTATATGAAGGAGAGAAGTAAAAAAATGTAGTAATATTAACACTCATACAACACGTTAGATAATGTTAAAGCAAACATAAAGAGAAGCAACACATGTATTTATGTGAAATAGACAAAGAAAAAGATCGAGATAATAGCAATATAAAAGCATGTGACAAACAAAACCTGAATGCAAGACAAACCAAGAGTAGTGCCAATATAAAACATCTTAATGCGACACATAGAATAGAGTCTCACATCTATACTTGCTATGGGAGGGCATAAGGGCTTCACAATATGCATACAACACATCGACAAGATGGGCATTCAAACACCAATGGCACATAAATGTGTTAGCAAATCTGTAAGAGGACATTGAATAGGAGTCCAACTATCTTCCAAGTTGGCACACTCATAGTGACTCAACCATCTTACCCCAAACATCAATTCCATATAAATGTGTCAGTGAATCCCTAAGAAGAAGTTGATTAGGAGTTCAACTATTTTTCCAGTTGACACATTCCTTGTGATTCAACTATCTTCCCTTGACAATACTTGGGCATATTCAATCATGTAACCTCATCCTATACTATGCACACATATGGAAAGACATCCTAGTCAACCAAATAAAAACATATGTCATGCATTCCAATGACAAATAGCAGGCTATTAACAACAAGTGATAAACATGCAATAATTTAGTAAAACAGGGACATATGGAAACACATAGGAAGACACGTGAAATAGGAAAATGTAAACTATGCATGCAACATGTCATACTAATAGTAATATTTATGGAAGGTTCATACAAAGTGATGTGAAGAAGAAGAAGGCATCACAAATAACAACATAACATAAATTCATAAAAAGGAAAAACAATAAGAATGCAGAATAATCATAAGACTCCCCTTGCCAATATGCATTTTACACATATTTCCCCCCTAAAAGTATACATGTGAAGAAATAAACATGTTATGCATTCTGCACTCTTGAAACTTCCCCAAAATAAAAGAACTTACACATAGTAGAAAACAAGCAATATAGAAAAAAAGGATGTAAAACAAACTACACGAAACATTTAAGGATAGATGAATAGAAAGTAAGGAATACAAAAAACTCAATCTAATTAAGTAAATAATATTTTACAAACTTTTAAAGGACAAATTTGAAACAAACTAAAGCAACAAGAAAAATAAAAGAAGGTTAACAATTCCTGTTTCCCTCTTCTACATCAACGTTCCTAAGAAAACTATATCGAGAAGACTATCCAACAACATTAGGGGTAGAAGGTGGTGAAGTAGATTGAGGATTAAGAATTTTATTAGTTAACTGTTAAAAATGAATGGTTAGGTTCAAAGGGAACAATGTGTTCATATTCACCAAATAAAGAAATCATGGAGAAAAACAAGCCAATAAAAGAATTACTAGAGTGAAGAGGGCCTTTGTAACTAGTAAAGCAAGATCTGTACGAGGTTAAAGAAATTGCTGAATAAAGAACAGAAGGTACATCATAATGATAAGAAACTACAACACCCTAAGTAAAAATTTGAAATCGATGCATATCCATAATATTTTCAAACTCAAAAGAGATAACAAGAAAAAAAGGAAACCAAACAATAGGAAGAGATAATAAATTACAAATATCATCTCATGAAAAAGGTAACTCTACATCCTTTAAGCATAATTATGGAACAAAAACTACTAGAAGAAATAAGAGGTAGAGTAGGACAAAAACTAAAGGGCCTTTGAGATTTACCAAAATATTAAACTAAATATCCACAAGGTTATTAATCCATAATGCATTCATGCAAGAGTATGACTAAATTTTTGATGAGATGCACTCTGTGTGATATGCTAAACTTGCTTACTCTATATTCCATTAAGATATGCTTATGCGAACTAAGAAAATAAATATATAGACTCAAGTATTCCAAACTTCATAAGTCCACTTTTAGAATTTTTCTCCAGTAAAGTAGGTGAAAACCAAGAGGAAATAAAAAGGTCATTCAAATTTTGTAATGTTAGGCCAAGGTTTGGGCAAATGAGAAGGAAAATTTAAGGGAAAGTACACCTTTTTTCTACGAAACAACTTGTTTAAGCAATGTGCTAATAACCAAGAGAATAAATCCTTAAACTTAGGTTAAATACTTTTTACTTCTCAATATTCAAAAAACTTACAAACCCTATACAAAGGACCTTTTTCATTTTACAACATAGCAATCATTTGCTAGAACCCTACTTTTCATTTTCCTCTTTCTTTCAATTAATTTTCCTTTTTTCTTTTTAAAAAGAAGTGAGGAAAAAACAACTAAATGTGTGCACTAGTAACAAATTCGAAGCATAATCGAAAGTGTGCAAGGTAAGTAGAATTTATAATTTATGCAACATCAGTAGGAGTAAAGAAAAGAAGGGATAACAAAATAGCTCAAAATGGGAAACTAAGGACAAGATAACAATGGTTGTATAAAAGGCTCAAACAGTTCAAAAATGGCTTAATGCCTCTCTCTATCCAAGTAGCAGCTAGGATTTTTCCTTAAGAGACACTAAAGTAGATTCTAAAGCTTGTTGGAATCATACAAATCATCAAAGCAGAAATTCACACAAACTTCTCAAAATATCCATACAAATTAATAGAGTCATGACTTATGTATAAATTTTTTTTTCCAAATTTAACACAAGAATTCAGCCCTACATAAGCTTAATGAAAACAAATGTCACAAAAACCACATTTCAATTCAAGTCAAATGCATGCCACTTAAAAACCAATAAAGTTCCTATTAATTTTGTTATACTTGTAGTAAGAAAGCTGAACAAAAGAACATTTAGAAAAATCCACTGATGAGAGAGAAAGAGAGAAGTAGAATGCTAAACGACCCTATATATATTAAACCAATAAAAGAAGATAAACATAGTTTTAGAGAAATAAACAAGTAACACAAAAACAAAAAAAAGGGATGAAAAAGATGGCCCCAAACAAGATTATAGGCCAAAAAATTAAAGACGTGTGTCAAGAGATATCATCAGCATAAATCACATAGTGTTGTCTCAAGAGAGAGAAAAGGTAACAAACTGTACATAGTTGCCTCAAAGGAGATCATTGGAAACATTCTCATGATCACTCGTCAAGAGATGGAGAGAAAATAACTAATAATGAGTAACATAACACCCCTAAGAGAGAAGAAACAAGGGATGTTACAAAAACATCTAAGTATGTGAGAAATGCTTAGGTTCCAATACAAAGATAAGAGAAATACTTAGATAGAGTCAACACCTCAAACATCAAGAATGCCAACTAAACACACAAGTTTAGTCATATCAATGCATGCAAATCAAGAGTCCTAAAGATTACTAAGTAATCTATATGACATACAGATGCATGAAGTAAACCCAAACAAGCAAAATATAGAGAAACACTCATGTAAATAAACATGTAACAATACCTTAGTTTTCTCCAAAGATACATCTAAAGCACAAGAGCAGGAAGATGACAAAAATTTATAGGAGACTAACAGAGAACTAACACATAACATAATAGGTACAAGAAATAAGGATCTAGTAAAACATGTGGGATACATTCTATAGGACATGTCATATGAATGGAACAAATAAAATCTTGAAACTTTAACATTACATGAAAAAAAAACGTGACATGATGTTTATTCAAACAATTTAAGAAGTAATCAGTAAGCAAGGACAACACACAAAAAGAGCATGTCAAAGTAACTAGCAAGAAAAAATATGAGTAAAGGATCAAATAGCTAGGCACAATAGCAAGTAGGATAGTTAACATACTATGTAAGATAAAAAAACCAAAGGGATAATGAGATATGCATGAATAAGAAAAGAGGAAACATGCAAACAACAAAGGTTCATGGACATAATAATCTTACAGTACAACAATAGCCCACACTAGTGGAGATAAAAGGGCATAAATTTACAAGGTGTGTGTATATATAGATAAGGGTCTAGGATCAAGCACTCAGGTGGTTAAGCCTAAACAAGCATGACTCACTCTAATACCAATTGAAGATTCTCATATATAGGAATGATTACACAAAGGTCAATTGATCTTCTGACTCAAATAGGTAACAAGGACATAGATGAGAGGTGGAAATGCCAACCCATGGAATCTTTTCGTGAGTTATTATATCAACTCAACCAAGTAGGCCTTACAATATGAATTGTGAAATTAACACAATGGAAGTATAAGACAAAATTCTAAGAAATAAGAAACTGCATTAAACACACTAGTAAGGGTATGCCTCATAGGCTCTTATCCAGGCTAGTAGTATGCATATACATAGAAAAATCACATAACATGCAAGATAGTCGTACATATTGAAAAGCTATAAGGGATTTTCAATCTTTTCAAGACCTTAGATATGGAAACTTATTTGATAAGTGATAATATTACTTTCATAGCATGAAATCATACATTTCATAACAAACCATAATAAAGAATCCAACACCTAGTAAATTACCAGGTTAAAGAGATATAGACTCCTTAGAGACTTATACCAAAAATGCATGATCAAAATGTAGAAGTAATAATTAGAAAGCTATAAATATGCTACAAGGAAAGGGGAAAAAGCATGAAACTACGTAAAACAAATAAGCTTTCTAATGAAAGTCTAAATCTAGTACAATGGAACATACACAATAGAAACTTAGATTATACTAACACATTAGCAAGATATACATAACAATAGATATAACTAGGTAAACTCATATAGAAACCATTTTTATTTGGTAACATCCCCGGGTTACGTCAGCAACAAACAATCCACAAAACAATAAATCAGTTACAATTTTGAAAGAAATAAAACTAGTATTACCTCTATCTGTTGGGAACTCTATCCTAATTACCTATTGTTTCTCTTGCTTGCTATTTTTGCAATGATTTAGATTGACACACAAACTCTACTCTCCTCTAAAGCCAACACCACCCAAAGTAGTGTGATTAGTAACCTGTAATGTGCAAAGTTCATAAGAAAATATTGCACAAATGAAACCACCGGTTGTTACATGGCTCACAACCACATAGGCTCCCCACATAAGAGTTACACGAAGGTAACTACTAGCTTACACAAAAATCACATACTACCCATTCATAAATACCTTATTGAGTACACACAACTCATAAGTATAGTTTTTCACCCAATCAAGAATTAATAATATCGAATAACACTTGAGGTATTAGTGATCCAAAAAAATGTCAATTTGATAGAGCTTGGCTACAATTTTTGGATGCCGAATAAGAAGAAAGTGGGGGTATTTACAGAACCATAATTTTCCATGTCATCAATCATCTTACCAAGGGTGGTGATGAAGGTGGTGGTAAGCTTGGTGGTGAGGTGATAAAAAGTCACATTTTTTTGGTTCCAAAAATTATCGAGTACTTTTCATAAATACTTGCACCCAAAATGAACCAAAAAGAACAAGTGGTGTGTGTAAACATGCTTGCATACAAAGTGTACCTAACTATGTATGTATGTATTACTAATCTGTAGTAACCAACCTTACACAGAAGAGGACAAAAACACTAAGAATAAAATAGACATCGTGTTTTCCACATAGAAATCCAACAAACAAACATGAGTATAACATGACTTAAAAAATGAAATTATCAGTAACACAAAGTTGTTTGGTGATAAATTTGGTATTATATATAATGAAGGGATTTATACTTCTATTTCTACTACTCCTAAGTTTGTTAAGTGTACTGATCAAGATTCTAAGTTAAAGTTACTTGTTGTCACCCCTAAAGGTAAGTTAATTGTTGTGTTCTAGCCTGGTTCCTATAGCAAGGTAAACCAATCACTTAAGGCTAACACTACCTATTACTCTAGTGATGGTCTACTACCTCTACCTATTGCTACCCCTACTTATCACCATTGAGATGAGCTAGGGCTTGTGAGACCTCACTACAAAAAAATAACTTTTTATCCTTGTAAGAAAGTTAATATGAGCACCTTTTCTTTCTTTCCTCTATGTATAACTCCTCGGAGTCAGGGACAAGGTTCTTTAACTCAGCTTATTGTACCTATTATCTTTGTGGCAGTACAGGTGACCTTGCTAGGTTATGCCCTAGATATGTGAGGAGTTCATCTTGAAATACTTTATCTTTTTCATCCCAGCCTTCATTGTTTGCACGTAGCTACTATGGCTCATATGAGCAAGTTCAAGCATGTTGCATTATGCACCTGAAACATTGATGACTCTATAAAAGTAGAGTCATTGGCACACTTTTTTATTTAATATTTACATGCTTTATTCAATAAATAGTATTTTTAGAGCTAAAAATATTAAAATATAAACTTTTTACTAAAAAAGGGGTGAAAATATATTTTTAGGGATTTGTTTGGGATTTATATGAATATTTAATGCAACACCAATCTGAAGCTGCCACGTAGCCTGCCACGTAAGTAGAGGAGCTAGCTGGGCAAGCCACGCGGACACCACCCAAGTGGGGATAACAAATCATAGATTGACATTTGTGAGGAATGACTCATCACTTTCCACGTGTCGACATGATGTTCAAATCCAGTTTAAGCGTTATCAAACCTTCATGACACATGTCACCACTCTACTAGTCCAGTCATTCCACTCGTTTTCTACATCATTCGTTATCGCGAATCACGTTGCACTAACTCAACATGCATTGACTCGAACCGATCTCTCTTACAATGCATCGCTCTTTCATTTGCCCTATAATGTTTAATTTCCACGTGTCTGATTCTGACTGGTTAGCATTGAAAATTTTCCATTTTTCATCTTAGCCATTGATCTAAAGCTGATCTGACAGTCCAGATTTCACTTGAGCTATATTTAAACCTCTAATAACCTTATAAACCCAAATAAGCCGTCATTAGCATAATTTTGAGCAACTTTTGAAGCTAAAAAGAGAGAAAAATATTGAAAAATTCAAAAGGATATACAATTTTGGTGGAGATTCAAGAGAAAATTAGTACTACAATTCCAAATATTGATTGTATTTCTTCTTGTACTCTTTTCTTTATCAATTTTAATGTCTTTCTTTATGAAAAATATGAGTTTTATGGACAAAATTATATCTAATTAATTTATTAATCTAGGGATCTTATGAACCCAATTTTCACCATGTGATGATCTTATATTTTACCCCAATTATAATTATAATTTAATTATAATTTTTAATCTAATTTTTATGCTATTAATTGTTTGACCAACAATTTATCTATAGAGGTAATTAAATAGATTTGAGAGAATAATTTAATTCTTTGTTTTGATTAAATTACATGCATATTTCCTAGGAAGAGATGTATGATTCTTATGTATATGATCCATAATTGATGAACTTAATGAGTAGTATGCAATTTAATTGGCATAAGAGTGTGTTTAAATTAATTACTATATGGTGTGCAATTTACTTGAGAAAGGAATACATGCTAAGTTAGATTCAATTGATCATGTAATTAATTGATAATTATATTGGGGGATTTTAGTTATTCATATGTTTGGAAAATTGGGCGTGTATGTATTCCTAGATATTTTCTCATATATCTTCTTAGTTACTAAATCTAATTTAATTAATTATTGCTATTTACTTTTAGTTATTTTAATGCTGCTTCCTTAAAATATAAAAACAAAACAAAATTATTTTTAATTTTTTAGTTTTAAAAATTAGTTTCTAGTAAAATAATTTTCGTGGAGACGATATTTTCTTATCATTATATTACTTGTGTATTCATTTCACACACAATTTGTGTCGTGATCAAGTTTTTGGCACATTTTCCAAGGATAATAAATATTAGAAATTATTTTTTTACTTTTATTTTAGTTATTTCTTTATTTTTTAGGTATATTTTAGTTAATTCTCTTTAATCATTTAATATTTTATTTTAATTTATTTAGTTATTTCTTTTTAACTTTTTATTTAGTTTTAATTTAGACATCTCTTTTAGTGATTTTAAAAATAAATTTGAGTTTATTGCATGAGTAGAGTTTGTAAGAGAAATATTGCCTTTAGATCTCGAAATTGAGTGTACTTTGAAGTCCATAAGGACACAACAAGTTGTCACACAAGGGGAAAAATGGCTAATCCATTATACATAAACAATAATGAGCTAAACTTGAATAATCAAATGCTTTTGATGGATGATATAGATATAACTACAAATAAATATGCCATACCTACGTTGGAAGGGCTGAATCCAAGTATTACAAGGCCAAACATTCAAGCTAATCAGTTTGAGTTAAAACCAATGATATTTCAAATGCTACAAACAGTTGGAAAATTTAGCGAATTACCAACATAGGATCCTCATCTTCATCCTAGATTGTTTATTGAAGTTGTAGATTAATTTAAGTTTAGTGGTCTGACTAAGGAGACATTTAGGCTTATATTATTCCCTTACCCTTTACGAGACCATGCTTGAGCTTAACTAAACTCTTTTGCCACCTGATTCCATTACAACATGGAATGGTTTGGTTGAGAAATTCTTGATGAAATACTTCCGAACAACAAAGAATTCCAAGCTTAGGAATCACATTACTTCCTACCAATAATATAAAGGAGAATATTTATATGAAACATAGGAAAGATTCAAGGAATTGCTAAGGAAGTTTTCTAACCATGGTATTCCTTCTTGGATTCAAAGGAAGACTTTTTACAATGGTCTCAATGCTTAAACAAGAACTATTGATGCATCTGCTAATGGAGCTTTGCTAGCCAAATCTTATAATCAAGCTTATGAGGTAAATGATATCACAATACTTATAACTCAAGTGTCATCTTTGCTTAATCTTTTGAAGGCTCAAAACTCACCAGCGAGTATAAACCAAGTCCAAGATTCAAAGTGTCATGTGTTTTTTATGGAGGAGATCATTTGTTTGATAATTTTCCAAATAATCCTGAATCTGAATGCTATGTGGGTAATGTGAAACAAAACAATAATTCATACTCGAACACATATAACCTTGGATGGAGACAATATCCAAATTTCTCTTGGAATAACAACAATCAATGTGGTAATCAATTCAACCATCAATCATTTCCCCCACCTAGTTTTCAACAACCATAGAAATCACAAGCCTAAGAGAAGAAGCCACCTATTGACGACAATACAAATGCCTTAATGGGGATGATGAAAGACTTCATCCAATCATTTAGTGCAAAAAGTGTCAACTCAAGAGGCTTTAATTCAAAATTTGTAGAACCAAATGGGGTGCTAGTCCTCAAGCAAAAGGAAAGAAATAAAACTAGGATACATGCACTTAAAATAGTGATCTTCAAAAAAATTTCTTATTGATCATTTAAATAACATAACTCAAAGAAATACAATAATTTTATCTTAAGCATTGAAATCAATTTTAAAAGTATGTTACATTTTCACATTGAATTTTCTTGTGTGTGTGAAGTCTTTTCATATTTTATCACATGAAATCCGGATGAGTTTATGCAAATATGGACGCAATTAATTTTTAATGAAATCACAAATCTCATAAGTTCATTTTTCACTTCTCTCTCCACTAATGTAGACAAACACAAAACCAAAAATCAATAGGACTTTATTAAGCTTGTAATGTATGGCTTAGGTAAAGGTAGGATAAAAGATAATATTTGGCTCAAATTTTCCTAAACACATCATTTTAGGACTGAAACAAGATACCTTCTAACATATCCATGAATACCTCCCAATTTGGGATTTTAACTTCACATACAACAATCGTTTTTTTTTTCTCCTTTTTCTTTTCCTTTTCGGAATCTCCCTTTTTTTCTTTTCAATATCCTCTCTTTTTTGATATATCTTTAGAAATTTACTAACAATGGTCACATGTTAGTGAGATAAGGAAAATCGATATATATATATATATATATCATTTTTTTAACAAGGCTTATTTGTAGGAGATAATATATATATAAACTTAAAAGCTCAAATGGGGTATACTATGGATAAAACATGTAAAGTTGGATAGAAAGGCTCAAACGATCCGAAGATGGCCTAAATCATTTTGTTAGTTAAATGTTGTCTAGGATTTTGTCTCAAGAGAAAATCAAACAAATTCTAAAAACTGTGACACCAAAGAACATCAATCGAATTGCATATTCACATAAACCTTCTCTAAATTAGCATAACAACTCAAATATCAAGACTAGTACTCGTAAATATATATTCTTGTAAAAAATGAAACATACTCAAAAATTACACACAAACTTAGACAATATTCAAATTTTTAAGGAGCTATGCATTATTTAAACCGAAGAAATAAAAATAAATCACCATGAAAAACAAAATATATTCAATCAACCAAACAAATAAAGCTACCCAAACAACAATACCAAGAAAATATTTTAATTAAGTTCAATCTCTTCACCCCCAAACTGAATATGCACATTGTCCTCAATGTGTGAAAGTTAAAGAACAAATAAGATGGGTTCAAAGACACTTCCTGTTTTTGGTTTGTAAGATTGAAATCCAAAAATAGCTTTATTTCCTCCAATTTGCACCTACGAAAAACAAAATAAAAAATAAAGAAATATGCAAACTTATACATGTTAAACTAAATAAAATAAATAAAAAAATTAAAACACATGGGTTGCCTCCCAAGAAGCACTTGATTTAGAGTCATTAGCTTGACTTTCCATTTTATTTTTCTCCTTTTAGGGAGGTTCAAATATTGTGCATCAAATACAAAATCTCAACTTACCAGAAAATCGAAAAAATAAATCTAAGCAAGTAAAAAATAAGCATAAAAAAATAAAAAATAAATTTTTTTTTGGAACTAAAATCAGATTTATTGGTATTAATATCAACAAAAATAGTAAACAAATCCCTGGCAACGGCGCCAAAAACTTGTTGTCTCTTTAAGAGAACATGAAAACATGCAAGTATACACGATCATAAGTAATAAATGAGAAGTAAAATATCGTTCCCATGGAGATTTGTTACTATTATTCGTCAAGTACTAAAATTGTTTCAATCTGATTTTATCCAAACAATGCAAAGTTTGATGGCGTTAACTAAACTGATTTTTTATAACAATAAATAAGAAAATTGTAGGATTGCAATTTCACCAAATTAATCCACTTGAATCATATTATTTTCTCTTGATTTATATTCTTGAATTTAATTTGTCAACCTAGAACTCCTAATTTATCCATATATCTCTTCCGAGCTCCATATAGACACATCTCGCTAAAATAATTCACTATATTCCTATGAGAATTAAATTCACCAAGATTCATTAAGTTCAAATTTCTCAAATAATTACACATACAATAAAGGTATATTCCTATCCCTTATATATACATGTTATTCTATCCACGAGCAACACACAAAAATGCCTATTCCAATTTTATTTAAGTGCCACAGATCAATTGATAAATTTTTCAATAATCAAAAGCATTAAGCACAAATAAAATAAACAACTTAAAAATATCTCATAAATCATTCCAAAATAATTAATCCCAGTTTCATAATATAAGTTACATGGAAACCATAGAAAAATTAAATTACTTCATAACAAAAATTAAAATTACAAAAAAATATATTAAAACATTTAAGGAATATTAGATGAAGAACAACAAAAGGAAAATTAAAAATGTTTCATCTCTGCTCTCTAATTTTTTACTCCTACGCAGAACCATGACAGAAGCCAAAATGGCTTCTATGTGTTCCACCATCTAACTCGTCCCAACTCTATCCAACTTAACAAGCACATATTTATAGCTTCAGCTCTCTAAAAAAAATTACATCATAAAATACTTTTTAGACAAGTGTGGGAGACAAAATATTACATCGAAAATATATTTTTTTAGAAACGCGTGGAAATCTAGGCTGAACAGTGTGCGCCATTTCCTACATTTTTATTTCAAAAAATGCATGCCATGTGTCAGCATATGATTGGCTGGAAGAATAACGTAACACGTGGCAGCTTTTTATTCGCTGTGATGAGAGGGCACACACACATAATGTGAATCACGTCGCACGAGAACATTATGTGCTGAACGATGCACGACAATTGGAATCCACTCACGTGGAACGTGGTGCTCACATACGATCTGAATCGTCCAAATTTTGATCTGATGGTAAGTGATGAAGACACGGGTGTAGGAAGTTATTAGTATAGACAGGTTTGTCCTACCCTTCACGCCGGCCTATGTAGACAGGTGAACCCCATTCTACGCGCCGAGTAGTGTGCCAATTGGGAAATGTGTCCACTCGCCTATGTAGTACGTGCATCTCACTAGCCAGTGTAGTGTGTGCATCTCACTCGCCTGATCATCACCATTGATTTCTGATCTAATGGTGCGTATGACGCGTTGACAATAGATACGCGTGGTCTTCTTCCCTACTTAGAAAAGAAAACGTTTGGTTAATTGCATTTTAGCCCTCTAATTTAATTCAAATTAACTTTTAAACTTTTGATATTTGCAATTAAACCCTCTTTTAATTCAAATTACATTTTCAACTTTATTAATTTCAATTAAGCCTTTTTTCACTTCAAATTCTTTAATTTTCTTTAAAAATATATTCCTTAAAAAACTAACAGTAAATATTAATTTATTAAATTAAAATTAACTAAAAACATTAAAAACATAGCAATTATAATTAATAAAATGGACAAAATAACTATAAAATATAGAGTTATCAGGCACCTTGCTCAAGCTATAAGTCAAAGGTCTCAAGGTAACCTTCCAAGTGCACAATTGTAAACCCACAAAGAAAATGTAAGGACCAGTACAATGCCATAGCCTTACGGAGTCGTAAAACTTTAGAATAGGAACATAAGACATAAAAGATGAGAAGAAATAGGAAATTAACAAGGATGAGGAGGAACTAGTGGATAAAGATAGCATTGAAAAGGAAATAATTCAGCCAACAAAAAAGAACCTTTACAAACCCACTATTTCTTTCCCTTAAATACTACAAAAGCAAAAGTTAGATACACAGTTTTCAAAATTTCTTGATGTATTCAAGAAGCTACACATAAACACAGTTTTCAAATGCCATCTTATGCTAAATTCATGAAGGATATACTATCAAAGAAAAAGGAGGCTTTGAGATCATGAAATGGTAACCTTCACTAAAGGTTGTAATGCCATCTTTGATAGAAAACTACCACAAAAACTGAAAGATCTTGGTAGTTTTGACATCCTTTGCACTATTGGGAACATCCGTTTTGGAAAAGCACTATGTGATTTGGGTTCTAGCATTAACCTCATGCCATTATTATTCTTCTAGAGATTGCGATTTGGTAAAGCTAAACCCACTTTAGTAACATTGTAGATGGAAGATAGGTCAATTAAAAGACCTTGGGGTATGGTAGAAGATGTGCTAGTAAAAGTAGACAAATTCATCTTTCTGGTAGACCTAATTATGCAAGACATGAAGGAAGATCGTGATATTCCTATCATACTTATTCATCCTTTCTTAGCAACCAGAAAAGCACTTATTGATGTAAAAAAAGGTGAGCTTATAATAAGGATGCAAGATGAGAAAGTGACATTTAATGTGTTTAAAGCAATTATATCTTTTGATGCTAACAATGGTTATGATTGCTTTCGAATAGATAGTATTGATGAGCTAATCACTGATGTGCTTTATGATATGTGCCATATTGATGCTTTATATTTTGTGCTTGTTAATTTTGTGAACACACATACTAATGAATACCATAACACTCAAGTAGGTGCACAAATTCATGTTGATAGCTTAACAAAACTTACTGAATCACCCCCACTTATAACTTTAACACATGATGTTATGAACATGGATATGAACTCCCTAGAAAACAACTCAACCTATTTTAATTTTGAAAATATGGAATCAAAGGTTGATATTGTGAACTATGTGAACATTTTGGAAGACACGCCTCTCATGTGTGTATCAAATGCATTTGTGGAATGTCTTGAAATAAGCTCACGGTTAAGACCATCCATTGAGAAGCCACCCAAATTAGATCTTAAACATTTACCATCTCATCTTTGTTATACATTTTTGGGTGATTACGAGACATTTCCAGTCATAATCTGGATTGATCTAAGTATAGAGCAAGTGAAAGCACTACTAAAGGTGCTAAGGAACTTCAAAAGAGCTATAAGTTGGTTTATTGTCGACATCAAAGGCATAAGCCCATCTATATACATGCATAAAACCTTGCTAGAGGATGGGGCTAAACCCACTAGGGATGCACAAAGCCGCTTAAATCCCAATATGAAAGAAGTGATGAAGAAGGAAATTTTCAAGTGGCTAGCCATAGGAATTATTTACCCAATATCAAATAGTGAATAGATAAGTCTAGTCCAATGTGTACCAAAGAAAGGAAAAATCACTTTGGTGGAAAATGAGTCCAATGAGTTAATACCTACTAGGACTGTCTTGGGGTGGATAGTATGTATGGATTTTTGTAAAGTAAATAAAGCTACAAGGAAGGATCATTTTCTCTCCTTTTCATGTATCAAATACTTGATCGATTAGCTGGGTATTCATTCTTTTTCCTTCTATATGGATACTCTAGTTATAAGAAAATTGCTATGGCACCTGAAGACAAAGAAAAGACCCCCTTCACATGTCCCTATGGAACTTTTACTTTCAGAAGAGTGTCGTTTGGATTAGTCAATACACCTGCGACATTGTAACGTTGCATGATGGATATTTTCTCAAACATGGTGGAGAATCATCTAGAAATCTTCATGGATGACTTTTTAGATTTTGGAAACTCATTTGATGAATGTCTATACGACCTCTTCCTAGTGCTACAAAAATGTGAAGAAACAATTTTTTTTTAAATTAGGAGAAATGTCATTTCATGGTACTTGAAGGTATAATCTTGGGCCATAAAATCTCAACTTATGGTATTGAGATGGATAAAGGTAAGATAGATGTGATTGAAAAACTACCACCACCTACCAATGTACGAGGAGTAAGAAGTTCTCTTGGGCATGTAGGTTTTTATCGTAGATTCATAAAAGCTTTTTTCCAAATCTCTAAACCCTTGTGTAATCTTTTGGAAAAGGACATGCCTCTCAAGTTTGATGATAAATTTTTAACAACAAATCAAGTGCTTAAAGAGACACTAGTGTCAGCACCAATTATAGTCACATCAAACTAGAACAAGCCCTTTGAGTTGATGTGTGATGTAAGTAATTTTGCTATTGGAGCTATTCTTAGTTAGCAAAAAAATAAAATATTTCATGCCATATATTATGCAACCAAGAGACTAAATAAGGCTCAAATGAATTATGCTACTATAGAGAAAGAGCTCCATTGTATATGCCTTTGAGAAATTTAGATCTTATTTGGTTGGAACCAAAGTGATTATCTACATGGATCATTCTACAATAAAGTATCTCATGATGAAGAAGGATGCCAAATCAAGATTTATAAGATGGGTGCTCCTTCTACAAGAATTGGAGTTGGAAATTCCTGATAAAAAAGGAACAAAAAATTAGATAGCAAACCATCTGTCTGGACTAGAAAGGTAAGCAAAAATGGATGATAATATAGTGATTGGGGAATCTTTTTCAGATGAGAAACTATTTTCTATAGCTCAAATAAAAGTCCCATGGTATGGAGACATTGCAAATTTCCTCGCTACCAACATTCTTCCATCAAACCTCACATGGCAACAAAAGAAGAAGTTCTTCCATGTCATTAAATAGTATTTTTAGGATAACCCTTACCTTTATAAATAATATGGTGATGTTATTTTGAGAAGGTGTATCCCTAATGATGAAGTTTAAAGTATTCTTTACCATTGCCATAGCTCAGACTATGGAAGTCACGTTGGAAGAAAAACAACAACAGTTAAAGTACTTCAATCTATTTATTTTCAGCCTACAATGTTTAAATATGCTTAAAATTATGTAAAGATGTGTGATAGATGTCAAAGGATAGGTAATATTTTCAAAAAGATATGAGATGCCTCTAAATAGTATACTTCAAGTGGAATTATTTGATGTTTGGGGAATCAACTTTATGGGACTATTCCCTCTATCATTTGGTAACCAATATATACTTGTAGGAGTGCATTACGTGTCAAAGTGGGTAGATTCCAATGCCAACAACAAATGTGATGCCAAAGTTGTCATGAAAGTTTTGAAGAAAAACATTTTCACTAGGTTTGGAACTCCTAGGATCATTATTAGTGATGGAGGAAGTCACTTTTTGCAATAAAGCATTGAATTCCTTATTTTCTAAGTATTAGATTAAGCATAGAGTGTATACCCCTACCATTCCCAAACAAGTGGGAAAGTAGAGGTATCCAAAAGAGAAGTGAAAAGAATTTTGGAAAAAACTATGAAAATCTTTAGAAAGGATTGGTCATCTAAGTTGGATGATGCTTATTGGGCATACAAAATTACATTTAAAACACCAATTGGTACCACCCCATATAGCCTAGTTTATGGAAAGGCTATTCACTTACCATTATAATTGGAGTACAAATCATATTGGGCATTGAAACAATTGAGTATGTCCATAGATGCAACTGGTGAGAAAAGAATGCTTCAAATAAATGAATTGGATGAATTACAGTGGAATTCTTATGAGAATGCCAAGCTTTATAAAGACAAGACAAAAATATGGAATGACAAGAAAATTGTGCACCATATCTTTGAATTGGGTCAAAAAGTGTTACTATACAACTCAAGACTCAATTTGTTTCCAGGCAAATTAAAGACTAGATGGTCAGGTCCATTCATCATCACTAAGGTAACCAACAATGGAGCCATTGAATTAGAAAACAAAGATAAAGAGCGATTTATAGTTAATGGGCGATTTATAGTTAATGGGCATAGGTTGAAGCACTATTATGAAGATCAATTATCAAATGAAACATTTGTAATAACCTTAATGGATGCACCTTAGGATTTGATATAACTATCTAGTTAAGGACGTTAAATGTGATACTAGTTGGGAGGCAACCCAATGTTATTTTATTTATATTTTCATTGTTTTTGTTTTGTAGGTGAATAAATGGGGAGGGCAATGACATAATAAGACTGAACATTTCAGCGATAGATGTGGTGTGCAATGATTAAGGGAGTTTTCTTTTCTTTTACCTTTTCATATTTATATGTGCACAATGGGGACAATTTGTAATTTAAGTTTTGGGGAGGAAACTTTATTCTCTAAATTAGTACTTACTATGCATTTTAATATTTTTAAGGATTTTTTTTAATTCTTAGGATATTTTTAATCATGATTTCGGTAGAAATTAACAAATATATGGAAACTAAATGCATGTATGCTTACATGAAACATATGAACTCAATGATAAAAAATGGTTGTCATGACAAGGATAAGGAATGTAACATATTTGTTAAGATATTTACATTAATCATATGATATGCTTGCTAGTTTTGATTGAATTGATTCAAATTTTTATGCATATGTTCCTGATTGATTTTGGTGTGCTTATTGAGAGAAAATTTTGTTTATGTGATTTGATGAGATATACCAAGTTTTAGATTCTATTTAATCATCCCTTGAGGTGAAATCTAAAAGAGTATTTAGCAAGAGAAATGATTTAGGCCGTATTTGGATTGATTGAACCTTTCAAGCTAACCATTGTTAATATCCGTAGTCACCCATTTGAGCCTAACAAACAATCATTTATATCTTTAAGCCACATTTCATGCCTAACTAATAAGAATTACCTTTATCCTTAGACCTTTAGCTTGTATGAAAAGAAAAAAAATTGCAATCATGTGTTATGCTATAGAGTAAGGTGAAATGTAATGCACCCTATAAAAAAAAGAAACAAAAATCACAACATAATTATCTCTCAAAAGAAAAATAAAATAGAATTGAAAATAAGTTTAGGGGAGTTATGAAATTATCATAAAAACGATATGGAATAAAAGAATATGAAAAGAATAACAAAATAGGGTGCACTAAAATATCAAGTTAAAGCTCAATTGTAGTTAAAAAGTACATGATGAATAAAATGATAGCTAAGGTGTGGAAAGAGCCTAAATGTCTTAATTTATCAACCCCTCACCTAAGTCTTACATTACAACCATGTAAAGTCCTTATTGATCTTTAGCTAAGTGTGTATTTATATTAGTGGAGAGAGATGTAAAAAATAGACTTATGAGACTTGTTCTAAGATTGAATTGATTAGCATACTTGTATAGGTTTATTTCATGAGTGCATTAGATGATATCATGTGCAGCACACACACACAAAAAACATTTTGTCAAAAACCTTGAATATCCATGTATTGATGGAACATTGATTAATGAATATGTGAACCTTCTTATCATAGGATTGTATGACTTTTGAGAAGGATAGTTTTTGTGAATTATGCATGTATTAATATATATATATATATATTTATGAATATACTACCCATGTTATTTTATTTAGTTATACATGGCTTTACTTGAGGACAAGAAAAGAGTTAAGTTTACGAGTGTGATGACTCTATAAAAGTAGAGTCATTAGCACACTTTTTTACTTAATATTTACTTGTTTTATTCAATAAATAGTACTTTTGGGGCTAAAAATATTTAAATATAAACTTTTTAGTGAAAAGTGGTAAAAATATAATTTTTGGCATTTTTGGGGATTTTTTTGGAATTCTTTTATATTTTTAATGAATTTTTAAAGTAGGGTAGAATCTACCACGTGGCCTACCACACAAGTAGAGGAGCTGAATGGGCAAGCCATGCAGACGCCACCCAAGAAGTGACAATGAATCGTAGACTACTGCTTGCAAGGAGGAACATATCACGTGCCACATGTCAGTATGGCATTCAATTGGAGTTTAAGCATGGTCAAACCTACATAACATGTGTCACCAATTTAATCGTCCAGCCATTCCACCTGTGTGTCACATCATCCGTTATCATGAATCATGTTGTACGGCATCATGTTGACTTAACATGCCTTGACTTGAATCGGTCTCCCCTGCCACGCATCGCTCTCTTATTCACCCTATTTTTTTTTGCATGCCACGTGTGTGAATCTGATTGGTTGGAGTTGGAAATTTTCCTTTTTTCATCTTAGCCCTTGATTTGAAGCTAATCTGATGGTCTAGATTTCACCTAAACTATATTTAAGCCTTTAACCACCCCATAAACCCTAATGAACCACCATTAGCATAAATTTGATCAACTTTTGGAGCTAAAAAATAGAGAAAAATATAAAAAATTTAAAAGGAGATAAAATTTTGGTGGAGATTCAAGAGAAAATTAGTACTCAAATTAAAGAGATTAATTGTATTTTTTCTTCTACTTTTTTCTTTATCAATTTTTATGTCTTTTTTTATGAAAAATATGAGCTTTATGGACAAAATTATGTCTAGTTAATTTATTAATATAGGGATTTTATGAACCCAATTTTCACCATGTGATGATCTCATATTTTACCCCAATTATAATTTTAATTTAATTATATTTTTTAATCTGATTTTTATGCTATTAATTGTTTGACCCACAGTTTATCTATAGAGACAATTAAATAGATTTGAGAGAATTATTTAATTATTTGTTTTTATTAAATAACATGCTTAGTTTCTAGGAAGAGATGTATAATTCCTCTTGTTGGTGTTTTTTCTTATTTTACCTAATCTTTCTTCTATTGTGTTTTATTTGTATCTTTATATAATATAGAGATGCATGTTCAAGCTTATGTCTTTGTGTGTCTCACCATTCTATGATTTTTCTAGTTCATCATATGCATCTGTATGTCATATAGATTATTTACATGTCCTTAAAACCTTTTTCATACATACAATGACTTATCTAAACTTGTGTGTTTTGTTTGCACTCCTATTTTTTGTGATGTTGTCCTTGTCTAAGCATGTCTTGTGTTTCTATGTTGGAACCTTTATCTTTATCACATGTTTTGTGATTTTGTCATGTTTCTTGTTTCTTCCTTCTCTTACGGATGTTTTTTTTTTTATGTTTTTCACTAGTTAGTTATTTTCTTTCTTTTTCTTAACTAACAATGATGTGAGTTTTGCTGATTGTCTCATCTGAGGCACTTTCTTCTTCTTCTTGGGCATTGTTCTGCCTTAATGCCTTCCTTTTCATCTCACTTGGTTGTAATTGTTTTTGTATTTCATGAGATTGACGGGTTTTCTCTTTGTTAAACTATTGCATGTAAAATGTATTTTAGAGGGATCATGTTGATATATGTTTGGCATGTTTTTAACCTAAATTGAAGTGTAGATGTTTTGACATGTTTATTCCTTGAGAGAATGAATGGCTAAATTTTTCCCATTTGTTTTATCATAAGTGAATTTTTCCTTTGCCCATGCCATATCTTTATAAATTTGTATGCTCATTTGGAGAAACTTGTATGGTTCTATTACCTTTATGATTTGTATATCTTTAACAAGCTCTAGAATCCACTTTTAATTTCTCTTTAGGAAAAATTCTAGGTGATGCATGGTTAGAAAGAGGATTTAGGTCATCCTTGAATCATTTGATCCTTCTTGCCACCAATGTTTTCTTATCCTCAGTCTTCCTTCTTTGAGCCATTATGTTATCTCTTTATTTCTTTTCACCTAATACTAGCTTAGTCCAAATATTTATTCCCACTTACCTTATTCACACTTTGATTAAGCATCTTTTTTGTATCCTTTTTGGATTGTCTATATTACCCTCTTGGTTTCAATCATAAAAAAAAGAAGAGAAAAGGGTAAAAATGGAATGTTATTAAAAAAATAAGGAAAATTGTTGTCTCTTTTAGAAAACATAAAACGTGCAAGTATACACGGTCACAAGTAATAAAGATTTGTAAGTAAAGTATCGTTCCCACGGAGATTTGTTACTACAGTTTGTTGAATACTAAAATTATTTTGCTCTGATTTTATCCAAAACGATCGTTGATTGTAACAAATTTAAAAAAGGTTTAATAACAAAATAAAAGAAATCTAGGATTGTAATTTTTTACCAAATTAATCCACTCTTATCATATTATTTTCTCTTGATTTATATTTTTTAGTACATTTATTTTATCAACTGAAAACTTCTAATTTTATTCATACATCTCTTCCGAGCTCCGTATAAACACACCTCATTAAATTAATTCACTATATCTCTATGAGAATTAAATTCACCAAGATTCATTACGTTTTAAGTTTTCAAATGGCCACACATACAATTAGGGTATATTCCTAATCCTTCATCATACATGTCATTCTATCTACGAGTAATATACACATAAATGCCTCTTCCAAGTTTATTTATGTGCCACGGATTGTTTTGATAAAATTCTTAAATAATCAAAAATCATTAAGCACAAAATAGAATGAACAAATCGAATGTCTTATAAATCTATCAAAAATAATTAAAATCAAAGCTTCATAAATTTAGATCAAATGCAACCCTAGAAAAATTAAATTACTTCATTAATTAAAACTTAAATTACAATAGATACAGAAAAATTAAAGGAAGAAGAGGGAAAATTATATCACTTCGTATCGTTAATATTTGGCACACGTAGAACACAACAAAAGCCAAAAATGGCTTCTGTGTGTTCCACAGTCCAGAACCGAACCACACAAAAATTACAAACTCTCCAAAAAAACTCTTGTTACTCTATCATAATATCACCTATTTATAGCTAAAAAAATACATCAAAAATATTAAAATATAATACACGCGGGGGACAGGGACATATGTCAAAAATAATAAAATATTACGCGTGGGGAAAAGCGATATCGAAAACTAGAATTAAAACGCGTTCAAAATATGAGTGGAGAGAGCTACACATTTCTGATTTTAATTTCAATAAACTCTGCCACGTGTCGCGACCTGATTTGCTGAAAACGATAATGGGACACGTGGCATCCTTCAATTGGTGAGGTCAAAACGGGTGCATGGATTTGCACCGCATGAAAGAATGGCGCGGGGGACATTTGGCAGACAATGGCGCGCCTGGAAACGTGTGCCATTTCCGTGCGTTTTGGTTCACATAATGCATGTCACGTGTCGTCATGTTACTTGCTGGAATATTTAAGAGAAACATGGCTTCTTCTTATTCTGTAAAATGGGAGGGTGCACGCCACTTGGATGTCCCGTGTCGCACATGATTTTTAGGCAAGCGGTTCGGTGCGTGATAGCTTGGTTCCACGTGCTTCACTTTGGACTGTTCATACGATCCAACGATGAGCAGTGCACCTCAAGGAAACTCTGTGCAACCGACATATGGGCCCCACTCTGCACGCCGGCCTGCACGGCAGATAGGCCCCGCTGGTGCCGAGCTACGTGCAACAATAATTCTGGGTACTCTCTTTTGTCTCGTCTGAAATGCACTCGCCACATCTGGACCGTCGACTGGATAATCGAACGGTGGGTGATGGGAGTCGTGTGTGGTGCGCGTGGAATTCTTCCCCTGCGCAAAAAATTGAATTTCCTTAATTACATTTTTACCCACAAATTTAATTTAAATTACATTTTAATCTTTCTTTAATTTCAATCAAGCCCAATTTTAATTTAAATTATATTTTTGACTTTTTAAAAATTGCAATTCAGCCCACATTTATTTGAAATTATATTTTTGGACAAAACTTCGCAATTAAGTACATTTTCGATACAAATTATTTAATATTCTTTAAAATGTATTTCTTTTCATATAAAAGGTGAATATTAATTTATTTAACTAAAATTAACCAAAAATGTAAAGAACATAACAATTATAATTAATAAAATAGATGAAAATAACTATATAAAATACAGTTATCAAAGATGGAGAAAAGAAAAAGAAAAATGAAGTGTTGAGATTTGTTTATTTAAAAACAAAAAGAGGAAAGATATAAAAGAAAAGATGATAAGTATGTTAAGGAGTATCGTATAAACATCTAATTTTGTGTACTGTTCTCACAATGGATTGTCTATATTACTCTCTTGGTTTCAATCATACAACAAAAGAAGAAAATAAGGGTAAAAATGGAATGTTATTAAAAATGGGGATGATGGAGAAAAGAAAAAGAAAAAGAAAGTGTTGAGATTTATTTGTTTAAAAACAAAAGGAAGGATGAAAGAAAAGAAAAGAAAAGTGAAAAGATGATAGGTATGTTATGGAAATGTTGCATAAACATATAATTTTGTGTAGTATTATCACAACTTCATTGGTTGAAGTTTGAGAAGTAAAGAGAAAAGAACCCATGTTTGAGGGTATAAGGGTCATGGATATAGGCTTATTTATTTGAGTGGATCAAAAAATGTGTGTTTAAGCCTAAATGGCGTCTCTCCCTTACCCATACTTTAGCTTATCATTACAAACTTTAAAAGACCTATTGATTTTTTCTAGGCTGGCACTTACATTAGTGGAGAGAGAGACTAATTGTGGAAATATGAAGCTCGATTCAACTCGAGTCTATATTTCAATTTGCTTGATTTGCATAAGCATATCATAATGGCATATAGAGTAAAACAAATTCATATCACATATTGTACATAGCATTAACAATTTTGTAATACCCTTACATGAATGCATCATGGATTGATGGACATATGGATATTTAAATTGATTGTATTGATTATTCTTTAAGAACGCTCTAATTCATTGACATTACTTAGTTTGTTTTCATCTTTCTATTTCTCTTGTTGTCTACTTTGTGTAGATGCTTCTGTGTTGGGGGAGTTTTTGAGAGTAAAATGCATAACATGTTTATTGTATAACGTGCATATTTTTAGGAGGAGATGTGTGTGTCTTGTGTATGCTGATAAGTGTTCAATGCCACTTAATATGTCATGATTTTTAATGACTACGGTTATAGGTATAGCTAGTGCACTAAAATCTTTGATAAACCTTCCATAAAAACTAGCCAAGTAGTGGAAGCTCCTAACCTTAGTGACAAATTTACATGTGGGCCATTATTAAATAGCCTTAACCTTTTCCTTATGACTTATATTCCCTTAGAACTAACAACGAAGCCAAGAAAAACCAACTTGTCCATACTAAAATAACACTTTTTCAAGTTTGCATACAATTTTTCTTTTCCCAAAATTTCAGGCACAAACCTATAATGTAAGACATACTCTTCAAGTTTTTTACTATAAAAGAGAATATCATCAAAATAGACAACCATAAATTTTCCAATAAATGCACATAGAACATGATTCATAAGCCTCGTAAAAGTGCTAGGTACATTTGTTAGACCAAAGGGCATAACTAACCACTCATACAATCCATGCTTAGTTTTAAAAGCAGTTTTCCCTTCATCACCCTCTTTCACCCTAATTTGATGATATACACTTCTCAAATCATTTTTTGTAAAAATGCAAGAACATGCAACTCATCTAGCATGTCATCTAGTCTAGAGAGATGCCGATATTTTACCATAATTTTGTTGATGGCTCGGCAATCAACACACATCCTTCTTGATCCATTCTTCTTAGGCACGAGTAGCACGAGAACAATACATACTTAGAGTCTCCTTTACTTGACCTTTGATTAAGTACTCTTCAACCTACCTTTGAATCTCCTTAGTGTCTTCGAGGTTGGTCCTATATACGGGTCAGTTTGGAAGAGAAACTACCAATAGGAAGTTTGTTTGATGCTCGATCCTTCTAATTGGTAGCACCCTATCTATAATCTCTTCAAGGAACACATCCTTAAATTCCTACAAAAGAGAAATAGTGGCAATAGGAAAATATTGGTTAAGATCATTAGTAGAAAAATTATCCTCCTTGTACAAAAGTGTAAGTATGGGCTGTTTTGAATAAAAAACCCTCTTGACCTTACTTGCCTTAGCATAAAAACTCACATTGTTCTCTCTCTTGTTTTTTCAGTATCATTTCCTTTTTCTTCAATATTTTCTTTTCCCATAACCATCTTCATTATATCTTCAAAGACTTGCTTGGGTGAAAGTGGAACAAGTATGAAATTTCTACCATCCTTCACAAATGAAGACTTGTTTATATATCCTTCATATGTAACCCTCTTATCATATTGCCAAAGCCTACCTAGCAAGATGTGCCTGGCTTGCATGGGTACCATATCACACATCACTTTATCTTTTTGTTTTCCAATGGAGAAGCTCACTAATACTTGCCTATCCATCTTCACTTCCCCACTATCATTTAACCATTGCAACTTGTAAGGCATAAGGTGTTGGAATGTAGGCAACCCTAATTCTTCCTTTGATTATTTTCTGTGTTCTTAATTTTTTTTCTACATTCTTGAGTCACAAATCACAAAAACAAATTGTCATTTTGATTCTTGTGTTTTTTCAATTTTGTTTTCATTGTTTTCGTCTTTAGAATTTGTTTCGTAGTTTTATTTGAGTCTTATGTTCTATCTATCTTTGTTCCTAAAAAAATAAGAAGAGGGAAACTGTTCATAATTTAAAAAAATATTGATAAATTGGAGTTGCAACTTTAAATAGTCATAACTTTTTACTCGAGTATCAAAACGACTATTATAATATATCATATCATAGCTCATTTTGATTCCATCATTTAGATCACTTACTGAGGGGTTGAAGTTTTGTCGCACCTTTTGGTGATGTTTTTCCAGTTCACATTCATTAGGGTTGCAAATTTGTTTTTTGTGAATTTTCTGTTCACAGTAGCAGTTGAAGCAATAAAAAAAGTAAGAAAAAGAAAAGAAAAGAAAAGAAAAATAAAAAGAAAGGAAAAAAAGGAGAAGAAGAAAAGGGTAACAAAATAGTATATTGTTCAAGAATCTAATTCTTGTTTTCTTGGTAAGTTTTCTTGTTCTTGTTGAAATTGGTTTTTCCCATATTTTGTTCTTACTGCCTAAGACTAATTTAAAAAAAAGGGAATCATAGTTTATCAAAAGTCTTTCTTAAGAGTCATCTTTGGTCAAGAGTCTTTATTTAGAGCCTTGTTTGGTCAAGAGTCTTTCTTTAGAATCCTATTTGGTCAAGAGTCTTTCTTTAGAGTCATGTTTGGTCAAGAGTCCACTACTACAAAAAGGGGTAGGTCCACGTGTAGCATCGGTTCGACACATCAACCAAAACTACACATGTGGATAAATTCTTTTCTCTTATTTCTTCCCCAGACAGAAACTATTCCAAGCATTGTATAACTCTTAAAAACCCAAAACATCTTCCACTTCCCCTCCACTCTTTCTCATTTTCTGGCCACCTACGACCATTAATTCCAGTGCCGGTTAGTGGGTTTTCTTCCTCTCTATCTAATCTTTTAGATGCCCTATTTTTTTGAGCAAAATACTCAAATTTTTTATACTCATTTCTTACTTACAAAACACGATTTTTTCTTCATTTCCTTCATTTTGTCACTTCATTTACTCTTGTAAGTATTTCTATTAATTCTACGTACTTATTATTCATATTTTTTCTGTTATTATTTATGTGTATAAATTTTTATATTTCTATTATTATGTGTAATTATTTATGTATATAAATTTTTGTATTATATATGTAGGTTTGTATTATAACATCAGGAAAAGAATATGTTTGAATAACATAGAACAACACCATGGTAATTTTTCTACTATTAATTAATATTTTATTTTTCAGTTATTTGTATTATTTAAACTATTTGTTAAACTAATTTTATTTTTTTCTGCTATTATTTAGTGATCGAATATAGGTTTTAATTTGAGTATAATAAAAAATGAGTAAATTTTGTAAAAAAATAAAATAAAATTTAAAGTCGGTTCACCGCGTGAACCGACTTTAAACGTAAAGTCAGTTCACATGTTGAACCAACATTAAATTTTAAGTCATTTCATTTAAAGTCAGTTCAGCGAAGTGACTTTAATACGTCTTTTTGTAATAGTGGTATTTCTTTAGAGTCCTCTTTGGTAAGAGCTTTTCTTTAAAGTCCTCTTTGGACTTTCTTTCTTGAGAGTCCTCCTTGAACTTTCTTTTTGTCATACTTTTCCATTAAGTTTTTAGAATTCTGAATTTTGAGATTGTCACCAATAAATTGATTACTTCTTGAGATTAGTTGGATTCTTTGATTTGGTAAGCACAAAAAAGAGGTTGGTGTGAGATTTGAGTGGTAAAACAAAGAGCAAAAATAGTGTAAAAAATAAGAGTAACAACAATCTTATTTGAAAGCAAACACGTGAGGGAGTGCATAGGTTATCTCATTTTATTTTACATGTTGACAACATTAGTAAGGAAGGAGGAGAATCATAAGAGATTGACTTGAAATTCTTCATCAAATTTGATCATGACAAATTTAAGAGGATGAATGCAAGGTTGGATGATTTAGAATCCTTTTCTAATTCTATATTACATAAAAGAAGACATAGAAGACATGGGTTAGACAAAGAAGAAACTGATTTCAATGTGGAAGATAGAGCAAGTTGTAAACGGGACAAAAAGATCATGGTTGTATAGACAAATGGAGAAATTGAAAGTGCTAGTTTATATGATGAAGAGATACCACCAATGAAGGATTGTTCTAATGTTGAAGTGGAAGAACCTATGCATAGAGATTCACTTGTCACAAGTAGAGTCCTTAATATAATGCCTATGGATGAAGGATATAAAAAGCATGGTGATCTCATTATCCATAAAATATGCCACATGAAGGATAAGGTATGCATATTAATTATTGATAGTGGGAGCTCCCCTAATGCTGCTAGTACCTTATTGGTAGAAAATTTAAATTTGAAGTGGTAGAAGCATCCCAAATTGTACAAGCTACCATGGTTGAATGATTGTGGAGAAATGGAGGTTAACAAACAAGTTTAGGTTCCTTTTTCAATTGAAAAATACGAAAATGAGTTTCTTTGTGATGTGGCTCCAATGTATGCTGCTCACATATTGCTCAACTGACCATGGAAGTTTGATAAGAGGGTGTCACATGATTGTTACAAAAATTATTATTCTTTTGAAATGAACAATTGAAAAATTGTATTAGCCCTTCTAAAACCTTTGCAAGCTTGTGAAGACCAAATTAGGATAGTAGAAGAGTGCAAGTTGAGAGAAAAAACAAAAGTGTGAGCAAGAGGAAAATAAAGAGAGAGTATGTGAGGCCGGGCAAAAAAAGGAAGAGAAAAATGAGCACAAAGTAGAGAAAAGTAAGCAAAATAGAGGAAAAAGTAAGCAAACATGAGAGATAAGTGAGCAAACAAGAGAGGAAAATAAAAAATGAATGTAATTGCTAAAAAACATGAGATTAAGAGTGCAATGATGGCAAGGCAACAAGTACTTGTACTTATGTACAAGGATGTTTATCTTTCTACTAATGATCTTAACTCATCTTTTCCTAATGTCATTGTATCTTTATTGCAAAACTTTGAGGATTAACTTCCTGAAGAGATTCCTCATGGATTACATTCTTTGCGACGCATGTAGCATCAAATAGACTTTATACCTAAATCTACAATACCAAATTGACTTGCTTACAAAGCTAAGATTCGAGGATGAATTTTTTCGAAGAGGAGATGAATAATAGAGATTGAGGTGCTAACTAAGTTGATGTTTATAACTATTCTAAAGATTCTCAAGATCCTACACAAGGGATAGATTTGGAATATTTAAATTGGATGCAAGGATTAATTTAGGATGCAAATTTTTTTTGTTTTAGTTAATATAGGTCTTTTATGTTTAGCAATTTTTATTTTAGTTAATTGTGGGCATTTTATTATAAGTTTTTTAGTTTTTTATTTTTATTTTTTAAGGTTGGATTAGGTCCAATCTACCACTAAACAAAGCCCATATTGTCCAGGGTTTTTCTATTAGAGTGTCTTACTTATAAAAGATTACCTATGTAATTTGGAGAGAACAACGAATATAATTAATGAAAATTATATTTCAGAAAGCTTTTACTTTGTCTTCTTGTGTTCTTGACTAAATGCTTGAATTTGACTTATCAAAGGGAATAATCATCTTTTGTGGCGTCTCAAGATTGGGGTTTTAAGGACTTTGTTTCCTTAGGGTTCTAATATGATCATCTTCAACACATTCTTAGCAATTTAATCGTTTTTATTCCTTTGATTTTGTGGGTTTCTAGGGTTATTCGCCTAGATAGTATGCATCAAAAACCAAATGATACACCTACTTCAAATGCATCCATCTTGAGTGCCCCATCCAACTTTATGAATCAATGCTTTCTTTGTTAAACTAAAACACGAGGGTTTCAGCACCACTACATACTAGAAGCACAAAAAATTCACTATACACTCGCAACCTGCACACATGTAATCAATAAATACCCAATGAATGTATCATACAAACACAACATGTAGTCTAACCATATATTATCATGTTACCCCTACATAGGTACATAATGATAGGCACAAACACAAGTAAACATGCACAACTCCTCTAACTTTATGAAAAATTCTCCCTAGATACATACATGTTAGACAATAATGTGTAGTACAATCCTACACTCACAGCCCATACAACATACAACATGGCAACAAACATATAGTTGTGCATAGAAACTTCTCCACTTTTTGACACAAAAATTCAAAAGAACGCCATATATGAGGGAGAGAAGGCATACAAAAATGAGATGAGAAGAGATTGAAGACTTAGCAAGTTCAAAGAATAAGAGTGAATTTAGCTTTAAATAATGCACTTTAAGTAAACATTAACAAGCCCATCAATCTATGATGTATTCAAGTAAGAGTTTGACTAAAAAATTAATTTCATGCTTAGTATATACTGTGAAAAACATGTTTACTTTATATGTTATCAAGAGATGCTTAAGTGAAACAAGAAAATGGACATTTATACTCAAATTGAACCAAACTTCATAAGTCCATAGTATCTTTTCTCTCCACTAATGAAAGTGCAAGAACAAAAGAAGTCAAAAGGTATTTAAAAGCTTGTAAAAAAAGGTTGAGGTTTGGGTAGAAGTGAAGAAACATTTAAGAAAAGACGTGTATTTAGACAAAAAAAAAAACTTTTACCTCAAGCATAAGGCTCACAACCATAAAAGGTAATCCTTTAAACATAGCATATTTTTCTTGTACCTCTCAAAAACACTTTAGTTTCTCAAAAAAAAAGGAAAGTTCTTCATTTGCTATTTAACAATTATTCATTGAACAACTCTTTTTATTTTTCCTTATTTATCTTCCCTTTTTTTTATATCTTTTTTCTCCTTTTTATTTTTCTTTCTTTATCCTTTTTCTTTTCTCTAAGTTTGAGAGAAACACAACCAATCCCAAAGCAAAAATGTTCTATTAGTCAAAGTTGAAACTAAACAAAAGGTGTGCCAAGTAGGATTTATTATTTAAGCTTGGCTAGTAAGTGCAAAGAAATGAAAGTATAACAAAAAGACTTAATAGGGAAGACTGAGGATAAATAAACAAGGGCAGTAAGAAAGATCAAGTGGTTCAAAGAAGGCCCGGATCATCTTTCTATCTAAGTAGTGCCTATGATTTTTTCCTCGAAAGACACTACATATGGATTCTAAAGTTTGTTAGAGGCATAAAAATAATTTAAGAAAGAATCCACATAAACTTCTCAAAATATCCATATAAATTCAAATGTTAAGACACAGGTAAGAAACAATTCATTTTAAGAATACTCCAAGAATTTAGTCATACATATGCTTCAAGAAATACACACATCAAGATAGCCTTATTCCAATTTAAGACAAAAGGAGGTTAATCATAAAACAAAAATGGTTCTTCAAAACAAAGTTCAATATGCAAGAAGAAAGAAGGTACGTCTAGCATAAGAAAGTAATATATAAAAGAGCAAAAAAACAATAAACAAAATTCTTCAAGCTCATTCAAATCTAAAGAACACAAAAACAAGTATTTCAAGTTAAGAGACAAATACCAATAGCTTTTCTAAGGGATTCAAACCTTTGAAAGTCTAAAGGTTTAGTGTAAATATCAGCAAGTTGGTGATTAGGGCTTATATGTTGCAGAGTCAAAGTGTTTAATTCAACAAGATTTCTTATAAAATGGTGACAAATATCAATGTGTTTGGCCCTTGAATATTGGATCGAATTCTTTGAAATACAAAAGCATTAGTGTTTTCACAATGTAAGAGAAAATATTTAACATTGATGTCGTAATCAGATAGCATTTGTTTCATCCATAGTAATTGAGAACAACACAATCCAGCAACAATATATTCAACCTTAGTAGTTGAGAGAAACACTTAACTCTATTTTTTTACTATGCTAGGTGATCAAGAAATTTCCCAAGTAGAAACAACCATCAAAAGTACTTTTTTTTATCATCATTATATCCAGCCCAATCAGCATCAGAGTATCCAACCAAATATATAGTAATATCCCTCAGGTACCAAATACCAACTTTAGAACTATCCCTTGATATATTTAATGATTATTTTGATAGCTGCTAGATGTGATTCTTTGAGGTTAGCTTGGTATCTAGTACAAACTCCAACACTAAAGGAGATGTTAGAGTGACTAGAAATCAAATACAAAAGACGCATAATCATGCTCTTGTACAAAGTCTGCTGAACATCTTTGCCTAAAACGTCTTGATAGAGTTTTAGAGTTGTGATCATAAAGGTTCTAGCAGAAGTAGCAGTATCCAATCAAAACTTCTAAACCAGATCCTTGGCATATTTTGTTTGTAAGAGAAAACCTCATCCTTCATTTGTTTGAATTGAAAACTAAGAAATGATTTTAGATCACTAACAAAACTCATCTCGAATTCATGCTGCATGGTGGAGACAAATTTTTGAGTGGTATCATCTTTAGTGGAACCAATAATAATTTCATCAACATAGACTTGAGAAACATCAACCTTTCCTTCAATCCTCGAGACAAATAAGGTATTATCACCACTTCTTCTCAAAAATCATTATTAAGTAGAAACATGGTGACACGTTCATACCAAGTACAAGGAGCTTATTTCAATTTGTAAATAGCTATATGTAGTCTCATGACATGATATGGAAAATTAGGGTCTTCAAAACCTTTTGATTCTTTCATATAAACCTCTTCTTTGATGATTCTATTTAGAAAAGCACTTTTGATGTCCATTTGATAAATCTTAAACCATAAGACACATGCAAGACCAAGAAGTAGTCTGATTGACTCAAGACGAGCAAGAGGGGCGAACATTTCATCAAAATCTATCCCTTCAATCTGAGTATACCTTTATGCAATAAGGCAAGAATTGTTTCTAGCAATGACTCCATTTTCATCTTCTTTGTTCTTATATAACCAGTCAATACCAATAACATGTTTGTCTAGAAGTCTAGAGACAAGATGCCAAACATCAATTCTCTAAATTGGTTAAGTTCTTCCTGTATGAAGTTGATCCAATATACATCCTACAAGGCATCTTTTACATTTTTGGGAAGAATTTTTGAAATGAAACACAAGTAATTGTAAGTCTCTTACAACTAATGTCTTGTATTAACACCTCTTTTCACATCACCAATGATGTTATCAGTAGAATGAGATTTCTTTTCCTACTTAGGAAGAGACATATCTTCTTGATGACCATCTCTTTCATTCTTAGAGCTTCTAGGAGGATCAATAAGAGTTATTGTTGGATGAGTCTCAACATTATTAGTGGCATTATTAGAAAAAATCTAATAATCAAAAATTTCATTGTCATCTGATTTTATAAGTTAAGTAGCACTAGAGTCATCAATCACAACATTGATTGACTCCATGATAGTAGAAGCCCTTAAATTTTAGACCCAATATGCACGACTATTGTTGGAGTATCCTATAAAGATTCCAAGATCACTCTTAACTTCAAACTTGTCTAGATTCTTTTTGTCTCTGAGAATATAGCACGTGCTACCAAACACACAAAGATGCCTAACATTCAATTTATTTCCGTGCATGAGTTCATACAAAGACTGACAAGTATCGAGCCTCATGAAGTAATAGTTAAAAGTATAGAAAGCAGTGTTAACTGCCTTTTCGCAAAAGTGGTTTGCTTGATTCTTACTAGCCAACATCACTCTAGCCATCTCTTGAATTACCTTATTTTTAATTCAACAATGCCATTTTGTTGGGGGATCTTGGGAGCAAAGAAACCATACTAAATACCTATTTCATCACAGAAAGAACTAAACTTAGAATTCTAAAATTTTCTACCATAGTCACTCCTAATTTTGATGATAGTATCGATTGATTCAAATTTCTCTTTGTAACTTGATACACAAGGTTTTGAAATGATCAAAGGCTTCAAATATTTCTCTGAGAAACATCACCTAAGTATATCTAGAAAAATCAACAATAATAACTAACATATATTTTCTTCCTCTTATGTTGGAATTTTGAATAGGACCCATCAGATCCATGTGAAGAAGTTGCAGGGGTGTAGTGCCAGATAAGTGTTGGTTTTACTTATGTTGACTCTTATTTTGTTTGTCCATCTGACAAGGACTAAAAACGTCTTCAAGTAAAGAGGTGATTGTTGTCTCTTTTGGAGAACATAAAAACGTGCAAGTATACATGGTCACAAGTAATAAAGATTTGTAAGTAAATTATCGTTCCCACGGAGATTTGTTACTATAGTTTGTTGATTACTAAAATTATCTCTTTCTGATTTTATCCAAAATAGATCGTTGATTGTTACAAATTCAAGAAAAGAGTTTAATAACAAAATAAAAGAAATTTAGGATTGCAATTTTTCACCAAATTAATCCACTCTAATCATATTATTTTCTCTTGATTTATATTTTTTAGTACATTTAATTTGTCAACCGAAAACTTCTAATTTTATTCATACATCTCTTCCGAGCTCCGTATAAACACACCTCGTTAAACTAATTCACTATATCTCTATGAGAATTAAATTCACCAAGATTCATTACGTTCTAAGTTTTCAAATGGCCACACATACAATTAGGGTATATTCCTATCCTTCATCATACATGTCATTCTATCTACAAGTAATATACACATAAATGCCTCTTCCAAGTTTATTTATGTGCCACGGATTGTTTTGATAAAATTCATAAATAATAAAAAAGCATTAAGCACAAAATAGAATGAATAAATCGAACGTCATATAAATCTATCAAAAATAATTAAAATCAAAGCTTCATAAATTTAGATCAAATGCAATCCTAGAAAAATTAAATTACTTCATTAATTAAAAATTAAAATTACAACACTTAAAGAAAAATTAGATGAAGAAAAGGAAAAATTAAACCATTTTGGATCATAAATATTTGGCACATGTAGAACACAATAGAAGCCAAAAATGGCTTCTGCGTGTTCCACCAACCAGCCCCAAACACTACAGAAAATCCAAAACTAAACTCTCAAAAAAAACTTTTTAACTCTATCATCTTATCACCTATTTATAGCTACAAAAATACATCAAAAATATTAAAATATAATACACGCGGGGGACAAAGAAATATGGCAAAAATAATAAAATATTATGCGTGGGGAAAAGTGGTATCAAAAACGCGTTCAAAATCTAAGTGGAAGGAGCTGTGCGTTTCTAATTTTATTTTCAATCCACGCTGCCATGTGTCGTAATCTCATTCCCTGAAACACATAGTGGAACACGTGGCAGAACCTTATTTGTTGCAGGGAATGGACGCACGCAGAAATTGTCGCACAGGATTAGGGCGAGCGAAACTTGGGAGCAACGGTTGCAACTCGGGCTTGATCCTGCGCTTTCGTGCTCATTGTAACGTGCCATGTACCAGAAAATTATTAGCGGCTAGATAGGGTGGGACACGTGGTTGATTATGGTTCGTTGAATAACTGCGCACACGTGGATCGACCACACGGGAAAACATACACGAGAAGGTGGGGACAGGGCCTGCACGACGTCAGACAGGTGGGTCCCACCCTGTACGCTGGCCTGCGTGGCAGGTGGGCCCCACTCGGGCACCGAGCCGCGCAATAAATAGAATTCTTCACCCACTCTCCTTGGTCGGGTGTTCTTGAAACGTGCGCATCTCACCGTTTCTTCTTTCATCGGACAATCCACGTTTCGCGATTGGATTAGGGCGCATGGATTCTTCTCAATTGCGCAGAAACATAACTTATATTAATTGCATTTTCACCCACAAATATATTTCCAATTACATTTAAAACTTTGCTTAATTACAATATAGCCCATTTCTAATTTAAATTAAATTTTAAACTTTTAATTATTAAGATTAAGCCCGACTTTAATTTAAATTATATTTTTGACTTTTATAAATTGCAATTAGGCACTTATTTATTTGAAATTATATTTTTGAACACAAATTGGCAAATAAGTACGTTTTCGATACAAATTATTTAATTTCCTTAAAATATATAATAAACAGTAAATACTAATTTATTAAACTAAAATTAACTAAAAATAGAAAGAACATAGCAATTATAATTAATAAAATAGGTGAAAATAACTATATAAAATACAGTTATCAGTGATAGAAAGGAGACCTTGAACAACTTTGAGATTTGATATTTTCTTCAACAATTTATAGTTAACATGCCCAAGTCATTTATGCCATAATTCTTCGGTGCTCAAAATTAGCTTGTTACAAACAACTTTAAAAGGAATTCCTACATAGTAATTATTATCATTAAATGTAACACCTCTTACCAAAGTTCCACTAACTCATCATACACAATATAATTAGTTTAAGTAAACTTAATGGTAATAGGAGTAGAAACTATAGTGGTTAAGGAGTTGCATCCTTCCAAATAAGAACTTGCTAATCTATGGATATACCATGAAGTTACAAAGGTTGGTGATTTCCTTCTCCGACTCTTATTGCCCAACCAGAAAATGAACAACTAATACGTTCCACTTATCGAACTTACGATTAGTTAGTTAATAGTTGATCCCTCTACCAATTAAATAATAAAAAATAAGTAAGATAAGAAATTTAGATATGAAAATCCATTTTTTATTATGTTTTTTTTATTCTGATTTATTAGAACAAAAGAAGTCTAGTTTGGCCTTCCCATGAGCCTTTTATCCGTTCTCATTATATCACGAATGCTGGGGGAAAGCTCTAATTAGAATATTCAAATTATTGTTATGAAATAACTATTCATCTATTTTTTTCATGTAAATAGGGGTAAGAAAGCTCTCAACTTTAGGAATAAATTTTTTCGCTTTCTTTGTTCAAGAACTGCGTAAATTTCTAACTAAAAAGTGAAATGATTTTTAATTATCTCAATTGGGCATCCTACTAGAGGCCTGTTATGCCAAAAGTAAGATAAGCTCCATCCATATCTTTCCATTTTTAGATTAGTCTTGAGTCCTTTCACATAGAGTACATCTTTGAGCTTAGGGATACCAAGGGTGTTGAGAGATTCACTACCACAAATCAATGCCTTATTACCATCACCAAATGTAACTGATCCATAGTTGGTGAAAGTTAAATTGTTGAAAAAGGACTTATTACTAGTCATATGTTTGGAGCAACCACAATCAAAATACCAACAATTATAAGAATGTGCCTTCAAGGCATAGTGAACCACATTGCAATTTAAATCTTGATCATATGTACTAGTTCCGAGAGAAGGTTTAAACTCATTCAAAATCAACATAGCATCATTCTATATAGTTGAGGCTTCACTAGTCAGAGTAATAGAAAGTTTTAGAAGTTCTTTCACATGACTTAGCATATCCCCATTATAAGAGACTCCTTTTGAGAGAAGGTAGAGGTGAAAAAACATGAGTTATAAGAAATAGGGTAGAGAGACAAGATTTGAGCACTCATAACATCGTTGATGAAGTCATCATCAAAAATCTCAATGAGAGAAGAATATTCTTATACACCAGTCGAAGTAGAAAAGGAGGGATAAACATCTTTAAGTTTTAATAACTTCTCAAAACACCACTTATTTCCAATCTTCAATTTTCTCTCGAAGTCATACTATTGAAAATGAAGAATTTCAACTAAAAGACTGGATTCAAGAAGAATGACTTTATTAGTGTCAGCTTCAACAGGAGAATGAAATCTGGTCAGTTCAACATCACAATCTTCCAATAAGAATTCCATGATAGCCTTTCTGTCTTCCAAGATGCAAGTTTCTTTATAAAGTATGCATATATTTTCTGAATTATAAGAAGGCTTAGATGAGCATTGATCTCTAATAGCTTTATACTATGTATCTTGAATTACATTTTCAACCTTATTTATCCGTGCAAGGAACTTTTTATTATCCCATAAATGAACCTGGATAGACTTAATATGACTGTCCAGATTTAATTTCAGATTGTTCATAAGTTTATCACTATCTAAAGTAAGGTTGAGCAATTGATCAGATAGACTTAATATGACTGTCCAGATTTAATTTCAGATTGTTCATAAGTTTATCACTATCTAAAGTAAGGTTGAGCAATTGATCAGATAGACTTAAAAATTCCTTAACCTTTTCAAAAATATTATTATGAATCTTGTTTATAACCTTTTTCAACTTTAGATTTTCATACACAAACTAGTCATAGGAATCTTGTAGAGAAAACCTTTCATTTTCACTAGTGTTAGTCAAATAAGAAGAGCTAGATTGAGTATTCTCGGAGAAAGAAGCCATGAGAGCAGAGCATTCAAGAGTAACAAGCTCTATCTTTTCAAAAGAGGACACAATAGTTTAGGAAGTGCATCCCTCATATTTCTTTTCAAGGAATTCCCAGGCTTCTTTAATAGTTGTAAATGTGTCCATAATAACATAATCCTTTGAGGTAATGAAGTTGATAAGAACGTGCAATCCTTGACAGTTTAAATTGCTAACATATAGTTCTTCTTTATTCCAAACATTGACTAGTTTGGATTCAATAAAACCAATCTTAGAGATGCACATAGGACACGTCCAACTGTCCTCAATCAAAGACCAAACATCATTGTTGTTAGATCTCTAAGTAAGAACACATTTGGAATCTCCACTAAAAATAACAAACACCATGGAACTTAAGTGGTCCATTAACCGATCTTTTTATATTATCTATTATAAGATATTTGAAAGAATTAAACAAACAAGATGTATTTTAAAATATTTATTCCAAAATAGTTCTAACTCAATCTACATTTTGAGTTTAGACAAAATAATACTTCATTTAGTTGATTAACGAAAGCCCGCAAATAAGTGTTAGAATTTGATTACATTTTTAAAATGGATTCAATTATTTTAACCAATTAAAATCTACGACCTCAAAGTTGAGATAAAAATATTATTTTCTTATAATTAATGAAAAATCATAGATAAAATATCTTTCATTTATTAATTTTATCACTTTTAACACTTTGATCCATCAATAAAATTTTATAACTTTTCATCTATTAATTTTTTATATTTAATAATTTTAATCCAAATTTATAGATAATAGATTAAATATATTAAATTTAAAAAATTATCGGACTGAATAATTTAAAAAATAAATTTATAATACGTTAATTTGAATATTATAGTGCAATTTAATCTAATTTTTAAATTTTATCTTAAATGTGTTAAATATAAAAAAGTTAGTAGAACGAAGAGTTATAAAAATTTTATTAAATTTTTTTATTAAAAGATAAAAATATTAGAACTGATAAAATTAGTGGATCAACATTATACTTCAATAAAATAATAATAATAATAATGATGATAATGTTGTGTACAGTTTCGGTGAAAAAACCAGAGAAAAATCAGAACCGTTAATTGGAGGTGAATCTACACCGTAGAAGCAGGAAATCATACAACACTTATTCTCCTTCTGAACTCTCTTCTTTCTCATGGTTGCTCGTCGTTGACATCTCTGCATCTTTTTTAGATCTTTGCATTCATTCGTTCTTCATCTGCAAAAACCCTATCTAATTCCCTTCTCCTTAAGGTAAAAGGTGTACTTTCATTCCACCACCTACTTTTGCGCCCTCTCACTATTTAATTTAGCCCTCGTCACGTTCTTTTCGAAATTTCTGTTTCTTTGCTTCTTGGCTGTCATTGTCAATTCTTTAAAAAGGTTTAGAAGAGTGTTTCTTAACGATCTTTATGAATTTTCCATTTTGTTTTAAGATAATCTTATTCTGACCAATTTTCATTTTATGTGTTAATTCTGATGACCCGTAATTCTTTTAATGTAGTAACTGGAAATTGAATAAGTTTGCTGCTTCAATAGTAATTCTATAATGAGATTAGTTAGAATTTGAGAATGCAAAACTCTGTTCTCACTGCTTGAGAAACGACTGCTTGAGAAACGAGAGTGAAAGAGGGTTTAATATATCTAACAAGAGCTTCTAGAAAGAAGCTGTTACAACATAACCAACGCAGACTTCTGTAAGGAAGCTGTTGCAACAGAATGAAGGAAACGGAAAGTAAGTAAATGCTATCACATGAGATTTGTAACAACTTCTTTTATCTTTGGCTTATCATACCCCCTCAAGTGAAAGGGTCTTGGAGCTATGCAAAGCTGTGACTTGAGAGACAAGAACCTAGAACTTGTAAGATGCTTAGTCAAAAGATCAGCTGGCTGATCTTCAGTAGGAATAAAATGCAGCTGTATCTTGCCTCGTATGACTTGATCTCGGATGAAGTGAAGATCTATTTCAATGTGCTTCGTTCTAGCATGAAACACGGGGTTCTTTGTCATGTGAAAAGCACTAATATTATCATACCAGAGCAGGGGAATCGCAGGTATAGGAACACATAACTCTTGCAACAAGGCTTGCATCCAAATAATTTCTGCAATAGCTAATGCAAGACCACGATATTCAGACTCAGCACTACTGCGAAACACCACCTTTTGTTTGGTAGAGGACCAAGAGACTAAATTACCTCCCAGATACACCAAATAGCCACTGGAACTTCGCCTATCATCAGGTTGAGCACCCCAGTCTGCATCTGAGAAGCCTTCGATAGTTAAATTGGTTGAAGGACTCAACAATAACCCATCTTGCATTGTTCTTTTAAGGCAACGAATGATTCTTTTGATTGAAAGCCAATGAGCTGAGGTAGGCTATTGCATGAATTGATATGCCTTATTAACTGCAAAAGCTATATCAGGCCTTGTTATTGTTAGATATTGAAGTGCCCCTACCACACTTCGATATTGAGTGACTTCGTCCATAGGATCACCATCAAACTTGGACAAATTCTTCCCAACAGCTCCGAGTGTTTTTGCTGGTTTGGCATCAAACATTCCAGTTCGATGAAGCAGATCAGAAACATATTTGGTTTGGCTTAAATTCATAGAGCCTTCATAGTAAGAGACTTCTATACCGAGGAAGTATGATAGTTGTCCCAAATCCCTTAAAGCAAAAATAGAATCAAGCTTAACAATGAGTGAGGAAATCTGTGTTGAGGAGCTGCCAGTGATGATTATATCATCAACATAGACAAGAACAATCAAAGTAGTAGACTCACCAAAGTGTAGAAACATAGAACTATCAGTTCTAGAGTTGCTGAATCCCCACTGTATAAGGGCAGAACTGAGTCGTTGAAACTAGGCTCGTGGTGCTTGTTTCAAACCATATAAAGCCTTCTTCAATCGACACACTTTGGTTGGGAATGTAGTATCCAAGTAGCCAGGAGGCTGAGACATGTAGACTTGCTCTTCTAACTCACCATTTAGAAAAGTATTGTGAACATCAAGCTGCCTAATTTCCCATTGATAACTGAGAGCCATAGTTAGTATGATTCGAGTGTATACGGTTCTGAAATCTTTACAGTAGAGAGATCAAGAATGGTCTTCTTCTTGGTTATACCTCGCATTAGCCTTGTTGTCATGCGTGGAGCAGGGGAAGGAGAAGAAGGTTGACCCTTATGTATAGCTTTGGGTAAAGTACTTGAGGCAGGAGTAACAATAGGACTACTCACAGAATTAGAAGCTTCACTCGTGGAAGGAGAGGAAGAAAGTGAAGATGGGTGGCTGCCAGTAGAACAGAATGTTGAAGAAGGAAAGGAAGTTATAATGGTTGGGGTTAAAGTGTCTGTTGAAGTTTCTTTTGTTGAGGAGAGATGGTGAGTTTTAGCTAGAGGAAATTGTCCCTCATCAAAAACAACATGAGGAGTGATGTAAACTCGTCTAGTTAGAAAGTCAAGACACAAAAATCCTTTGTTATGAAGACTATAACCAAGAAATAGACTTTGAACAGAACGATATTGAAGTTTGTACTGTTGTAAGGACAGATGAATGGGTAACACAAGCAGCCAAAAACTAAGTAACTTGTAATCCGGAACTTTCTGAAAATGTTTGAAATAAGGGGAGTTATTTTGGAGTACCTTACTTGGCATTCTATTGATGAGAAATGTAGCTATTTGGAAAGCATACTGCTAGAATTCCATTGGTAAGGAGGCATGAGCCAACAAGGCCAACCCGGATTCAACAATATGCCTATACTTTCGCTCAACTCTCCCATTCTGAGCTGAGTTATATGGGCAAGAAAACCGATGAAAAATGCCTGTTTGCTGAAGAAACATCTTGAAGGATCTGAATTCACCACCATTATCAGACTGTAAGCATTTGATTTTAGCATCAAATTGATTTTCTACTTGGAGTTTGAACTTCTTAAAAGCAGGAAAGGCTTGGTCTTTTGTTTGAAGAGGATAGAACCAAGTGTACCGTGAGTAGTCATCTAGAAACAAGATAAAATATCTAGCACCAAAGGTAGACTTAACTGAGGCAGGTCCCCAAAGATCAGTGTGAACAAGTTCCAAAGGTTTGGAAGCACAAGAAAGTGAAAGATGAGTAGGTAATCTGTGACTTTTAGCAAGCTGACAAGAAGAGCAAACAGTAGAACAAACAGTATTTTTATTCTTTTCAAAAGAGACATTACAACTTTGCATAATTTGGGTTACAATGTCAATGGAAGCATGACCTAGTCTGTGATGCCATAACTTCACTTTATTATCAAAGATATTGGAATTATGAGAGTAAAAAGTAGAAGAATTAGTTGCACCAACAAAGGCTACTTTCTTGCTATTCAAAACTAGGAATCGGTAAAGTCCATTCTCAAGCTTGCCTTGAGCAAGCACCTTCTTCGTATGCAGATCCTTCACAAAGAAATTATTAGACCGAAACTCAATTAAGATATTATTGTCTGAGCAGAATTTAGAAACACTTATCAAGTTTGTTGATATAAAGGGGACATGAAACACCTTTTTGAGATGAAAAGAGTGAATCAGATAGTAAATGATGAGAACCAGTGTTGGAAATGGATAGGTGCTTACCATTAACAATTATCACCTTATCTGTGCCCGTGTTTGGTGAAGAACTGGTCAGATTGTCCACACTCTGAGTCAGATGATGACTGGCTCCAGAGTCAAGATACCAAGTGTCATCTGCAAGATTATTAGAGGAGGCAATCATAGCAGGTATAGAGTTTGGATTACCAGCATTTGAGGGAGAAGTATTACTGCTCTGAGAGCTTTGATAGGAGATGTCAAATCTGTGATAACAGATCTGAGCGGTATGACCAAACTTGCCACACAACTGGCATTGTGGCTTCTCAAAACTATAGGAATTGTGCCTCCCATTTTGACCATATTGACCCCCTCGACCACGACCTCTGTATGTATAGTTGCTGGTGTTTGGGATATGATTCTGTCCTCGACCGCCATTATACCTTCTTCCACCACCTCTGCTATTAGATGAAGAGGCATAGTTGGCTGACATAGGAGAGAATTGTTCAATCGAGCTTTGTTGCTCAATGCGATGTTCAAATGCAAGAAGCATACTATGAACAACTTCAATAGAGATCTTGTCATCTCTAATATTAATAGCAGTTACAACTGCATTATAATCGGATCCAAGTCCATCGAGGAGATTCATAACTTGATCTTGTTCTGAGACAGGTTCTCCAATTGCTGCTAGATTATCTGCAGCTCCTTTAACTTTCATGATATAATTGATCATAGATAGAGAACCTTTCTTGATTGACTGTAACTCGAGCCTTAGCTGCATAATTCTAGCTCTGGAGGAAGATGAAAAGGTTTTCTCTAATGCATTCCAAACAGAGTGAGAAGAGTTGTGACCAATGATTTGTGCCATGATCGCTGGTGTGAGAGAAGAGTAAAGCCAGCTAAGGATCGTTCTATCTTGTCTTCTCCAAGCAACAAAGTCAGGATTGATCAATCCTGAACTGAGTTCTTTATCTGGACAGATGGAAGATCCGTCTATGAAATCTTCAAATCCATTGGCAAAAACAACATTATCAATCTAAGATTTCCACAGAATGTAATTAGTCCGATCGAGTTTCATAGGTAAAGTATGATTGAGCATCTGATAAGAAGAATGGGACGCCATTGTAGTGCTTTGTCCAAATCCAATCGAGCCAGAGGAAGAAGAGGATTGAGTGGAAGCGGAAGCCATGAATGGATCTTTGATCGAGAAGCTCTAATACCAAGTTCGAATTTGAGAATGCAAAACTCTGTTCTCACTGCTTGAGAAACAAGAGTGAAAGAGGGTTTTATATATCTTACAAGAGCTTCTAGAAAGAAGTTGTTACAACAAAACCAACGCAGCTTCTGGAAAGAAACTGTTACAACAGAATGAAGGAAACAGAAAGTAAGTAAATGCTATCACATGAGATCTGTAACAACTTCTTTTATCTTTGGCTTATCAAGATTCAATTCATTTTTCTAATTCTTCGTTTATAAACCCCTTTTTTGTCAATGGATGATTATGAGAATATTCAGGGTTTCTTGGGTCCGTAATGCAATTTATTTTTCTTTTTATGCAATTTATTTAATGCTAATTTAATGCTCTGTTAGGACTTGAATTTCGGGTTCTCAATTTTGCACCGACCTTCCCTTTTATCCAAAGAAAGTGCTGGGCACTCGTTTTAAATAGCTCTTAGATTTTCAACTGTTCTGAAGCTGCTTTGTTCTCTTATAAATTTCGTTTTTTATGGTGTAGTAAGTTACTAAACTCCGTTGATGTTCACTTTTTTTGGGGGGAAGGTACAACATTTTCTCTAGTTTGTTTCCTGTCTTAAGAAACTGGAATTTTTATTCTAGTGATTGTTAGCATAAGTTGAGGAACGAGTGTAAGGATTGCTTCTTACTCATTTAGATATACAGATTAAGTGGAGGGATATGGCTGAATTATCTTACAATCCTATGTTGCTATGGTTTCTATATTTCCGAGCTGCTGAGGTTTTCATATGTGGAGTTATCATATTCTTTAAATTTTCTTTTTTGAATTGTTCATCAATGATTTGTTATGGGTGTATTGTGCTCTTCGGAGCTTCATTGTTGGAATTCAATCCCCTTTTAATAAATCGGTGTTTATTCGTAATTGCTGTGTTGCCTTCCCCTGCATATAGAAGAGTGCATAAGATTTGTTTTAGCATTTGTCTGCCTGTCAGCAGGTTATAGTGTTTATCATGTTTAACCTGATCTATGTACCTATATGAATGATTATCTGATTATATTTGGATATTCGCTCATGCTTTTTATGCTGCTGGCTAATTTACAATTTTCTTTATCAGCTGAGGAGGTGATATAAGGAACAAGATGGTTAGTGCATACACTCAAGAACACACATACAAGCACCCATGGGAGCGGGTAACTTCTGCATCATGGCGCAAGTTTGCTGACCCGGAGAACAAACACATATTGTCTCATGTCCTTGAGGTTGACACCCTAAATCGCAAGATGGATCCAGATTCTGGAAAACTATACACCACACGTGCAGTCACAATCCATGCTCCAGGGCCATGGTTCATTCGCAAAATTATCCGCCAGGATATCTGCCACTGTGTTGAATCAACAGTTGTGGATGGTCAATCCCGATCGATGCAACTCACAACCCACAATATCAGTCTTCAGAAGTTCATTGAAGTGGAGGAGAAAATCCGGTATGATCCCCACCCAGATAATCCTGAGGGGTGGACAATCTGCCGGCAGCAAACTAGCATTCAGATAAAGCCCTTTTCTGCATTGGCATCAATGACCAAAAAGGTGGAGCAATGTTGCGCTGAGAAGTTTGTGCAAAATAGTGCCAAGGGAAGAGAAGTGATGGAAAAGATTTGTAATCTTGAAGCAGAATCAAGGGGGATATCTCTTTGATTTTATTTCATTTATTCTTGTCTTGCTACCCCAATATATAGGAGTGGGCACTTGGATTGGATTAAAATATTAGAATGTTATAGTAAGAACTATGAACCATGGAGGATTTAATTCGACTTCTCCTTCGGTTTATGCAGCTGTTGGAAATTTTCATATAGTAAACTTCAATGCCGAGTCATTTTGATGCGGAAACTTTTTCATGTAAAGATGGAGTCTTGGTGTTAAGTTTAGTGTTTTTTTTTAAATTCAAATAATATTAAATGTAGTTTGAATTTTTAACTTGAAATAAAAAGGGAAGAATATTATCATTAGACTAGTGAAAAAGTAATGAGTCTTTAAATTTTAAAAGATTAATCTCGTCTTGAAGATAAGTCACAAGGTTCAACACGAGGTAGTTTCACTGGGTGCCAAATAAAACCCATTGCCTCATTTTCAAGAAATGAAAAGCCCTATTAACCAATTTACAAATGCTAAATTAGGCCAACCAATTTACAAATGCTAAAATCGGCCATTGATAATGTCAAATGTTATACTTTAGTTTAATTTTCTTTTACAATTTAACAAATTTGGTTAAAATCTAAAAATTACATTAAATTGCACTATAACAATATGCAAATTTTTTTATTTTTTTTTTGCATTATTTAATCAATAATATATTTAGTACATTATATTTAAATTTTAAAAGATGGTTATTTTAATACAAACAAATTTAAGGAATCAAAGTATAAAATCCCAAAATATTTATGCACAAGAGTGTAATTCAGCCTTTTTCACGTGATAACAAACGTACTACTGACGATAGGGAAATTAGTTTTGGCACCTCAAAATAGTGATTTTTTTTTTTTTTTTGAGGTTCCAAACGGCGTAGTTGATGAACAGGGACGAACCTAATGAAAATCTCACGCAATCAGAGAAGCTCATATTTTTCCACTTGAATCTTCTGTAAGATGGGCTATTTGGGGGGAAACACGGGTGAAACTATCCAATAAAAGGTCTCATATATATCCATCATAATAAAATATTAAATGATGAAACCATATAACACGCATCCTATCACATCTTGACACTAGTATGTATCCTGCATTACAATTCCATAAATACCCCAATTCTGCTGCATCTGCATTACAAATCACATACGTTCTGTCATTTAGGGAAAAAGGAACCTGTTCATTTCCAATCATGTTCTCATTTGAAAAAAAGGGGCAATTAGGGAAAAATAATAATTTTTAACATTTAAAGGTGCCATTGAAAATGAATAAATACTAGAATTTGCACAAGTCATATGAATAATTTACAATGCTTGCCAAGAGTTGGCAGAGGATGGATTCTTTCGTATCATCTTGAGGGTGCATACCACTTACATTTACTAGAGAGAAATACCACAAACATTATAGACAATTACAAAGCTAACCATGAAAAAGTCCAACAAACCAGTAGAGATTACAACTTAAAACACACTGGATTTCCAACATATGTAATTCTCCCCAATCAAACAAATATAAAGTTCTAACTGCAGACATTAAAGATAAAGGAGACCTGACAAGATACTGCAGCATATGTAGAAGTCATTTCATAGATGAAAACGTCATCGTATTTCAACATGGACTTTTTGGGCACTCACATTTAGATTTTATCCAGCTTCTCAGCCTTGACAATCAATCGGGTTGGCTTTTGCTGTGGCAGACCTTGCAGCAGTACGATAATCGTAGGGGGAACCGTGTTTGTCTGAATAGCAATGTACTGTACAGAAGAGGTTTCCACACCGACAATTGAAGCCTGTCAAGCCTACTCTCTTATTACAACTAGTGCAGCATTTTGGTCCTCCTATTGGCTTTGCAAGGCTACTCTTGCCTGATTCTGATCCAAACGATGGTTGCACAGAGATGCTTTTTGGCTGCACTGGTTTGGTTTGGAGATCAATAGCAGCATCAACAATAGGATAATTTCCATTTCCATGTGATGCTGCTCCATTAACAATACTTCCAATCGATGACACAGCAATCTTAGCTTGCTCCTGTTTCAACATCATGTCCTTATGGCACTTCGAACACATGTTCATGGTGGCTAGACTTCCAAAAAAAAACCACAATTGTTGGTGCACGATATGGGGCCTTCAGGAGGAGATTGAAATCCTGTCTTGTCACGGTCCATGTTTATACCTCTCCTGAAAACAAATCACATTAATATAGGAAGGGAACTAAAAGGCTACAAAGTAGTCTCAACATGATATTACCATTGTTAGAGTTAGAGGTCCTTAAACTTAGGAATTTCTATTTTTCGGTTAATAAATCACCTAGTCTGTAGAAAGTGATGTTAGTGTTAGCGTAGTGGTAGTTTAAGTGTTCTTGTTCGGTTACCACATTTGTAGCTACAAACGTGGGCTACATTGTTATTTCATTTTTCTGTAATGGCTTTAAATAACCGAGCTACTCCGTCCATAAAGTTATTAAGGCATCTAACATTTTTAGTATTAGAACCACCTCTCGTTGGACTTGAGAAAAACATAGACAAATAAGTGAAAAAAAGGATTTCACACAACCTGCCATACCACGATTCAGTGGTCATTGTGATCATTGGATAATGCTCATGGAGAACTTGTTGAGATCTAAGGGTTTTTGGAAGTTGGTTCAGACAGGCTTTGAACCAACATCCAGAGTAGAACTGATAGAGGACCAGTTAAGACAATTGGAGGACGTGGAGCAGAAAGATTAGACAAACAAGAATGACCTATTTCAAGCTATTGACAGAACAATTCTTGAGCAGATTCTAAAAAACGAACCTCAAAGGACATATGGGATTCAATGAAAAGGAAGCATGTAAGCAATGCTAGAGTGAAGCGTGTAACCCTTCAGTCATTGAGGAGAGATGGGAGATCATGGAGATGAAGATGGGTAAGACTATAACTAAGTATTTTTCTCGAGTTATGAACCTGTCCAACAAGAAGAGAAGCAATAATGAAAACATGAAGGATGTCACCGTTGTAGAAAAGATTCTCGAGACTCTCACTGAGAAATATAATTATATGGTTGTCTCATTCGAAGAATCTAAGGATTTTAACTCACTCACAATCAATGAATTACAAAGTTCATTGGTCGTGCATGAGCAAAAATTCACTCGGAATAACAGTGGAAGCAGTGGAGAGGAGCATGCACTAAAGGCAACCATAGATAACAGAAACCATAACTAAGTATTTTGCTCGAGTTATGAACCTTTCCAACAAGAAGAGAAGTAATGATGAAAACACGAAGGATGTCACCGTTGTAGAAAAGATTCTCAGGACTCTTACTGAGAAATATAATTATATGTTTATCTCAATCGAAGAATCTAAGGATGTTAACTCACTCACAATCAATGAATTACAAAGTTCATTGGTTGTGCATGAGCAAAAATTCACTCGGAATAACAGTGGAAGCAGTGGAAGCAGTGGAGAGGAGCATACACTAAAGGCAACCATAGATGACAGAAACAAAGGAGGTCGAGAGAGAGGAAGCTTCAGAGGACAAGGAAGAGGTAGAGGAAGGGGAATGCTACTACTATCACAAACTTGGTCAATTTTAATATGAATGTCCCACTTGGGATAAGCCTGCAAACTATGCCAAGCTAGATGAGCAAGAAGAGATGTTGTTGATGGCCTATGTTGAAGACACTAGAGCAAGCAGAGAAGAACTTTGGTTCTTGGACTCAAGGTGCAACAACCACATGTGTAACTTAATATTTTCAACATTCAGTGAAATTAGGCAACAACACCATAATGCAAGTATCAAGGAAAGGAAAAATCAAGCTAGAAATAGATGGAGTCAACTATACCATTGGTGATGTGTTTTATGTACTCGAATTAGAAAACAATCTCTTGAGCATAGGACAATTTCAGGAAAAAGGCCTAGCAATTCTTATTCAATCCAGACAGTGCAAAATATATCATCCATACAAAGGTCTTATCATACGCACAAAGATCTCATTCATGCTGATTTATATGGCCCAATTTCACCAAATTCGAATGGTGGAAAGAAGTATATGCTATGCTTGATTGATGACTATAGTAAAAAACTTGGTCTTACTTTTTGAAGGAGAAGTCAGAGAAACGTGTTGCTTTCAAGTCCTATGTGCTGTGCTTGATTGATGACTATAGAAGAAAAGCTTGGTCTTACTTTCTGAATGAGAAGTCAGACACACTTGCTGCTTTCAAGTCCTTCAAAAAAACACATTGAGAAAGAAGCTGGCATTGCCATCAAAATTTTATGAATAGACCGAGGCAGAGAATTCATATCCGTAGAATTCACAAAATTTTGCAAAGAAATGAGAATTAGAAGACAATTAACCACTGCATATACTCCTCAGTAGAATGGAGTTGTAGAAAGAAAGAATTACATGATAATGAATTCAGTAAGATGCATGTTATCCGAGAAGGGAGTTCCAAAGACCTTCTAGCACGAAGTAGTGAAATGGGTTGTCTATATGCTGAACCGGTGTCCCACGATGGCTTTGAAAGACACAACACCAAAAGAGGCATGGAGTGGTGTTAAACCATCAATCGAACATCTGAGAGTGTTTGGATGCATGCACCTGATGCAAAGAGAACAAACTTGGAGCATAAGAGCACAAGTGGTGTTTTCTTGGGGATAATGAGTCAAAAGGATATAGGATATATGATCTTATGACAAAGAAAATAAAAACCAACAGGGATGTTTTTGAAGAAAAGAGTAAGTAGGATTGGGATATAAATAATGAGCAACAAGTACTAAACACCTTAGAATGGGGAGAAAGTAAGGATGACATGATTGAGAATCCAAATGATAATGAAGATAAAAATACTGCTAAGACAACTGAAGGTATTACTATTGTGATGATTGAAGGTGAAAATGCAGAAGAACAAAATAGGAGAGCACCATTTTGGATGCATGATTATGTGAGTATAGCACTCTCAGGATGTGAAACTGGCGAGAAATTATGCATTTTGCTTTATTTGCAAATATAGACCCTATAAGTTTTGAAGAAACTGTGAAGAATGACAATTGGGCGAAAACAATGGAGTCTGAAATCAACTCCATGACAAAAAATGAAACATGGTTTAGATAGAGAAGTTTAAAGTTCGATTGGTTACTAAGGGATATGTGCAAGAATATGGGATTGATTATTCAGAAGTCTTTGCACCAGTGGCATGAATGGACATCATTAGAATCATTCTGGCACTTACTGCTTACAAGAGTTGGAAGGTGTATCAACTTGATGTCAAATCAACATTTCCATACAGTGATTTAATGGAAGATGTGTATGTCGAGAAACCAAAGGGGTTTAAGAAGAAAAATGAGCTCAACAAAGTCTGTAGCTTAGAAAGGCTTTGTATGGATTAAAACAAGCTCCTAGAGCTTGGTTTAGTGATATTGAGACCTATTTCCTAAGTGAGGGATTTGAGAAATGTCTAAGTGAGCAAACACTCTTTATCAAAACAAATAACCAAGGTAACCTATTGATTATAAGTTTTATGTAGACGACTTGATCTACATAGGGGATGATAATGACATGCTTAGAGAGTTCAAAGACTCAATAATGAAGGAGTTTGACATGACAGACAGTTAGGAAAAAGAAGATATTTTATGGGATTAGAAGTACAACAACAACAAGATGGCATCTTCATCAAGCAAAGACAATATGAAATGGATGTACTTAAGAGGTTTCACATGAAATAAAGTAATGTAGTACCAAATCCTATAGTTCCAAGGTTCAAGATTTCAAAATATGAAAACGAGATTAAAATTGATAACACCCTTTATAAACAGCTTGTTGGGAGATTAATGTATCTAACCTCCACTCGTCCAGATTTAATGTATGTAGTAAACTTGATTACTAAATACATATCTCAACCTACATAATTTCATCTTGTGGTTGCAAAAAGGGTATTAAGATATGTAAAAGGGACTATCAACTTTGGAATTATGTACAAGAAGGAGGCAAGTGATGTTGTAACTACATATACCGATAGTGATTATGCAGGATGTTTGGAAGACCGGAAGAACACTTCAGGTTATGCATTCATAATAAGCTCTAGGGAAATGTCTTGGTCATCTAAGAAGCAACCAATTGTAACCTTATCTACAACGGAGGCTGAATTTGAGGCTGCTACAGCATATGTATGTAAAGTAATATGGATGAAGCGGATTCGTAAAATACTTGACTGTGAAGGAAACAATGCACAGTTATTTTCTATGATAATAGCTCAACATTCAAGCTATCCAAGAATGCAGTAATGCATGTGAAAAGCTGTTTATATTGGAGTTCGGTTCCATTTCTTAAGAGACTTGTCAAAAGAAGGAGTGGTGCAACTAATCCATTATGGTTCATAGGAGGAAATTGTGGATATTCTAACAAAGCCCTTAAAGCTGGAGCAGTTTCAAAGGCTTCGAGGTCTATTAGGAGTATGTGAACCATCAAAAATAAACTAAGCTGCATAGCTTAGTTTAAGGGAGGGTATGTTAGAGTTAGAGGTCTTTAAACTTAAGAATTTCTAATTTTTTGATTAATAAATCACCTAGTCTCTAGGAAGTGCTGTTAGTGCTAGCGTAGTGATTGTTTAATTGTTCTTGTTCGGTTACCATGTTTGTAGGTACAAACATGAGCTGCATTGTTATTTCAGTTTTTTGTAATGGCTTTAAATAGTCAAGCTATTCCATCAATAAAGTAATCAAGGTATCTAACAACCATTTCAAAATTAGAAATAAGAAAATAGTGCTGCATAAAAAAATTAAAGCTTCCTAGTTCTAAAAAAGAGACGTGGAAATTTCCTTTGAGGTTTCTCTTCACACTGACATACCTTTAGAAAGCACATTTTTTCCATTGGACTTGAATTTTTGTCCCAAAAAAATAAAAAGTGGCTGCATAATGAGGTTTGAAACTTGTCAAAAGAAAATGAAAACAATATCCCATAACCCAATGTGCTTTACCCTTTTCCCAGTTCATATCATTACAAGCATAAATGGGCACACCTAATAAGATTATAACAGAGATAACATACAGGATGAAAGAAACTCCTCTCCATGATGTCGTGACAACCAGTGAAAGGTAGACCATTGCTCCAATAAATATATGAATATATATCAACATTACAAGAGGCATACGGAAAGATTATAGCACGAAGATGATAGAACATCTAAACAATGTGGTAAAAAGCAGTAACGTGCTCTAGATGTTCTCTCTAGGAAAGTGTGCAGTGAAACATTTGACAAATGCCTAAATTCAACACACAAAAAAAAGAAAGTGATAAAGTGACAAGAATTCTATATTCGTAAGAAAATGCAACAAGAAAATCAAAATATTCACTTTAAATCATCAGACTTCTGCAGCTCTGCAAGACCACAGAAAGAATAAGACTCATTCATGTACATATTATTTAGAATAATATATTAGAAAATTTGAATTAAAATTATTAAAACGACTTGAAATTGATAGAATTTGTTTCATGTATAACCATATTGCAATTCATAAATCTTAAATTTACCATGATCTTCTAGTGAACGTTCAATCTTTGATTCTAAATTATCTTGGTCTATTGTCATGATTTTCTAGAAAGACACAATCATCGGTAATCATTGGAAGCCTTTAGATCTCTAAGTAATCCCTCTCAAGTTCGATGAAGAGAGCAAGAGAGTAACAACATTCTGTTCTGTATAATAAAAGATACCTAAATTGCAAGTTCTCAACCGAAAAACCTTTTTTTTAATTCTTCTCTATATTTTCTATATATTTAATATATAGAGAGAGAGCCGAATTATATTAAGAGAGAAAGACGAAGAAACGCTAGTAGAGGAAAAAATGCCTCTAAATTTCAAGAGGTAATCTGTAATCTATTTTCTCATTAGATATTTCATTATTTAATATTTCCTTGTTGAATCCTAAGCGGATTCAAATTCTGAATTCAAAACTTGCTTTATTAGATATTTCCTTATTGAATCCTACACGAATTCAAATTCTGAATTCAAAACTTACCTTATTGGAAATTTTCTTATTGAATCCTAAGCGGATTCAAATTCTGAATTCAAAGCTTGTCTTATTGAAAATTTCCTTATTGAATCCTACGCGGATTCAAATTCTGAATTCAAAAATTACCTTATTGGAAATTTTCTTATTCAATCCTAAGCGAATTCAAATTCTGAATTCAAAACTTGTCTTATTGGAAATTTCCTTATTGAATTCTAAGTGGATTCAAATTCTAAATTCAAAACTTGCCTTATTGGGTATTTCCTTATTTACAAAACATTGCCATATTTAATTGTGTTCTCTAGGGACCAATAGCATAATTGTATTATTTTCAAACTTTATATAATTTAGACCATCACTAAATCATAAAGTTATTAATATGCATTCTACACATTAAATGCCCCACTTCTCATGACATATATTAAACCCGATAAATAATACTTAATTCGATCACTTTATAATAGGTCTAATTAAATATTTAAAAGTCTATTATTCAATATATATTTATATCACATATATGCCCATATATGTCATAATTAATTGAAATTAATTTCAATAATCTCCCACTTGGGCTATATATGTATATACATATATTGATAAAACCAAATTGAGTATTCAAAATGTGTTGTCATAACCTTTTGTGTCATCAACCAATTCCGTCCATCAATCATATTCACAAGGACTTAAGTAGTATTTGTCTCATAAAGTGAAACTAAACCAACATAAATCACTGTGTAAACATTACTGAATGATATGAATCATGAATAGGATGTGTAGTTTGGAAATTACATGTAATGTGATCCACATGCCTATTTCCTATTTGGTCACTTTAACTTAGCTTGATTTTAAGGTCAATCGAAAATCAGAGTGCATAATAAACTAAATAACTTAAAGCTAAATAAATGAAGTCTGAATAACTGCATGATATATAAAAATAACAGCATATCATATAAAACTTAACTGCATGATATTTGTAAAAGTATATCATATAAAACATAAAACATGATATATAAAATACAAACTCCCACTAAATCTGACAATCCTTTGTGGCATAGATACCCATGTGAGCGACATGCTCATGAACTGTTTGGGTACCAATCCCTTAGACAGTGGTTCTGCTAGCATGGAAGCTATACCAATATGCTCAATACTTATAAGTCCACTCTAAACTCTTTCCTTCACAACAAGGAACTTAATATCAATATATTTGGATTTAGATGAGCTTCTGTTGTTGTTGGAATATAGTACTACTGAATTATTGTCACAATATATCTCCAGTGGTAACTTAACAGTATTCATAATACACAACCCAGTGACAAAATTCCTTAGCCATATTCCATGGTTCGATGCCTCGAAACACACAATGAATTCAGCTACCATGGTGGAAGAAGCAATCATGGTTTGCTTTGCATTGCTCCAAGAAATAGTTCATCCAGCCAACATAAAAATATAACCGAATGTTGACTTCATGCTATCCAAACAGCTCATAAAATCGAAATTAGTATATCCAATGACCTCAAGCTTATCTGATCTACAATATGTTAGTATATGATCCTTCGTTATTTGCATGTACCTAAGTATCCTTTTGGCTGCTTTCTAGTGGTCCATACCAGGATTACTGAGATACCGACCTAACATTCATGTGATGTACACAATATCTGGATGCGTACACACTTGAGCATATATCAGACTTTCTATTATTGAAGCATATGGAATCTGGTGCATTTCTAATTTCTCGAGTTCTATTTTTGGACACTGATTGAGACTAAATTTGTCTCCTTTTGCAACAGGGTTATTTCTTGGTTTATAGTGTTCCATGCCATATAAGAATTTTATCGATACATGCTTGTTGTGAAAGCCCCAAAATACCCTTATTTTGATCTCTTTGTATTTTAAGGCCTAACACATATGATGCTTCGCCAAGATCTTTCATATCAAAATGTTTGAAAAGAAATATCTTAGTTTCACGAATCATGTCTATATCATTACTCGCAAGCAATATGTCATCAACATATAAAACTAGAAACATAAACTTACTTGCCCTAAACTTGTGATATATGCATTCATCCACCAAGTTAGGCTCAAATCCAAATGAGACAATTACTTGATAAAATTTAAAATACCACTGTTGAGATGCTTGTTTGAGTCTATAGATGGATTTCCTTAATTTGCAAACCATCTTCTTTGAGTCATCAGACTCAAAGTTAGGTAGTTGCACCATATGAATGGATTCATCAATGTCGCCATTGAGAAATACAGTCTTAATATCCATTTGGTATAACTCAAGATCAAAATGTGCCACTAAAGCCATGATAATTCTGAAGGAATCTTTCATAGAAGCAGGTGAGAAAGTTTTTGTAAAGTCAATGTCTTTTTTCTGCGTAAATCCCTTAGTAACAAGCCATACTTTGTATCTTTCCACATTACCTTTTGAATCCCTATTGGTCTTAAATATCCATTTGCAACCAATAGGTTTCACAGCTTCATGTAATGGGACGATATCCCAAAATTTGTTGTCATACATTGACTTTATTTCCTCATTCATGTCATCGATCCATTTATGAGAATTCATACTTTCCAAAGCCTGATGGAGACTAAGAGGGTCATCCTCCATCATGCCAATGTCGAATTCATGTTTTTGAAGGAACACAACATAATATTTAGATATATCACTTCTTTTCTCTCTTATGGATTTCCTTAAAGGCAATAAATAGAAATTAAGTTCCACCTAAATGATGGTACAACAAAAGTATCAAACAAATCCAAATACAAGCCAGTTTTCAAAAGTAATCTAAAATTCCCTATAGCTTCAAGTTCTACCTTGTTTCCATTGCCCACATAGATGTATCTTTCACCATCACTTGGCTTCTGATAACTTTGACAACCCTGTATAGACATAGAGATGTGAGTAGTTGCACCCGAATCTACCCATCATGTGTCTACTGAAACTAAAACTGCATTAACTTCTTCACAAATAAATGAAAAATTAATACCTTTCTTGGCACGCCATGTGTGATAGTTGGTACAATTATTCTTCATATGTATTTCTTATTGAATCCTATGCAAATTCAAATTCTAAATTCAAAACTTGCCTTATTGGAAATTTCCTTATTGAATCCTAAGCAGATTCAAATTCTAAATTCAAAACTTTCCTTATTAGGTATTTCCTTATTTATAAAACATTACCATATTTAATTGTGTTCTCCAGGGACCAATAACATAATTGTATTATTTCCAAACTTTATATATTTAGTCCATCACTAAATCATAAAGTTATTAATATGCATTCTACACATTAAAGGCACCACTTCTCATGACACATATTAAATCCGATAAATAATACTTAATTCGATCACTTTAAACTTTATATAATTTAGTCCATCACTAAATCATAAAGTTATTAATATGCATTCTACACATTAAAAGTCCCACTTCTCATGACACATACTAAATCCGATAAATAATACTTAATTCGATCACTTTAAACTTTATATAATTTAGACTATCACTAAATCATAAAGTTATTAATATGCATTCTACACATTAAAAGTCCCACTTCTCATGACACATACTAAATCCGATAAATAATACTTAATTCGATCACTTTAAACTTTATATAATTTAGACTATCACTAAATCATAAAGTTATTAATATGCATTCTACACATTAAAAGTCCCACTTCTCATGACACATATTAAACACGATAAATAATATTTAATTTGATCACTTTATAACATGTCTAATTAAATATTTGACAGTCTATTATTCAATATATATTTATATCATATATGTTGTAATTAATTGAAATTAATTCCAACAAAAATGACTAGTTTTATTTTAATGTATTTTTTTAGTTTGTTTGCTCTTCAGTTTCTGTCTTCTTGTTTTAATATAATTAATTTTTAATTGTTTTTCCTCTATTTATGTCTACTTGTTTCAATGTATTTCATTTTTTTTTCTCTTGAATTTTTGTCTTCTTCTATTACACTCTTATTTCCTTACGTAAAGAAAGAAATAAGAGATATGGGAAAAGGGAAGAAAAATGCTGATAGATAGAGGATAGAGAGAAAGAAAGGAAAAAGAAGAAACAAACAGAGAGAGAAAGAGAAAAGAGAAAAAAAATTCTATCTAGAGTTAGGTTCATCCAATAGAGTTTAAACACTTGCAATTTTGTGGAATAATAAACTATGGTGTAAGTTTATTATTATTTGATTGTTGTATCTAGGGAGATAAATTTTTGTAGTTCTCTAATACCCATGGTGGGTGCAAAAATTATCTTAATGACACTGTATGATACACAGACCTCAATCCTTTGATTTATATGTATATTTATATTTGTGTATTTCTAATTTTTATAAAATAATTTTATTCTTAAGCTAGTTCATCTTTACTACAATTTATACCTACGACCTCGATTTTTAATCGTGACCGTAAGTCTATGGCCATGATTATAAGAACCGAGACCTAAGTGAGAGAGACAATAGGTCGTTACCTATGGCCTCGATTATTAGAAAATCGAGGCCACAAGGTGTATCTATGGCCTCACTTAGTTATATGCTAACTGAGGCCATAGGTTCTCAGTTTTCTAATAATTGAGTGAGGCCATAGATACACCCTATGACCTGGGTTTTCTAATAACCGAGGCCATAGGGTATACATAAATTAAAAAAATACAATTATTAATTATAATATTAAAAATCCATATAAATTACAATATTAAAAATCAATATAAATTACAATAAATTTATTAATTAAAATATTAAAAATTATATTATATTAAAATTAAAAGTATATTTACATTCGAGAGTTTATTATACACTAAAAATTAGCAAACACACTGTACATTAGAAATAAGTTGAGCATAGTATTTATTTTTATCTATTTTGAGACTCAAGACACATCGCATATAGGTATTTACCAGAAAAGCTTGTCTTTCCTATTTATCATTCACCTTTCCCAAAATTGGGATTTCTATCTCCAAATTAAAATGTATACTAAATATAAAAGATTAGATGAAAAGAACAAAGAAATATAGCAGCAAAAATCTATAGTGTAACTAATGAAATAATCTAATAAGTGACTTAAAGCAAAAATTACCATAAATGAATAAAAAATAATCTTAAAATAGGACCCGAGGATAAAACCTGCTACTTTCTCTTAACTTTTTCTTTGGAGCATCAACTTGCAAGACATGAACCAAGGAGTAAGTAAAAAAATAGCATAAGCTTGGGTTTGATAGACAAATGATAAAATATTAGCAGTTTGAAGTTTAGCCTTCTTCCTCACAGAGGACTGATATATCAATGTATCAATGTATCACTAGAAACTTAGTTAGCACTGATATAACTAAAATGTAAATTCAATACCTAGATTCCAAGATGAAGAAAGTATGGAAAATAAGGACTCACCTTTCTATACCTGTATAGATCAATGCAAAGATGTTTGGTCTACTTTTTTAAAAATTGTGGAGCCAACCTGTTATTTGCAAATATCTCATAGGAGGTACTTGTGGTTCACCATAATTTAAATATTTCTAATCATGATAGAATCATCAATGCTTTCGTTAAAGACACACTTAATAAAATTACTAAAGTTAATAAACTAGGAGGATACATGAATGTTATAGAGATATTTCACCATCCTCAACCTATAAACAAGACAACATGTTAAAAGCAATCAAGAAAAAAGAAGCCGCATAATCAAGAAAGAATAAAGAAATTGGGAAGACACGTTTCCAATCATACATGTGTATCTTTCACCAAAATAATTACAGAATATGTTATAGACTAATTAATACAAATATCAAATATCTATTCAAAATTCATGTAAACCAAATTATGGGTCCATTTTCCACATTTTGCATTTAAATGTTACCAATCTGAAATCAATAAATTAAACATGAAGTTTATTCTCAAATTTGCTTCTCTCTATCAAACTAAAGTGAAAATGATGGAATACCATAACACATCATTTGCCTATATTTCTAAAAGTATTATTCCCACTGCCAAATTGATATAATAATCATCTCTAAAATTTGAAAAATATGTATGTTGAAAGAGAAGTTACAAGAAAAATAAAAGGTAAAAGTAATCTTGCCTCAATTCCACTAAAAGTTTATGCTATTGTGATAGTAAACCAATAATATGTCACTCTTTTACAATTATTTCTTTATAATTATGCTAATCAAATACTTTAAATTTAAAAATTGAGAACCAGGCACCAGCCACCAGGCATCAACACCAATACTAGAACCCACACCTGGCACCAACACCAACACCGGCACCCACACTAGCACTAGCATTAGGCACCAAGCACCAGGCACCAGGCACCAGCACCAGGTACTAGCACCAAGCATCGGCACTAGGCACCAGCGCCAGGCATAAGGCACAAGGCACTAGTCACAAAGCACCAGCATTAGTGATACTGAAATATAAAGGTACAAGCCAGTTACTAAATGTTGCATTGCATTTAGTTTTGCATCTATAAATATGCTCTACATGTAAAAGATCTTGTGAGTAAAGGAAGGAAGAAATCTTTTAATTGGAGGGAAAAAAGGAGAATAAACTACCTTATAGTCATATCTATATTTATCAATAGGCCAACCTATGTGAATGTAGTGGATTTTTGTTAATGGTTGTAGAGGTGCTGATTTTCCAACTTTTTGTTTCTTTCCCAATGCTATCTTCAAGTCTAAATTTGATTCAAAAAGGGAATTCAATCAATAGTTGACAATGAATGCCAAAAATATTGATAAAATTTTAATTTTCTAATCTAGAAGTCAAACAAAAAAATAGACGAGATTGAAAAATTATACGCTGGTGATGGTACTGGGATTTCAGAAACCTGAGGATGTTAAAAACAATTCCATACAGCAAAACAGCAAATGATAATTATATTTGATCACCATTTCATCAACTGGCATTAACAATACTACACAATAATATAACATTGATAAATTTGGACTTATTCAACATTGAATTTTATTAATAATAATATATAGAAAGAAAAGGTCTATTTTCCACAACATTGTTCAAACCAACTATTCACTAACCTTTATAGAAAGATCAGCGAAATGGATATGATCTTTTAAAAATGTAAAATATCTCATTCATTTCAATTTCACAGCTTTGCTAATACTTTTATACTAAAAAAATTGTATTTTTACATGCTTATGCTATCACTATTAATTAGAATGTATTATATACTAGTAGGGAAGATTATGTTGACATAATCACCATTTATGATGCCAGAGGATAGTATTTGGGCTAGACCTTCTTTACAATTTCTTTTGAAGTGTAACTCCATCTAAAATCCCATAAATGGATTTACAATTATGCTAGAAAAAAAGAAAAAAAGAAGAGAAAGACCAGTGTATTATAGAAGTAAAATTGAACCATATAACATTACTAGGAATGTAATTTGTGAAACAAAATTATACAACCACAACCAAACAATCCATAAATTCTTAAGAAAGTATAGGCAAATTATGAAAAGTCACACAACTATAAAGGTAAATCTTATACCATTTATTCAATTGCACAAGTATTACTGTTCGATATCAATTTTGCTTTGCCCTCTCCTTAGTTGAGGGAATAAAGTCACCATGGGAATGAATGCTATCAACAATTTAGGAGCCACACTATGAACTTGCATCTCATTAAAAAGATTGTGTATCGTCAACCTTATCAGCCTTGAAAGACCAGCTAACAATGAAATATATGTTCTTATTGAAGGCCTAACACCCTTGTTAATAATTTCCCTGTAGAGGTTCAAGGCTTCTGTTATCCTCAATTTTGTTGCAATATCCCTTAATCAAAACATCGAAACTGCAAGCATCATGTTTACACCCTTTACTTGATATAGATATAAACAATTCATTTGCTTCATCAAGCTTGTCGACTAAACATAACCCATCCACCATGGTATTGTATGTAAATAAATTAGGACTAAGCATAAACCATCCATCATGGTGCTATATGTAAATAAATTAAGACTTTCACCCTTCTTAATCATCAATTGAGGCATATAATTTTCTTCTTTAATATTTCCTTTTTTTGCAAAGCACATCTATCAAGATGTTAAATGTTATTGCGTTAGTATGAACACCTTCATCTACCATCTCATTTAACAAGCTTTGAGCATCTTCCAAATTCCCTTCATAACAAAAACCGTGCATCAGATATTATAAACAATTACATTAGGAACAATCCCCCTACCTTTCATTTCCAAGAAAAATTCTTTAGCCTTTTCCAGCAATCTGTCCTCATAGAGCCCATCAATAATAGTTGCATAAGAAACTAAATTTGGTACCTAACAAAAACGTTTTTTTTAAATTATCTCACAAAATAATGCTCTTCATAATTTAAAACCCTAAAGTAACTTAAATTACATTTCCTGATTCTCCCAAAAGATTATAAACAACCAAAAACAACATAAATTTATGAAAATAAAAGAATTTGAAAAAAGGAACAAACGAACAAACGAACCTTGCAGTTCCAAGATGAAGAAAAGGAAGAGTGTCTCTACTCCCAAATACAAACGATCTTATCACCACTATAAGAAGCAAAAATAGAGGGAACGCCATCAACATAAGTTGCTAGATTCCAAGCTCTATCTTTGCACCAACTACAAAAAAACATAACTGAAACCATTAAATCAAAATATGTTAAAGCCAAGAACACAAGCATATTAATAAGATGAAGGAGACGAACGAAAAATGAGGAAAGCATGGAGAATACGGTTTGAGTGCCACTGGTGTATAGGGTTTGGGCAGAGAAAATAAGTGGAAAAAAAGAGAAAATTTGGTAGTAATAAAGAGGAGAGTTATGGTATTAGGAGTGGAAAAAAAGGGGTAAGAAAAGGGAAAAAGAAGAAAGAGAGGGAAAAAGAAAAAAAAATTTATAGAAAAAATTCATAAGGTATGCCAATGACCTAGGTTTTTTAATAACCGAGGCCATAGGGTATGTCTATGACCTTGGTTTTTAAATAACCGAGGCCAAAATCCTATGACCTCGATTTTTTAATAAACCGGGGCTAAATGTCCGAAACTATATGTATGTATTGTAGCAGTGCATGTATTATTTCTTACAATCTTATTATAATTTTTTCGACTTTTGAGACAAACAAATTAAGAATCTTAATTTATTTATATATGTATTATTTTGTATAATTTTTTCTTTTCTAATATTTAGACAAAATGGTACTTTTTAGAATTACTATTTATCATTCATCTTAACCACAATTTTTGTTCTTTTACTTTGTTCTCTAGCACTGCAATGCTCGTAATACTGTTTAATGTTATATCAATATTCCTCTTTGCGTTCTAATTCTACATATTATTATTATTATTATTATTATTATTACTATTATTATTATCATTACTATTATTATTATTTTGAAATTTATTTAAGTTTCTTTTCTTTTAGTAATATTAGTATCTCATACTTTTATACCATTCCTTTTATTCTTTGGTTCTTATTATCTTCCTTTACTATTTTTTTTCTTCCAGTTGTTTATTTGTTTATTTCAGTTCTTCTTGTGACAAGGTTTTTAGTGCTTAATTTATTTACGGCTTCTTAATATTTTATTTATCAATATTCATATTTCATTTTTTGATTATATATGCTTATTAAACTTTTATTTCATTTTGCAATAACTAATTACATTTTATTTCATTATAAGAATAATCTAGTAAATATATGTATTTATACGAACTATTTTCTTATATAAACTTTAACTTTATTTGGTAGAAACAATTATATCATTTGAAATGATCATTCTTTTGTCATGAATTGAGAATCTAACTATGAATATTGTTGACCCTACTATGGGTGGTTCTAATATGAACCAAATAATAAGACCTTCTGTAGCTCATGGAGTTACCCCAATGTCACCGGTTCATGTTCCTATGAATCCTACTTTGACATAGAAACCAGAGAAGTTTAATGGTTTGAACTTCAAGAGATGGAGAAGTAAGATAATTTTTTATCTTACCACCCTGAATTTGGCAAGGTTCTTGACTGAAGAAACTCCCAATCAATTTGAGGTTAAATAAGATTTCTAGTTTACTAATGTTATTGAAACATGGAAGCATTCTGATTATCTATGTCAGAACTATGTTTTGAATAGTCTTATCGATTCCTTGCACAATGAGTATAATAAGGAAAAGACAACTAAAGACTTATAGGTATCATTGGACCGGAAGTATGAAACCAAAAATGTTGGTCGCTTTCTTGATTGTTTTAAATCTATATGCAGTCAAGTTCATGAAATCCAAAATATCTTAATAGAGATATATGATGAAGGGATGGTACTTAATGAAACATTCCAAGTTGCAAATATTATTGAAAAGTTTCCTCATTTATGGATAGGGTTCAAGGCCTACCTTAAGCATAAGAAAAAGGAAGTGTCTTTGAATGATTTGCTAATAAGATTCCAAGCAAAAAAAGACAACAAGGTTTCTCCTAAAAGAGAGTATATCTCATCAGTACCCACGGCTAATGTGATGGAGTATGGTCAAAGTTCCAAGCGCAATAAAAATAAGGGTAAGGGAAAGCAAGGTAAAAGGTCTAAATTGGGATCTAGAGAAGCAACTTTTAAGAAGTCAAGCTCCAGACTATAAGTTTCCAAAAAGAAACAGAAATCGTGAGGCAAATGATGCATAATTTGGCAAGTGTATGAATTGTTCAAGTAATAAAGTGTATAAAAGTACGGATATCGAACCCAAAAGGAATGGCGTTACTAAGTACCGAAATTGAATAACCCTAATTTTATTTGAAAACCGAATTTTTGAATTTGTTTAAAAAGTAAATTAACTTAAAATTAAACGTAAATAACAAAATTTAATGTTGTTCACAAATGATTAAAAACGCTAAGGCATTTGATTTCGCTAAATCAATTCAATCCGATTTCAAGTCATGTTATATGAGAATCAAAGTTAAAAGTGATGGTTGGAAAACCCAAACTTATCTAATACTCTCTCTCGAGTTATATTAGAATTACTTATCTATGAAAACCGACTATATTTCTATGAAGATTTAATCACAAACAAGCACATTACGATTTATGAAATTTCTAGAATAACCACATACATCATGCATTAGTTCTCACACTCGCATTCAACATATGGTATTTATCACAAGAAGCGTTCATTACACATCTCCCCTCGGTCTCAATATAATGCAACAAATCATTTAAATCTTGATCAGAAATTTAAAAGCATTAAGCATGGAAATAAATACTCAACTTGAAAACAATGAATTCATATAATGATAACACAAGAAATCAGATTTTCTTGAATTAACTACATCAAAGCCTTAGCAAAAACGAATTAGTTCATAACGAAAATAAGAACAAACATATTCTCAATTGAATCCATGAACAAAAAATCTGAATAAAATGCAAAAAATAAAAGCTAAGGAGAAGAGATGAAAAACTCTTGAAGATGAAGACTTTGTAGCAATAATGGTGATGATCCTTCAAGCTTCTCCAACCTTTCTCTCCAAAATTTCCTTTTCTCCTCCAAAAATAACTCAATTCTGCTCTCTCTGCCGTCCCCCTCTTTTTCCATCATAATGTATATATAGATCTAGGGTTTGGGGGGCAATTTTGGAACAAAACAACATAAACAATGTGTTTTCGGACGAAACTTGCCGGCGGCGACATTATTCTCGCCGCAATGAGATTTTTGGAAAATTAAATTTTGGGTTTTTGTATTTTGGCCGGCAGCCAAAATAATGTGGCCGGCGGCCAAAATAATGTGGCCGGCGGCCAAAATAATGTGGCCGGCGGCTAGATACTTTGGTCGACGGCGAGAATTATTTGGTCGGCGGCGAGATGAGTTTACCAAAATTTGTGCTCTCGGGAAGATTTTCGCCAGGATTTTAGCCGGCGGCGAGATGAATATGGCCGGTGGCAAGATACTTTGGCCGTTGGCGAGATTCACTTGGCCAAAATCCGTGCTCCCTGCATGATTTTCAACATTTTCTCCGTAAGGTTTTTCTCGGCGGCGAGAATACTCTCGTCGGTGGCGAAATTCCAAATTTTAAAATTTTGTTCTCTTTTTATTTTCATTCAATCCCGATCATTGTACTTTGTCCCTAACTTATCCAAAATCATGATTTTACCTGAAATTGCACTTTAAAAATGAAATACCCATGAAATGACATTTGTGGATTAAATAATCAAATAAACACAATTTTCACACAAATATCAACATTTAAATCATAACAAAAATGAAATAATTTAGCTCTTATCAATAACCCCCAACCAGCTTTTTGCTAGTCTCTAGCAAGAAAAGCGATCTATTTAATAAATTCAAAGGAGACATTAAGAGAAACTTCAAAGAAAATTTTATTCTATTTACAAAATTACATTAAGCGTATGCAATAAGCCTTTAAACCCCTAGGCGACCCTAGTAGGACGAGTTGTAGTCTCATGAGGGCTTCCAGTGATGATACCCACAAACATCTTACCTATAAATATCCTAACTTAAAATAATAAAATCACACAAAAATTAATTTGCACAAATATCTCAAAAATTGTAAATAACACACAACACATAGAATAATTAAATGTCACCTAAGCTTTAAGAAATCTCAAATGCCAATTTCACTTTTGTTATTGACTCTTAAACATCCATCAAACCACAAACCAATAGCCATAATGCCCGGATAATATTATGCAGAATATCCACAAACAAAAAGGTGAAATCTCAAACTCTATAGGCTCACTCTTCAAAACTCTCTCCACTAATGAAGAAAAATACACCACTTCGGATCAATAGGACTTTATTAGGCTTGTAATGTTAGGCTTAGGTATTTGGTTAAGAAAGAACGGGAAGTGTCAAAATACAAATAATAGCACTTATTAGATTAAACACAACAAATTAAGTAAAAGAGTAACACCATTTAACCCAAATTGTTTCTTCCGATCATAACCCATTTTTCCAAAGATAAACAAAATTATTCCTTAATCTTTCACCTCAATACATCCATTACTAACACTCTTTTATTTACTAGAGTGTGAAGGCCCTCTTTTTTTTCTTTTTTTTAAACACAACCCCCAACCAATTTCTTCCAATATATTTGGAAGATGTCTTTTTTAGTTATTTATTTATTTATTTATTTTTATTCCATCCTTACTCCAATTGCTCTTGAAAAGTTTGTGTTCAAAATTAAGTGCTCTTAACAAATAAGGTAGGAATTATATATATATATATATATATATATTTGGCTCAATAAAAGGTAGGTTACAGAAGGCAAAATGAAAGAAAAATAAGGCTAACAATATATTTAAATAGGCTCAAAGAGGTAACTAGTGATATAAGGATAACAAGGTAGGCTTAAAATGGCACAATTGATCCAAAAATGGCCTACATCATCTCCTAAACAGTGCAATCCCAAATTATTTCGCCTCAAGAGGTTTTCAAATGAGTTCTAGAGTTTGTTGAGATCACAAAAATGTCCATGAAAAATTCACACATAAGACTTCTCTAAGCATTTAGACTAATCAACCAAATCATACCACATACCAAAAGAGTTGTCAACTAGGTAAAATCAACATTTGAAATTATCTTTAAATTGAAGCAAAATTTAATGTCTTCTAAAAGCTACTTGTTATGACAATCACATTATTATCATCAACGTGCAAATTAAAATAAGTAAAATGCAAATAAAATAAAAATAAAAATAAAAATAAGACAATAAACAAATAAAAGAAATTAAATCAAAATGTAGAAAAATAAATGGAAAATCAAAATTAAACACAAATAAACACACAAACAAAACTAATAAAAATGAAGGGAAGAAAAGATTTACCATTTACCGCACCCCTACCAAAACCTTACATTGTCCTCAATGTAAGAAAGAAAAACTGCAAATGGCTTTTTTTTACCTACAAGACAAATAAAATAAGTAAATTTAATTAAAAATAAAATTATCATAAAATGAAGTGCAGAATTTAAAATTTCTAAAATAAAATGAGATAAAAGATGAGAAAACAAATCTGATGGGTTGCCTCCCATTAAGCACTTTAAGTTATAGTCATTAGCTAGACTTTATGTCATCTTTCTGCTTGCTGAATTCTCCGTCAAAATATGGCCTCAACCGTTGTCCATTTACCTTGAAAGTTCCCTTTGTTTCATGACTGATCTCAATTGTTCCATAAGGAAACACCTTGGTTACTAGAAAAGGTCCTAACCAACGAGATTTTAGCTTTCTTGGAAAAAGTCTGAGACGAGATTTATAAAGCAGCACTTTTTGTCCCACCTCAAAGTTTTGCCTCAAAATGTGCTTATCATGCCAAACCTTCATCTTGTCCTTGTATATTCGGGCATTCTCATAAGCATCATTCCTCATTTTATCCATCTCATTTGTTGCAGATTTCACAAGGCAAGCTTCTAGTGGTAGCAATGGAGTTCTCTCCTCAAAAGTTTCCGAGATTAACTTGTCAAGAGTGTTAATTTGAAAACAAGAATGTACCTCACTTGGAAATTTCATTGCTTCAAAAACATCAAAAGTCACTTGTTCCTCTTGCACCCGTAGAATGAGCTTTCCTTTCTGAACATCAATCAATGTTCTTCCAGTTGCAAGGAACGGTCTCCCCAATATCAAGGGTACCTCTCTATCTTCCTCCATGTCAAGCACCACGAAATCTACAGGGAAAATTAATTTGTTAACTTTAATTAAAACATCCTCAATTACCCCTCAAGGATATTTCACCGATCGATCCGCTAATTGTAGAGAGATTGAAGTGGGCTTCACTTCTCCCAGGCCTAGTTTCTTGAAAATAGAAAGTGGAATTAAATTAATGCTTGCTCCTAAATCACATAGGACTTTATCAAAATTGCAACTTCCTATAGTACAAGGTATAGTAAAACTCCCTGGGTCTTTCAATTTCTGTGGCAGTTTTCTTTGAAGAACTGCATTGCATTCCTCATTTAGCATGACAGTTTCATAATCTCCCAGCTTTCTCTTCTTTGATAGAATTTCTTTCATGAATTTTGCATACTTTGGCATTTGTTCCAACATCTCTGCAAAAGGAATGTTAATATGCAATTTCTTAAAAATATCCAAAAATTTATCAAATTGATTATCAAGCTTTTTCTTATTCAATCTTTGAGGATATGGGATAGGAGGCTCATATTTCGCATTTGGGGAAGGTTGAACATCTTGGGATGTTGATGGCTTATCTTTAGATTCTTCCATCTTTTTCTCTGATTTCCCTTGGATTTCAAGTTCTTTACCACTTCTCAATGTGATAGCCTTTACATGCTCTTTGGGATTTATTGTGTCACTGGGCAACGATCCTTTAGACCATTTTGCAATCTACTTTGAAAGCTGCCCCAGTTGGTTTTGGATGTCCCTGTTTATTGCCTCTTGATTTTTGAAATTTTTTCTTGTCTCCTCAATGAACTTTCCCAAAATTCCTTCCAAATTTGTTTGTTTCTTCTCTTGGGGTTGGTAGGAAGATGATGCATGTTTGAATCCCTCTTGGTTATTTCCCCATGAAAAATTTGGATGATTTCTCCAACCTAGATTGTAGGTGTTCGAATATAGGTTATGTTGAGGTTTTTGGAAATTTGAAACATAATTTGCTTGCTCAACATTTGGTGAAGCAAATGGATTTCCAGCTTGGCACTCATTACTAGCATGATTTCCACCACATAAATCACATTGTACAGCTGGTTTGGATTCGTATTTGGATGACAAAGAATCCATCTTTCTTGAAAGAACAGCAACTTGAGCCTACAAAGCATTAACTGAATCAATTTCATGCACTACTTCTGGTCTTATTGCAATTACCCGCTCTAAATGCCACTGATTGTTGTTTTCTGCCATAATCTCTAACAACTCATGAGCATCCTCTAGTGTTTTTCCCATTAAAGACCCTCCAGCTGTAGCATCAATCATTGCACGATAGTTTGAAACCAACCCATTATAAAATGTAGAAACTTGTAGCCAAATTGGTATACCATGATGTGGGCACTTCCTCAACATTTCTTTGAATCTTTCCCAAGCTTCATACAATGATTCTTGGTCATATTGTGTAAAAGATGTGATTTCATTCCTCAATTTTGCTATCCTAGCAGGAGGAAAGAACTTGGACAAGAATTTCTAAACAAACTCATTCCATGTTGTAATTGATCCCGGTGGTAATTGATAAGAGCTAAATTATTGCATTTTTGTTAGGATTTAAATGTTGATATTTGTGTGAAAATTGTGTTTATTTGATTATTTAATCCACAAATGTCATTTCACGGGTATTTCGTGTTTAAAGTGCAATTTCAGGTAAAATCATGATTTTGGAGAAGTTAGGGACAAAGTACAATGATAGGGATTGAATCAAAGAAAAAGAAAACAAAATTTCAAAATTTGGAATTTCGCCGCCGGCGAGAATATTCTCGCCGCCGGCGAAAACCTTACGGAGAAAATGTTGAAAATCTTCCCGAGAGCAAGGATTTTGGCAAAGCAATCTCGCTGCCGGCCAAAGAAATCTCGCCGCCGGCCAAGTACATCTCGCCACCGGCCAAATACATCTCGCTGCCGGCCACAATAATTCCGCCGCCGGCGAGATTTAGTGGAACCGAAATCGTAAGTTTTCCATAAATCTCGGCGCGGCAAGAATAACTTCCGCGCCGGCGAGTTTCGTTCGAAAACATTTTTTTATGTTGTTTTGTTCCAAAATTGCCCTCCAAAACCCTAGACCTATATATACATTATGATGGAGAAGGAGGCCACGGTAGAAAGGGAGTTCAAAGGCATTTTTGGAGAAGAGAAGGAAATTTTGGAGAGACTTGAAGGATCTTCACCATTGTTACTACCAAGCCTTAATCTTCTAGAGTTTTTCATCTCTTCTCCTTAGTTATTATATTCTGCAGTTTATTGATATTTGTTATTCATGGATTCAATTGAAATAATGTTTGTTCTTATTTTCGTTATGAACTAATTCGTTTTTGCTAAGGCTATGATGTAGTTGAATCATGAAAATCTGATTTCTTTTGTTATGGTTATATGAATTCATTGTTTTCAAGTCGAGTATTTATTTCCATGCTTAATGCTTTTAAATTTCTGATCAAGATTTAGATGATTTGTTGCATTATATTGAGACCGAGAGGAGATGTGTAATGAATGCTTCTTGTGATAAATACCGTATGTTGAATGCGAGTTTGACACCTAATGCATGATGTATGTGGTTATTCCAGAAATTCCATAAATCGTAATGTGCTTATTTGTGATTAAATCTTCATAGAAATATAGTCGGTTTTCATAGATAAGTAATTCTAATATAACTTGAGAAAGAGTATTAGATAAGTTTGGGTTTTTCAACCATCACTTTTAACTTTGATTCTCATATAACATAACTTGAAATCGGATTGAATTGATTTAGCGAAATCAAATGCCTTAGCGTTTTTAATCATTTGTGAACAACATTAAATTTTGTTATTTGCGTTTAGTTTTATGTTAATTTGTTTTTAAAACAATTTCAACAATTCGGTTTTCAAATAAAATTAGGGTTAGTCAATTTCGGTACTTAGTAACGCCATTCCTTTTGGGTTCGATATCCGTACTTTTGTACACTTTATTACTTGAAATATTCGTACACTTGCGAAAATACGCATCAGTAATGAATTTAGCCACTCTTTGGCTTTATCCCGAAGTGAAAAAGGAAAAACCCTCAATCTTATAGCATCTTGAGACACACCATTTATCTTGTAAAGATCACACACCTCTAGAAAGTAAGCACTATGTGCATTTGGATCATCCTTTGACATTCCCCCAAACTGATTTGATTGAACCATTTGGATAAAGGATGGTTTTATCTCAAAGTTATTTGCTTGAACAGTTGGCCTCCTTATACCCGAAGTAGTTCCAGCAACATTAGGCACAACATAATCCCTCAAAGCACTATGGTTTCCACTTCCCTCACCAAATGGTGGATCCATAGTTGATTTTCTATTAGGAGGTGAGGTTGAACGCCTTCTCTCTCGGTTTAGACGCCTAAATGTTCTATCAATCTCTGGATCAAATGGAAATTGGTTAAGGCTTCTTGTACGTCTCATACAACAATCCTACAACCAAAAAATTAACTAGCACAAAAACAACACAGAGTTACCTTTTTTTTATGATAAATGAAATAAAAGAGCAAAATAAACAAAATTAAAAATGAAACAATGACAAAGAAAATTAACTTCAAATTAAAACTAAGATTAGGTAGTATCGATATTAATAAAATCAAACCATTCCCTGGCAACGGCGCCAAAAACTTGATGCGTAATTTTGCAAGTGTACGAATCGTTCAAGTAATAAAGTGTACAAAAGTACAGATATCGAACCCACAAGGAATGGTGTTACTAAGTACCGAAATTGACTAACCCTAATTTTATTTGAAAACCAAATTTTTGAAATTGTTTAAAAATTAAATTAACTTAAAACTAAACGTAAATAACAAAATTTAATGTTGTTCACAAATGATTAAAAACGCTAAGGCATTTGATTTCGCTAAATCAATTCAATCCGATTTCAAGTCATGTTATATGAGAATCAAAGTTAAAAGTGATGGTTGAAAAACTAAAACTTATCTAATACTCTCTCTCGAGTTATATTAGAATTACTTATCTATGAAAACCGACTATATTTTTATAAAGATTTAATCATAAACAAGCGCATTACGATTTATGGAATTTCTAGAATAACCATATACATCATGCATTAGTTCTCACACTCGCATTCAACATACGGTATTTATCACAAGAAGCGTTCATTACACATCTCCCCTCGATCTCAATATAATGCAACAAATCATTTAAATCTTGATCAAAAATTTAAAAGCATTAAGCATGGAAAAAAATACTCAACTTGAAAACAATGAATTCATATAACGATAACACAAGAAATCAGATTTTCTTGATTTAACTACATCATAGCCTTAGCAAAAACGAATTAGTTCATAATGAAAACAAGAACAAACATATTCTCAATTGAATCCATGAACAAACAATCTGAATAAAATGCAGAAAATAAAAGCTAAGGAGAAGAGATGAAAAACTCTTGAAGATGAAGACTTGGTAGCAACAATGGTGATGATCCTTCAAGCTTCTCCAACCTTTCTCTCCAAAATTTCCTTTTCTCCTCCAAAAATAACTCAATTATGCTCTCTCTGCCATCCCCCTCTTTTTCCATCATAATGTATATATAGATCTAGGGTTTGGGGGGCAATTTTGGAACAAAACAACATAAAAAATGTGTTTTCGGACGAAACTCACCAGCGGCGACATTATTCTCACCGCGGCGAGATTTTTGGAAAATTAAATTTTGGGTTTTCGGATTTTGGCCAGAGGCCAATATAATGTGGCCGGAGGCCAAAATAATGTGGCCGGAGGCTAGATACTTTGGCCGGCGGTGAGATTCTTTGGCCGACGACGAGAATTATTTGGCCAGCGGCGAGATGAGTTTACCAAAATTTGTGCTCTCGGGAAGATTTTCGCCAGGATTTTAGCCGGCGGCGAGATGAATATGGCCGGAGGCGAGATACTTTGGCCGGCGGCGAGAATACTTTGGCCGGCGGCAAGATTCACTTGGCCAAAATCCATTCTCCCTGCATGATTTTCAACATTTTCTCCATAAGGTTTTTGCCGGCGGCGAAATTCCAAATTTTAAAATTTTGTTCTCCTTTTATTTTCATTCAATCCTGATCATTGTACTTTGTCCCTAACTTCTCTAAAATCATGATTTTACCTAAAATTGAACTTTAAACACGAAATACCCGTGAAATGACATTTGTGGATTAAATAATCAAATAAACACAATTTTCATACAAATATCACCATTTAAACCATAACAAAAATGCAATAATTTAGCTCTTATCAACAAACATGGTTGATGACATCATTTATGATATCTCTAATATTGACTTGTGTGCGTTCATTTTTGAGGTGAAATTGGTAGGATCAACACAAAGGATTAGTGGATTTATACTAGTGCAACAAGGTATTCATGCTTAGATAAAAAGATATTCATTACTTTTGAACCAGTGAAAGAAGGAGAAAAGCTCTTCATGAGAAATTCTACCACATCAACCCTTCAAGGGCAAGGCCAAGTCAAACTGAAGATGACCTCTGAGAAGGAGCTTACATTAAAAAATGTACTCTATGTGCCAGACATATGTAAGAATATTTTATGAGAATCATGGAGCCATACAAATCCCAAGTAGACCAATCATAAGGTCTATGAGGGCACAACTCAAGGAAGCTTTAAATGTGCTCATTCAAGAGGTCATGCATAATCAAAGGGAGACAAAATGGGAGTGTAAGGATTAGGAAAATCCTAGCATGGAAATTTGGGCAAAATTGGACTAGGCACAATGCACCTTTGTCAAGCATTTTGAACTATTTTATTGTTTAGCCCTTGGATGAAATCAAGGGTTATGATGTAATATTTTCTAGGATTTCCTTGTATCCTATAAAGACTTAAAAGCAGCTCAATTGCCTCCCTGTTTGTGGTGTTGTTTAGCATCCAAGCCTTTGTAGTGAATAATATCCATATTTGTTAAGGTGTTTTTATGCTAGACTTATATAGGAAATAACACCTCCTTGTGGCATTTATACCCTCAAATTAATAGTGAGTAATATCCATTGATTTGTAGAGAAACTCTTTGCTATATAATTTGAAATTTAGCTAGGTCCCACCCTTTTGGTTCATATAATTTGGTATTAGAGATTTAGGTGCTAATTTTTAGATTTCTATCCTTTATTTTCATTCTTGTTCTTATGTTCTTGTCTTTTTTATGATAAATACGAATATATATATATGTCGTTTTCTTGTTGAGATTTTAGTTTCAAACCATAAATATATTACTCTTCTTTGTTTCCATGATTTCCTGCATTTTCTGTCGTTTCTGATATTTTCTGCATTTTCTTGGTAATTTTTTGGTCTTTCTATGGTAGTTCATGCAGAAATTTCATTTTCCCTTTGTGTTATAATTTATGTACTATTTTATTATCATAAAATTCCTCAAACTCATATTGAAGGTATTGTATTGATTTACTCTTGAGTTATTAGCATATTTGTTAAAAAAAAGAAGTGGCCAAAGTTTATTAAAATAAAAAGACAAAGAAAAGAGGCCAAATTACATATGCTAATTTATAGTGAGTGTTTGAACTCATAGTTCCAAGAACTTTACACTATTATTATAAATTCCTAATTGTGTGTTGAGTTCTTTGAGGAAATTTTTGTTTTTCAAATATTTTTAATCTTTTGATTTCTCCTTGTGCTTAATTATTGTAGTTTAGGATCCTAAACACTTTGAGTTAGTTTCCTTTGTGCTTTAACAAGTGGGATATTGTGAACTACCTTTTAGGTGTTTGATAATTATACAAATTGTTTGGAATTTCTGGATTGCGTTGCTTTGATTAGAAGCTAAGAGGGCCTGGGCAATCAATTCAAGTGCTAAACATGTGAGGTATTGAGTAAATTTACATTGGTTCTATCTATTACATTAACCTCTTGTTGTGTAGAATTGCAAAAAACAATTCCAACAAGTGTAGTCCCGAAGAAAGACTAGATTTGATTTTCATGATAAGGGCTTTTCAACAATCCTTTGAGAGGATGAACAACTTGATGGTTGATATGAATGAAAGATTAGAAAAGAAAGAAAATGTCTTAGTAGCTATACAACAAGAAACACCTCCACATAATGTTAGAGGGGTTAATAGGTGAGCCCATGTTGAAGATGATATTGAGGAAGAAGATTGGGAGGAAGAATTGGAGGAAGAAGATTGGGAGGAAGAATTGGAGGAAGAAGAAGGAAGAATTCTTAGAGGAGGAGGAAATAGGAATAGAGGAGGAAGAAATGGTATAGGAGTTATGTGCATACCCCACCTAGGGCCCCAGATAGAGTTGATATGGACCTAGGTAGTATAAAAATGAAGATACCACCATTCTAAGGAAAGAATGACCTAGAGTTATATTTGGAGTGGGAGAAGACGGTGGAGCACATTTTTGAGTGCCATAACTACTATATGGCAAAAAAGGTAAAACTCACTGTTATTGAGTTTTTTTTACTATGCTTTAAATTGGTGGGGTCAATTGGTCATTACTATAAGGAGAAACTGTGAAAGGCCTATAGATAATTATGAGGACATGAAGGCCATCATGAGGAAGAGGTTTGTCCCTAGCTACTACTATAGAGAATTACACCAACTCCTACGAAGATTGACTTAAGGATATAAGTCCGTTGATGAGTATTATAAGGAAATGGAATTAGTGATGGTAAGGGCTAATATCGAGGAAGATAGGGAGGCCACACTGGATTGATTTCTTAGTGGGTCGAATCTAGACATTGAAAAACATTGTGGAACTTCATCATTATATGGAGATGGATGACATGTTCGATATGAAAATTAAGGTGGAAAGGCAATTTAAGAAAGGGTTATCGGTCCCAAGCATCAAAGTATAGTCCTATTACTTTAAAACCGAACCCTACTAATCCTTGGAAGTCCAATGGAAAAAAAGATGAAGGAGCTAGTTCCAAACCAAGATTTGTGCCTTATAAAGCCAAAGAGACAAAGGCTAGCAAGGACAAAGGTAAAATTGACACCCCAACTTGTACTCATGATGTTAAGTGTTTTCAGTGTCTTTGTAGTGGTCATATAGCCTCTCAATGTCCAAACAAGAAGGCAATGATCACCTTAGCTAGTGGTGAGGTGGAAACTGATAATGAAAGTGAAGAAGAAAAGGTGCCATCTCTAGAGGAAGCTAATGAAGAGGAGATAGTACCCATGGATGGCGAAGCACTTATAATAAGGTGATCTTTGAGTGTTCAAGTCAAGGAGGATGACATTGAATAACAAAGAGATAATATTTTTCACACAAGGTGTCATGTGAGCAACATGGTATGTATTGTTATCAATGAGGAAAGTTGCACCAATATGGCTAGTACTACCTTAGTTGAGAAGTTAGGGTTACCTACATTCAAACACCATAAGCCTTACAAGTTGCAATGGTTAAATGATAGTGGGAAAGTGAAGGTTAAATGACATGTATTAATGAGCTTTTCCATTGAAAAGTACCAAGATGAGGTGATGTGTGATGTGGTACCCATACAAACCGGGCACATCTTGTTAGGTAGGCCTTGACAATATGATAGGAGGGTTACACATGATGAATAATTTATTATATGTTCTCCCTAGTAGTTATGTTGCTATAATATATTACTTAAATGATAATTTTAATGTCGTATAGATGGATAAATCATGGATGTCGAAGCCTAAACTATCTATTGAGTTTCAAACTGGATTGAAAGCCCTCATGGATTTTGCTTTACTGAATGCATTGATCCCAATGAAATTCGATTTCCATGTACAAGATGTGGTAATTTAAAGTTTAGCCTTATATGTACGTTTTGATATCTCTTATTCCTTATTGAAAATTTTTGTGTTTAGATGACCCCTTGTGTTGTTTATATAATGTATTTTTGAACTTAATTCGAATTGGATTATATTTTACTTGATCTATGAACCTAATTAAAAATTGGTGCTACAAAATAACACATTTAAGTAAATAATAGTTGTATATTTTAAGAGTTCAATCACAAATTAATAGTGCAATAATTCTAGGGTTTATGAGATTGATAATATTATTAAGAGGTTAATTAAATATTAAGTCTTATTTAATTTGAACTAATAGTTCTATTGATCCTAAGTTTACTTTGTAATAATTATCTAATAATGTTGTATTTCAACAAGATAAATATATAATTATTTGATTAAGTAAGTTAATGATTTATAAATGTCATAAACTGCGTATTACACTAGTATAAAAAATGGTAATTTTATAAGTTAAATATTTATTCTAATTAATTAATTATTTAATACAATATTTAGTTGGATTAAATAATTAAATAATTGACTAATGAATATTAAAAATAATAGAATTTTGACAACTCGTTTATTTATTCTTAAAATAATACTTAGTTCTTCTACTTATTTTTTGTATCAACTTAGTCTAATTGTTATGAAAAAGTAATTGTATAAAGATAAATTATCATTTATATATATTTTTTTATTTTAGTTTTTCATTTATTTTTTCTTTGATTCTTTTAATTATAGTTTATTTAAGTTAAAATAATCTCTATCTAATGCAACTAAAAAATTCAAAACATAAATTTTACTTTATCCTTATGCGATAACCTTTTAATAACAATGAGACTAAAATGTTACAAAAAATAAAAATGGAATTATCCTATCCGTCATTAAAAATGTCTCATTTGAACACTTTAGTCACGTAATTTGCATGAGATACATAGATCACTAGAAATTTTAAATTGGGACACTTTAATCATATAATTACATAGTTATGTGACTAAAGTGTCATTTTTTGTTATAAAAATGACCACTTTAGTCATATAACTATAACTAAAATATCTCAATTTAAAATTTATGGTAATCTACGTGTCTCATGTAAAAATTACGTGACCGAAATGTCCTAATGACATAAAATAAGTGACCTTATGAACTAGTCATTAAAAATAAATATAAAAATTAAGTGTCAATTTTTATAATAAATATACGCTTCTAATAATATTTATTTTTTCGGATGATTTACTTTTAATAAATTATTTAGGAAATAAATATACCTTTAATCTAATCAAATATGGATTAAATTGGACACAAAAGGGATTTGAAATCATACGTGGTGTGTATGTCGTAGTGAAGGAGTGTGAAATGTGATTCCTAAATGCACACAACTTAGTTACAAAGTTGAGGAAAATATAAATTGTTTGTGAGAAATTTCTCCCGACAAAAATTTCATAAACACCCATAGGTGGCATCACTTTAGTCCTTTGGCCAAAGAAAGATTAATTTTTGTTAGTCAAATTGATCTACAACAACGACCACAAAATTGTTTTTGTACATCATTATGAGTACGAATTAGATAATCGTGATTTACATCCCACTAACCCAGTGTATGTTCAGTTATACTTCTATTTTAATTAAATTAAATTCTAATAAGTTTTTAATAGGTAAAAAAATTTTGTTATCTACTTGTATCAATATCTTGCACTGCTACAATTAAAAAAAAGATTTTTATTGCATAAAAAACTTGGAAACCAACACAACCCTTCACCCTCTGCAATGATGATTTGAGCTTTGTTTTTTTTTTCTTTCTAATTTCATTATCAGCTTTGTTTTCAATTTTATTTTTTTTTTGAAAATTATGCAGGAAATAATAGATGAAAAAAAATTAAGAATAAAATTATTTTATTAAAATTAGAAATACACAAATATAAATATATTTATAAATTAAAGGATCGAAGCATGTGTATCACATAATATCCTTAAGATAATTTTTTTGCTTACCGTAGATGTTAGAGAACTACGAAAATTTATATCCTAAGATACAATGATCAAATAATAATAAACAATGATCAAATAATAATAAACTTATACTACAGTTTATTATTTCACGAACTTTTAAGTGTTTGAACTCTATTGGAATAACCTAATTCTAGATAGAAAATACATATTTTTTCTTCTCTCTCTGTAAATTTCTTTTTTCTTTTCTCTACTTTTTTTTCTTCTCTATCTATTTTTTTCCTTTTTTTCTCTCTATCCTCTATCAGTGTTTTTCTTCTCTTTTCCTGTATATATCATTTCTTTCTTTAAATAAGGAAATAAAAGTGTAACGGAAGAAGATAGAAACGAAGGAGAAAAAAAACTGAAATACATTAAAATAAGAAGACATAAACAGAGGAAAAAAACTAAAAATTAATTGCATTAAAACAAGGAGATAGAAATGGAGGAGAAAAAAAAAACTGAATAAATACATTAAAACAAAACTAGCAATTTCAAGTCGTTTCAATAATTTTAATTCAAAAACTAATTGCCATTAAATAGCTATTCCAATTATTTTAATTCATAATTTTCTAACAATGCCCATATGAATAAAAATTGACATAAATTTTAAATCAAATTTTGACACAAAAATAAAGTTTAGTAAATCGAAACTTGCATAGAATAGGTAAGTGTTACCCTTTGAACTTTTCCCCATGAAAATATATTTACCTTACTAATTGTCAAGTAGACACAATGTCCTTGAGCTGTTCTATTATTTATATAAGCGATGACATATTTACATAACAGTCTTTCCTAACACAATTTAGTTCTCACTGTTATGTTCATTTTGACCATGAACATACACTTGATTCTGTGAGAGTTTCTAAATAATTGAACTCTATACAATTCTCTTTCAAAGAGGCCCCACTCCTCCCTTACATAAGTGATCTTTTATCTTTTAAAGTAATCCACAAAGAGTAATCTATATACTCTGCTCGGTATTCTCTTCATAATAATTATTAAAAACCTTAACTTTCATGTACTTACAGGTATCACTATTTTCATCATAGGAATGAACTTGAGCGTAAACCCCCCACAGTGATCTCACTAAGTTTTTACAATTAGGTTGTTCTTTTGAACTTAGACCTTAGGATCTCTAGTCAAATAGGTTGGATTTCTTTTGCAAATCCTTATTCATTCATGGGATTCAATCCCATTCCCTTCAATTACTTATCAACTAACTCTCAATTTAACCCTTTAGTTAAGGGATCTGCTATGTTATCTTTTGACTTCACATAGTCAATAAAGATAACCCTAGTTAAGAGTAGTTGTGTAATGGTATTCTGTCTTCGATGTATATGTTGAGACTTACCATTATACATATAATACTCTATGCCTTGCCAATAGCAGATAAGCTATCATAATGAATGCATATTGCAGGTACAGGCTTCATCTACCTAGGAATATCCTTTAAAAAATTGCATAGCCATTAATCTTCATCACCACATTTATCTAAAGAGATGAACTCATATTCTATCTTGGATCTAGCAATGCATGTCTATTTAGTGGACTTCCACAAAACAACTACACCATCCAATATGAATACATATCCACTAGTAGACTTTGAGTCTTTCATGTTAGATATCCAATTTCCATCACTCTATCCTTCTAATACAGATGGATATCCTGTATAGTGCAGTCCATAGCTATGTGTGTATCTTAAGTATCTAAGTAGTCTTGTAACACCTTTATAGTGATCAGATCCTAGATTAATATTATACCTACTTAGTTTGCTTACAACATAAGCTATGTCTGATCTCATACAACTTATCATGTACATAAGACTTCCTATCACTCTAGAATATTATAGTTGAGACACACTCTCACTTTTATTCTTAAATAGGTGTAGATTTACATCTATTGGTGTTCTCACAATTCCATAATCACCATTGTTGAATTTCTCAAGTATTTTGTCAATATAATGACATTGAGTTAGAATGAGACCACTTGATATCCTTGATATCTTAATTCCAATAATTACATCAGCAGAACCTATGTCTTTCATATCAAACCTTGAATTTAATTTAGTTTTCATTTGATCATTTGATCTTTATTGATGAGAATCATGGAGCCATGCAAATCCCAAGTGGACCAATCATAAGGTCTAGGGAGCACAACTCAAGGAGGCTTTAAATGGGCTCCTTCAAGAGGTCATGTATAACCAAGGGGAGCCAAAATGGGAGGGCAAGGATTGGGAATAGCCTAGCCTAGAAATTAGGGCAAAATTGGCAAAATTGGACTAGGTATATTGTTGCACCGTTTTGGACTATTTTATTTTCAACCTTTGGATGAAATCAAGGGTTGTGATGTAATATTTTATAGGGATTCCTTGTACTTAGCTACCTCTACTTTTTCTCCATATTTTGTGGCACTTTTTGTGCTGCTTTTGACTATTTTTTATTTTTCAACCCTTGGATTAGATCAAAGGTTTTGATGTAATATTTGTTTAGGGTTTACTTCTATCTTATAAATACTTAAAAGTAGCTCAACTACCCACACTTGAAACATTAATGATATTTCATTTTTTAAATCATTTGAGAGCTCATTCATGCTCTTTTTTTCCTCTTCAAGCAACTTATCAAGGGATTGGAAACCTGTGTGGCATTGTTTAGCATCCAAGTATTTATGGTGAGTAATATCCATACTTGTTAGGGTTTTTTTATGCTAGACTTATCAAGGAAACAACACCTCATTGTGGCATTTTTTCCCCTCAATTTAATGTTGAGTCATATCCATTGTTTTGTGGAGAAACTATTTGGTATATAATCTGAAAATTAGTTAGGTCCTACCCCCTTGGATCATTTCATTTGGTATCAAAGCTTCAGGTGCTAATTATTGGATTCCTATCCCTTATTGTCATTCTTATTCTTGTGTTCTTGTCTTGTTTATGATACATACAAAAAAAATGTCTATGTGTTGTGTTCTTGTTGAAATGTTAGTTTCCAAACCCTAAAAATATTGTTCTTGTTTATTTCCACGATTTCTCTGCATTTTCTTTTCATTTTCTATTATTTATGATATTTTTCACATATTCTTGGTATTTTTGTGGTATTTCCTACAAAAATTTCATTTCCCTTTTGTGTCATAATTTATGTGCTATTTTACGTATCGTAAAATTCCTCAAACTCATATTGAAGGTGTTGTATCGAATTACTCTTGAGTTATTAACATATTTGTTAAAAAAATAGGAGAAAAGGAGTGGCCAAAATTTAATTCAAAAAAAGAAAGAGAGAAAGACAAAGAAAAGAGTCCAAATTACATATGCTAATTTCTAGTGAGTGTTTGAACTCATAATTCCATGAACTTTACCCTTTTATTATAAATTTCCAATTGTGTACTGAGTTCTTTGAGGAAATTATTGTTTTTCAAATATTGTTGATCTTTTGATTTCCTTTGTGCTTAATTATTCTAGTCTAGGATTCTAAATATTTTGAGTTGGTTTATTTTGTGCTTTATCAAATGGGATATTATGAACTACCTTTTTAAGTGTTTACTAATTCTACAAATTGTTTGGAATTCCTGGATTGGGTTGCTTTGACTAAGAGCTAAGAGGGCTTGAGCGATCAATCCGAGCACTAAAACGTGAGGTATTGAGTGAATTTACATTGGTTCTATTTTATTACATTAACCTCTTCTTGTGAAGAATTGCAAAAAATAAATGTCCAATAGGAGTAGTCTCGAAGAAATACCAGATATGATGTTAATAATGAGGGCTTTGCAACAATCCTTTGAGAGTATGAACAACTTGATGGTCGATATGAATGAAAGATTGGAAAGGTAAGAGAATTTGTGGTTGTCTATTTTGATGATATTCTCATTTATAGTAAAAATCTTAAAGAGTATGTCTTATATCTTAGATACGCGCTTGAAAGTTTGAGAAAAGAAAACCTGTATGCAAACTTGAAAAAGTGTTGTTTTTGCATAGACAAGTTGGATTTTATTGGTTTCATTGTTAGTTCTAAGGGAATAGAAATGGATGAGGAAAAGGTTAAAGCTATTCAAGAATGGCCCACACCTAAATCTGTCACTCAGGTTATGGGCTTCCATGGCTTGCCTAGTTTTTATCAAAGGTTTGTCAAAGATTCTAGCCGCACCTCTAACCAAGGTCATTAAAAATTTTGTTGGTTTTAAGTGGGGTAAGAATCAGGAGAGAGCCTATAAAATGGTAAAGGACAGTTTGTGTTCTGTACCTATTTTGTATTTACTTGATTTTACTAAAGCCTTTGAAGTTGAGTGTGATGCGTCAGGAATAGGCATAAGAGCTATTTTGATGCAGGAACGGTGGCCTATCACTTATTTTAGTGAGAAACTTTATGGAGCAGCCCTTAATTATCCAACATATGATAATGAGCTCTCATTTGTTTTCTAATCCTAAATATCTAAAAATTACAAAACCACACAAAGAAAATAAAATCAAACACAATAAAAATGAAAATGTGAACATAAAAATTTTAAAATTTTAAAAACTTTTCAAATTAAGCATGGTAAAGTTTTACCACCCCTAGCCTAGTACTTAAATTGTCCTCAATATAACAATTATAAATTAAAGATAAAGAGAAAAGAGAAAAAAATTTACCTATTTCTTGAGAATGTGTAAGTATGGTAGAGAAATACAGGTGCATCTATCATGTTCATCATTAAAGTTAATTTTGGAGATAACTTTAGAAATTTTTTATTTTGTTTTATTATAATCTTTAAGTTAAATAGCATAATCAGTATTAACCAAGAGTGCTAACCAGGAAAGAATGGTAAGGCAAAGCCTCCTTAAAAATCATCTTTCTAAACATAGCAATGTTCCCAAGAAAGACTAGTGGCATAAAAGTTTAAAAGAACAAGTCTCCTAGATAGAACTCCTTCGAATCTTTACTTTTCATGCTATTAAAATCAAAGTTAAATAAATTAAGTGAAAATCTAAGTTAATTAAGTTAATAAATTAAGTTTAGTGAAAATCTAAGTTAATTAGGTTAATAAATTAAGTCTTTTTACATTAAAATTAAAATTTTATTTTTTTATTAAAAAAATTAAAAACAATGTTATTTTTTTATAATTAAGAAAAAAATAAAAAATTTAATTTTTATTTATTTATGTTTTTTTAATTAAAAACAAGAAATGAATTGTTTTTTCTTTTTTTAAACATAAAATAAATAAAAAATCACAATTATTTACAACACAAAAAGTTTCCAAAATTTTGATAAATAATTTAAAAAGTTATTCCTTTCCCGACAACGATGCCAAAAACTTGATGAAACTAAATGAAGTCCATGGCAACGGTGCCAAAAACTTGATTAGCACAAGGCCGACAACCAATTAGCAATACCGATCTTACAGATACTTTAGTTTTATATTTGTAAAACTCTCGCAAGTGCACAAATTATTTTGTAGAAAATAAGAAGTATACTCCCAAGGTCAATCTAAGAAAGGAATATATGTGGTTTTTAATTTATTATTCAAACTTTTAAAAATGAAATTAAATCCTAAATATCCTGTCACGATATTTTAATTTTTGTTTCCTAATCTAATGACATAAAAAAATAAACATAGATATGAATTCAATAAACAATAATGCAAATTTTTATCATTCATAACTATGAAGTATTTATGTATATAATAATTAAGTTAATTATGCTTGTTCATATTATTTAGGTTATTAAATATAAAATTGATATTTGTTGATTTTCTCTTTTTCGTATGAAAAAGTTCTTAGGCGGGGTCCAAATTCTTTTGTTTAATATTAATTAACTAATATCCTTAGGTGATGCCTATTAATTAATTAAGTATTAATTTATAGCTTTCCTTCTACCAAAATAGCAAACCATTTAATCACAGCTTTAGGTAGAGTTAGTTAATGAGATTTTATTCAAGGTGTCTAAATTAAACCTATGAATTTAATTATCCGAGTACTAACTTTCAAGTTTTAAAACCATTACTAAAAATATGTTGTGAATAAATTTTTGAATAATATTTCTTATAAAAACCTTTTGAAATAGAGCTTTACTCTAACTATGGAGCGATCGTACCAACAAATAAAGGAGTACTACTCTAAATTAGACCGGATAATTAAACTTTAGAATCTAATTTTTAGATTTAAGTTTGTAATGAAAATAATATATTTCTATCTAACATCCTTAATATAAAATCTTGAATAAAAATAAAATCAATTTATTTTATTGAAATGTTTTACCTATTTAATATTTCTCAAGCATAACAATGTTATTATTATATCATATTTACATATAGCCATCTATGTTAAATTTAATCACAAAAAAATTAAAAAAAACATATAAGAATTAAACATAAAATAACTATAAAGAATAAAACATAAATATAACTGTAAAGAATTCATTTTAAATTATACCTCCAAAGAATTCATTTTCAAAAACTAGAAATCTACAAAATCATAGCTAGTTCTTCTCAAAAAGAGAATAACTTTAAAACTAAAAAAACTAGGAAAGCTTTCTAGAGAGACAAAGCTAGAGAGAGAAAGAGTTGAGATTTTTTGATGAATTTTACAATGGGGAAGGGGATCCTTTTATAGGTGAAGAAAAGGCTAAAAGAGTGGAAAATATCTTGAAAATGGGTGTTGGATACGTTTTGGATAGGCTAACACGTGAGGGGGAAGAGGTGCGCACTATTGGTCACTAGCATCGATATATGAGCATAGACAGTTGCATTGATCTTGGTGTGGCAAGCACTAGGGTAAACCGGAATTAGCATGGTAGGTGCTGGTGCATGCGAGTGCGTGTGGTACTAAGGGTGGATTCTTTGAATGATAGGTGTTGACATGTTCAGGTGTGCGTAGGACATAATAAATGTGCGCGTGACTGGGTGGTTTTACTCTTTTTTTTTCCAATTTTTCCATTTTTTTTGACTTTTTTTACATTTTATTTTCTCAACAAATTTGTGATGTATTGCCTCTAGTGTTTTTTTAGTCTTCAAATTATTTTTGAACAAAAATATATGAAAAACAATAAAAACACCTGTGATTCCTAAAAGAAAATTTTATATAAAAAAATATGATAAAATCATACAAATATAAATCTATTTAATTGATTAAAGTACATTAAATTGTGATAATTTTAGTATTTTTTAAGCACTCATCAGTCGTCTTTGGTCAAGAGTCTTTCTTTATAATTGTCTTTGGTCAAGAGCCTTTCTTAGGAGTCCTTTTGAGTCAAGAGCCTTTAGAGTCCTCTTTAGTCAAAAGCTTTTCTTTAGAGTCCTCTTTGGACTTTCTATTTGTCATACTTTTCCATTAAGTTTTAGAATTCTAAATTTTGATATTATCACCAATAAAATGGTTACTTCTTAAGATTAAATGGATTATTTGAGTGGTTTAAAAAAGAGCAAAAATAGTGTAAAAAAAAGATAAAAATAGTGTTAAAAAAGGGGGAAAATAGTGTTAAAAAAAGAGTGATAACAATCTTATTTGAGAGCAAACACGTGAGGGAGTGCATGGGTTATCTCATTTTATTTTACAAGTTGTTAACATGAGTAAGGAAGGAGGAGAAACATAAGACGTTGACTTGAAATTCTTCATCAAATCTGTTCGTGACAAATTTAAGAGGATGAATGCAAGGTTGGATGATTTAGAATGCTCTTACAGTTCTAAATTACATAAAAGAAGACATAGAAGACATGCATTAGACAAAGAAGAAACTGATTCCAATGGGGAAGATAGAGAAATTTATAAATACGACAAAAAGCTTATCGTTGTATAGACAAATGGGGCAATCGAAAGCTCGAGTTCTGATATTGAAGTGGAAGAAGCTATGTATAGAGATTCACTTGTCACAAGGAGAGTCCTAAATATACTGCCTAAGAAGGATGAAGGAGATGAGAATCATTGCGATCATATTTTTCACACAAGATGCCACGTGAAGGATAAGGTATGAACAATAATTATTGATAATGGGAGCTGCACTAATGTTGCTACTACGTTATTGTTAGAAAATTTCAATTTTGAATGGCAGAAGCATCCCAAACCATACAAGCTACCATGGCTAAATGATTATAGAGAAGTGGAGGTTAACAAAGAAGTTTGGGTTCCTTTTTCAATTGGAAAATATGATGATGGGGGTCTTTGTGATGTGGCACCGATGTATGCTAGTCATATAATGCTAGGTCGACCATGGTAGTTTGATAGGAAAGCCCCTTTTAAACCTTTGCAAGGTTATGATGACCATATTAGAATAGCAAGAGAGTGAAAGTTGAGGGAAAAAGTGTGAGCATGAGGAAAATTATAAAGGAGAGAAAAGTGAGCACAAAAGAGAGAAAAGTGAGTACAAAAGAGATAAAAGTGAGCACAAAGGAGATAAAAATGAGCAAAAAGGAGAGAAAAGTGAGCAAAAAAAGAAGAAGAGAAAATTGAGCAAGGAGACAAAAATAAAAGAATGAGTGCATATGATGAAAAACATGAGATTAAGAGTGTAATGATGGGAAGGTAAAAATTACTTGTACTTATGTCTAAGGATGTTTATCTTTCTACTAACGATCTTAATTTATTTTTGCCTAGTGTCGTTGTATCTTTATTGTAGGACTTTAAGGATCAACTTCCTAAAGATATTCCCTATGGATTATGTTCTTTGAGAGGAAATGAGCATCAAATAGACTTCATACATGGATTCATCATACCAAATCAACCTGCTTATAGAGCTATGATTGAAGGATGAATCTCTTTGAAGAGGAGAGGAATAATAAAGATTGTTGTGCTGATCAAGTTGATGTTTCCAAATATTCATAAGATCTTTGTAAGAAATTGGAAGTCCAATGACTAGGAATAGATTTGGAAGATCAAGTTGGGTGCAAGGGTTACTTAAGGAAGCAATTTTTAGTTTCATTAATTTTTGGCCGTTTATGTTTAGGAATTTTTGTTTTAGTGAATTGTGGGCTCTTATATGTCTTATTTATCATAAGTCATTTTAGTCTTTTATTCTTTAAGGATGAATTAGACCTAATCTATAACTAAATAGGCCCACTAGGCTCATTTCATCTAGGGTTTTTTCTTTTAGTGTTTCTTGCTTATAAAGAAGAAGAGCTATGTAATTTGGAGGCAAGAACAACTATAATTAATTAAAATTATATTTTAGAAAGCTTTTTCTTTGTCTTATTGTGTTTTTCATTGATTGCTTGAATTTGACTTAACAAAGGGAGTGATCAACCTTTGTGGCATCTCAAGATTGGGGTTTTAAGGACTTTGTCTCCATAGGGTTCTAATCTAATCATTTTCAATACATTCTTAGCAAATCAATCATTCCTATTCCTCTGGGTTTGTGGGTTCCTAGGGTTTTTCATCTAAAGGGTCCGCATAGTCTTGGACTCTTCTATTGTATTAAATTAATATACTTGAATGTGATTTGTTTTGTAAGTTTCTAAGGAGTCAATCTCTCCTTACCGTGGTTATGTATTGGATGTTAGACTCTTTCTTTTAGTATGTCGTGTTATGTGTGATTTCATGTAGTGAAAGTACAATCATCATTACTAAATATGTTTTCACATATGAGGTCTTGTAGTGATTGGAAATTCCTTATAGCTTTTCATGTATATATGCATGATTCATATACTGTATGATGTTTGTCATGCTTACATATGTTTCTAGTCTTGACTAGAGCCTATGTGGCACACCCTCACTTGAATGTTTATTGTAGATTATTATTTTCTTATTTTTTGGTTGTTTTGTCTATGTGTTGAATTAAGCTGTGTTTTCTTCTATTAAATTATTTGCTTAATTTACATTTTGAGGCCTATTGTCTCCATTAGAGTGGGTTATAATTGCTCTATGAGGTTTTTTTTATCTCTGTGAAGCTTTATTGTTTGCATATTCCCTATTTTATTGTTCATGTATTTCTCTATCTCACAGTGTGTTTGTCATGCATAATATGTTTAGCTTCATATTTGTTGCTATGCATGATTGCTTGTTCCATTACTAGTATTCTCCTTTGCTAGTTGCTTTGACATGCTTTTTATGGGTGTTTGGCTTTCTTATTACTTGCTTCTTATATGGCCTTTTGTATAGTATCACGTCATATGTTCTCAGGTCTTGTAGACCGTATCTCTTCTATTTTACTAGGTGATTTTCTCTTTTGCCTAATATGTTAAGTGTATATTCTTTGTTTTTCACCTATTGTTTAAAGTTCATATTTTTGGAGAAAATTGTGGCTTATTACAAACTTAGGTACATAGGTGTTCTCTTTCCTCTATGCTATGCTTGTTCAGGTTTGCCTTGTGCATCTGTATGTCATATAGATTATTTAGCTTTCTTTAGTATTCTTGACTTACACGCATTATGGTGACTAGACTTGTATGTTTAGTTGTTGGGGTTCTTAATGGTTAGGGTGTTTCCATTTCTATGCATGTCTCTTATTTATGTGTTTTAATATGAGCTTTTCTCACATGCTTAGATCTTTTAGTAGCATTCATTGTTTCTTCCCTATCTTGGGGGTTTTGCTTGTATTGCTCACTAGTTAGTCAACTTATTTCCTTCTCTTGACTAGCTATAATGTGAGTGTTGTTAATGTCTCTTTTGAGGTAATAGTGTGAAGTTTGTTACTGATGGTCTCTTTGGAGACAACACTGAACGGTTTGTACTGGTGATCTCTATCGAGACACATTCTTTTCATTTTGTCCTATGATGTCCTTTGCCCCACCAATAGGTGTTAATTGATTTGTTTAATTAACAAATAATATCTAACCCCACCAAATGTGGTATTTATATAAAAGTGAGAGAATCAATAAATATCAATTTATGTCTTTAATAAAATAATTAATATGAGAAAGCATAATTAACATAATTATTATATTCATAAAAACTCTACTATTATAAATGATATAAATTTTCATAATTTTTTATTTAATCATATATATGTTTATTTTTTGTTATTAGATAAAGAATCACAAAAATCAAAATATCATGACAGGATATTTAGGAGTTAATTTCGCTTTTAAAAGTTTGAATAATAAATTGAAAACCACATATATTCCTTCCTTAGATCGACCTTGGGAGTATACTTGTCATTTTCTATGCACTTGCGAGAGTTTTACAAATATAAAACCAAAAGATTTGTAAAATCGACATTGTCGATTTTGTTTATCAAGTTTTTGGCCTCGTTGCTTGGGACTTGATGTTACTTCATCAAGTTTTTGGTGTTGTTGCAGGGGACTTGATGTTACCATATCAAGTTTTTAGTGTGGTTGTTGGGGATTAATTATTATTTTAAAATTGATGAACAATTTTGTGATTTAACAATCATTTTTCTCTCTCACTCACTTTTACAAATACTTTTAAGGATATTTTTCTAATTATCCTTTGATCTAGGGTTTCAACCCATGTTATTTAATCATACCATTAGCTCAAAATTTTGTTAACCACATAAGAGCATTACTCTCTTCATCTTAATCTCTCTCTTATTTTTCAAAGATAAGATCATAATTCTGTAGGCTCAAAATTTTGTTAACCACATAAGAGCATTATTCTCTTGAATTGTTAGATCAAATAATTGTGTGTGTTATATCATAATTATTTGGTTTGATTATTAAACATTAAAGAAGCAATCTTTTTTAAACACGTGCTTATACTGATTGTCCTAGGGTTGCTAGTTGATTTTGAATTATATAATAAATTTATTAAATCATCTAGTCAAGGTTATTCATTATTGACTCTACTCTAGGAAAAATATTTGCACTTGTGTTTTTGTGCTAACTTTTTAGGTACCAGTTGGATGTGTTTGATTAACTTATATGACTCGAGTTCATTGGAATGTTGGTCTGAATTTGAACACCTTCTTATAAAGACTATGATTGAAGTAGTAGCTTGCAAGTAGATTACTTGAGGACATTACATTAATGGGTAGCTTAACTCCTACCCTTCTATTGGACTTTATTTTTCATTGTGGATACTTAGATGGTTCGATAGATCAATGGTTTTCCTCTTAGGTTATTATTATGGCCTAATTTGTTTCTACCTAAAAATCTTATGTATCAATTTTTATATTTCTACTTTACTTTATTTATACATGATTACATGTCTAGTCACTCTGCGAATTTTTAATTTGTTATACTTTTGCTAATTATCTTTTCACAACCCTTGCTAGCTAACACGGTTTGTAACCAAACGAGTCATTTTCTCACAAGATCTAATATGGCATTTACCTTCTTTTTATCACCATAGTTGATATTAACATTATAGCTTCTAGGATCTTTGGAGTTAGCTTTAGAATTACTTGTGTTCCTGATGAGTGCTTAAAAAGCATTAAAATTACCATGATTTTATGCACGTTAATTGATTAAAAATATATATATTTATATAAATCTATCTTTTCGGAATCACATATGTTTTTATTGTTTTTTAGGTATTTTTGCTTAAAAAAATAACTTAAAGACTCAAAGAAAAATACTGGAGGCAATACATCACAAATATATTCATCAAAAATGAGGAAAAGTCAAAAAAGATGGAAAAATTGGACAAAATGGGTCAAAAGGGTAAAAAAATGTCAAAAAGGAGGAAATCACATACCTAGCTACCCAATAGTGCCGGCCAATGTGCTTACCACAACGCCGAAGCCGCGCTCCAATCTGCACGCATCTGCCCCATTCCGCGCTCGCCTCTGCTCCATTCCGCTTGCGCCACTGTGCCTTACCTACCATGACGTCAGCTAACGTCATCATCACCTACTATGCATTTCTTCCATTTTTTAATCATTTTTCCACCTACTTTTTCTTTCTCTCCTCACCTATAAATACCTTCATTCTCTACACCTCAAAAAAACATCTTCTCTCTTTCTTTCTCTCCATTTCTTAGTTTTTAGTTTTTGTTAGTTTTAGAGTTCTTCTCTTTTTTAGAAGAACTAATTATGTTTCTGTAATTTATTTGCTTTTTGATTCAATAAATGGAAATACAAATTTCGTTTGGAGGTTTTCCAGCAATATGAATAACATCAAAGTACTCTAAGGGTTTTATTTTCTTTGTAGTTATTTTTATGTTTTATTCTTATATGTTATATTTCATTTGTGTGTGATTAAATTTAACTTTGCTGGCTATTTGTAAACATGATATAATAATAACATTGTTATGCTTGCGAAATATTAAATAGGTAAAAATCTCTAAAATGAATTGAATTTATTTTTATTCAAGATTTTATATTAAGAATGTTAGAGAGAGATATATTATTTTTCATTACAAACTTAAATCTGAAAATTAAGTTTTAAGATTTAGTTATCCGGTCTGATTTAGAGTATTGCTCTTTTATTTGTTGGTACAATCGCCCAGTAGTTAGAGTGAAGCTCTATTTCAAAATTTTTTATAAGAATTATTATCTGAAAATGTATTGACAACATGTTTTCAATAGTGGTTTTAAAACTTGAAAGTTAGTACTCGGATAATTAAATTCTTAGGTTTAATTTGGGCACCTTGAATAAAGTTTAAATTATCTAACCCCACCAAAAGTGGCATTGAAATGGTTCATTTTCAATCTCTTAGAAAAAAGGAATTAATTTAATTAATCAAATTAGTTATCAACTCCACCCATAGGTGTTAATTGATTTATTTAGTTAACAAAGAATATCTAATCCCACCAAAGGTGGTATTCATATAAAAAAGAGAGAATCAATAAATATCAATTTATATCTTTAATAACCTAAATAATATGAGCAAGCATAATTAACTTAGTTATTATATCCATAAATACTCCACTATTATAAATGATAAAATTTGCATAAATATTTATTGAATTTGTATCTATGTTTATTTTTATGTTATTAGATTAGAAACACAAAAACCCCAAATATCGTGACAAGATGTTTAGGATTTAATTTCGTTTTTAAAAGTTTGAATAATAAATTAAAAACTACATATATTCATTCCTTAGATCGACCTTGGGAGTATACTTATCATTTTATATAAAATAATTCGTGCACTTGCGAGAGTTTTATAAATATAAAACCAAAGTATTGGCAGGATCGGCGATGCTGGTTTTGTTCAACAAGTTTTTGGCACTGTTGCTGGGGATGAAATCAAGTTTTTGGCACCGTTTCTGGGGATGGAATCAAGTTTTTTGCGTTTTTTGATCCTTTTGACCCATTTTGTCCAATTTTTCCATCTTTTTTGACTTTTCCTCATTGTTTTATGAATATATTTTTGATGTATTGCCTCTAGTATTTTTCTTTGAGCCTTTAAGTTGCTTTTTTAAGCATAAATACCTGAAAAATAATAAAAATATATGTGATTCTGAAAAGACAGATTTATATAAATATATGATAAAATCATGGTAATTTTAGTGCTTTTTGAGCACTCATCAGTTCCCTGCATCATTAGGTAATAATTTGAACATTTAAGAAACTTAGCATCTAGCAACTCATTATTGTGAAGGGTTGTAATATCCTCTATATGTTTATTTTGATTGAGCAACTACTCCCTTACTTGTTTTTATAAATACTCATTTAGTTTCTTCACTTGCACTTTCATTATTTTCACTGATGCCTCTAAAGAATCAACCATTGATTTTTTTTATCTAGTTTTCTTTCCAAACATGAATGAAAGCATTCAAGTTGTCCCAAGTTTGGTTGATTTGGAGGATTATGTAACATTTGATGGCTGATTTGCTAGCTTTGCATATGTTTTGGGTTTTGCGCATAGGTGGGGTTGTTTACCCTTCAAGAGAAATTGGGATGTTTTCTCCACACTTGATTGTATGTGTTTCCATATAGGTAATTCCTAGGTTTAGGTTGATAACCCTCCATTGCATTCACTTGTTTAGGTCCTACTATTGGTTCTTTTTGATAAGGACACGTGCTAGCACCATACTAATAATTATTGCACATTCTGTACACTTTTCTATTTAGAATGCGCTTAATGTTGAGACATGTGACTTGATTGGTCAATTTTGTAAATTGCATAAACATTTCTATACCGGAGCCTATCTCATAAACTCAAGCTCTTATAACTTTAGCACTCTTTTATTGGGAATTAGTACCCAACATTTCATAGATATCAAAAGTCTTCGGGGCTATCTTTTCCCTTATAGCACCAAATGCAGTGTTATCAATTATGAATTGACAACATTGTGTCAACCCAATATAGAAGAATTGGTTTTGTAGCTACATTAGGTAGCTATGGTGTGGGCATTGAGTGAGGAAAAAGTTTGAACCTATGCCAACCTTCATTGAATGGTTCTCTTTCCATTTGAGAGAATGCTTCAATTTTAGTTCTCAAATCAAAAGTTTTCTAATGGGAATAGAATTTTCCCATGAAATTATTTTAGACTCCATCCCAAGTTATAAGGAAACCTTGTGGAAGATTCACTAGGAAAACCTTAGCTTAGTCTTTGAGCGTGCTTAAGAAACACCTCATTTTTAGTTGATCTTCATTTAGCCTATTTAATGGGAATGTCTATACAGTTGAGCATAAATCTCTATTGAAAGACAAAGAATCATCATTATGAACTCCATAGAAGGAAGGTAGCATTGAATAATGAATTTGCTTCAATTCATAATTTCATGTTGCCTCCCCAAATTGTATAGAGGTGATGATTGATCATGCATACTAATTCATTGCTATAACCCTCAGTAAAGCATCCACCCATGTTTAAAGTTTCTAAAATAGGCTCTAGTGGTGGCTTTTATCATAAGCTCTAATAAAACCTCTTGGATTTCAGTATCTAGTCAAGGATTAATCAATCATTCTTTTAGCCAACAATAAGAGTTTCATTTAATCACTCCTTAATTGAAGTAAAACTTAGAGTCCTCTAGATATTAAAGTTTTCATAATCATAATCCTATTACTAACATATAAATTGACTTGAAACACTCAAACAAAACAAGTTAAAAACTAAATAAAAATAAAAATTAAAAAAAAATTGTGTCCGCAATTTTGTTTGGGTTCCAAAAAAAATATAAAAAGGGACATTTCCCAACCCTAACCTAAAATACACTACCCTCAATGTTCCAATACATCTAAATATAAAAGAGAAAAGTTACCTTAATGTGGAAAATTGTGGCTATTTTTAGTGTAAGGTTTACATTCTTAGTTCATCATACGTATAAATTCTAACATGCATTGACAATTAAAATGTACCTCACAAATAATACATCACCAACAAAGTTATAAAATTAAGATGAAAATAAAAGAAAAGTTACATCAAATAAATAATAAAGAAAAAATGAAAATAAAAAATAGAAGTAAAAATAAAATGAAAGTAAACTAAACATGCAAACCGGAAAAAAACATAAAAATAACTATGATAGTGGAGCTCTATTCCTCCATTTTTTTGGTGTGTCTTCTTCAGTGGCTTTTAGTGGCATGAATACAAAGCTATCACTCGAATACTGGAATACTCCCTTAATGAACTACTATGGTATCCAGATTGGGTGAGTTGTAACTATTGCATCTTATAGTAGATATTCATATACTTTTCTTGATAGTGTATATGTCTACTAAGCCATTCTTGATATTGTGATTGATAAGCCTTAATTTTATCATCCTTTTATTGTAATTTATCAAACCTATGCTTTAAATGTGTTCCTAAAGAAGTGGCTCTTTTGTTGGCTTGAGTAGCTTTAGTTCTGCTAATGAAGTTTGCATGTATGCCAAGATCAACAAGTCACTAGGTTATAGTACAATTTCACCGGAAGAAATTCTCAATGTAGCTCTAATATGAAGTGATGTGATGGGTTATGGGAAAAAATAACTAATCTGATGATTGTTCACCAATGACCTTATTTTTTGATTAATAATTACCCCAATATCCATGGTTTTGGAGGTTTGGATTGGGAAGGGTAATATAGTCCTTTCTTTGTCAACTATACAATAATGCCTAGTTGGCATCAATCTTAAGCAAAAGAAATATACCCAAAGACATAAGATGTTGGTTATTTCTTTAGCATCAAATGATTTATGCCTTATATTTGTAAAATCCTACTCTGCTACTCCTAATGTCTCTATTACTTCCTTATAATCTATGTTCTCTAAATAAGCCTCATATTCCTATTGACCTATATCCTTCGTACCATAATAAGTACTAATAGTGGATGTACTAAAGGGTATCCCCTTGCCATGGCCTTATCAATCACAACCTTAAGTAAATTTTCATAAAATTCTCTCACAATGGAAACAATGGTAGCTTCAAGACTCATAAAAAATCTTCCATATCCTAGGTTTTCTATTACGTCATTCACAATATGGAATGGTTGCTCTCCAAAGTCAATTCCCCTTTCCATAATAAAATTTTTATTTGCTTCTACAGACTTTTCAAATATTTTCTTGGCTTTAAGACTTACAAAACTCATTCTATCATATTCCTCTAACACCATAGGTTCCTTACCTTTATTAGAGATTTTCATTTTAGGTGCCATTTATGATTCAAATAGTGTAAATATATAACAATAATCTCTAAATATTACTACTTAAGCTAGATTTTGCTTCCTTAAATCCAAAAATTTCAAGGTTCTAATCCAAAATTATTTTCTTAAAATAATTTCACAACATCAGCCAAAACAAACTTAAGGATTGAGTGCACTTATTGAAAATATTGGGTTTTATCGAAGATGGAGGTGATGATATGAAGAACCCCAAAAATTTTGAAATTTGTGCAAAATCTCTTCAAAAAGACCCTAAACAAGCTTCAATGTTAATGTTGATACAAAAAATTACAAGAGTGATGATTTTTGCTAAAACAAATTGGATTTTTGTTGTTGAAAATGAGAGAGAGGGTGATTGGGAGAGAAATAGGGCTTGAAAAGTTTGTAAAAATTTGGTTTTGATATGGAATCCTTGCATTGGAGTGGTTTTAGGGATAGAAACATGCAAAGGCCATAGTATGCTTAAATCATGCCATGGTATGCATAAAAAATGTATCCATGTAATGCAACCCTAAACCAATGTACCACAACATACTTAATTGTGCCCTAAATTTTACATTCCCACTATTTTACTCAAGACCATTACACCATGATGAACATAAACTTCTACCATGGTGTGCATAAATGTTTAATCATTTTTTTCCATATTTCTAGTTTTGCGAAATTATAGAAAAAATTACTAACTAAAAATAATGTTTAATGATAATATATCATCCAATCCCAACCTAAGTCAAGTAATGTCTGTATTATAATCAAATGACATAAAAATAAACATAATATAAAACAAAAAAATATAAAATAAAAGTTCAATGAAAGTAAAATGAAAGAAACTCAATGGATCGCCTCCCATTCTACACTTCATTTAACGTTGTTAGTCTGATGGAGATAACTTCAATTAGAAGTTGTAACCATTTTCTAGGTATTGGTTGGGACCTTATGGTTTCTTTCCACTTTTCATAGTAATAACATTGATAGTCTCCTTTGGATTTATCACAATTTGTGAGTTGTGCTTGCCAAATAGTTATGGTTCCATCCTTCCCACAGTTATGGAAAATTAGTTCATTTGTGTACCTAAGTCATGCATTATAGCATTGTTTTCAAGATAAAATTTAACATTACAAGTAGCTAAAGTAAGAACCATATCCTCTAGAGATTTATCTTGAGGTTGTTAAGGTGGATACTACAAATGATGAGAATCATAGAGCCATACAAATCCCAAGTGGACCAATCACAAGGTCTAGGAGGGCATAACTCAAGGAGTCTTTAAATGGACTCATTCAATAGGTCATGCATAATCAAGGGCAGCCAAAAAGGGAGTGCAAGGATTGGGAAAATCGGAGCATGGAAATTAGGGAAAAATTGGACTAGGTACATTGCACCTTTGCTGCGCATTTTGGACTATTTTATTTTTCAGCCCTTGGATGAAATAAACGGTTGTGATATAATATTTTCTAGGGTTTCCTTGTTTCCTATAAAAACTTAAAAGTAGCTCAGTTGCCTCACTTTTGGAAAATTAATGATATTTAATTTTTCAAATCATTTGAGAGCTATTCATGCTCTTTGTTCCTCTTCAAGCAACTTACCATAGGATTGACAACCTTTGTGGCATTGTTTAACATCTAAGTAATTTTATTGAGTAATATCCATACTTGTTTGAGTGTTTTTATGCTAGACTTATCGAGGAAATAACACATTTTTGTCGTGTCTTTTCCCTCAAATTAATGGCAAGTAATATTCATTTATTTGTGGAGAAACCCTTTGTTATATAATTTGAAAATTAGTGAGATCTTACCCCTTTGGTTCGTATCAACAAATGTGGAATAGGATTTGGAAAACCAAGTGGACGTTGTTGATGTTTTAAAATTTTTATTGGTCAATTGTTTGAGTAGCTCAGATTTGGATGATCCCTCTATCCTACATTATATGTGTTAGAGAGAGGATATACCTAGGCATCTGTGCTTGAAATCCTCCAACAATATTGGCTTGTTGACAATTATTTTATTAAAGACAGGGGTCTGTGTGATTTCCCATTATAGAGAATATGTAATAAGCCTTAGCCTTTCCACTAGCTAGGTATGACCCCAAAGAAGTAAGATAATTGACTTGTTCCTCAAGATTACAATTAGTGCTTACCCCATTTACTTTTCCTTATAGGTTACTACTGATGCCAAATTGTTGAGAGTTAGTGATGTGGAACCTCTAGGCCTATAACCATAGGAACCCATAAACTCAAGGAATATGAATGATTGAATTGCTAAGAATGTTTTGAAGATGATCACATTAGAACCCTAAAAAACAAAGACCTTAAAACCATAATCGTAAGATGCCACAAAGGATGATCACTCCCTTTGATAAATAAAATTCAAGAATTCAATCATGAACACAAGAAGGAAAGGAAAAAGCTTTATGAAATATACTTTTCATTAATGATATTCGTTCTTTCTCCAAATTACCTAGTTTCTCTTTTATAAGTAGGAAAACCTAATAGAAAACACTAGACAACATAGGCTTCAATTAGTGGTTGATTGGGCCTAATCCAACCTTAAATTAAAATACTAAAAGAGTTAAAATAAAAAGCCCACAATTAACTAAAATACAAATTGCTAAACATAAAAGACCTACAATTAAATTAAAGACTAAAAGACTTAAAATAAAAAGCCCACAATTAATTAAAACAAAAATTGCTAAATATATAAGGCATACCATTAATTAAAACAAAAATTGCTTCCTAAAGTAACCCTTGCACCCAAATTGATCTTCCAAATCTATCCCTAGTCATTGGACCGCCAATTCCTTGAAAAAGATCTTGAGCATATTTGGAAACATCAACTTGATCACCATCTCGATCTCCATTATTCTCCTCCTCTTTGAAAAGATTCATCCTCAAATCTTAGCTCTATAACTAGTTTGATTTGCTATAATGGATCCATATGTTAAGTCTATTTGATGCTCAATTCTTCTCAAGGAGGTAATCCATAGGGAATCTCTTCAGAATGTTGATCCTTAAAGTCCTCCCATAAAGACAAAACAACAATAGGTAAAGAAGAGTTAAGATCGTTAGTAGAAAGATAAACATCCTTGTACATAAGTACAAGTGTTTCCTTCCCATCCTTGCATTCTTAATCCCATGTTTTTCAACAAATGCACTCTTTCTTTATTTTTCTATCCTTTTTGCTCACTTTTCTCTCCTCTTTTCTCACTCTTCTTTTCTTTGTGCTCACTTTTTTTTCTTATATCCCTTCCTTATGCTCACTTTTCTCTCCATTTTTTCTCTCTACCTCACTCTTTTTTTTATTTTCCTCTTGTTTGCACTTTTTTTCCCACATCTTGCACTCTCTTGCTATTCTAATGTTGTTTTCATAAGCTTGCAAAGGTTTGAGAGGGGTTAATATAAATATTTGGTTGTTCATTTCAAAAGAATAATGATTTATGTAACCATCATGTGACACCTTCCTATCAAACTGCCATGGTTGACCGAGCAATATGTGAGCAGCATACATTAGTGCCACATCACAAAGAACCTCATCTTCAGATTTTTTAATTGAAAAAGGAACCCAAACTTTTTTGTTAACCTCTACTTCTCCACAATCATTAAGCCATGGTAGCTTGTATTGTTTGGGATGCTTCTACCACTTCAAATTTAATTTTTCTACGAACAAGGTACTAGTAGTAGCTTCCACTATCAATAATTAATGTTATCCTTCATGTGGAATCTTGTGTGGAAAATATGATCACAGTGCTTATCATCTTTTTCATCATTGGGAAGTATATTCATGACTCTCCATGTGACAATTGAATCTCCATGCACAAGTTCTTCCACTTCAACATTAGAACTGTAACTTTTATTTTCTCCATTTTTTTGTACAACCATATCATTTTTGTTCCATTTATAACTTTCTCTCTCTTCCACATTGGGGTCAATTTCTTCTTTGTCCAACCCATGTCTTCTATGTCATCTTTTTTGTAATTTAGAATCAGAAGAGGACTCTAAATCATCCAACCTTAAATTTAGCTTCTTAAATTGGTCCTTAAAGTTCTTGAAGAGGAATTTCAAGTCAACCTCTTGTGGTTCTCTTCCTTCCTTATGTTTTCCACCGGTAGAATAAAATGAGATAACTCACACACTCCTTCACATCTTTGCTCTCAAATTATATCATTATCACTATTTGTTTTTACTATTTTGACTTCTCTTTTTTTCACTATTTTAGCCTCTCTTTTTTCACTATTTGAACCTCATAGTTTCAAAAAGAAAAATAATTTTGACGAATTGGCATTGCAACTTTAAATGACCATAACTTTTGACTCAAGTCACAAAATAACTATTATAGTATACCAATTGAAGCTCGTTTCAATTCCTAGAATCAAACGTGGTTTTTTCCTTCTTTTTTATAAATTTAGAGCCCAAATTCCATCATTTACACCACTCATCGTGGCGTTACAATTTTGTCACATCCTTTTGCATTGTTTTCAATTTTTGTTCATTAGGGTTTTGATTTTTGCTTTTTGTTCAGCAATAATAGCAGTAAAAAAGGAGAAAAAAGTAGTGGGTTGTTTAAGAATCTAATTCTTGTTTTCTTGCTGAGTTTTCTTATTCTTGTTGAAATTGGCTTTCCCTTTATTTTGTTCTTGTTGCCCAAGACTGATTTAAAAAAGGGAAATCATAGTTGATCAAGAGTCTTACTTTAGAGTCCTCTTTCAACTTTCTTTCTTTAGGATCCTCTTTGAAATTTCTTTTTGTCATACTTTTTCCATTATGTTTTTTTTTTGAATTTTAGGATCTTCTAAATTTTCAAGATCTTGAAAAGATTCTTTCTTGGCTCTTTAGAGTCCTCTTTGGATTAAGTCTTTAAAATTCTAATTTGTGAGATTATGCCCAACAAATTGATTGCTTCTTGAGATTAGTTGAATTCTTTGATTTTGTTAAGAACACAAAAATAGGATAACTTGAGCTTTGTTAGCTCTCTATTTATTTTTGAAGAACAAAGATAGATTGAACACAGAAGTAAAGAATAAAAAAAAGACACGAATAATTCAAAGATAATTAGGAAACAAAATCCAATAACGAAATCAACGACAACGAAATTGAAATAAAACACAAGACTTGAAGGGAATTTTTTGTTTTGCAATCAGAGACTCGAAGAGAACTAATGGACTTGTAGCACTTTTTTTGTGTGAATTAAGAACGTAAAAAACAATCAAAGGACAAAATTTTCTCTTTTTTTTAAATCAAGGATTCAAAACAAGGATAGAGGAAAATAGATAACCTATTTTCAGCAACCAAGGCTTTGATCCCAAATGATGCCAACCCTCTAGACGAACAATCCTAGGAAGCCACAAACTCAAAGGAATAGAAATTATTGATTTGCTAAGAACATGTTAAAGATGATCATATTAGAACCCTAAGGAAACAAAGTCCTTGAAACCCCAATCTTGAGAAGTCATAAAGGATGATCACCCCTTTTTATAATTTAAATTCAAGCATTCAATAAAGAACACAATAAGGCCAAACAAAAACTTTTTGAAATATACTTTCATTAATGATATTCGTTGTTGCCTCCAAATTACATAGTAGCTGTGTTTTTATAACAACAACCCTTATGAAAAATGCCACTTCAAACCCCAAAGAAAAAATCCTAGACAAAATTGGCCAAATGGGCCTATTTAGTTATGGATTGGGCCTAATCCATCCACAAAAATAAAAACCTAAAAGTCTTATTATAAATAAAACATAAAAGGCCTAAAATTAACTAAAACAAAAATTCCTTCCTAAATAGGATAAATAAAACATAAAAGGCCCAAAATTATTTAAAACAATTGCTTCCTAAATTAATCGTTGCATCCAACTTGATTTTTCATATCTATCCCTAGTCATTGGACAACAAATTTCTTGCAAAGGATCTTGATAATATTTGAGAATATTAACTTAATCAGCACTTCAGTACATCAACTTAATCAGCACTTCAATCTCCTTTGACTACTGCATAAAGCCATTAAAGTGGAGAAGTATATCAAGTCCAAAAGGTTCAGATCTGTTTTGTCCTCTAGTTCTTTGTGGAAATCAACTTGGAAAGACAACAAAGCTACCTTCAGAAAAAAAGGTGAAGCAAAGTCAAGCAATTCAGTTGTTGTTGCTAAAGGTAAACCTGAAACTAAAACTCTTACTAAGTCATATGATATTAAGTATTTTAGGTGCTAAGGACTAGAACATATTGCATCTGAATGCACAACAAAAAGGGTTATGGTTGTATGGGCAGATGGAGAAATTGAAAGTGTTAGTTCAAGTGATGATGAAATGTGACCATTGGAGGATTTTTTTTATGTAGAAATGAAAGAACCTATGCATGTGAAATTACTTGTCACAAGGAGAGCCCTGAATATACAGCCAAATAATGAAGGTGATGAGGAGCAACGTAAGCATATTTCACACATAAGATGCCATATGAAGGATAATGTATGCATGATTATTATTGATAGTGAGAGCAACACTAAAGTTGCTAGTATTTTGTTGGGACAAAATTTCAATTTGAAGTGGGAAGACATCCCAAACCGTACAAGCTATAATGGCTAAATGATTGTGGAAAATTGAATGTCAACAAACAAGTTTGGGTTCATTTTTCAAATGAGGAGTATGGGGATGAGGTTCTTTGTAATGTGGCACCATTTTATGCTGCTCGTATTTTTCTCGGACGACCGTGGTAGTTTGATAGGAGGGTAATGCATGATGGGTATAAAAATTTATACTCTTTCAAAATGAACAAAAAAAAAAGTTGTATTAGCCTCTCTTAAACCTTTGCAAGCTTATGAGGACCAAATTAGGATAACAAGAGAGTACAAGTTTAGAGAAAAACAAAAGTGTGAGGAAGAGGAAAATAAAAAGAGAGCAAGTGAGGTCGAGAGGAAAAATGCAGAGAAAAGTAAGCAAAAAAAGAGAGAAAGGTGAGCAAAAATGAGAGAAAAGTGCTCACAAAGAAGAGAAAAAAGAAAGAAGGAGAAAAAAATGAGCAAATAGGAGAGAAAAATAAATGAATGAGAGCAATGGCTGAAAAACATGATATTGAGAATGCAATGATAGGAAGGCAACAACTACTGGTGCTTATGTACAAGGATATTTATCTTTCTAATCGCCACACACAAAGTGTGTGTAATAAATATGCAAGTATATGTATCGCAGCAAGTAATATAATGATAAGAAAAGATCGTTCCCACATAAATTATTTTATTAGAAACTAATTTTTAAAACTTAAAAAATAAAAATCAATTTTTTTTGTGTTTTTATATTTTAAGGAAACAAAATTAAAATAACTAAATGTAAATAGTAATAATTAATTAAATCAAATTTGGTAACTAAAACGATATATGAGAAAATATCTAGGAATACTTAATCCCCCAATTTTCTAAACATGCAAATTGCTAAAATCCCTCCAATATAATTATCAATTAATTACATGATCAAGTGAATCTAACCTAGTATATATTCTTCTCTCAAGTAAACCACACACCTTATAGTAATTAATTTAATCACACTCTCATACCAATTAAATTGCATACTACTCATTATGTTCATCAATTATGGATCACATACATAAAAATCATATTTAATTATGGATCTCTGCCTAGAAACTATGCATGTTATTTAATCAAAACAAACAATTAAATAATTCTCTCAAATCTATTTAATTGCTTCTATAGATAAATTATTTACCAAACAATTAATAGCATAAAAATTAGATTAAATAATATAATTAAATTAAAATTATAAGATCCCGAGATTAATAAATTAATTACACATAATTGTGTTCATAAAGCTTATATTTTTCATAAAAAAAGACATAAAATTGATACAGAAAAGAGTAGAAGAAGAAAAAAAATCAATCTCTTGAATTGTAGAATTAATCTTCTCTTGATTCTCCACCAAAATTGTGTCATCACTTTAATTTTCTATATTTTTCTCTCTTTTTAGCTCTAAAAACTTACCAAAATTATGCTAATAGAGGCTAATTAGGGTTTATGGAGTGATTAGGGCTTAAATAAAGCTCAGGTGCGATATGGACCATCCGATCAGCTCTAAATCAAGGGTACGATCAAAACAACCACAACCGATAGTTTTAGCCAATCATAATGCGACACGTGGCATCAGAAATTCATTGGATGAATCAGGGAGCAACACATGGAAGGGGAGATTGGTCAGAGTCAACGCTCACCGAGTCAACAACATATGGTGGGATGTGATTTGCGTGAACAAATGGCATGGCACACGGGTAGAAAGCGCGAAGCAATGGTGTGGTGACACATAGTAGGGCACGTTGACCAATTTTCGAACTCAGATTGAATGCCATGCAAACATGTGGCATGTGTTTCATCCTTCTTACATGCGGTGAGACATGATTCACTCTCTATGTTTGCATGGTGTTTGTGTGGCTTTCCCAATCAACTCCTCAGGTTGCGTGGCATGCCATGTGGTAACTTCTGATTGGTCATGGTTAAAAATTCATAAAAATCCAGAAAAATTCCAAAAATAATATTTTCACCCTTTTCCACTAAAAAATTTATATTTAAATTTTTTTGGCCATAAAAATACTATTTATTAAATAAAATAAGTAATTATTAAGTAAAAAAGTGCGCTAATAACTCTATTTTCCTAGAGTCATCACGCTCCCAAACTTAAATCTTTGCTTGTCCTCAAGTAAAGCTAAGTATATCTAAATAAAATAACTTGGGTAGTATATTCATAAATATACTTCTATTACTAAATGCATATTTCACGAAAACTATCTCTCTCAAAAGTCGTACAAGTCTATGATAAAGAGGTTCACATATTCATCAATCAACATTCCATCAATACAAGGATATGCAAGGTTTTTGAAAAATTGATTCGTATGTGTGTGCTGCACATGATATCATCCAATGCACTCATGAAATCAACCTATATGAGCTTGCTAATCAATTCAATCTTAGAACAAGTCTCATAAGTCTATTTTTCAAATCCCTCTCCACTAATATAAATATGCACTTAGCTCAAGATCAATAAGGACTTTACATTGGTGTAATGTAAGGCTTAGGTGGTGGGTTGATAAATGAAGACATTTTAGGCTCTTTCCACACCTTAGCTTCTTCTTTTTTCATCATGCACTTTTTAACTACAATTAAGCTTTTACTTGATATTTTAGTACACCCTCTTTTGACATTCTTATCATATTTTTTTATTCCACATCTCTTTTCTCTATTTTTTTTAACTTCAAAACACCCCAAACTTATTTTCAATTCTATTTTCTTTTTCTTTAGAGGGATAATTGTGTTGTAAAATTTTATTCCTTTTTTTATAGGGTGCATTATATTTCACCTTACTCTATAGCATAGCACATGATTGCATTTTTTTTTCTTTTGATACAAGCTAAAGATGCAAGGATAAAGGTAATGCTTATTGATTAGGCATTAAATGTAGCTTAAAGATATGAATAGTTCTTTCTTAGGCTCAAATGGGTGACTAAAGATATTAACAATGGTTAGCTTGAAAGGCTTAATCGATCCAAATATGGCCTAAATCATTTCTCTTGCTGAATACTATTTAGGATTTTGCCTCAAGGGATGATCAAATAGATTCTAACACTTGGTAGATATCATCAACTCATATAACTCGCTACAAATTTTCTCTCAATAAGTACACCAAAATCAATCATGAACATGTGCATAAGAATTTAAATCAATCCAATCAAAACTAGCAAGCATATCACATTATTAATGTAAATATCTTAACAAATATGTTACATTCCTTATCTTAGTCATGAAAACCAATTTTTATCATTGAGTTCATATGTTTCATATCAAGCATGCATGAATTTAGTTTCCATATATTTATCAATTTCTACCCAAGTCATGATTAAAAACAACCTAAAAATTTAAAAAGTTCCTAAAAATTTAAAATGCATACTAAATACTAATGTAGGGATTGAAGTTCCCTCCCCAAACTTAAATTACACATTGTCCCCAATATGCACATATAAATATGAAAAAGTAAAAGGAAAGAAAACTCCCTCAGTCATGGCACACCACATCTGTCATTGAAGTGCTCATTCTTGTTGTGCCATTGCTCTCCATATTTATACACCTACAAAACAAAAACAATGAAAATATAAGTAACATAATGTTGGGTTGCCTCCCAACCAGCATCACATTTAACGTCCTTGACTAGACGGTCCTATCAAGTTCTAAGGCATATACCTTTGTATCCATTTACTTTTGAGTTTGCCTAGAAACAATTTGAGTCTTAATTGGTCCAATGAAACCTTATGCTCTGGTTCACAAACACGGTGCTCAATTCTCTTCTCATGCCATATTTTTTCTTTTTGAACTTTTTAGCATTCTTATAAGCACTCCATCGTAGCTCATCCAATTTATGTATTTCCAACATCTTTTTCACCTCTCCATTGGACTCTTTCACTTTCATACTTGATTGGGGATAGGAGGGTAGAAGTGCAAGGTCTAAACTTTGTGGTTCTTCAATTGATGGTTTGAGTTTAGATCCCATCTAAAAATTTTCCATAATCGCCTTTGATACATAAATGAGAGATGCGTCCTCTAAAAAGTTCACACTGTCCATAATGTCAACCTTCGATGCCATTCTTTCAAAGTTATAATAGGTTGAGTTGTTTTTTGGTGATTTTATGTCCTTGTTTCTAGCAGCATGTGTTAAAGTCTTAAGTTTGGGCGACTCAACAGAGTCTTTTAAGCTATTCCCACAATCAGTAACATTTATCCTTAAATATTCATTAGCATTATCAATATCAGGGGGTTCAAATTCTTTAAAAACTTTAAATATTACTTACTCATCTTGCACTCTCATTATAAGTTCACCTTTTTGCACATTAATAAGTGACCTTCCAATTGATAAGAATGGACGACCAAGTATGATAGAAATGTCATGGTCCTCTTCCATCTTTAGCACACTGAAGTCCACCGGAAATATGAATTTTTCTACTTTTAATAACAAATCTTCTACCACACCCCGAGGTCTCTTAATTGATCTATATGCCGTTTGTAATGTTATCGAAGTGGGTTTTTCTTTAACAACTCCCAATCTCTTAAAGACCGATAATGGCATGAGGTTAATACTAGAACCCAAGTCACATAGTGCCTTACCAAAATGAATGCTCCCAATAGTGCAAGGGATGTCAAAAATTCTTGGATATTTCAATTTTGTGGTAGTTTTCTATCAAGAATGGCACTACAACTTCAGTCAAGGGTATTGTGTCATGATCTCTAAGCCTCCTTTTCTTTGATAGTATATCCTTCATGAATTTCATAAGATGGAATTTGTTTAAGTGCCTCTACAAATGGTATGTTTATGTGTAGCTTCTTGAAGAAGTCTAGAAATTTTGAATACTGTGTATCTGACTTTTGCTTTTGTAGTCTTTGAGGAAAAGGAATAGTGGGTTTGTAGAGGTTGCTCTTTTTTTGTCTGAATCATTTCTCTTCCATTACTCTCTTTATCCACTAATTCTTCCTCTTCCTTTTTAATTTTTTGGTTCCTCCTCATCCTTTTTAAGTTTTATAGTCCTCTTTATCCTTTTTAATTTCATGTTTCTCCTTATCCTTTTCTGTCTTAAGTTCTTGTTCTAAAGTTTTACCACTCCTCAAGGCTATGGCGTTGGATTGGTCCTTACCTTCTCTTCTTGGGTTTACAATTGTGTCACTTAGAAGGTTACCTTGAGGCCTTTGACTTATAGCTTAAGCAAGTTGCCCCATTTGGTTCTCCAAAATTCAAATTGAAGCTTCTTGAGTTGACATTTTTGTATTCATTGATTGGATGAAGTTGTTCATCATCCCCATTGAAACACTTGTATTGTCATCAATATGTGGCTTCTTCTCTTCGGCTTATGATTGCTATGGATGTTGAAAACCAGGGGTGAAAATGATTGATGGTTGAATTGATTACCACCTTGAATGTTGTTATTACTCCAAGAGAAATTTGGATGTTGCCTCCATCCTGGGTTATATGTGTTCGAGTATGGATTATTGTTTTTATTCACATTACCGACATAGAAAATGGATTCAAGATTATTTGGACAATTATCAAACAAATGAGCTCCTCCACAAAATACACATGACACTCCTGAATCTTGGACTTGGTTTAGACTGGCTAGTGAGTTTTGAGCCTTCAAAATATTAACCAAAGATGAGACTTAAGCTGTAAGTACTGTGATATCATTTACCTCATGCATTCCGGCTATACTTCTCATGGCTATCATTCTGTCCATTGGCCATTGATAATTATTGCTAGCCATTTTCTTAAGTAAATTATAAGCTTCATTGTAAGATTTGTCTAGCAAAGCTCCATTAGCATATGCATCAACAATAGTTCTTGTGTAAGCATTGAGACCATTATAAAAAGTCTCCATTTGAATCCAAGAAGGAATACCATGATGAAGACACTTCCTTAGCAATTATTTGAATCTTTCCCATGCTTCAATTAGAGATTCTCTTTCGTGTTGTTGGTAGGAAGTAATGTCATTCATAAACTTGGAATTCTTTGTTGGTGAAAAGTATTTCATCAAGAATTTCTCTACCAAACCATTCCAAGTTGTAATGGAATCAGGTGGCAAAGAGTTTAGCCAACTATTTGTAGCATTTGAAGCATCACTCACTTTAATTCAAACTAATTACCTTGAATGTTTGGCCTTGTAATACTTGGATTTAGCCCTTCTAACGTAGGTATTGCATATTCATCTATAGCTTTATCTCTATCATCTATCAAAAGCCTTTAATTATTCAAGTTTAGCTCATTATTATTTATTTCTAATGGATTAGTAATTTCTTCCTCTTGGATGACTTGTTGTTTTCTAATTAATCTCAAAGTACGCTCAATTTCCATCATGACCTCTGCTCATGCAATAGACTCAACTATGTTTCTACAATACTAAAGGAGATGTCTAAATAAAAACTAAAAAAATAAAATAAAATAAAAAAATTAATTAATTAACAACTAAATAAATAAATTAAAGTAAAAAATATAAATAAATAAAAGGAATTAACTAGAAAAAAATAAATAAATAAGTCACTAAAAAAAATAAGTAAATTAAGATTAAATTTAAAGTAAAGAAAAATAAATTAAAAATAATAAAAAATTATTAATTTCTAATACTTCCCCAGCAACGGCCACACACGAAGTGTGCGTAATGAATACGCAAATATATGCATCGTAACAAGTAATATAATGATAAAAAAGATCGTTCTCATAGAGATTATTTTATTAAAAAATAATTTTTAAAACTTAAAAAATAAAAATCAATTTTTTGTGTTTTTATATTTTAAAGAAACAAAATTAAAATAACTAAATGTAAATAGTAATAATTAATTAAATCAAATTTGGTAACTAAAAAGATATATGAGAAAATATCTAGGAATACTTAATTCTCCAATTTTCTAAACATGCGAATTGCTAAAATCTCTCCAATATAATTATCAATTAATGATCAATTGAATCTAACCTAGCTATATTCCTCTTTCAAGTAAACTACACACCTTATAGTAATTAATTTAATGACACTCACATGTCAATTAAATTGCATACTACTCATTAAGTTCATCAATTATGGATCACATACATAAGAATCATACATCTCTACCTAGAAACTATGTATGTTATTTAATCAAGACAAACAATTAAATAATTCTCTCAAATCTATTTAATTACCTATATAAATAACTGGTTAGCCAAACAATTAGTAGCATAAAAATTAGATTAAATAATATAATTAAATTATAATTATAATTAGGATAAAATTTTAGATCGTCACATGGTAAAAATTGGGTTCATAAGATCCCTAGATTAATAAATTAATTACACATAATTGTGTTCATAAAACTCATATTTTTCATAAAGAAAGACATAAAATTGATACAGAAAAGAGTAGAAGAAGAAAAAGAATCAATCTCTTGAATTGTAGAATTAATCTCCTCTTGATTCTCCACCAAAATTGTGTCATCACTTTAATTTTCTATATTTTTCTCTCTTTTAGCTCTAAAAACTTACCAAAATTATGCTAATAGAGGCTAATTAGGGTTTATGGAGTGATTAGGGCTTAAATAAAGCTTAGGTGCAATCTGGACCATCTGGTCAGCTTCATATCAAGGGTACGATCAAAACAAGCAAAATTGACAGTTTTAGCCAATCACAACGCGACACGTGGCATCCAAAATTCATTGGATGAATTAGGGAGTAACGCATGGAAGGGGAGATCGAGTCAGCAATACATGGTGCGATGTGATTTGCATGAATGGATGGCATGGTGCACTTGTGGAATGCGCTGAGCAATGGCTGGTGACACGTGGCATGACGCGTTGACCAATTTCCAAACTCGAATTGAAAATTGTTTTAACACGAGGTGCATGTTTGGTCCTCCTCACACGTGGTGTGATGTGATTCCCTCTCCGTGTTTGCGTGGCTTGCCCAATTAGCTCCTCTTATTGTGTGGCATGTCATGTGGCATCTTCTTATTGGTCATGCGTTAAAAATTCATAAAAAATTCCATAAAAATCCAAAAATTTTGAAAAAATTCCAAGAATTATAGTTTTACCCCTTTTCACTTAAATGTTTATATTTTAATTTTTTTTGGCAATAAAAATACTATTTATTAGAAAAAACAAGTAAATATTAAGTAAAAAAGTGCGCTAATGACTCTATTTTCATAGAGTCATCACTTTATACCAATGATCTTAATTTATCTTTGCCTACTTTTGATGTGTTTTTATTGTAGGATTTTGAGGACCTATCTCCTGAAGACATTCCCTATGGATTACATCCTTTGTAAGGCATGCAACATCAAATGGACTTCATACTTGAATCTGCAATACCAAATCTACTTGCTTACAAAACTAAGATTCGAGGATAAATCTTTTCGAATAGGATGGGAATAATAGAGATTGAGGTACTAATCAATTTGATGTTTCCAAGTGCTGACCAATATTTTCAAGATCTTACACAAGGGATACATTTCGAATATCAAATTTGATGCAAAGAACAATTTAAGAAGCAATTTTTTTTGTTTAGTTAATTTTAGGCCTTTTATGTTTAGAAATTTTTGTTTTAGTGAATTATGAGCTTTTTTATGCCTTATTTATCAGTCTTTTTATTCTTTTATTTTTGAGAATAGATTAGGCCCAATTCATAACTAAATAGACCCATTTTAATAGAGATTGAGGTGCGAACCAAGTTGATGTTTACAAATATTCTAAAGATTCTCAAGATCCTACAAAAATACTCAAGGTCATACACAAAGGATAGATTTGGAATATTAAATTGGATGCAAGGATTAATTTAGGAAGCAATATTTTTTGTTTTAGTTAATTATAGGCTTTTTATGTTTAGCAATTTTTGTTTTAGTGAATTGTGGGATTTTTATTTTAAGTCTTTTAGTCTTTCATTTTTTAAGATTGGATTAGGTCCAATACATAAATAAATAGGTCTGTTAGGCCCATTTCATCTAGGATTTTTTATTTTAGGGTTTCTTGCTTATAAACAAGAAGAGCTATATAATTTAGAGGAAGGAACAATTATCATTAATGAAAAGTATATTTTAGAAAGCTTTTTCTTTACCTTCTTGTGTTCTTGATTGAATGCTTGAATTTGACTTATCAAAGGGAGGATCATATTTTGTGGCATCTTAAGATTGGGGTTTTAAGGACTATGTTTCATTAGGGTTCTAATATGATCATCTTCAATACGTTCTTAGCAAATCAATCTTTCCTATTTCTTTGAGTTCGTGGGTTCCTATGGTTGGTCAACTAGAGGTTCCGCATCATTTCGTATCAGAGTCTTAGCTGCTTAAAATAGTTTATCTATCTTCATTTATCTTTGTTTTGAATTCTAGATTTCAAAAAAAATAATTCTTCCTCTAATTGTTTTCAGCATTTTTGAGTCACAAATCACAAAAAACAATTTTGACATTTTGAGTCTTGTGTTTTCTTTCAATTTCGTTGTCGTTGTTTTCATATTTGGATTTCATTTCAGAGTTTTTTTAAAATTCTTTGTATATTTTTCTTATTCTTTCTTTCTATATTCAATCTATCTTTGTTCTTCAAATAAAAAAAAAGAGAAAAGGGTTGTTGTTCGTAGTTTCAAACAAAAAATTTGATTAATCGGAGTTACAACTTTAAACGGCTATAATTTTGATTTGGTTAACGGAACGAATTTTATAATATATCAACTCAAAACTAGTTTCAATTCCTATAACAAAAAATGATCATTTCTCCATTCCGTGCCATATTTTACCCCAAATTCTATCATTTATACAACATGTCGAGGGGTTGAAGTTTTGTCGCACCTTTTTGTGTTGTTTTGGTTCACGTTCATTAGGGTTGCGAAATTGTTTTGTGAATTTTTTATTCACAACAGAAGTTGTAGCATTATAAAAAAGAAAAAAAAAGAATGAAAAAAAAGAAAGAGAAAAAAAGGAAAGAAAAGGAGAAGAAAAGGAGAACAAAGTAATAGATTGTTCAAGAATCTAATTCTTATTGAGTTTTCTTGTTCTTGTTGAAATTGTTTTTTCCTTTATTTTGTTCTTGATATAAAAACTGATTTTTAAAAAAGGAATCATAGTTGATTAAGGGTCTTTCTTTAGAGTCCCCTTTGGTCAAGAGTCTTGACCAAAGGGGACTCTAAAGAAAGACTCTTTAACAAGGAGGACTCTAAAGAAGGATCTTGACCAAAGAGAACTATAAAAGAAGACTCTTGACAAAAGAGGACTCTAATGAAAGATTCTTGACCAAGGAAGATTCTAAATAAAGACTCTTGAACAAGGAGGACTCTAAAGAAATACTTTTGACCAAGGAGGACTCTAAAGAAAGACTCTTGACCAAATAGGACTCTAAAGGAAGACTCTTGACCAAATAAGACTCTAAAGTAAGACTCTTGACCAAAGATGACTCTAAAGGAAGAATCTTGACCAAATAGGACTCTAAAGAAAGACTCTTGACCAAAGAGGACTCTAAAGTAAGACTCTTGACCAAAGAGGACTCTAAAAAAAGATTCCTGACCAAGGACTCTAAAGAAAGACTCTTGACCAAAGAAGACTCTAAAGAAAGACTCTTAATCAAATACAAATTTTTAAAAAAATCAATCTTGGGTAGCAAGAACAAAACAAAGAAAAACCAATTTCAACAAGAACAAGAAAACTCAGCAAAAAACAAGAATTAGATTCTTCAACAATCTACTACTATATTCTCCTTTTCTTCTTCTTTTTTTTTCCTTTTTTTTCTCTTCTTTTTTTTATTTTTTTACTGCTGCTGCGCTTCTTTGAATAGAAAATTCACAAAAACATTCGCAACCCCTAATGAACAAGAATGGAAAACAACGCAAAAAGTTGCGACAAATCTTTAACCCCTCAATAAGTGGTCTAAACGATGGACTTTGGGCTAGAAAATGGTACATAACTTAGGAAAATATAACTTATGGTTATAGAAATAAAAATGAGCTTCGATTTGTATATTATAACACTCGTTTTGTTACCCAATTCAAAAGTTATGGCTATTTAAAGTTACAACTCTGATTTATCAAATGTTTTTTTTTTAACTACGAACAACAATCCTCTTCTCCTTTTTTTTGAAGAACAAAGATAAATTAACATAAAAAATAAAGAATCAAGAAAAAGATATGAATAATTCAAATAAAACTATGAAATATAATCCAAATTTGAAAACAATGACAACAAAATTTAAAGAAAACACAAGACTCAAAAGGACAATTTTTTTTCTTTTTCTATGATATATAACACAAGAACATGATGAGTGCCCAAAAAACACAAAAAATACCATAATTTTATGCATATTAATTGATTAAAAATATATATATTTATATGATTTTATCATATATTTATATATATTTATCTTTTTGGAATCACGGGTATTTTTATTGTTTTTCAGGTATTTTCGCTTAAAAATGTAACTTAAAGACTCAAAGAGGATTACTGGAGGCAATACATCACAAATATATTCATAAAATAAATGAGGAAAAGTCAACAAATATGGAAAAATTGGACAAAATGGGTCAAAAATGTCAAAAATGTCAAAAAGGAGTAAGTTGTGCCGCCCAACCTCACCCAGCAATGCGTGCGCCAAATCTCCCTTCCGCGCACGCCTGCGCCGAGTTTGCACCCATCTATGCATGCACTGCCCCCACATCATCATGACATCATCAAATGACATCATCATTCACTACTCCGCGTTTCCACCATTTTTTATCATTTTTCACCCAATTTTTCTTCCTCTCCTCGCCTATAAATACCCCCATTCTATTCACTTCATAACACACCTAAAAATACATTATCTTCTCTCTTTATTTCTCTATTTTATTAGTTTTTTTTAGTTTTTCTTAGTTTTTAGTTTTTTCTTAGTTAGTTTCTCTTAGTTTTAGAGTTCTTCTCTTTTTGAGAAAAACTAGTTATGTTTTTGTAATTTATTTGCTTTTCGATTCAATAAATGGGAGTGCAAATTCCATTTGGAGGTTTTCCAGCAACGGGAATAGCCTCGAAGTACTGTAAGGATTTTATTTTCTTTACAGTTATTTTTTATGCTTTATTCTTACATGTTATATTTAATTTTTCTGTGATTAAATTTAACATTACTGGCTGTTTGTAAACATGATATAATAATAACGTTGTTATGCTTGCGAAATATTAAATAGGTAAAAATCTCTAAAATGAATTGATTTTATTTTCATTCAAGATTTTATATTAAGAATGTTAGAGAGAAATATATTATTTTTCAGTACAAACTTAAATCTAAAAATTAGATTTTAATGTTTAGTTATCCGGTCTAATTTAGAGTAGTGCTCTTTTATTTGTTGGTACAATCACCCGGTAGTTAGAGTGAAGCTCTATTTTAAAAGTTTTTATAAGAATTATTATGTGAAAATGTATTGACAACATGTTTTCAGTAGTGGTTTTAAAACTTAAAGTTAGTATTCAGGTAATTAAATTCTTAGGTTTAATTTGGGCACCTTGAATAAAGTTTATACTGTCCAACCCTACCAAAGGTGACATTTAAATAGTTCATTTTCAATCTCTTAGAAAAAAGAATTAATTTAATTAACCAAATTAGTTATCAACCCCACCCATAGGTGTTAATTGATTTATTTAGTTAACAAAGAATATCTAACCCCACCAAAGGTGGTATTCATATAAAAAAGAGAGAATCAACAAATATCAATTTATATCTTTAATCACCTAAATAATATGAGCAAGCATAATTAACTTAGTTATTATATCCATAAATACTCCACAATTTTAACTCATAAAATTTGCATAAATGTTTACTGAATCTCTATATATGTTTATTCTTATGTTATTAGATTAGAAATACAAAAACCAAAATATCATGACAGGATGTTTAGGATTTAATTTAATTTTTAAAAGTTTGAATAATAAATTAAAAACCACATATATTCCTTCCTTAGATCGACCTTGGGAGTATACTTATCATTTTCTACGAAATGATTCGTGCACTTGTGAGAGTTTTATAAATATAAAACCAAAGTATTAGCAGGATCGGCGATGCCGGTTAAGAATAAAGCATAAAAAATAACTGTAAAGAAAATAAAATCCTTACAGTACTTCAATGCTATTCCCGTTGCTACAAAACCTCCAAATGGAATTTGCACTCCCATTTTTTGAATCAAAAAGAAAATACATTACACAAACATAACTAGTTCTTCTCAAAAAGAGAAACTAACTAAGAAAAAACTAAAAACTAAGAAAAACTAAGAAAAAACTAAAACTAAGAAAAAGGAGAAAGAAAGAGAGAAGAGAATGTGTTTTTAGGTGTGTTATGAAGTGAAGAGAATGAGGGTATTTATAGGTGAGGAGAGGAAGAAAACATAGGTGAAAAAATGATAAAAAATGGTGGAAACGTGGAGTAATGAATGATGATGTCATTTGATGACGTCATGATGACATGGGGTGCAAATGGGCAGTGGTGCGCGCAGATGGGTGTAGACTGGGCACAGACGCATACAGGCACGTGCAAATGATAGCAGGTTGGGCGTAGGCGCGTGGACGGGAGCAGGTGCACACGCGGAAGGGAGATCTGACGCCCATGTTCTGGGCGCGGATGGTCGATTGGGCAGCCCGATTTCCTCCTTTTTGACATTTTTGACCCTTTTGACCCATTTTGTCCAATTTTTCCATATTTGTTGACTTTTCCTCATTTATTTTATGAATATATTTGTGATGTATTGTCTTCAGTATTCCTCTTTGAGTCTTTAAGTTACGTTTTTAAGCGAAAATACTTGAAAAAGAATAAAAATACCGGTAATTTCGAAAAGAAAAATATATATAAATATATGATAAAATCATATAAATATATATATATATATATTTAATCAATTAATATGCATAAAATTATGGTAATTTTAGTGCTTTTTGAGCACTCATCATGTTCTTGTGTTATATATCATAGAAAAAGAAAAAAAATCGTTCTTTTGAGTCTTGTGTTTTCTTTCAATTTTGTTGTCATTGTTTTCATATTTGGATTATATTTTGTAGATAAATGAAGATAGATAACCTATTTTCAGCAACCAAGGCCCCCATACCAAATGATGTTGGCCCTTTAGGTGAACAACCTAAGAACCTATAAACTCAAAGGAATAGAAACAATTAATTTGCTAAGAACGTGTTTAAGATTATTAGATTAGAACCCAAATGAAACAAAGTCCTTAAAACCCAAATCTTGATATGCCACAAAGGATGATCACTCCCTTTGATAAGTCAGATTCAAGTATTCAATTAATAACACTAGAAGGCAAAGCATGAAGCTTTCTAAAATTTTCTTTTCATTAATGAATATTTGTCTTGCCTCCAAATTACATAGCTCTCTTCTTATTAATAAGCAATAAATCCTAAAAGAAAAAAAAAACTAGATGGAATGGGCCTAATGAGCCTATTTAGTTGTGAATTGGGCCTAATCTAACCTTAAAAATAAAATACTAAAAGACTTAAAATAAAAATCCCACAATTCACTAAAATAAAAATTGCTAAACATAAATGACCCACAATTAAAAAAAGACTAAGACTTAAAATAAAAAGCTCATAATTAACTAAAACAAAAATTGCTAGACATAAAAGGCGCACAATTAATTAAAACAAAAATAGTTTCCTAAAGTAACCCTTGCATCCAATTTGTTATTCCAAATCTATCCCTTGTTTAGGATCTTGAGAATATTTGTAGGATCTTGAGAATCTTTAGAATATATGTTAACATAAACTTGGTTGGCACCTCAATCTCTAATATTAACAAACAAATTTGGGTTCCTTTTTCAATTTGAAAATATGAAGATTTGGTTCTTTGTGATGTGGTACCAATGTATGATAATCATATATTGCGAGCCTCCACCTTGTCTAGACAACCCAAATTAACGTGACCATATCATGTATACTATTGGTAGGCACGATGATATCTTGTGTCTTTGTTTCGTAATTCTTTATTTTGTTTGTGTTTTTGTTTTGTAGACAACACAAATTAATGTGACTATGGCATGTGCCATAACCATGTAAATGGTTGGGCATGATTATATATGGTGTACTTATGTGCCGCCATCACCAAGGCATGACAATCCGAGCCGTATATACTAGTCACTAGGGAGGGCACCACTATGTTATATGCAAATGACATGGGCAATCCAAGTATGTAAATTATGTACATTTTTGGATGCTTTACAAGCCTCACAATGTGTATAGACAAAACAATTAAGAGGGAGGGACGAATTGAAGCAACATAGGGCTGAATCTCAGTGGATCGTATAAGCAAGGCCATTCTGTTACTACAATATTGTGTCACATATTTAAGTCATCAGCAAAGGATTCTACCAGCCGATTGATGGAAATTACACTTCAAGGTGGCCCTCACAATTAGTCCATTATGAGGGCTTCACTAACAACATGTGTCTTTGGGGGTTGAGGCCCCTACTGCACAATAGCTTTGCAGCATAGGCTTTTCAACCAAATGTGATAACCAATTGTGTGAATCAACCGTTCCTATGGTACTAGGTTGAATTACTATTGTGACATTGCCATCAGTAGGGTAAAACTAACCTGTCTCATAACGGTCTTAGCCCAACTCACGTTCCCTATTGGTGGGTGAACGATCCAACACTTGATTAATATTATTAATATCCTACACAAGGAATATATTTGGAATACTAAATTGGATGCAAGGATTAATTTAGGAAATAATATTTTTATTTTAGTTAATTATGGGCATTTTATGTTTAGCATTTTTTGTTTTAGTGAATTATGGGCTATTTATTTTTTAAGGTTAGATTAGGCCCAATCCACAACTAAAGGCTCATTAGGCCCATTTCATCTAGGGTTTTTGATTTTAGGGTTTCTTGCTTATAAAGAAGAAAAGCTAGGTAATTCGAAAGCAAGAACAAATATCATTAATGAAAGTATATTTCAGAAAACTTTTTCTGTGCCTTCTTGTGTTCTTGATTGAATTCTTGAATTGGACTTATCAAAAGGAGTGATCATCCTTTGTGGAGTCTCAAGATTGGGGTTTTAAGGATTTTTTTTCCTTATGGTTCTAATCTGATAATCTTCAACATGTTTTTAGCAAATAAATCATTCCTATTCCTTTGAGTTCGTGGGTTCCTAAGGTTGTTCGCCTAGAGGTTATGCCTCACATTTCATCTAGCGTTTTTTCTTTAGGATTTGTTGCTTATAAAAGAATAAACTATGTAATTTGGAGGCATAATGAATATTTGATTAATGAAAACTATATTTCAGAAAGCTTTTTCTTTGCCTTGTTGTGTTCTTGATTGAATTCTTGAATTGGACTTATTAAAGGGAGTGATCACCCTTTGTGGCATCACAAGGTTGGGGTTTTAAGGAATTTGTTTCCTTAGGAATATAACGTGATCATCTTCAACATATTCTTTTGAATTTGTGGGTTCCTAGGGTTGTTCATCTAGAGGGTCCGTATCAACTTGTCCACCACAAGACCCCTTCAAATTCTTCATATGAATATGATGGGTCTTGTTCAAACTGTAATCCTTGGTAAGAGAAAGTATATTATGGTTATTGTTTATGATTTCTATAGATACACTTGGGTACTATTTTTGAGAGAAAAATCTAAAGCATTTGATATGTTCAAATCCTTGTGTATCAAGCTATAGAATGAGACATTTGAATCTATTGGTACAATCATCAAAATCAAGAGTGACCATGGAAGAAAATTTGAGAGTCCTTACTTCAATGCCTTATGTGATGAAATAGGAATTCAATATAATTTTTCCTTACCCAAGATCCTCAACAAAAAGACATAGTTGAAAGGAAAAATAGAATTATTCAAGAGATAGCAAGAGTCATGCTGACTTGTAAAAACTTAGCCAAACATTTTTGGGTTGAAGCTATTAATAATCATTACTATATTTTGAATCATTGCTTTTTGAGGGACGATACTTATCAATTGTCTTATGAGCTTATGGACGAAAAAAATGAATGTTAAGCACCTTTGTATATTTGGTAGTACTTGCTATATTCTCAAAGATAGGAGAACCTAGATGCCAAAAGTGATCTTGGTATTTTTTTGGGATACTTTAGTAATAGTCGTGCTTACAATGCCAACAATCTAAGAACTTCTACTATAATGGAATCCATCCATGTTGTGCTAGATGAATTTGAAGCAACAAAACTTGTTGAATCTAATGATAGTGAGATATTTACGGTTTGAGAAGCTCTTGAAAACACTACTGAAAATGATGAGGCACCTTTTCACTATTAGTATTGTTGACACTCCAAGATATTTTGAAGATGAGAAGGGTAATGAACAAGAAGATTCTTCCCTTCCTAAATGAGCAAAGAAAGCTCATTCTGTGGATAAATTTAGTGATCATATGGAAGATCGGGTGAAATAGACTTTATACCTAAATCTGCAATACCAAATTGACCTGCTTACAAAGCTAAGATTTGAGGATGAATCTTTTCAAAAATGAGAGGAATAAAGGATATTGAGGTGTTAACCAAGTTGATGTTTATAAATATTCTAAAGATTCTCAAGATTCTAAAAATATGCTCAAAATCTTACACAAGGGATAGATTTGGAATATTAAATTGGATGCAAGCATTAATTTAGGAAGCAATTTTTTTGTTTTAGTTATTTATGGGCCTTTTATGTTTAGCATTATTTGTTTTAGTGAATTTTGGGCTTTTTATTATAAGTCTTTTTGTCTTTTATTTTTTAAGGTTAGATTAGGCCCATTATTTGTTCATCTAGGGTTTTCTTTTAGGGTTTCTTGCTTATATAGGAGGATAATTATGTAATTTGCAGGGAAGAATGAATATATATATATATATATTCATTAATAAAAAGTATATTTCAAAAATTTTTTGCTTTGCCTTCTTGTATTCTTGATTGAATGTTTGAATTCAACTTATCAAAGGAAATGATCTTCATTTGTAGCGTCTCAAGATTAAGGTTTTAAGGACTTTGTTTTCTTAGGGTTATAATCTGATAATCTTCAACGCGTTATTAAAAAATCAATCGTTTTTATTCCTTTGAGTTTGTGGGTTCCTAGGCTTTTTCGCCTAGAAGGTCCGCATCATCTCGTTCTTTTTGGTTTCACAAAAATAAAAGTCATTAAAGGGAGAATAAGAGGGGTAATAAAAAAACATTTGAAATAACCTTATTCTTTTCGTCCTTTTTGCATGGCTTGATGAAGCCTAAAACAAGTTAATGGCTCTCAATGGCACAAATGGAGGACAATTCTACACATAAAATAATTAATGCCATAAAATATATTTCGACACATGTCTTCTAAAATGAGAAACAAGTTCAATTGAATAACTATATATGTACCCTTTGAAATATAGGTATTGACACCTCAAACCATAAAAATAATATAACAATAAGATATTAGTAAAATAATTAAACTAAAATATTTAAATATTATTTAAAGATAAAATCATAAAATACTATAAATATACACTTATTTAAAATTATGCAAGGAGAGGATGTTATAATATAAATGTGAAAAAAATATCATTTTTCATCATATTTCTAAGGGGTGTGTGAGGAATTAATATTTCTATTACTATTATTACTATTATTATATTTTATATTCCCTTCATACTAGAAGTCAAATCTAAAGAAAAATACTCAAAATTATTTCAATTATTATCAACCAAAGACGATATATAAGTAAAATAATGACCAACCTAACATAATAGATCCACCTACGAAAGATGTCAATTTAATCATAAATTATAAATAATGATATTATAACATTAACTTTTGTTATTATCACAACAAAAATGCATGAAATGTTTATTTTATATATAATATTTATTACATCTTAGTTCCATTGTTATTGAATAAAATTATCATTAATAAATTATTTTTGTAATAATAATAATTTGCATTGTAACATTATCAATATCTTCAATTATTTGTAGTAAAGTTTTGCTAAAAATATTTAAAAATTAATTTTGTTTTGATTCGTACATATATTTTAAAGCATACAAATCCAGTTTTGTATGTTTAATTATTATATATATTATAAGATAATGAAAAGAAAAAGGGAAATTATGAAAAAAGACTTCTAACGTTCAAAATATTTGAAATAAAAAAGGATACTCATAAATAGATTTCGAATGTAAACCACACGAATCCGACTTGTACTGAATGTAGAAGTCTAGACAGAAAAAATCAAAACCAATATACAAAATAAGCTTTATATTAACTTATTATTGTAATTCGTTCATTCAGCGATGAAGGAAAAAAAATGATCCCTCATTCAGCAAGAGAAAAACAAAAAATTGTGAAGGAAGTAGCAAAATGTCTACTATGGATTAAGATATTTTTAAAAAATTAAGTTGTGATAAGAGCTAAATTATTAAATTTTTGTTATGATTTAAATGTTGATATTTGTGTGAAAATTGTGTTTATTTGATTATTTAATCCACAAATGTCATTTCACGAGAATTTCGTGTTTAAAGTGCAATTTCATGCAAAATCATGATTTTGAAGAAGTTTGGAACAAAGTACAATGATCGAGATTGAATGAAATTAAAAAAAGCAAAGTTTCAAAATTTAGAAATTCCGCCGTCGGCGAGAATCTTATCCAAAGCACGGCAAAATTCTTCCCGAGAGCACAAATTTTGGCCAAGTGAATCTTGCCATCGGCCAAAGTATTCTCGCCGCCGGCCAAAGTATCTCGCCACCGGCCATATTCATCTAGCCGTCAACAAAAATCCTACAGAAAGCATGGCAAGAATCTTCCCGAGAACACAAATTTTGGCAAACTCATTTCACCGCCGGCCAAATAATCTCGTCGCCGGCCAAATGCATCTAGCCGCTGGCCACATTAATTTGGCCGCCGACCAAAATCAGAAAAACCAAAATTTTATTTTCCAGAAATCTCGCCGCGGGGAGAATAATGTTGCCGCTGGCGAGTTTCGTCCGAAAACACATTTTTTATGTTGTTTTGTTCCAAAATTGCTCCCCAAACCCTAGATCTATATATACATTATGATGGAGAAAGAGGGGGATGGTAGAGAGAGCAGATCTATGTTATTTTTGGAGGAGAAAAGGAAATTTTGGAAGGAAAGGTTGGAGAAGCTTGAAGGATCATCACCATTGTTGCTACCAAGTCTTCATCTTCAAGAGTTTTTCATCTCTTCTCCTTAGCTTTTATTTTCTGCATTTTATTCAGATTGTTTGTTCATGGATTCAATTGAGAATATGTTTTTTCTTATTTTCGTTATGAATTAATTCGTTTTTGCTAAGGCTATGATGTAGTTGAATCAAGAAAATCTGATTTCTTGTGTTATCGTTATATGAATTCATTGCTTTCAAGTTGAGTATTTATTTCCATGCTTAATGCTTTTAAATTTCTGATCAAGATTTAAATGATTTGTTGCATTATATTGAGACCGAGAAGAGATGTGTAATGAACGCTTCTTGTGATAAATACCGTATGTTGAATGCGAGTGTGAGAACTAATGCATGATGTATGTGGTTATTCTAGAAATTCCATAAATCGTAATGTGCTTGTTTGTGATTAAATCTTCATAGAAATATAGTCGGTTTTCATAGATAAGTAATTCTAATATAACTCGAGAGAGAGTATTAGGTAAATTTGGGTTTTTCAATCATAACTTTTAACTTTGATTCTCATATAACATGACTTGAAATCGGATTGAATTGATTTAGCGAAATCAAATGCCTTAGCGTTTTTAATCATTTGTGAAAAATATTAAATTTTGTTATTTGCGTTTAGTTTTAAGTTAATTTACTTTTTAAACAAATTCAACAATTCTATTTTCAAATAAAATTAGGATTAGTCAATTTTAGTACTTAGTAACGCCATTCCTTGTGGGTTCGATATCCGTACTTTTGTACACTTTATTACTTGAACGATTCGTACACTTGCGAAATTACGCATCAAGTTGTATGAGAAGTGTGAGAAACACAAAAAAACATACAAAATGATTTTGTAGAAATTGCATGGGCTTACCTTTTTGTGAGGTTTTAAAGATTAATAATTACCATGAATGTCAAGACATGCCCTTGTTTCTGTAACTAGTTACAATTCCCTTTTAAGCTTTTTTCCCTTATTTCCCTCCAATTTTTTATTTATTAATAACAATTTCTTTTTTATGAGATATTATTTAATCACTCCAAAATCTAACTTTTATGGTATTGATGTTCAACAATTTAATGACTAATTAATGTTTTTTATTAATTTGCATATAAGTAGTTAACACTTTTTGTTTTGTTTTGCTATTAGACAACATTAATAGCTAGTTATTCTATCTATAAATTTTTCTAAAGAGAGACCTCCCACATATATTTAACGATGGATAAAAGTATTATTAATCATTCTCTTAATAGTTTAAATTTTTAAAATAATTAATTTTTCAACAATTTTTAGAATGGTATATAATAGCGAGAGATCCAACACTTATTTGAAAATGATAGATGGATAAAGAGGTATTATTAATTGATATTTCAATCAATAGTTTAAATTTTTCAAAGTGTTGGCCTCCTAATATACTCTAAATATTTAGAAGATATTTTTTATTTTTTAATATATTTAAAAATAAATCTATAATTTGTTCAAATCATTCTCAGTATTTTCTTCTCAAAATTTAGAAAGATACCAATATAAGAAATAGGAATTCTATGTTCCATGTGGTTGCAAATTTGTTCAAATCTTTTGATTAATTATTAAAATAAATGTTTTACATACAATTTCATGGACTTTTTTTAAATTAACAAATCAAATGTTTGAAGCAAATTTTCAATGGAAATATACATGTGTGTGTTGGGGCATAAAAGATAAATTATTATAAGAAATTTTCATCATTAATTTCACATTTTTTTTAATTTATTATAAATTATAAAAAAAATTATGGACATTGATAATATTTTCTACATTTATATTTCCAAAAAATTAAATTATCTATATATTTATAAATACCTATATTTTAATCCTTCCTCACACAAACTTTTTAACCCACTATTAAATTTCTTGGAATAACATCTTATTTATTTTCTTAATTTTTATGAGGCAAAACTCTTACAGAACCCTTTGAAGTTTTCTAAAACAACAAAACCCCTTTAAGTTTGAAAAATATGCAATTACACCGTTTTTATTGTTTTTTATTACAATATCATCCCTTGAATTTTACAACTTTTATAAATTTTATTACAAATAATTTCCTTAAAAAGTTAATAAATAGTAACAATAAGAGTATAGTTATTTTTTTAACCTATGGAGTTTTTTTGCTAATTCAGAAAACCTTGAAGGCCGTATTTTTAACTATCCCTCTTTATTATAAATAATTTCAGGGGGTAAGATCTTCATGTCAAACTTCATTACAACATAAAGATGTAAAAGACTTACTTGATGTATTGTTTATACATCCATACGTAAATAATGGAAAATATGTAGTTTATCTACACGAGAGAGCATCTAAAGACTACAATAAATGTACTACTTTTAAGTCCAAAAGTAATATTAGTGGAAGGTGAGTGTGGATGAGATATAAAAGACTTCACTACTATAATATATACATATGATCTCAGTTTTTAACCATGATCGTAGGTCTATAGCCATAGTTATAAGAACCGAGACCCAAGTGAGAGAGATCATGGACTGTTACATATGGCCTCGATTTTTTAATCGAGGCTATAGGGTGTATCTATTTCCTCATTTATTATATAACCAAGGTCGTAGGGTGCATCTATGGTCTCGATCATTATATAATAGAGGCCATAGATACATCCTATGACCTCATTTATCTAATAATCGAGACCATAAACATGTAATCAAAATGATATCCATTATCTCAGATACACTTAAACCGTGACCATATACATCTCAATTAACCTCAATTTTCAATATAAATTAAAATAAATTAAGAAATTGTGAAAATTAAGAGTCATATATTAAATTTAAAAGGGATATTACATTAATTAAGAGTTTAATAGATACATTAAGCATAATAAAATCTTAATATAACTAGCTAATTAAAACAAGGATAAGTAAGATACTCATAATCAGATCAATTTAACTTGTACTCAAGACTCGAGTGAAAACTGAATCATTACCATGCATAGAACATGGGTCAACCCCAGTGTCTAAGCTCCATACAATATGGTGGAGATCATGGCTTATGGCAGTAGTGTATGATTTATGTGATATAAATAAAAAAATTTACGAACTAAGTAATATAAATAAGATTAAAAAATAAGTTAATGATATAAACAAAATAAAAATAATAATTGTGTTTTTTTTAAGTTTACCCAAAATATGATTATAGGATGGTAACTTTTAAGCGATAATAAGAAGTGTTTTGCTGGGAAAGATTGCAAAGATGTAAGGGTACAATCATCTTTGTCCATTTGGTGTAAGGGCATAACAAGTATTGGGAGAAAAATAAAACTGGAACTTTTGCTACATCTCATATGGAACAAAAATAAGAAGGTGAAAAGTAAAATTCTAATGAACTCAAAAAAATGGCATGTATTATCTGTTTAATTACCAATGGACACTCCATAACTAAGAAGATAGGCTTTGTTTGGAGGGATAGCAAGGTCAATTTTCATAACATGAGCAATATCTACACTTGTGTACTCACTAAAACTTGAGACATATGCAAAATGGTAAATAACTTGTCTATTGAGGTCTATAAATATGTTGGATTTATATCTAGGCATCCAAGGAAAGACACTAAAGGGTAGATTTTGAACAAAGATTGCTCTTTTTTGATTTACAATCAACGCATTCTCCACAATCACTAAAACTCCATTGAACTCACAAACTTCATTTGGTTTCAAGTTAGACTCTAGAGAATCATATATCCAATCAATAAAGAAACAAGAAAAAACACCATCAGATTAAGTGAGAGGATAAAACAGATTTTAAATCATAATTGACATAATAAATCTTACTCAATGTTTAGATTGAGTATCTTGAAGAATACTTTAAAAATTTCTGAAACAGAAAGAACTTTGAACCCTATAATTTCAGAAAAAACCCAAAATTGTTGAATATAAAGAAAGAATAAGATGCAAAATTTACCATTTAGTTGGCTTAATGCTTTTGTGTAGCATTTCAAATCAAATTAGGAAGAGAAATCCAGATTCCACAGAATACCAAACATCAATTTATGAAACCAACACTACTACAAAAACGGGCTTTAAAGTCTGTTCGTGAGTGACTTAAAATGCAAAATCGGTTCACCGCGTGACGTTATAAGAACAACTTGTGCATAGGATTCCCAATTTTAGTGTAACCACTAAAGTATTTAGAAAAAACTCAAGGGCCTCTTCAGCAATGTCGCGTTCCACCATGCATCCTTCAGGTCGATTTCTATTATTTACATATCCTTTAAGGACTTGCATATATCTCTCAAAAAGATACATCCACCTTAAGTAAGTAGGACCACACAATTGAATCTCTCGAACTAAATGAACACACAAGTGAATCATTATATCGAAGAAAGAAGGAGGAAAATATTTTTCAATTAGACACAAAGTCTCTACAACATCTTTCTATAAAGAGTTTAACTCGCCAATTGATATAGATTTCTTGCATATTGTATTGAAGAATGAACAAAGATGAATTATTGATAATCGGACATGTTTTGGAAGAATTGATCTAATAGCAACTCATAATAACTGTTGCAATAAGATATGACAGTCATGTGATTTCAATCCATAAAGTTTCTTATTGGTGATAGACACAAAATTTCTTAAGTTGGATGAGTAACCATCATGAACTTTCACACCCTCTAAGCATTTACAAAACACATCCTTCTCTTTTGTTGACATTGTATATGATGCTAGTGGCAAGAATGTTCGATTCTTATCATTTTCCACCCTTGGTGCCAATTCAGGTCGTATGTCTAGTTTCTTTAAATCCAGTCTTGCTTTAATTCCATCCTTTGTTTTTCCAAGTATATTAAGTAAAGTATCAATGAAGCTCTCACATACATTTTTCTCAATGTGCATGGTATACTGATTCAAACTCTTTTTCATTTTCATCTATTTCATTAGTTGGCCTCTTTCGTTTCCCTACCTTAGTGATTTTTTTTTTCATCTTTCCATATCATTTGAATGTCATACCATTCAATTGCCTTAATATCTCAACACCTCACAAAGGTTGCAGTGCATGATCATGATCTTTTTCACCATCGAACGGTTTCTTTTGGTACCTAAACATGTGTGCATATGGAAAAAATATTCTATGTCTTATATAAGACATCTTTCGTCCGTGAACAAGATAAGTTGCAGAAGTTCCATCACTACATATAGGGCATCCCTTGTTACCTTTTGTTGCATGTCCTGATAAGTTTCCATAGGTAGGAAAATCATTAATTGTCCATAAAAGGACCCCCTTCAAGTTAAAGTGTTCTTCTTTATATGCATCGTAAACATTTACATCATCATTCCACAACATCTTTAAATCATCTATCAGAGGTTGAAAATATACATCAATATTAACACTGGGTTGTTTCGGTCGTGAGATGAATAATGTTAACATCATGAATTTTTTTTTCGTACACAACTAGGGAGGAAGGTTGTATGTTACCATAATTATTGGCCAACAACTATATCTACTACTAAGGGAGCTATATGGATTAATTCCATCAGTAGCAATGGCAAGAAAAATATTGCACGGATTAGATGAAAATTGAGGAGATAAATTATCTACTACTTTGCAATTTGGAGAATCACAAGGATGACGTAGCACCCCATCATCAGATCGATTATCTGAATGCCAAGTCAACATCTTTGATGTCTCTTTACTTTTGAACAACCTTTGAAAGTAAGGAATCAGAGGAAAGTACCAAAGAACCTTTGCAGGCACGCCTTTCTTATGCGTTGTCTCATTTGTACCATGCTTCCATCTCGATTATTTACATATTGGACAATCATCTAATGTCTCATATTATTTTCTATAAAGAATGCAATCATTTGGACAAGATGAATCTTATGATATTCCATGCCAAATCGACTAAGATATTTCTTCACTTCATACATTGAAGATGGCAATTCAATACCCTCAGGAAACATATCGACTAGTAGATTTAGTAATTCTATGAATCCCTTGTCAGAAAAACCATGTTTTGCCTTCACATTATACAAATGAACCAATCTCGACATTTTAGTGTATTTTTTGCATTTTGGATACAACGGGTTTTCGGCATCCTCACGTAGTTCATCTTCAACACCATGAAACATATTTTCTGTCTATATATTATGATAAAATGTATGTAATCCACTCACATTCTTATTTATCTCTTCCCCATGACTATTATCAATATTTTCTCCATGATAATACCAATATTTATAGCTCAAAAGAATACCACTACAGATAAGGTGATACTTAACCTCGTCAAATTCATGAAATTGCTCATTTTTACATTTAACACATGGGCATCGAATCATACTAGTTATAGTATTATTATTTCTACAAGCAAATTCTATGAAACTTTCAACTCCAAAAATGTAGTCCTGCTCAATTTTACACTTTTATATCCAAGATTTGTTCATTTTCTATTAATGACATTAACTAAACATATTAATTAATTATGTATGTAATGAATATATTTCAAGTATTATTATATATAAATTAAGAGATATATAAATTAAGAGATGCTATAATTAAGAGATATCTTTTTTATACAAATAATATATATATTGTTTTAATAATCTTAAAAAAATAGGTATTAATTAAATAAATAGTTAAAAATTATAAAAAAAATTTATAAATCAAATTTTTTTAATATTTATTTATTGTCATTATTTTTATTTTAACATTTTATTACTTTTATTTTTAAATGAATAATATATTTAAATAATTTTATGTTAGAATTTATTATTAAATTTTTTAAAATAATTTTATATTAAAATTTAATTTTATCTTATATTTTATCCATTTTAATTATTTAATTTTAAAAAAATATTATTTTAATAATAATAATTTAATTTATTTTATAAAAAAAATTTAGAAAACTACTCTTTAAACACAACTCAAAGTTTTTATAAAATGAATCCTTTAATTATGTTATTTTCAACTAAAACATACCAACCCTGACCATGACTAAAAAATTATACAATTAAATCTTAAAAATTCAAAACAATAAGTATTACTTTAAACTTTTAAAATTAAATATATCTTTTTTAAAACTAAAAACACAATTATTTTTAATTATAAAAATAAAATACTTCAATCGCTATACTAGTACCCACTATTCCTTTAAAGCTTCAATGTAGTAACAGAAAAGCTCATAATAATATTGCAATTTTCACATAATAATTGAATGGTCACTCATTTGAATGTATATATTATTTCCACAGGAAATAAGCCAAACATATAATAACAAGCATAATACAAAATATACATAAATAAAAAATTTATACAAAAAATAAAGCAAACTGAATAATAAGTAAAAGAATTAATAGAAATACTTACAAGAGTAAATGAATTGACTAAATGAAGGAAATGAAGAAAAAATGAGTGTTTTGTAAGTGAAAATAGGTGAGAAAATGTGTATAAATTTTTTGAGTATTTCGCTCAAAAAAATAGGGGATTTAAAAGATAATGAGAAGAAGAATATAATCCATAAAATGACGTTGGAAATGGTGGTCGGAGGTGACCAAAAATTGAGAAAGAGTATGGGTGAGCTCGGTTTTGGGAGAAGGGGAGAAGAGAAATGATTTTTTTTAGATTCTACGATGAAGAAGATAGCATAATAGTAATATTATGTAGCTAGCGTCGGTTGACGTGGCAAACCGATGCCAGCCACGTGTGTAGCGTCAGTTCGCCCAATCAATCGACGCTACGTCCTACGTGGATATCGTCGGTTCTACATCAAAATGACTTTAAATTCATTAAAAGTTAGTTTTTCCAAAAACCGACTTTACATAGAGACTAAAATACCCCTTTTTGTAGTAGTACAATATTAATATTAGGGTTTCTCTGATCTCAAGTAATTGGAATGTTATTATAATAATTAATCAAAAAATAAGGAAGATGATAGACTTGAATAAAATTGAAAGGATTTTGAGTACGAAAGAACTATTGTGGAAATTAAAATTCATAAACAAAAAACCACGTAAACGGAGGCAATCGCTTGGTGTCATGATGACTTACTAGTTGGTATCAAACCACTTGGTCATTTTCATAGCAAGAATAGAGGCATTTCCTCTGGCCATTGAGAAATAGGTGTCGAATTTGATTTCACCACAATTCCATCCATATATTTCTTCGCCCACATTCTGAGATTTTTACAAATTACAGCACGCTTTCTCTCACTCTCTCAGATCTCTATCGCTCTTCTCGCATTTGCCAAACCCTAAATTTTCCGCGCTCACTGGAGGGGATGATGGAGCTAGGGAGTTGGAGGCCAAGGATGTGGCAGTTGGAGGGTTGAAGGCCAGGGAAACGCAACGCACGATAGGTGGTTAGGAAAATAAAAGAAAAGAGTAAGGGAAAATGGGGAAAAAGAGAAGAGAAAGGGAAAAAGGAAAAAGAAAAAGAGGAAAGAGGGAAAAAAGAGAGTGAAAACAGGAAAAAGGAAAAGGAAAAAGAAAAAAAATATGGGAAAAGAAAAAATTGATAAAAAAATTTGTTATTTAAATTAAAAGAGAGAAAATCGATAAGAGATGTCTACGGCCTTGGTTTTTAAATAACCGAGGCTATAAGGTATGTTTATGGCCTCAATTTTTTAAAAACCGATGCCAAAACTCTATGACCTTGGTTTTTAAAAAAATTGAGGCTAATTTTTTTAGACCAAAAACATGTATTGTAGTAGTGCTTGTTCGGAAAATACAAGTTTTTTCCTTAGAATGCAAATTCCATTCACTTAATATTTTGTTAAAATTATTATCAAGTGATAACCATGAAGAATACTTATTACCAAACATTAGTTTGAGGAAGTGCAGGAGAAAGAAAAGTCACCCCAAGAGGACTCATTTATTTTAGTAATGTTATATAGGTTATTTTTTTACGTCAATCATTTTGGATATCATTTTGTTTTGACCAGCTATTTTATATAAATTTGATTTAACTTATACTTTTTTTTTGTTCCTCTAAGATTAATTCATTTTTTGATATTATAGAATAGAAAAATGTCAAATTTTTTAGGTAACTAATAGGGTCTTCATGGTTTGGTCCAATTTTAAAAAACAATTGCCTAATTGAACTTGACCAAACTATGACATATCGAACCTATTCGTTTAAAATAGTTTTTCAATTTAATCGTTTTTCTACTTTGAAACATAGAATATTCTTCAAAATAATTTAATAATACATATATATCAGATGCAATCATACATGAAGCAAAGCAGTAAGTAAACATTTATTCATGGTCTCCTATCACAAATATGCCACATTTGATAAAATTTTACATATAATATATTGTGTACTTCTTATTAACATGAGTCTTTGATCTCGTCTCTGTTACAAAAATCTTTTTTTTTAAATTAAAAATCAAGATGATTTTGTGCCCTAGTTTTATGTAATATTTTATCACAACAACTTGTTTGCAGCAACATTACACTTAAATTCAAGAAACTTTACTAGGAAAATATCTAGGAAATTGTTTTACTCAAAAACTTATATCTCAAAAACAACATCTTCATCAAGCACAATAATCTCAAATCGTTAGGCTTAATTTTTTACCCTTTTAATTTTGATTTCGCTTGCTTTAACGTACAAGGCACGTACTATTTATCTAAAATCACATGTTTTTTACGGGTGTTACTTTCTTTTTCTTTTTTTTTAAAACCTAAATCACATTTTGAAACCTTAAAATGTTTTAATGAAATTTTTATAAAACCTTATAAAGTTCAATTGTTATGATTGTTACAATACTAACCTATTGCGCTTATTTTTTTCGAAAACTAATCAAAGAATGCGTTGTTTTACAAAGGAGAAGCACTACATGTGCGTGAATATTTACAAATATTATTCGGGCTTATTATACTTTTTTTCACAATAAAACTAGGGCACAATAAAAACATTTAAAAGAATCTAAAAAACATCATTAAACTAGTCCAATGTCATTTGGAATTAAAAATATAACATAACTTTAAAAGAATTGATAAATTAACGGATATATATAAATAATTACTATTCAAAATTGAGTTATAAAATTGAAAAAAGTATATTGTATGTTTTCTATCCATTTATTATTATTATCCAAATTAAGAGGTAATTATTAAAATATTTGTTAAAGAATTGGCACTTGCGGAAGCGAATATCATGTCCAATTTTGGTTGCACAAATTAATAATAATGGGTAACAGCAAAAGTAATAAACAGTAAAAAATTAAATGGCACACAATGATTTAAGTGGTTCAACTTTTCAATATGAAAAGTCTACTCCACTGACGACGGCACACCGAGGAAAATCCACTAATAATCAAAATGGAGACACAAACACCAATTTTCCAGAGCTTCACAAATTATACCAAATTCCAAAATCGACCCACAAAATATCCCATCTAATTTACTGGTAATATATATAGCAAGATAAATTAACAAACTTGCTATTAAATCAAATATTACCGTACAAATGAGAGGAACACTACAAATGATAACAAATGGACAGCTTTGTCCTCAAAGTGATTTTTCCGCTTCTCTTCTTGGTTAATTCACTTGGTTTTCTTATTCCTTTGGTCAGCCGCTTCTTCTTCTATGGTCGCTTTTTCTTTGGTGGAACACAAAACCCTCTGCTCCCTGTTTTCTATTTTGGCTGCAGCTTTCTCTTATCTCACGCAGGAAACTTTAGATATATATATATATAGGAATAGGCTAAGGGTTATATTTAGGCAGATGGGCTTTGGGCTTAATATTTGTTTTGGGCCACTATTAACAAATCTCCACCTTGGCTCAAAACAGATAACAAGTTCTTTAAATGAAATTCCTCGGATTACCAAATAACCGTCGTCCAAAACCCCGAAGGGTGATCATCTTCTGCAAACACCAATCAAGTCCAAGCAATGCTTGAACTTATTAAATGGAATTGGTTTGGTTAACATATCAGCTGGATTCTCTGTAGTGACTATCTTATTGACAACAATAGCACCCTGAGAGACAATGTCACGAACAAAGTGATATCTAACATCAATGTGTTTGGTTCTTTCATGATACATAGTATTCTTGGTCAAATGTATAAAGACTCGACTATCACAAAATACAAATGTATATCCCGTTGTAAACCCAAATCACAACCAAACCTCTAAGCCAAATGGCTTCTTTCATCGCTTCGCCGTCATTGTCATATACTCGCCTCATGCGTAGACAAAGCAATCAGATCGAAAGTAGCCTTCCAACTAATGGCACGATGAGAAAGAAACAAGACATAACCTGTCAGAGATCTTCTTCTATCTAGATCACCAGCATAATCGGAATCCACATAACCAATAACACTGCAACGAGTATTAGAACTTCCATCATATACCAAACCAAAATTAGATGTACCTCTCAAATACCGAAGTATCCATTTCTGACTTACAGCCAACGACCCTTACCAGGATTACCCATATATTTGCCGACAACACTAATCGTACGTGAAATGTCCGGACGAGTACAAACCATAGCAGTACATCAAATCGCCAATAGCACTAGCATATGGAACTCCGAGAGACATGTACCGTTCTTCTTCTTCTTCCGACCGTGTGGTGACAAATCCAAAGAAAGCTTGAAATGTGGTACTAACGTACTCACAGGTTTAGAATCTTTCATGCCAAAACGTTCAAGAACTTTTTCAATATAACTTTTCTCGAGTCAAATAAAGCTTGCCCATTGCCTATCCCTCAGAATTTCCATGCCCAAAATTTTCTTCGCACCCAAATCTTTCATTTCAAACTCACCATTAAGTCGAGACTTTAATTTTTGAATCTCGACTTATTCTTAGAAGCAATAAGTACATGTCATCAACATAAAGCAACAAATAAAATGATGAACCAATCATGGAATCTTTTATGATAAACACAACTATCATAATCACTCCTATAGTAACCATGATCAATCATAAAAGAATCAAACCGCTTATACCATTGCCTTCGAGATTGCTTAGCCACATATAAAGACTTTTTCAATAAACAAACATGATCTTCCTTACCTAGAACAACAAACCCCTCTCGTCGATGCATATATATTTGTTCTTCAAGCTCACCATGTAAGAAGGTCAGCTTGACATCAAGTCGTTCTAATTCCATGTCAAACAATGCAACCATAGCAAGCAACACACTGAAATGGAGCTATGTTTCACAACAGAGAGAAAATACTTCATCAAGTCAATACCTTTCTTCCGACAATAGCCCTTGCAACAACACGTGCCTTGAACCTAGTCAGCTTCAAACTCGGGTATACCTTCCTTTTCGAAGACCCATTTGTTTCCAACAATCTTCGGCCACTTAGGCGGTTTCACCAATTCCATGTATGATTCTTATGAAGTGATTCAATCTCTTCATTCATAGCAACCAACCACCGAACAAATTCATCACAAGTGATGACTTCATGATAACTGTATGTTCATACACCTCAATAGACTCGCCACGGACAATACAAAAAGAAACTAAGTCCAGACCGCGTACCTCCGAGGCATGCCTAATCTCTCTTATTCCTTTACCACTTTCGTGATACCGTATGGTCAAGTCATGCCGCTCTTCCGCTACATCACTGAGCGTAATCGTCTATCTCATCCACGATGGTTGATCCGAAGTGCCTCTTGTACTTGACTAGAGCTCCACTCTCAAGCTCCACCGCTCACCAACACCGTGGTCTTTATCCGCTATGACAATAGACTCTTTTTTCTTTTGCAACATAGAAGACTCATCAAACTTAACATCTCTGCTAATCAAAAACTTAGTGACTCTGGGTTCAACACACCATAATCTATAACCTTTCACCCCGTAAGGATACCCCAAAAATATGTATTTCAATGCCCTAGGCTCAAGTTTACCATCATTAACATACGAGATAAGCGGACAACCAAAAACTTTCAAATCAGAATAATTAAGCGGTAGAGTACCAAAGAATACCTCAAACGGAGTCTTCAACTCAATTGGGTTGATGGAGACCGATTCACCAAGTAATGTGTGGTTACAAGCTTCACCAAAAAGATTTATCCAGTCACTTGAAAGAGCATATAACGAGCTCTTTCTAAGAGAGTCCTATTCATATGTTCTCGCTACTTCCATTTCTTTGTTGGTGTATGACGATAACGCGGTGTCTCACTATGCCATTTCTTTCACAAAACTCATTAAACTGACCGTCACAAAATTCTAAACCATTATCGCTTCTCAAATGCTTGATTTTCTATTTGTTTGATTTTCTATACAAGCCTTGAATTTTATAAATTTTGAGAACGCATCATTCTTATTCTTCGAAAAATACACTCATGCATGATGAGAGAAGTCATCAATAAGAGTCAACATATACCGGCACCACCCTTAGACACAACACGAGAAGGACCCCAAAAGATCCGAATGAATATAATCACCGCATCTTTCGTTTATGGATGGTTGTACTGAACTTGACCCCCTGCGATGCTTTCCATAAACACACCGCTTGCGTAAATCAAGCTTCCCGGCTCGACCACAAAGCAAATCTTTGCTCAAAATAGACATCCTTGCCTTCACTCATACGCTGCCCGCAGCGTATGCCATAATCGAGTAGTGTCCGACCTTGATCCGACGAGGATGAAATTGATACGCCAATAATAGTGCTACCGAAGCATATAGAGACCACGCGACAATTGCCCTTTAATAACAACGAGAGCACCCTTACTAACTTTTAAAACTCCACCTTCAAATTTACATACTTATAGCCTTGTGAATCAAGAGATCTAAAGATATCAAATTCTTTTTCAAATGAACATGGCTTAACATCTTTCAAAGTCCTAACAATACCATCATGCATCTTAATTCTGGACAAGACTAATACCAATAACCTTGCGGACATATTGTTTCCCATCAAGACAACACCCCCATCAATAGATCGATAAGAAGCAAACCAATCCCTACCTGGGCACATATGGTAAGTGCAACCCGAAATCAAGAATCCAAACATCTCCAGAGAACCAATAGATACCGATAGAACATTTTCACCATCGAACGAGAACTATCCGCAACACCACGACATCATTAGTACCAAGACGCTGGGCGGTATTTTCCTTTACCTTTCGAGTTTCGGACAATTTACTTTCCAAGGTTCTTCCCGACGCAATAATTGCATTTATCTTTTTCTTTTTCTAGATTTGTATCTAGACTTGACTCTATCATTGCTTGTGCCTTTTTCTTTATTTCTACCTCTAACAAATAAACCACTACTATTATCATTGTTGTCAGATACCTTTTTCTTCAACTCTCGGAATTCAAAGTCGCTTTGACATCTTCCAAAGAAATAGTGTCTCCATATAGCATAGTATCAACAAAATGCTCAAATGAATGAGGTAAAGAACATAATAGAACTACACCGATCCTCATCATCAATCTTAACACCACCATTTTTCAAATCATGAATAATTTTAGTAAATTCATCAAGACGATCGTAAAAGGTGTATCTTCTCGACATTCTCGAATGTATACAAACGCTGCTTCAAATATAACTGATCGGGTCAAAGACTTGGTCATATACAAATTCTCCAATTTAAGCCATAACCCAACAGGAGATTCCTCATCACCAACCTCGTAATACCTCATCGTACAAGGATAAGCTGAATTGAACTCAAAGCATTTTCCATCAATGCATCTTTTTTCATCACCAATTTTTCCGCAATTTATCCTTGCCTTCGTTGTCTTAACGAGCCATTCTTTAACTAACATTTTCGCATCTTCATACGCCATAAACTCAAATCATTTCTACCATTGAATTTCTCAATTTCATATTTTGCCGCCATGACGTAAAAACCCAATATTAAATAAACAAGTACAACCCAAAAATATGAAACCAATCGATAACCTAAGCTCAAAATAAATCCAAAAGAGCAAACTTGATCGGCCCAATAAATACCGAGAATAACCCAATAGCTCTGATACCAATTTGTTAAATAATTGGCACTTGCGGAAGCGAATATCAGGTCCAATTTTGGTTGCACAAATTAATAATAATGGGTAACAGCAAAAGTAATAAGCAGTAAGAAATTAAATGGCATACAATGATTTAAGTGGTTCAACTTTTCAATATGAAAAGTCTACTCCACTGATGACGACACACCGAGGAAAATCCACTAATAATCAAAATGGAGATACAAACACCAATTTCTAGAGCTTCACAAATTATACCAAATTCCAAAATCGACCCACAAAATATCCCCTCTAATTTACTGGTAATATATATAGCAAGATAAATTAACAAACTTGCTATTAAATCAAATATTACCGTACAAATGAGAGGAACACTACAAATGACAGCTGAAATGGACCCTCTGCTCCCTGTTTTCTATTTTGGCTGCATCTTTCTCTTATCTCACGTAGGAAACTTTAGATATATATATATAGGAATAGGCTAAGGGTTATATTTAGGCAGATGGGCTTTGGGCTTAATATTTGTTTTGGGCCACTATTAACAATATTAATATATAGTTATAGTTTTTAACTGTGATTATAGATATATATAGTGTAAGGTTTATGAGTATTGACGATATTCATAAATCAAAATTGTATATATAATTTAGTTTATAGGTGTGTTTTTCAAGATCACTATTCAATTCGAAGAAACAACCAAGCTTCAAATGAATATATTTAAGATATACTTATGTTCTTATGCATGTTGGATTTTAAATTATAAACATTGGAATATTTTTAGTAAATAGGTTCCTTGATCGATCGAGTAATACTTGGATTAATCAAGAAGGTATATCGATCGAGTATCGATCCATTACAATCTAAGTCCTCCTGGGTTAATTTTAAAATTGGGGTAGAATGATATAACTTTTGGGTTCGATTGGTGAAGGACTAGATTGATCGAGAATGGATCATATTCTATCTACCTAACCTGAAATTTTTTATTTATTGTAGCTTTGATCGATAAAAAATGGTTTAAATTGATCAATGTTTTATTAATAATTGTCTACATCACTTGAAAAGTGTTTTCATAGATCAATTTTATAGGTTTGATTGATCATCGATCAACAAGCTCGGCATAGATCGATCAAGAAACGAGAGCTCTAATTTTAATCTAATTGTTTACTCGAGCCAAATATTTCAATTACCATATTATCCTTATTATTTAGTCCTCTATGAATTCTTTAATGGATAAATTTATAATTGGACTTTAACCTAGCATTAGGGCTTCAATAATTTCTATTTAAAGAGCCTATTGTCTCTTATTTTCTTCAAACACAATTGTTATAATTTTATAATTATTTTTATGCTATAGCTCAAAACGTTTTTCAAAAATAAGATTATATTAGTTTAGGCTTTTTTCTTTAATTAATTTTTCAATATCAAGGGTTGTGTTTGATAAATTAATAAGCCTATTTAATTTATGATATTTTGATTATATATTCATACAACTTACTTTTTATTATATTCTTAAATGCTTCGATCAAATAATTGTGTGTTTAATAACATAATTATTTGATTTGATTATTTAACTTTAAAAAAGCCATTCTTATTGAACCTGTGTTTAATCTGCTTATTCTAACTGATATATTCTTGAATCTTCTATTAAGGGCTATTCGTTTTTGAATATGCTCTTGGACACACTTTGCACTTGTGTTATTGTACTAACATTTCAAGTGCCAGTTGAACGAGTTCGATTACGAGTGTGGCTTGAATTTATCGAAATTTTGGTCCTAATTTGAATACCTTTGCTGTGGAGATAATGGCCTTTTCATTGACCCTTATTTTCATAATGGATAATTGGGGGGTGAGGTGGATCAATTGCTTTTCTCTTAGGTCATTGATATGGCCTAGATTGTTTCCAACTAAAATATCATGTGTCAAGTTTATCTATATTTTGCAATTTATTATTTTACATGATTGCATGTCTGGTGGCTTGGTAATTTTTAATTAGACTATAGTCAACAAAATTACCTATTTATCCTCTAGGTTAATTAGATTCATAACTAAAAAACCTTCAATTGGTATTAGCCCAGGCCATTCGATATACTTATTGTTTTCCTAGGGCTTTGTTATGAATCATTTGAGAGAGGGTTCATCTATAACCAGTGCTTACTTCTTTGATGATTATAACTACCTATACTAAAAGGCTTATATGAGAGCCTTTCTTCTATAGATGAGATTTTTCTAGAACTCTGTTATTTATGGTTGGAACTATCTATTGTTACCAAAGATAAGATTTTCCTAGGAACGAATGGACCACTGAAGATAAAATTGGTAGTATTTGCAACCAAAAAAGGTATTAATGCTATCTTTAGTGCTGTGTTAGTTGATGAGTTCCATCATATCCCTAATGTTGATACTACTAAGAATGCTTGGGATATTTTAAAGGTGATGCATAAGGGCACCATAAAAGTTAAACAAACTAAAGTTCTCATGATTAGTATTCAATTTGAAAACTTAGGATGAAAGAAGATGGGAAATTTTATGAATTTTATGTTAAACTATATGATATTACTAACACCTCTACAATCTCAAAGAGAAAATTGATGATTTCAAGATAGTTTGAAAGATTCTATGCTCACTACCAAATGGCTTCCATGCAAAGTTCACTATAATTAGTAAAAGCAAGAATGTAGATACCATCAAAATAAAGGATCTTGTTTTCTCACTTCAAACCTTTGAGATGAGATTTTGAACACCTGCAAAGAACAAAGATTTAAAAACCGCCATAACTAATAATGGTGATAATGAAAATAATAAATATGATGTAGAATTGAAACTCTTAGCCAAAAGACTCAAGAAAATCTTCAACCAGAACAATTTATAGAATAAATGGAAACCAGGCAGTTCAAGGGATTAGTCGTATTGCAACTGAGTATGCTAACAAAAAGAAGAGAATCGAAAGGTCTTTCAATGTTACCCTTTGCAACTCAGAAAGTGATAATGACAATCTTAATGACTTAGAAAATTGAGGCACCAACTATTAATGTCAATTCGGATTGTGAGGAAAGTGATTCTAAATAAGTTTAATGCTAATAGTTTTGAAGAATTATTTATAGATTCCATAGATTGTAAGAGATAAGGATATTTTACTTCTAGAAGTAACCAAACTAAATGATAAATTTAAATCCTATGAAACTAATTTACCAATTATAGAAAAATAAAAAATTGAATTGTCTAAACTTGCTAATTTTTTGAATTCAAGTCTTGCAAATATTAAACAGGAAACTAAGAATCTAGTGCAAGAACTTGAACAATCAAAGGAAACCATGAAGAGTCTAACTATTGGAGCTGAAAAGCTAAACCAAGTTCTTGACTATGGAAAAATTAATTTATAGAGATAAGAATGGGTCGTGCTATATAGATCAACACACTACACTATCATCTTCAAAAATAACTCAGTTTGTAACACCATCTAACCCTTCTTCTTCATATGATACACATCGCCTTGGTTATAAAGATGAGAGCTCCATACCTTCAACACCGAAAACCACATTTTTAAGGCCTTCTAACTCTACTCATACTATTACTACTTATGCATAAAATACCATTGCACCTGTGGTAAAAAAATAAAATTAAGTTTGTGCATGTTTATCATCATTGTGGTAGGAAAGGTTATATTATTTCCAAGTGTAGATTTTTTTTGGTTACTACCACTATTGTTAATCCTTTCCATGCTTATAGTTATAGAACTCGTAATTATTATCCATCTATGAATATTATGTCTGATAATTATACTAGAAAATATGAAGTTGTTAATTCAAATATGCAAGTGAAAATTGACATATTTAATTATAAGACTAATTATCATCAACGTACCATGCATGTAGCATCTTCATTTTGGATGAATGTGAAAACTAAAAGTAATGCTAACTATAATAAAATACCTATCAAGACTAAGGTAGTTAAGTTGGTCCCAAAGAAATAAAGAAACCAAAATTTAAGAAAATTTGGGTTAAAAAATATTCTCTTTTTGATCACTTGATCATATTTTGTTATTCACCAAGATACTTTTGTATGAGTGCTTAATTAACCCAAGGTGAATATCTTTATTAGATTGGTTTATTTGTTTATCCTTAATAAATAATAATAATAATAATAATAATAATAATAATAATAATAATAATAATAATCATAATAAGGAAAGTGGGAGTAGACCTATTTTAACATTAACATGAACTTTACATACTATTCTCATACTACAATTCTTGTGCTTGACTTTACATTATATAAATGGATATTTGAACTTGTGCATTTATATACTTTTTCACATGTAGTGATTGATGTTCATAAGAACCTCACATACTCACTGAACACATATATATATCATGCTTGAAGTTTAAGTTTTCTTTTGTAATATTATAGGTATTGAGATATCCTTGACTGTAAAAGTGTATTTGAGCTCTATCTTCCACTTACTAAAATGATACTATAGAGAAATGCTTAGTTTTGATAAGGCTATCTACTATGATGTGTGAAACTATCATAGTGAGCGAAGAATGCTACCTTACAATGAGTTTGAAAGTCATTATACTAGGTTTATGGCTCATGCATATTTTCTTAACAAAAAATTATTATAGGAAAAGTAAAACAGAATAAAAACAATTGCATGTAAAAAAGGAAAGAGCTAAAAGTGTTTATACAAAAAATACATAAATAACCAATCCTTCATATACAAAAAAAAAATTAAAAACAAAAGGAGGAATAAAAATTATTAAGTTTTCTCTTAGTAGATAATTATATTTTGTGAATAGTAAGGATTCAACTCTAATTTTTCCATGATAGGTGATAATTGTTTTTCCTTTGAATCTTCATGACTAATCATAAATGAATAAATTGACATACTGTTGCAGTTCAAATATGTATCTTATTATATTTGATTGTCGATATGTTAGTATATCTATAAGTCTTATCTATATATTTATACTTTCAATGGATAATCACACTTTGAAGAAAATTAATTTATCAATTAAGTGTTCTGTTCTAGTCATGGGAAATAAGTCTACTACCCTCATTTCAAAATAAAATTCATTGCTTGAAAGTTATATTACTTATTCATATAATAAAAAAAAGGGATATTTAATTAAAGAAATACTTAAATGGGAGAGATTGTAAATAGGGTCATAATGAGTGTTCAATTCTATTCAATATGTCACATAGAGAGAGTAATACTTAAACGTTCTACCTATTGTTACTCACTCAAAAATGTGCTCTACCTTCTTCTCTCACTCCAAATATAACTCAGTACCATTCTTTCCTTAGAATGGTGGTATCTTTATTTTTATATTACCTATGTCCCTATAAAATTCATCTCGAGCCCTAGGTGAGAGACTCCACATACCTCATATACCATTCCTTCATCCTCTATACCCATTTCTTCCTCTTCTAGGCATTCTTCCTTCTTTTTCCTCCAATTCTTCCTCCTAATCTTTTTCCTCAATATCATTTTCAGCATGAGCTTGCCTATTAACCCCCTAACACTAGGTGGAGTTTTTCTCATTGTATAGCTACTAAGGCATTTTCTTTCCTTTCCAATCTTTCAATCATATTGACCATCAAGTTGTTCATCCTCTAAAAGGATTGTTGCAAAGCCCTCATCATGAACATCATATCCAGTCTTTCTTTGGGACTACCCCTATTGAACATTTTGGAAATTCTACACAACAAGAGATTAGTGTAATAAAATGGAACCAATATAAATTCACTCAATACCTCGCATGTTTAAGGCTCAAATTGATTGCTTAAGCCCTCTGAGCTCCTAATAAAAGCAACCTAATCCAGGAATTCCAAACAATTTGTAGAATTCTAGACTCAAAAGAAAACTAACTCAAAAATGTTTAGGATTCTAGACTAGAATAACTAAACACAAGGCAAATCAATAGATCAACACTATTGGAAAAAACAATGATTTCCTCAAAGAACTCAGCACAAAATTGTAAATTTATAACAAAAAGGTAAATTTCTTGGTACTATGAGTTCAAACACTCACTAGAAATTAGCATATGTAATTTGGCCTCTTTTCTTTGTCCTTTTTTTTAAATATGCTAATAATTCATGCGTAAATCAATACAATACCTTTAATATGAGTTTGGGGAATTTTAAGATACCTAAAATAACACATAAATTACATCACAAAAGGGAAATAAAATTTCTATAAGAACTACCACAGAAAAACAAGAAAATTACTAGGAAACTGTAGAAAATATCAAAAACAATAAAAAATGCAAGGAAACTGCAGAGAATCATGGAAACTAAGAAGAACAATATTTTTAGGGTTTGGAAATTAAAATTTCAATAAGAACACAGCACATAGATACTTTTTTTTGTATGTGTCAAAAACAAGATAAGAACAGCAAGACATGAACACAAGAACGAGAACGAAAATAAAGGATAAGAATCCAAAAATTAGCATCTAAAGCTATGATACAAAATGATATAAACCAAGGGGGTAAGACCTAGCTAGTTTTTCTCCACAAAATAATGGATAAGACTCATTATTAAATTGAGCAGAAAAGATGCCACAAGGAGGTGTTATCTCCTTAATAAGTCTAGCAGAAATGACAACCTAACAAGTATAGATATTACTCACCAAAAATACTTGCATGCTAAACAACTCCAAAAAGTTTTCCAATCCCTTGATAAGTTTCTTGAAGAGAAACAAAGAGCATGAATGAGCTCTCAAATGATGTGAAAAATCAAATATCATTAATATGTGAAGTATGAGAAGTTGAGCTACTTTTAAGTATTTATAGGATACATGGAAACCCTAGAAAATATTACATCATAACCCTTGATCTCATCCAAAGGCTAAAAATAAAAACAATCAAAGAAGCACAAAAAGTGGGGCAAAACATGGAGCAAAAGTAGGGACAGTTGTGTACAAGGAATCCTTATCAAATATTACATCATAACTCTTGATTTCAACCAAAGGGTGAAAAAAAAAGTAGTCCAAAACGACACAGCAATGTGCCTAGTCTACGTTTTCCAATTGGCTCTAATTTCCATGCTAGGATTTTCCCGATCCTTGCACTCCCATTTTGGGTTTCCTAGGTTATACATGACCTCATGAATGACCCATTTAAAGCCTCCTCGAGTTATGCCCTCCTATATCTTGAAATTAGTCCACTTGGAATTTGTATGGTCCTATGATTCTTATCATTCCCCCTCTCTTCATAAGGATTCATCCTCAAATCGTCACCTGCATAATCAAAAGGAGAAAGATCAAAAACACTAAAAGAGGTATTGATATAATACTCACTAGAAAGATCGATTTTATAAATTAGATGGATATTTATTTAAAGAAAATCAATTGTGTATACCCAAATGTTCATTGGATAAGTTGTTGATTAAGGAGGCCCATGGAGGAGGATTAATGGGACATTTTGGAATTAACAAGACTCTAGATGGTTTGTGTGAGATTTTTTATTGGCCAACACTGAGTAGGAATGTAGCAATAATATGTTCTAGATGCATCACTTGTAAACAAGACAAATCCAATGTCCTACCACAAGGACTATGTACTCCCTTGCTTGTACCTAGCACACCTTAGGTAGATATTTCCATCGATTTTCTTTTAGGATTGCCTAGGTCTAAGAAGGGTAGCGACTCCATTTTTTTGGTTGTAGATAGGTCTACTAAAATGGCACACATCATAGTGTGTCATAATACCGATGATGCCATAAATGTAGTAGAGTTGTTCTTTAGGGAGGTTATTACACTTCATGGAGTTCTTAGAAGCATTGTGTCTGACAGGGATGTTAAATTCCTTAGTTATTTTTGAAAAACTCTTTGGACTAAAATGGGCACTAAGCTTTTGTCTTCAACTACTTTTCACACCCAAACTGATGGGAAAACTGAGGTAGTCAATATGACTCTATCCACTTTGTTTAAGGCAATAATAAAAAGGAATTTGAAAAATTGGGAGGATTGTTTACCTTTTGTTGAATTTGCTTATAACTGAGTATGCATTCAACTACTAATCATTCTCCATTCGAATATTTTTATGGTTTCAATCCACTAACTCCTTTGGACTTATTACCTATACCTATTTTAGAGAGAACTAACTTAGATGGTGCGAGGAAGGCTGAAATAGTGAAGAAGTTCCATGAATGCATTCATGAACAAATTTAGAAGAGAAACAAGGATTATGCTTGTAGGCCTAACAAAGGATGGAAAAGAGTCATTTTTGAGCCTAATGATTAGGTTTGGGTGCATATGAGGAAGGAATTGTTCCATAAAAAATGATGGCCCAAGTTACAACCTTGAGGAGATGGACCTTTTCAAGTGATTAAGTGAATTAACGACAATGCCTACAAAATCGATCTTCTTAGTGAGTATAATGTTAGTACATTTTTTAATGTTTTTGAACTTTCTCCTTTAGATTATGTAGATGATGATTCGAGGATGAATCCTCTTGAAGAGATGGGGAATGATGAGAATCATAGGGCCATACAAATTACAAGTGGACCAATCACAAGGTCTAGGAGGGCACAACTCAATGAGCCTTTAAATGGGCTCATTCAAGAGTTCATGCATAACCAAAGGGACCCAAAATGGGAGTGCTAGGATTGGGAAAATCCTAGCATAGAAATGAGGGAAAAATTGGCAAAAGTTGACTAGGCACATTGTTGTGCCATTTTGGACTATTTTGGACTGCTTTCTTTTTCATCCCTTGGATAAAATCAAGGGTTATGATGTAATATTTTCTAGGGATTCCTTGTACTTAATTTCTCCCACTTTTTCTCCATGTTTTGTGCCACTTTTTGTGCTTCTTTGACTATTTTTATTTTTCAGCCATTGGATGAGACCAAAGGTTGTGATGTAATATTTTCTTGGGTTTCCTTGTATCCTATAAATACTTAAAAGTAGCATAGCTGCCCCCACTTCACATATTAGTGATATTTGATTATTCAAATCATTTGAGAGCTCATTCATGCTGTTTATTCCTCTTTAAGAAACTTATCAAGGGATTGGAAACCTTTGTGGCATTGTTTAGTATCCAAGCATTTATGGTGAGTAATATCCATACTTGTTATGGGGTCATTTATGCTAGACTTATCAAGGAGACAACACCTCTTTGTGGCTTCTTTTATCTTCAATTTAATGGTGAGTCATATCCATTGTTTTGTGGATAAAACCTTTGTTATATAATCTTAAAATTAGCTAATTTCTACCCTTTTGGTTCATATCATGTTAACAACAAAAGAGGCTGACATAGGAGCAGTTAGGGTAGGTGTCCATACTGGTAAAGGTATTAGCATTTATATTTCTATTGAATTGTAAGATGTTTTATTCATTTAGCATTTGTTGTAGAGTGGTTGTTATAAGAAACCCAAGCATGTAACCACATAAGTAGGGATCTATATAGATTTACCTCGTTACATGCTATGTTATATATGCTCTCATGCTGTGAGAGTATAATAATCATTTATCAAATATGTTCGCATATAAGAGGTCTTGGATTAATTTGAAATATTTTATAGCTTTTCTAGAATTTTTACTTGTTTCATATGATTTGTGTTGTGTGCCATGTTAATGCATGCTACAGCCTAGACAGGAGCTTGTTAGACAAATAATTACTAGTGTGTTTACTGCATATTTTCTTTCTTATCTACTATTTGTATTGTGGTATATTGAATTAATTATTTTTATTTTCGTTATGCCATCAACCTAATTCATACTATGAGGTCTGATTTCTCGAGTTTGAATAGAGCTCACAAAAATATTACATATCTTGACATTTCCACCCACATTTTAAGTCCTGGATCCCTATATAGGTAGGTTGAACTTGAAACAAGGAAAGGACAAGACACATCCCAATTTAGAAAGTCTCATTGAACAGCCATCAATATTATCATCATATTTTTGCCATATGATATCTGAATGAGGTGAATCAAAATATTCTAGAAAGATTACTCAATGCGATAAAATCTTCACAGAGATACAAATTTTCTAATTCAAAATATTATTTGATCAAAATGGGCTCACAAGTTAAAGCGAGAAATTGGAAAATTTGGAAAAATTTCCTTGCCTTTTAATTTTGGTATAGGTTGGAAAAATTGTAGAATTTTACTTCTATCAAAAAAGTATCTTAGCTTTTATTTATATTCTATAAATATTATTTACAATTTTATATTAATTTGAATTAGCCAAGGTTTTTATGTTTCTAGCCAATAAATACCTAAATAGATGAATTGTGTAAAAGTAGTTTTGATGAATAAAAATCCAGATAGTTGTGAACTCTAAGCTCTTTTTGTGTTTCTAACACTAGTGGAACTTATCAAAGCTTAGTAAACCTTATAGCATTCAAAATAATTTCTCATGGCTTAGGAAACCTAGGGGCACTTCCTATCTCAATTAAATAACATTTTACCTTTCTTGGGGTTGATTTACTCAATTCATTGTTGAGTTCCAAGGCTATGAATTTTTGGGTTCACTTTGCTTAGTTCGTCGTGGGTTTTCAAGGCTAGTTTTTTAAGGATTCACCTCAACACTTCTTCTTAAAGGTCTTTAATTTTTTTCCACACCTTGTCTTTAATTTTACAAAAAGTTCATTTTTTGTTGTTCCTAATCATAGCGGGAAATCCTATGTACTTTTTATGACAATTAACAAAAGGAATACTAAGGATATCCTATGCTAGTTTCTTAGTATCTTTAGAAATATTAAGACTACAATACATGGTTGATTTTCTCAAATTCACTTTTTGTACAAAAGCACCTTCATAAGTTTCAAGGACTTCTTGAACATTTTTAGCAGACTCCTCATTAGCTTCAATAAATACAAAACTGTCATCTGCAAACATTAGATATGAAACTCGTGGTCTTACTCTACCAACAACACCACCCTTAATAAGATCATTTCTCTCTACTTTCCCAAGTAAAATTGAAAGTCCCTCAGCACAAATAATAAAAAAATTAAATGGAGATAAAGGGTCCCCTTGCCACAAACCTCTAGTATCTAAAAGAATCCAAAGTTTCACCATTGATAGAAAGATAATAGGAAATAGAGCTTACACAAGTCATGATTATACTCAACCATTGATCACCCAACCTCAACTTAAGAAGTATATTTTGCAAAAAGCTCCATTCCACCTTATTATAAGCCTCCATCATGTCCAATTTGATTGAAACTCTTGCTTTTTTTACTTTTAAAATTCTTTTAATTGAATGTAGAGTTTCAAAACCACCACATAATTCTTAGAATTAATCTCCCAGGGACAAAAGTGTTGGTGTGTGTTGTGGTGCATGCTGCAACAGTGGCATACACCAATGCTTAGTGGAGCAAAACATGGAGCAGACAATAATATTAGTGGAGCCATAAAACAGGGATGTGCAGGAATTATAGTTATTGTTTAATTTTTGTTTTCATTGTATACATATAGTTAAACTCTTGTATAGAAAACAAAACAGAAATAATGTGAAATATACATGATAATTATCAGAGAAACATAATATTTTGACAAAAAGTACTCTGACTTTCAAATATTATTTTGGGTAGGACATTTTTTATTCTATTAGTGATGCACTTTACAATGATCTTGTAAAGAACATTACAAAGGCTAATAGGGTCGAACTTATAGGTTCGAACTTAGTAAGTTTTTTTGGCTCTTTAACCTTTGAGATGAGTGAAATAATAGTAATATTCTTCTTTCACAAAGACTCATTGTGATTAAGGACCCCTCAAAAAAAATTTCACAAAGCTCCATTTCAAATAACATTGTTTCTCTTCTGCCTCTAGCTTTCTTTTGCATGAAAACATTTTCAACGGTTATCACTAGAACTCAACCAAAGCTACCTCGACCTTTGTCTCCATATTATTTTATCATATTCCAGTACAGAACTAATCTCTCCTTTCAAACTCCTAGTGCTTTTGGAATTCACTAGAACATTCTTCTCTTGCAACCTTTTCTCCAACTTAGTTAAAAGCTTTTGGACATATCCCACAGTATTCCAATTCAAACTAGTACGAGCCAAGCTGCAGTCTTTCATTTTAACTCTTAATGAGTGTGAATTCATCTTGCTTGAATCATTAACACACCAAGTGTTCATGAAAATTTCATCACAGGCTTCAATCCGTACCCAAAACTCTTCAAATCTATAAGGCTTCTATTTTTTCCTTTTTAGGGATACCACTACCAATTCTTTCTATTTTGAATACAATATCCAAGTGATCTGACTTTGAAATCTTCGAATGCAATACCCATGCTAGATTGAAATGAGTAAACCATGTAGAATTCACAAAGGCCCTATCCAATCTAACATGATTAAGATCATTTCCTTTCCTCCTACTACTCCAGGTAAATTTATACCCCTCGTACCCAACATCTACTAGCCCATAGTCATTAACAACACTTCTAAATTCAACAATTTGCCATTTCAGTTACAAATTCTTCCCAAGTTGCTCCATCTATGATGTAATCTCATTGAAATCTCCAAGAACAACCCAAGGAAGTTGATTACCATGTGACAATTGTTGGGCACAGCGGGTAAAGACAAAATGAATTCAACAGAGTAGAATAATGACACCGGAAATTTAACGTGGTTCACCCTTTAATTTGGGCTAAGTCCACGGGACAAACTCCGAAAATATTTCTTCCACTAATAAGATTAATGGGTACAAAGTGAGAGGCTATACAACAAATTGAGATAAACCCAAAATAGTGTCACACAAGTGTTTCCCAAACTCACTATTTTGTCACTCCCCTTTTAGAAAAATATCCCAATATTTTTCTAAGATATCCTCTCCCACTTTCTCACACAACAATATTTTTATTCAAAGGAAATTGTTCCTTTGGCTTTGCTTAGCATCTCTTCTTTTTTTTTGTGTTGATGTTTCTCTAAGGCAAAGACATTGCCTATTTATAGGCAAAATTGCATATCAATGTTAGATACACCTACCATTGTGGTTGTACCTACCATTGGTGGTTGCACCTACCATTGGTGGTTGCACCTACCATTGGTGGTTGCACCTACCACTTGTGTTTTCTTCCTCTTAAATGTAGGAGGGACTCACAAATCTCCCCCTCCCGACTACATAGAGGGCTCCACCAATACAGCAGCAAAATGAGAGTATTCAAAATTTTGTCTCGGGAGAATTTTTGTTAACATGTCTGATCCATTTTCTTCTGTATGGATCTTCTCAAGTTGTAATAGCTTCTTCTCCATTACATCCCTAATCCAGTGATATCTCACATCAATATGTTTTGATCTCGAATGAAAGGAGGCATTCTTTCCAAGATGGATAGCACTCTGACTATCACAAAATAATCGATAACAGTCTTGTTGTAACCCAAGTTCTTTCAAGAACTTTTTCATCCATAACAACTCTTTACATGCTTCCGTTGCTATGAATTATGCTTCAAGTAGTGGACAATGCAACACATTTTTGTAACTTTGATTGCCATGACACGGCCTCCTCGCAAATGTAATCAAGTAACCCGAAGTGGATTTTCGGAATCCATATCACCATCCATATCTCGCATCTGTGTATCCAACTAACACGGGTTTATCATTTCCAAAACATAGACATATTTTGGAAGAACCTCAAGATACCCGAAAATCCATTTCATCACAGCCTCAATGTTCCTTTCCAGGGATTTGAAAGGAATCTACTCACAATTCCAACTCGCACGAGTGATATCCGGCCGTGTACAAACCATGGCATACATTAGACTTCCAACTCGCCGAAGCATATGGAACATCTTCCATCTCTTCCTTCTCTTTGTCGTAGAAGGGCTCGCTTAGAACTTAGCTTAAAGTGATTAGCAAGAGGACAACTAATCGCTAGCCTTATTCATATGAAATCTCGGAAGTACTTTCTCAATGTACTTCTCCTGTGACAACCATAATTTCTTGGCGCCTACGTCTCTAATAATAGTCATGCCAAGAATCTGTTTCTTGGTCCTAAGCCTTTCATGGAAAAAGACTTACTCAAGCTAGTTTTCAAGTTGTTGATTCTCGGGAAATATTTCGGCCAATAATCAACATATCATCCACATAGAGCAAAAGAATAATAAAATCATCATTAGAGAATTTCGCACAAAACACAATGGTTCAAGTAGTCTTTTTGTAGCCTTGCTCCCCATATGAGACTCAAACTTCTTGTACCATTGTCTTGGTGCCTCGTTTTTAAGCCGTAGAGACTTTTCTTCAATTTATGAGACATAATCTTCTTTTTCCTTTTGATGAAAACCCTCCGTCGCTCCATTGTATATCTCTTCTTCCAAGTCACCATGTAGGAAGCGGTTTTGACATCCATTTGCTCAACCTCCAAGTCAAGACTTGCCGCTAACCCTAGCACAACACGGATGGATGTCATTTTTACAGGCGAGAGAAAATCTCGTCAAAGTCAATACCTTTTCTTTGGCTGAATCCTTTGACAACCAATCGGCTTTGTATCGCGGACTGGAACTGTGGTCCTTCATGCTTCACCCCTGAACACCCATTTATTTTTCAAGGCCTTCTTCCTTTGGGCAGCCTTCATCAACTCAAAGGTTTTGTTCTCATGCAAGGACTTCATCTCATCTTTGCATGGCTTCAATCCATTTTTGTTTGGATTCATCATCCACGGCCTCTTCATAACTCTCGTTCTCACATCGCTGAAAGTTACATACTATCCTGGAGGATATGAGATAGAGGGTCGATCTCACTCTATCACTTCTTCTGGAATGCGAGAAGCCGCAGTGGTGTGTAATCGGATAATGAACATCATTATTTCCCTCGTCTTGAGAACCAACTTCTAATGGGGGCATCATCTTCATCGTGGATAAACCCGGTCTTCATCTCCAACTTGTCTTGGCACTGATGTTGGAGGAATTAATTCCAAATCGATGAGTCACCATTGGAATTAGGAACATCTTTCTTCATTTTGATAATATCTTCAATGGTCTCATCTCAACAAATATAGCATCACGGCTCCCGACAAGTCTCTTTGCAAGCGGATCCTAAAATCTATAGCCAAATTGATCTTGACCATAGCCAATAAAAATACATCGTCTTGTTTTGGCATCAAGTTCGATCTCTCATCCTCGGGGATATGCGAACAAAAGCTTTGCAGCCAAACACTTCACATACGATCATAGGAAACATCCTTTCACGACCACACTTTATTTGGAACATCCATCTTGAGAGGAGTACAAGGTGAAAGATTCAACACATGCACTTGTGAGTATGGTTTCACCCCAAAAAGTTTTAGAGCAAATTTGCATGCCAGAGTAGACATCTAACTCTCTCCATCAAAGTTCTATTCATCCTCTCGCCTAAGCCATTCAACTACGGTGTCTTTGGAGGTGTCATCCGATGCCGAATACCATGCTTTTTGCAATAAGAATGGAAAGGTCCAGTGTATTCTCCACCATTGTCCGTCCTGGGATGCACTTTAGCTTCTTTCCGGTCTGTTCTCAACCGAGGCATGAAATTCTTTGAAGACATCTAAAGACTGATCCTTTGTCTTTAGAAGATATACCCACGTCTTCCTTGAATGATCATCAATGAAAGTCACAAAGTATTGAGCACCACCAAGTTACTTTGGCATTGGTCCACATATCTGAATGAATCGGATCTAAAATATTATTCATTCCGGAAGGAGGGAAGCTCTTGAAAGCAACCCTATTTTGCTTTCTGTTGTGCAATGAACACATTTCTCCAAATGTACTTCATCCATTCCAGGTAATATCTTCTTTTTGGCTAGACTTGTCAAACCTTTTTCACCCATGTGGTGAGTCTCTTATGCCATACCACCGCACTATCTTTCTACGGCATTTACCGGTGTCGGTAGAGTTTCGCTTGCATTATATACAAAGTTGTATGCTTCTCACCTACGGCCACTACTAAGGAGCCTTTTGTAAGTTTCCATTTGTCATAAATGAAGGAGCTATAATATCCTTCATTTGCATTGTGGCGCACGAGATCAAATTCAAGGCGCATATACCGGAATATGCACGACATCCTTCGTAAATAGTCTGGTTCCGTTCTCTGTTTCCAAGCAAACGTCTCCTTTACCTCTTACCTTTGTGAGACCTTCATTTCCCATTCTAACAACACCAAAACTTCCAGGTGTGTATGATGAGAAAAATTCTCTACGCGATGTAGCGTGAATCAGAAGACCACTATCAATCACCCAATCGGTCTCGTGTGATGCAAGATTGACAAAATCTTCATCATAAACGATATTGAACTCGTCTGGTATTTGTTTGCTCATCATCACTACCGGCTATCCTTTTTTGTTACTTTCGCTGTGTTCGTTTCTTGTTCCTTTCGAACACCCGACAAAATTTCTTAATGTGACCCTTCTTCTTACAATGATGGCATTCAACATTGGCAAATTTTTTTTGATTTGCCTCCGCTCTTACTTCTCGGTTTTTGTTCTTTGTATAGTCTCCTTCCTCTGGGACCTATATGATAAGGGTCAGGTTTCCGAATCTCTTTCCTTGTTTTGTTTCTCATGAGAACAAGGCTTCTACAACAACTTCAAACTCCATCTTGTCTTTGCATAAGTCGAGTTGTTGTGATATGATTATATGATGAGGGTAGTGATGCCAATAACATCACGCCTTTCTCTTCATCGCCAAAACTCACATTAAATCTTGCTAAGTGAGAAAGCTTCTTAGTTGAAATTGCTAACATGCTTTGCATACGTACTCGTATTATCTTCCTTCCTCATCTCGATATAGCTCCTTTCCACAAATAAAATTTATTGGCAAGGTTCTTTGGACATGTACACGTTTCTAGAAGTCTCCTATGTTTCTTTAGCAGTCTTGCAATTTTTTGATTCAATGTTTTGCAAAGACACCGTGAGAGATTTAGACGAATTGTACTAGCCGCAATCTCATCTATTTCCTCCCATTTGTTCTACGGTTGCTACCTTCTTTTCTTTTCCCAAAGAACGCCTATATGGACCTTACATTGAATGAGAATATCTTTCATCCTCCTTTGCCATAAAGAGAAATTATTATTGCCATTAAATTTCTCAATATCTACCTTTGGCTTGACATTTTTTTCTGTGTTTCTCTTTTTTGTAAATAAATACGCCACAGACCTAATAAAATCTTTTTTCTCGATGTGGAAGATCGGTCTATGCTGCAACTACTTGAGCATATTAAGAATTTTACTAGACAACTTTGATACCGATTGTCACGGCGGTAAAGACAAAATGAATTCAACAGAGTATAATAATGACACGAAATTTAACGTGGTTCACCCTTTAATTTGGGCTAAGTCCACCGGGACAAACTCCGAAAATATTTCTTCCACTAATAAGATTAATGGGTACAAAGTGATGCTATACAACAAATTGAGATAAACCCAAAATAGTGTCACACAAGTGTTTCCCAAACTCACTATTTTGTCACTCCCCTTTTAGAAAAATATCCCAATATTTTTCTAAGATATCCTCTCCCACTTTCTCACACAACAATATTTTTCTTCAAAGGAAATTGTTCCTTTGGCTTTGCTTAGCATCTCTTCTTGTTTGTTGTGTTGATGTTTCTCTAAGGCAAAGACATTGCCTATTTATAGGCAAAATTGCATATCAATGTTAGATACACCTACCATTGTGGTTGTACCAACCATTTGTAGTTGCACCTACCATTGGTGGTTGCACCTACCATTGGTGGTTGCACCTACCACTTGTGTTTTCTTCCTCTTAAATGTAGGAGGGACTCACAAATCTCCTCAACAGCTCAATGAGTCTTTTCTCATCATTCTATCAGAATTCCCATAAAAATGCATGATTCGAAAAGTGCCAAATAAATCACTTTTCACCACACAGTCTATATGCCCACTTCCATATTCTGCAATAGAGACATCAAATTTATTATTCCATAGGAGCAATAATCCTCCTCCTAAATCACTTTTTCTCTCTGTTTTTTCCTGCCAAAAACTTTTTCTTGATTTTTCTTGGCAACCAAGTAGTGATTGCATGTTCCTTCCTTCCTTTGTGGTCAATACGGATTATTATCAGCATAAGTATACTTCAATAACGGTGAGCATTTCTAGCTACTGTGGCAGAGAATTTTTTTCTTTGGGTGCAAATAGGATAAATGGTGGGAAGGTGTTTCTATTCGTAATTTTTGATCTGAAGGTATTTTCTATACAATTGTTTTCCTCAATTCTGTTTGTAATTGTTCTTAGGATACTCTTGTTGTGATTTTGTTGCTCTTCAAGACATTTCTCTTTGGATCTTATCAATAACTTTGTGCCAGTTTTCATGCTTATTGATGTGATGAGGCTATCTTTGATTTGGAATTGATAAGGGTGAGACTTATAGATCCTTGATGGTTTCTTGTATCGTGTCTAGCCCTGCAATAATTTGTTTACTATAAACAAAGACTAGGCAAAGAAGGTTTCCCGATTATGTAGAGGATAGGGGTTCTCTCAGTTTTATATTGTTAATCCTACTATAGTAAGTGTTGGAGGAATGGTTGTAACATAGCTAGATCATATTCAGATTGAAAGCATCTTTAGTAATGAAACTATGATTGATACAAAGATTGTAGGTATCTGCAAGGGCCATTGTTGTCTATGGTCATTGTGATGATAATACTAAATTTAGTTTGAGGAATGTTAATTCTAAATTAATGCTACTCACCTTTAGATTCTAGCTGGTGAATTTAATGATATGTTGAGTAGTTATGAGAAGAAAGGGGTAGGGATTTTGATCATAATCGTACTAGTAAATTTTGGAGATATACACTACTACAATATGTACCTATAGTCTTGGTTTTTAATTTTAACCGTAGGTCTATGGCCACGGTTATAAGAAATGAGGCCTAAGTGAGAGAGACCAAGAGTAACGACCTATAACCTACTTTTTTTAATAACTGAGGCTATAGGTACACTTAAACCGTGACTATTTAAATCTTAATTAAGCTAATTTTCAAATATAAATTAAAATAAATTAAGAAAATTATATTAAACTTAAGAGATATATTACATTAAGATTTTAATAGATCGATACACTAAAACACATAATAAAAACTAGTTAATTAAAGTGTTCTAAAAATATAAAAATATACGTGAAAAAATTATATTGTTGCTAACTAATCAAATTGTCTACAATCTAAATCAATCTAAAAATATTTTATATGTCTCATTGTAATGTTGTTCTTCAAAATCTTCATCCTTGACAACATGCATTAATTTTCTCATAAAAAAAACAGCATTTAGTATAAGCATATACCAACATCCAGATGCCATGAATATAATCCTGCATATACAACATCCAGAACACAAGAGTCTTCTCTACTTATTTATTCTTAATATATAGGTTACACCATGATTATAGTATCATAAAAATGTCTATAATAAATGACACCATGTGATAGTACCTATTAATATAAACATATACTATATATGAACATACTAACATCCAGATTACATGAATATAAGCAAAACCTCATATTTCCACAATAAGTTCTTCAATCTACATCTGTTCCTACATATACAACAAATGATCCATAATAAGTTCTTCAACCTGTTTTAGAGTGAAAGTTGAAATGCTTATCTAGCCTCTATGTAAATTTATGATACTTGATCTAAAACAAAAAATTGAGAGACAATTCAACGAAATGAACACTACCTATATCAATAACAACAATAACATTATTATTTAGTACTACCCATATCAATAATAGTAGCAGCGTTATTATTTAGTAATATCTATATCAATAACAACATCAGCATTATTATTTAGTACTACCCATATCAATTACAGTAGCAACATTATTATTATTTAGTAATACCCATATCAATAACAAAAGTAGCATTATTATTTAGTACTACCCATATCAATTATAGTAGCAACATTATTATTTAGTAATACCCACATCAATACCAAAAGCAGCATTATTATTTAGTGTTACCCATATCAATTACAACAGCAACATTATTATTTAGTAATACCCATATTAATAACAAAAGTAGCATTATTACTTAGTATTACTCATATCAATTACAGTAACAACATTATTATTTAGTACTATCCATATCAATTACAGCAACAACATTATTATTTAGCACTACCCATATCAATTACGCACAACAAAGAGACAGAGGAAAGGTCCTTGACAACGTGGAATAGTACCTATGAATATAAGCATCTACTATATATGAGCATCCTAACATCCAGATTCCATGAATATAATCATGCATATATAACATCCAGAACATACAAGAGTCCTCTCTACTTATTTATTCTTAATATATAGGTTTATTACCCCATGATTATAGTGTCATAGAACTATCTATAATAAATGACACCATGTAACAGTACCTATGAATATAAGCATCTACTTTATATGAGCATACCAACATCCAGATTACATGAATATAAGCAATACCTTATATTTCCACAATAAGTTCTTCAATCTACATATGTTCCTGCATATACAACAAATAGTCCATAATAAGTTCTTCAACTTGTTTAAGAGTGAAAGTTGGAATGCTTATCTAGCCTCGAAATAAATTTATGGTATTCCATCTAAAATGAAAAATTGAGAGACAATTCAACGAAATCAGTACTACCCATATCAATAACAGTAGCAGCATTATTATTTAGTACTAACCATATCAATAACAGTAGCAACATTATTATTTAATAATACCCATATCAATAACAACAGTAGCATTATTATTTAGTATTACCCATATCAATTACATCAACAACATTATTATTTAGTAATACCCATATCAATAACAACAACAACATTATTATTTAGTACTACCCATATCAATTACAACATCAGAATTATTATTTACTACTACCCATATCAATTACGCTCAACAGAGAGACAGAGGAAGGGTACTTAACAACGTGAGACAATACCTTTGAATATAAGCATCTACTATATATGAGCATACTAACATTCAGATTCCATGAATATAATCATGCATATACAACATCCAGAACACACAAGAGTCCTCTCTACTTCTTGTTCTAAAAATAAAACAGGAAATCTAGATTTTCGATTAAAAAACCAGTCATGAACATCCCACATCATTCACCTTAGCATTCTATTTGACTATATTATAGCTATAAGAATCGATTTGTGAATTCTTCCCACTCATTCCGCATCTCATCAACTTCAATATCAATGTAAATTTCTTCATGATTAAGCTATAATGTACACACATTTTAACATATTGTGAGCTAATTAACCACCTATTTTAATTAATAAAACATTAAAATCATGAATAAAACAAGAAATGAAAATACACAAAGTTACTTAAATTATTATCAAGTAGCAAATAGATTGATAATAATTATCCTCATAAATATAAGGATATAATACCTACAATTTACCAAATCATCTTGTTTAGGACACTCTACATTATAACGAAAATTGAGTTGTAAGCTTAATATATATTATCTAATTAAAAAGATTATTACATAGATATTATCAATAAATATTATTAGCACTTCTGGTGAATATAAATACTAACAAGCTCACCTCTTTTGAGGGAACATATATATAGGGTATGTTAGCCTCTGCACACAAGATTGGAACGTGAGTGATTACATCAATGCGAGATATGTTTCCAGTTATGATACAAAATCTGCACCCATAAAATAAAGAATGGAAACCATTGGAAACTTTCCACAAAGACCATAATTACTATTTCGAGCTAATTCTAGGAGGGGGGAAATCATAAACTAAAGAGAGGATAAACAAGTATAGATGGAAAAAAGGCATGATAAACAAAGTAACATTATTGCAAATATAATCAAAATGCCATTAGGTTTATTATCTTCAGGTAACCTGGTGTATGCCACACTAGCTTAAATGGAAATATAGTACCGTGTGAATGCTTTGTGGATGCGAAGTGGCAACTTTAAGCAAATAAGCTCCTTCAAAATACCGGTAGAAAATCATAGTTTCCTGCTAAAAGATAAAGTTGAAGAAGAAGATAAATTTCATGCTTTCTGGCTTCATTTTGTTTAGCAACCTAACACTTTATATGACAAGATGATAGTAATGATTGTGAAAGTCAAAATCATTCCATTCATTTGAGCTGAACATTTAGAATTTGACTACACAACAAACATATATGTTCAGGAAAAAAAATAAAAAATAAATAATGTGTAACTATTTAAAGTATATATTGTTGAATTTTAATTGAAAACCAACCCTTTATGACCACGTCTTATAATTTTTACCACTTCTTTTATACCTATTTTCAAGCATTTATACTCTGTAGCTGCAACAAGAAAAGGAAAACATCGTTACATATACAAAGGAACATACTATGTGTAGATTAATATAACTAATCACTTGATCAATTATATGTGTTGTTTTGTAAACTTGTTTATAAGTCCAAGTTCTTTAAAATATTCTAGCCTATTTAAAGTCCAGCTCATGGAAGCTTCTATGGTGATGATCTAGATTGATAAGGATACAGCTCATGGTTGGTAAGTAGAAAGAAGAAAATAAATAGGTTAGATAAGGAGCTAGGTATTTGGTTTAGATTGTTTTGGTAGGTTTATGTTGTATGGCTTAGATTTATTAGTTGTTTCTATAAATACCTCTCAGTAGCTATGTAATAGCAAGGTTAAAGAATCAAGAAAAAAGTTTGAGAGTTTTTGAGTGTTTCTGGAAAATTGTTCTTGAATGTTCTTGAGTTTTGAGAGTTTTGATTCATAATATTCCAAAAAAGTGGTATCAAAGTTGTAGTTGGAAATATAAATATACACTATTGTATATCAAATCAAAGCTCTCGACGAAACAAATCTGACGCCATGAGAATCATCCCAATCAGAGTTCAGACGTGCTGCCACGTGCCATCGGAAGGTTCTACCAAAAAGTGAATTAACTCACTGAGTTAGAGTCGAGTCAACCGAGTTGACCAAGCCGCTAAGTCGTTTGACCATGCCGGCGAAACTATTGACCGAGTGTGGACCATTGTAGAGAAAGGCTATGGAATCATCGCATAGATTTTTTTAGTCAATAGTCAATAGTCAAAGTCAACTCCCAAGGTTTTTTTAAATTTTGAATCCATCTATGCGATCAGAATTTGGAAATTCTCACTATATTGAGAGTTATGTCAAGTGGAGGCATGTCATCGTTTCAAGTCCCTACACTTAACAACGACAACTATGATAATTGGAGTATCAAGATGAAGACTCTTTTGGGTTCACATGATGTATGGGAAGTTGTAGAGAAAGGCTTAAGTGAGCCAGACGATAAAGCTACTCTAAAGCAAGTACAAAAAGAATATTTGAAGGATTTGAGAAAGAGAGACAAGAAAACCCTATTTCTTATCTATCAAGCCTTAAATGATGATGAGTTTGAGAAGATTTCAAATGCAACATCTTCCAAAGCAGCATAGAATAAGCTTCAAATTTCTTTCAAAGGAGCAGAGAAAGTGAAGAAGGTTCATCTCCAAATATTAAGAGGTGAATTTGAATCTCTACATATGAAAACTTTTGAATCTATTTCAAACTATTTCTCGAGAGTCACAATTGTTTCTAATCAATTGAAAATAAATGATGAGATTTTGGAAGATGTCAGAATAATGGAAAAGATACTTCGTTCATTAGATTCCAAATTTGAACACATTGTCGTGACGATTGAGGAAACAAAAGATTTAGAAGAAATGACCATTGATGAACTCAATGGGTCATTACAAACATATGAAGAAAAGCATAAGAAGAAGCAAGGGATCACTGAGCATATCTTCAAGATGCAATTCAATGATAAGCATGAAAGCCATGACAATGATAGAAACCAACGTGGCTGAGGTAGAGGTAGAGGTCGTGGACGAGATTGGAATTACAACAACAATTCTAACAACTTCAAGAGATGGGAAAGCTTAACACGAGGTCGTGGAAGAGGCAATATGAACTCAAGGTATGTAAAATCTCAAGTTCAATGCTATAATTGTCAAAAGTTTGGACATTATGCTTTAGAATGTAGAGCTCCCAACAATAGAGTAAATGAGAAAATCAACTACATGGAGGAGAAGACCGATGAGAAAGAAACTCTTTTTATAGCATGAAATGAGGGAGATAGTGGTCAACCAAATTCCTGGTATCTTGATAGCGGTACAAGCAACCATATGTGTTGAAGGAAAGACATGTTCATGGAGCTAGATGAATCAGTAAGCAGAAAAGTCTCATTTGGAGATGATTCTAATGTAGCAGTGAAAGGAAGAGGTAACATTCTTATTCGCTTGAAAGATGGGCAACATCAATTTATTTCCAATGTTTACTATGTCCCAAATATGAAAAGTAACATCTTGAGTTGTGGACAACTGTTAGAGAAAGGTTATGATATTCATATAAAGAATTGTGATCTTTCTATAAAAGATAATAAGAATAACCTCATTGCTAACGTGCCGATGTCAAAGAATAGAATGTTCTCTATCAATATACAAAATGAAATTGCAAAGTGTTTGAAAGCCTACTACAAAGATGCATCATGGCTATGGAATCATCGATTTAGGCATCTCAATTTTTGAGGATTGGAACTGCTATCTAAGAAGGAGATGGTGAAGGGACTACCTTACATTAACCATCTTGATCAACTTTGTGAAGGGTGTCTACTCGGGAAGCAATTCATAAAAGGCTTTCCAAAGGAGTCAAACTTAAGAGCCAAGAAGCCACTCGAGCTAATCCATACTAATCTGTGCAGACCGATCAAGCCTAGCTCTCTCAGTAACAGTAACTATTTTCTTCTTTCATTGGTGATTTTTCAAGAAAAACTTGGGTATATTTCTTGAAACAGAAATTAGAAGTTTTTGAAATATTCAAAAGGTTCAAAGCTACAATGGAGAGAGAAAGCAACAGAAAAATTAAAGCCATGAGATCAAACCGAGGTGGATAATTTACATCCAGGGATTTTCAAGAGTTCAGTGGAACAAATGGAATTCGTAGATCCTTGACAGTTCCAAGATCCCTCCAACATAATGGTGTAGCTGAAAGAAAGAACAGAACAATCCTCAATATGGAAAGAAGCATGATCAAAAGCAATAAACTACCTAAGGAGTTTTGGGTGGAAGTAGTAGCATGTTCAGTTTACTTGTCAACTGATCTCCAATAAGAAGTGTATGGGGAAGACATTGTAAAAGGCATGGAGTGGAAGAAAGCCTGGTATTTCCCACCTAAGAGTCTTTGGAAATATAGCCCATGTTCATGTACCATATGAGAGAAGAATAAAGCTTGATGATAAAAGCGAGAGTTTATCTTCATTGGTTATGATGCTAATTCAAAGGGCTACAAGCTGTACAATCCAAATAATAAGAAGATTGTGATTAGTCGAAATGTGCTATTCGATGAAGAAAAAGAATGTGATTTTAACTCTCATGTAGGTAACTTCACCAATATCAACCACTCAAGGAGACTCATCACCTTCGTCATCATCAAGTGGAAATCAAGATGAAAAAGACGTGCCATGCATACTAAGTCTTCAAGATCTTTATAAGGTAACCAAATGATTAGACAATCTCACACTTTTCTATCTCTTTACCCACTGTGAACCAGTAAACTTTGAAGAAGCAATACAAGAAAAGAAGTGGAGAGATGCAATGGATGAAGAAATTAGGGCCATTGAGAAGAACGACACATGGGAACTCACCTCACTTCCCAAAGGACACAAGGAAATAGGTGTCAAATGGGTGTACAAGACAAAGAGGAATGCTAAGGGAGAGATTGAAAGGCACAAGGTGAGGCTAGTAGCAAAAGGATATAGTCAAAAGGCTAGAATTGACTATGATGAGGTATTTTCTCATGTTGCTCGATTAGAGACTATAAGACTAATCATTTCTTTCGCAGATCAAAATAAGTGGAAGATACATCAAATGGATGTAAAATCTACCTTTATAAATGGAGTCGTTGAATAAGTAGTTTACATTAAAAAACCATCAAGCTATGAAGAAAAATGTCACAAAGACAAGGTGTTGAAGTTGAAGAAAGCACTTTATGGCTTAAAGCAAGCACCAAGAACATGGAATAACCGCATCGACAAGTACTTTCTAGAGAACAATTTCACCAAGTTTCCCTATCAACATTCGCTCTAGGTCAAGATTGAAGATGGAAATATTCTAATCGTTTGCCTATACGTAGATGATCTCATCTTCACCAGAAGTAATCCAAAGCTGTTTGAAGATTTTAAGAAGGTGATGACCCAAGAGTTCGAAATGAAAGATATCGAGTTAATGGTATACTACCTTGGAATTGAAGTGAAGAAAAAAGAAGAAGGAATCTTCATCTCTCAAGAAAACTATGCAAGGGAGATACTAAAGAAGTTCAAGATGAACGATTGCAAGTTGATCAACACACCAGTGGAATGTGGAATCAAACTATCCAAGCATGAAGATGGTGAAAGCGTGGATCCAACATTTTTCAAAAGTTTAGTTGGAAGTTTGCGTTATCTCACATGCGCAAGGCCTAAAATCCTATATGTCATTGGATTGATTAGCCGCTACATGGAGAAACCAACAATCACCCATTTCAAAGCTGCAAAAAGAATCCTATGCTATCTAAAAGGTACAATTGATCTTAGCTTGTTCTATTCAGCTTCTAATGATTACAAGCTTGTTGGATATAGTGATAGTTATTTTGGTGGAGATATAGATGATCGAAAAAGCACTTCCAGATTTGTATTTTTCATGGGAGATACTACTTTTACGTGGATGTTGGAAAAGCAACCGATTGTCACCTTATCTAGCTATGAAGAAGAATATGTAGTAGCTACCTCATATGTTTGCCAAGCAATTTGGCTGAGAAACTTGTTGAAGGAGCTAAACATGACACAAGAAGAGCCAACCAAAATTTGTGTCGACAACAAGTCAACTATTGCCTTAGCCAAAAATCCTGCTTTTCACGATCGAAGCAAACATATAGACACTCGATATCATTACATCAAGGGATGAATCGCAAGAAAGGATGTACAACTCGAGTATGTGAAATCACAAGATCAAATTGCCGACATCTTCACTAAACCGCTCAAGCAAAAAGACTTTTTCAGATTGAGAAATTTTCTCGACATCATAAAACAAGTTTAAGGGGGAGTGTTGTTTTGTAAACTTGTTTACAAGCCCAGGTTATTTGAAATATTCTAGCCCATTTGAAGTCTAGCTCATGGAAGCTTCTATGGTGATAATCTATGTTAATAAGGATATATCTCATGGTTAGTAGCCAGAAAGAAGAAAAGAAATGGGTTAGGTAAGGAGCTAGGTTTATATTGTTTTGGTAGGTTTATTTTGTATGGCTTAGATTTATTAGTTGTTTTTATAAATACCTGTCAGTAGCTATGTAATAATCAAGTTAAAGAAATCAGAAAAAAAGTTTGAGAGTTTCTAAGTGTTTCTGAAAAATTGTTCTTAAGTGTTCTTTAGTTTTGAGAGTTTTGATATATAATATTCCAACAATATGTGTAAACTTAACACATACCTCTATGAATAAGCTTCAGAGTTTGCTTGCAGAGCTTCTTGCCAACAAGGGGTCTCGCAATAGGAGCAAAAGCAAGCATCTTCTTCCTCTCCTTCCCTTTCTGTTATGTTTTCTCTGATTCACTATCACTCCCCATTTTATTTTTCTCTATCCACTGTACCCTTAAGAAAATACTTTTCTTTCAACATGATCGGTGATGAGTGCTCAAAAAGCACTAAAATTACCATGATTTTATGCACATTAATTGATTAAAAATATATATATTTATATGTTTTATCATATATTTATATAAATTTGTCTTTTTCGGAATCACGGATATTTTTATTGTTTTTTAGGTATTTTCACTTAAAAAAGTCACTTAAAGACTCAAAAAGGAATACTGGAAGCAATACATCACAAATATATTACTAAATAAATGGGGCAAGGTCAACAAATATGGAAAAATTGGACAAAATGGGTCGAAAAGGTCAAAAATGTCAAAAAGGAGAAAATCGCGCCCGGAGTCGCCCATCCCGCGCGCGCCAGCGCCCAGCCGCGCCGAGTTGCGTGCGCTGGTACTGTTCATTCGCGCAGAGATGCGCGCGCGGGTACTGTTCATTCGCGAACAGCTGCGCGCGCCCAGATGCCCACCGCGCGCGCCGACGCCATTTCACCCCATTTTTCACGTGCAGCTACCCCATGACGTCATGTTGACGTCATTAATGACCTCAGCATTTCCATTACGCGTTTTTGCATTTTTTAACATTTTTTTAACATTTTTTCTCTCCATCCTCACCTATAAATACCCCCTTCCCTTCACTTCAAAAGTACACCTCAAAACACACTTCTATCTTCTTTCTTTCTCTCCATTTCTTAGTTTTTAGGTTTTTTTTAGTTTTTCTTATGTTTTAGCTAGTTTCTCTTAGTTTTAGAGTTCTTCCCTTTTTGGGAAGAACTAGTTATTTTTTTTGTAATTTATTAGCTTTTTGATTCAATAAATGGGAGTGCAAATTCCGTTTGGAGGTTTTCTAGCAACAGGAATGGCATCGAAGTACTGTAAGGATTTTATTTTCTTTGCAGTTATTTTTTATGCTTTATTCTTACATGTTATATTTAATTTGTCTGTGATTAAATTTAACTGTGCTAGCTGTTTGTAAACATGATATAATAATAACGTTGTTATGCTTGCGAAATATTAAATAGGTAAAAATCTCTAAAATGAATTGATTTTATTTTTATTCAAGATTTTATATTAAGAATGTTAGAGAGAAATATATTATTTTTCATTACAAACTTAAATCTGAAAATTAGATTTTAAGGTTTAGTTATCCGGTCTGATTTAGAGTAGTGCTCTTTTATTTGTTGGTACAATCGCCCGGTAGTTAGAGTGAAACTCTATTTCCAAATTTTTTATAAGAATTATTATCTGAAAATGTATTGACAACATGTTTTCAGTAGTAGTTTTAAAACTTGAAAGTTAGTACTCGGATAACTAAATTATTAGGTTTAATTTGGACACCTTGAATAAAGTTTAAACTGTCTAACCCCACCAAAGGTGGCATTTAAATGGTTCATTTTCATTCTCTTAGAAAAAGGAATTAATTTAATTAACCAAATTAGTTATCAACCCCACCCATAGGTGTTAATTGATTTGTTTAGTTAACAAAGAATATCTAACCCCACCAAAAGTGGTATTCATACAAAAAAGGGAGAATCAATAAATATCAATTCATATCTTTAATAACCTAAATAATACGAGCAAGCATAATTAACTTAGTTATTATATCCATAAATACTCCACTATTATAAATGATAAAATTTGCATGAATGTTTATTGAATCTATGTTTAATTTTATGTTAGTAGATTAAAAACACAAAACCCAAAATATCGTGACAGGATGTTTAGGATTTAATTTCGTTTTTAAAAGTTTGAATAATAAATTAAAAACCACATACATTCCTTCCTTAGATCGACCTTGGGAGTATACTTATCATTTTCTACGAAATGATTCGTGCACTTGCGAGAGTTTTACAAATATAAAACCAAAGTATTGGCAGGATCGGCGATGCCGGTTTTTTCTCATCAAGTTTTTGGTGCCGTTGCCGGGGATGACTCCGTTGCGGGGATGGCATCAAAGTTTTTGGGAATCCCGATTCTGCTCATCAAGTTTTTGGTGTCGTTGCCGGGGATGACTCCGTTGCGGGGATGGCATCAAAGTTTTTGACAATCCTGATTCTGCTCATCAAGTTTTTGTCTATTGATTTTCAAATTTCTTTTTGTACTTAAAACTAGATGCATACTTTGACGGGTTTAGATAACCCACATCTAAGTGAAAATCAAATAATTAAGTCATTAAAACACAATTGTACCTAGATCAAACAAAGAAACTAACTCCTTAGATTGTAATTAAAACTTTAAAATTTTGGAGATAGTTCAGAAATTTTTGTTTCTTTTTTGTTTTTAAGAAAAAAAAATAACATAATCAGTATTAACCAAGAGTGCTCCCAGGAAAGAATGGTGGTGCAAAGGCTCCTTAAAAACCATCCTCCTAGACAGAACAACGTTCCTAAGAAAGACTAGTGGCACAAAGGCTTCCAAGAACTAGTCTCCTAGACAGAACTCCCTTAGATCTTTACTTTTCATGTTATTAAGTTAAGTTAAATAAAAATTTAAGTTAATGAAAATCTAAGTTAATTAAGTTTAAAGAAAAGGGTAATTAAGTTAAGTGAATTAAAAAATCTAAGTTAATTAATTTAAGTTAAAAAAATCTAAGTTAATTAAGTTACTAAAAAAAAGTTAATTAAGCTAAGTGAAGTAAAAAATCTAAGTTAATTAAGTTAAGTGAAAAAAAAAGTTAATTAAGTTAAGTGAAGTAAAAAATCTAAGCTAATTAAGTTAAGTGAAGTAAAAAAAAAACTTTTTCACAAAAATTTATCATTTCTTTAAATCAAATTTAAGTAAATAGTTAAGTCTTTTGTACTGTTAGATTAATTTTTGAAAACATATCATGAAATATTTTGTAATTATTTTTTGATAATTAGTTAGTTTTTGTCATAACTAGTATTTCTTGATAAGATGTAGAAATTATATTAAACCCAAAATCGGTGTTTATGAATTTTTTTTTAGTGAAGACTACCTTTGTGAGATATAATTTGAGCCTAATTTCCTTTATTCATAGTGAAATATATATTTTTTCTACTCCAAACACATTTCTTATTTCTTCAAATTTTTAGATGATCTCTATAGGTATTAGCATTGAATGTATGAATTTTTTCTCCTCTTAATAGAGTATCGTATATTTTTTTATTATTATTTTTGCTTAGATTAAATGATTTGAGTAGAAATTGATAGTATATGCTTATATCTCGTTCATGCATGACTGCTACAAAAAAAAGACATATATGGGGTTACCTAAACCAAGATCAAACAGAAAAGCCACAAAATTAACCACTCACCAAAATCCAAAAAAAAATGTACAATCTGTACATGGGTTGACTCTCTAAAATACATATATTGAGAAATATCTTCAGAAAAAAATACAGAGATAAAGAATTTATAGTATAATCTACATACTATAACCCACATTGCCTACAAAGTTGTGAGTAAAAGTTAATTACAAAAGAAAGATATAGGAAATAATTCCCTAAAAAGTCATTGCACTATCTTCATTTGTAAAAGGCATATATCTTGAAATTCTTTCTTAATGAGTTTGATTTATGCTTGAAAATAATTTTTATATATGATATCTTTATAATTTATACATTTCATTCCTTTCATGAGATCAATGTTAAAATAACACTTTGAGCCTTTATTCTTTATACATATGCGAACATATTAGTTCATTTCTATACATCAACTCTTTCGCATATAAAATAGTATGAGTTTTTGAACCCATAGGATTCAGTGTTTCGATAGTATTGACTTGTGAGGAATAGAGTCGAAGCGAATTCTGATTCATGACACTGAAATGGGGTGAAATTAAATTGATACATTTTTGACATGAAATATGAAAATGATTTTCGACTAATTATTATAATAAATCATGATTGTTTAAAGAGATTAAAATAAATTATGCTTGAGATTTTAATTATGATCTTAAAGGAGATTAAAAAGTATGACACATTTTTGTGATATGTTGTTTACTCTTATTCTTAAAAATTAAATTTTGATTTTGTTGTAATTTTAGTTTTTGAGTTGATTGTTTTTATTGTTTCTTTTGATTTTTACATTTAGTTCAATGTTTGTGGGTATCATTACTGAAAACCCTCACGAGACTCAAACTCGTCCACTGGGGCAACCTAGGGGTTTAAAGGCTTGTTGTATAGGCTAAATGCAACCATGTCAATCCACGGAAGTGATTTAGGATAGTTTAATTTTTAGTTTTTATCGCTTCTCTTGCTAAGGGACTAGCAAGAAGCTGGTTGGGGGTTGTGATGAGTGCTCAAAAAGCACTAAAATTACCATGATTTTATGCTCATTAATTGATTAAAAATATATAGATTTATATGTTTTATCATATATTTATATAAATTTGTCTTTTTCGGAATCAAGGGTATTTTTATTGTTTTTCAGGTATTTTCGCTTAGAAAACGTAACTTAAAGACTCAAAGAGGAATACTGGAAGCAATACATCACAATTATATTACTAAATAAATGGGGCAAGGTCAACAAATATTGAAAAATTGGACAAAATGGGTCGAAAAGGTCAAAAATATCAAAAAGGAGAAAATCGCTACCGAGTGCCCATCCCACGCGCTGCTAGTGCCCAAGGCTGAAGCCGCGCGCGCCAGCGCTGAGCTGCGTCTGGTATCGTGTTCATCCGCGCAGTCAGCGCGCTGGTATCGTTTCATTCGCGCACAGCTACGTGCGCCCAGCTGCCTCCGTGCGCGCCGACGCCATTTCCCCCCATTTTTCACGTGCAGCCACCCCCATGACGTCATGCTGACGACATTAATGACCTCAGCATTTCCATTACACGTTTTTACATTTTTAAACATTTTTTTAACATTATTTTTAACATTTTTTTACTCATTTTTTCTCTTCATCCTCACCTATAAATACCCCCATTCCCTTCACTTCAAAACACACCTCAAAACACACTTCTCTCTTCTTTCTTTCTCTCCATTTCTTAGTTTTTAGGTTTTTTTTAGTTTTTCTTATGTTTTAGTTAGTTTTGCTTAGTTTTAGAGTTCTTCCCTCTTTGGGAAGAACTAGTTATGTTTTTTGTAATTTATTATATTTTTGATTCAATAAATGGGAGTGCAAATTCCGTTTGGAGGTTTTCTAGCAACGGGAATGGCATTGAAGTATTGTAAGGATTTTATTTTCTTTGCAGTTATTATTTTTATGCTTTATTCTTACATGTTATATTTAATTTATCTGTGATTAAATTTAACTGTGCTAGCTATTTGTAAACATGATATAATAATAACGTTGTTATGCTTGTGAAATATTAAATAGGTAAAAATCTCTAAAATTAATTGATTTTATTTTTATTCAAGATTTTATATTAAGAATGTTAGAGAGAAATATATTATTTTTCATTACAAACTTAAATCTGAAAATTAGATTTTAAGGTTTAGTTATCCGGTCTGATTTAGAGTAGTGCTCTTTTATTTGTTGGTACAATCGCCCGGTAGTTAGAGTGAAGCTCTATTTCAAAAGTTTTTATAAGAATTATTATCTGAAAATGTATTGACAACACGTTTTCAGTAGTAGTTTTAAAACTTGAAAGTTAGCACTCGGATAACTAAATTATTAGGTTTAATTTGGACACCTTGAATAAAGTTTAAACTGTCTAACCCCACCAAAGGTGGCATTTAAATGGTTCATTTTCATTCTCTTAGAAAAAGGAATTAATTTAATTAACCAAATTAGTTATCAACCCCACCCATAGGTGTTAATTGATTTGTTTAGTTAACAAAGAATATCTAACCCCACCAAAGGTGGTATTCATACAAAAAAGGGAGAATCAATAAATATCAATTCATATCTTTAATAACCTAAATAATACGAGCAAGCATAATTAACTTAGTTATTATATCCATAAATACTCCACTATTATAAATGATAAAATTTGCATGAATGTTTATTGAATCTATGTTTAATTTTATGTTAGTAGATTAAAAACACAAAACCCAAAATATCGTGACAGGATGTTTAGGATTTAATTTCGTTTTTAAAAGTTTGAATAATAAATTAAAAACCACATACATTCCTTCCTTAGATCGACCTTGGGAGTATACTTATCATTTTTTACGAAATGATTCGTGCACTTGCGAGAGTTTTATAAATATAAAACCAAAGTATTGGCAGGATCGGCGATGCCGGTTTTCGCTCATCAAGTTTTTGGCGCCGTTGCCGGGGATGACTCCATTGCGGGGATGGCATCAAAGTTTTTGGCAATCCCGATTCTGCTCATCAAGTTTTTGGTGCCGTTGCCGGGGATGACTCCGTTGCGGGGATGGCATCAAAATTTTTGACAATCCCGATTATGCTCATCAATCGGTAGAATAAATCTTTAGATAAAAATAATCCATGTTACTTGCACTCTTAATTTTTCGTGAAGTACTGAGTCATGTATATAGAGAATAAACTACAACAAATTAATGGCTTTCTATAAAGGAAACTTTTTATAGGCTCGACATGTATGTATACATAGTTCCAAAATCTAAAATGAGCAACATTAGTCAGATCCTAAATCCCTATGTTACAACTCTGTTCTTATTCAATACAATAAAAAAATGCAGAGGCAATTATCAGATAACAGAAAAGGAAATAACATTGTCTAATACTAAGAAATGACTCATTATACATACTTGATGCTCAATAGGTGCACAAAATGCCCTACCCTAAGAAATTATAGTAAGAAATATAGATTCATACATGAAATAAATAACGCTACTTAAAATGTATTATGTGTAGAACTAATCGACTAAGAATTAAAACATATATGAATTTATATTGTAAAAAAAGAGGGTATCACACTTACCCAGAGTTGGGTCACGAGCGACAAAAATACAAACGATCGACCGACAAGGTGCAAACAATGGAATATGAATAGAAAAAAATAGAGAAAAAGAAGAAGAGTGGGGAAAAGAGTTATTGTAAGTGTCGAGCGAGGTGCTGGAAATGAAGAGCTGCTAGGGGAGGTCGTCAACAATTTCTTGGGACTTAGCGCTACTCGATGAGAGGGACGAACGATGCTAGCTCGAGAGGCCAGAAATGATTTAGGAAAAAGTTTGAGCAGTTGAGGGAATTAATATTATATATATATATATATATATATATTAATTAGAAATTATATATTAATATATATATATATATATATACGCCTGCGTGAGCGAGCTGGGACGAAATTAAGTAGAAAGAAAAAAAGTGAAAAAGAGAGGGAAAAGAAGAAAGAGAGAAAAAAAAGAGTGAATATATATATATATATATTATATATATAAAAGAAATAAAATACATTAAATTAAATTAATAATAGAGAAAAATAAAAAAATTGTAAAGTAATTTTTGTATTTCTTTTAAATGAATGATATACAGTATATTATTTCATTTCGGTTTTAAAAATATTAAAAATTCTATTATTTAATTATAATCACATTCATTTAATAATCGTGGCTATATAAATTTGTTTATATATATTTAAATAATTTTGTAATTTAACTTATAACCACAGTTACTGATAAAACTGAGGCTATACATATACACTATAGCCTTGGTTTTTATTAAACCGTGGCCAAAATCCTATAGCCTCAGTTTAAAAAAACAGAGGCTAAAATCCTGAGACAAAAAGCATATGTAGTAGTGTATGTTAATAATTATGAGGTTATGGATGTGAAGGCACAGTTTATGAATGAAGAAATTTATATGAAGTATCCAAAATCTTGATTTTTGTCCAACCTATCTCCAGCTTTGATCATATTATGCTTGATTTAAGCATGGACTCCAACTTGGAAAAAGGTAAGAAAATATTTAAGTATGTGGTGGAATGGCAAGAGGATAAGAGGTATAATGGGACTATGGGTTATGGATGGTCTGAATGTGTTGCAAGTGGTGGTATGGATGGTATGTTACGGAGGTTGGGGAATTAGAGGCATAGGCTTCGGCAATGGAGTAAAACCTTGAGAGGAAACCCTTAGCATGTGATTAAGGAATTGATTTTAAAACTTCTTAATGGTAAAATATCTAGGTCTTAAACATAGGATCAACAAAGGAGTATGCTTACTGAGATTGAAGAGTTAAGAAAGAGATAGGAAGTGCATTAAGGGAAAAGATCTAGATTGCATTGGTTAAGGTTTGGTGATAGAAACATTTTCATAAAATTGTGATGCAAAAGAGATTGTATAATCTAATTACTAAGTTGAAAGATAATCAAATGAAGTGGTAGAATGAATTAGCATTTACTGCTAGTTTATTGATTCAATATTTTATTAGTATGTTCCATTTTAATGGATGTGTTGGTGTGGAGAGTTGTTTGGAGGTGGATAGTCCTTTAGTGACTGATTCAATGAATGAGAATCTAGTTAAAGAAATGACTACGAAGAGGTGAGGAAAACTATGTTTGGGCTAGGGGATTTGAAAGCTCCTAGGCTTGACGGCTTCTTAGGATCTTTTTTCCAAAAGCATTGGAATTGGATTACTAAGGATATTGTACAACTTGTGAAAAAAAAATTTCGAAATAGCTTCTTACCTGAATCAATTAATGGGACCTTTATTTATCTTGCTTCTAAAGTTACTCAACCCGAGGCTGCCATCTAATTGAGACCTTTTACCTTTTGTAATTTTATGTATAAGATCATTTTCAAATTGCTAATCAATCCTTTAAAGCCAATTATGGGGAATATAGTTTGAAAGAAGTAAGGAGAGCGCTTTTGTTGGAGGAAGAGATATCCAGGATGATATTGATTGCACATTAGGTGTTCTATCATTTAAACTCTTTAAGAAAAGGGAGCAAGGGATATTGTGCACTAAAGATTAATATGGTACAAGCCTATGATAGGATGGAATGGGAATTTTTGTCAACCTTTATCCATAAACTAGATTTTTGTGATCTTTGGATTCTAAAGGTCATTGGAAACTATCTATTATAGTATGCTCTTGGCTCTCCATTGCATAAATTCAAGCCTAAAAAAGGGTTGGGTATTAAGAGACATAGTCCTATCTCACTAGTATTTTCTTTGTGAATGATGCATTGTTTATGGGAAAAGATAATAGTGAAAATTATGCAGTTCTAATGCAATGTATAAGTAGGTATTATCAAGCCTTTGATCATCTTATGAAATACTCAAAGAGTAATGTGATCTTCAGTAGGAATATGAATGTTGAATAGCAAAATAGGCTACCTGACTCTATGTAATTTGTGTTGGTTTACAATGTAATAAATTATTTAGGGTTACCTACTGATTGGGGTACCTCTTAGGTAATCCTGCATGGACTTCTATAGGAAAGATTGGAGAGGAAAATAACTGGTTGGAATGCTAAGCTCCTCTCTACTAGTGGTAAGGATTTGATGCTTAAAACTATGGCTCAAGCTTTGCCTATGTATGTAATGAGTATGTTAAAGCTACCTAGGGAAGTTTGTAATAGACTTATGGCTATGATGATGCACTTCTGGTTGGCTGGGTTTGGAGAAGGTAAGGATGTCCATTGGTGCTTGAAGGATAGAATAATGAGAAGAAAGGAGATTCATGGGCTTGGTTTTAAGGATATGGAGTTGTTTAGCTATGCTATGCTTGCTAAGCAAGCTAGGAACTTGATTTGTAAACCTAACATCTTGTGTGAAAAAGTTCTTAGAAGATTATATCATCCACACTTGAAATTTGCTAGAGCTAAATGCTCACAAAAAGGATCTTGGTCATGGAAAGGCCTATGTAAAGGGCTTGAGATTATTAAAGATGGGTGTGTATGGAGCATTGGTAATGGTAGGAATGTGAACATTTTTTTGGGAATATGCAAACAAAGTCTCACATTACCTAAATATGAGGTGATGCATGGACTTATGAGGACTTGAGTTACTGCACCTAATAGGTTAACCTTTTGGGATGGAGCCCCAAGTTCCATAGATTTGGTATCAAGGCCAACCCAAAATTTAGGCATTATGGGCACTTATATGACTCTCCCAACTACATGGTCTCCATCTACTTGAACCTAAGGCTCATTGTAGGCTCCATTCTGCATGAATCCAAAGCTTGTTGTGGGCTCGAGAGGAGATGAACTACAATGTAAAGTGTAAAGATTAGGGTTTCTTTGATTGAGGGGGAGTTGGATACAATGTAAAGTACAAAGATAATATGTATCTTTGATTGAGGGAGAGCTAAACCATGTGTTACTTCATTTGAGGAAGATTTTGTTGGGAATATGCAAATTCTCACATTACCTAAACATAGGGTGATTCATGGCCTAATAAGGATTTGGTTTACTCTACCTAATACGTTGATTTTTTAGGATAGAACCCTAAGTTCCTTACACATTTAGAGTCCTTTTTTGCTCCTTGATGTAGGGTTGTTCGTTGATTATAAGATTGATGATATTGATCCCGTGAGTGACTTAATTGATCCTGAGTATAGGAGAGTGGATATACTTCAACATTTTTTCCACCTTTTATTATGAATGCTTTTATGGTAATGCTATGATCATAGTTTGTCGAGAATGATAGACTTTTATGGAGGTTTAATAAAAGTAGGTAGCTTTCAATGAAGGTGTGCTATCATAAGTTGCATAAAGGAATGTTTGAGTATAGGGTGAGTGGAACTTCTTCTTCTAACCTTGTTCATGCTTGGTTTTGGAAATATTTATGGAAACTTAAAATTCCTCCAAAGGTGAAAATGTATGTCTGGAAGGTTGTTTGTAAATTTCTTCCTACTAAGGAAAATCTATTTAAAATGAGGATAGTTACTATCCAATTTGTATGCAAGGAGTTTAATCACTGGAACATCTATTATTGCAATGTCTATGGAGTGTAAGGACATGATTTATATCAAGCCTTTTCTTATTTTCTGAGATGAAGAATGTAACTTGTATGGGAAGATATGTTCAGGATAGGTTTGCTGAATTAAAAAGGTATCTTGAGGTAGATGAGAAAGCTGCTATTGTTTTTTTTTATGCTATGGTTTATTTGACTGAGAAGAAATTGGTGTATCTTTGGGGAGTAATGTCCAGATTCCATTAAAGATGATTTTCAAGCTAGAAGATTGGCAATAAAGTATAGGAAGAAAAGGTTAGAATTCCTAGTGGGAGCTTAGGGACTTGTAAAAATATTGCTTGATAGGATCCATTGCAAGGGTGGATCAAAGTGAATTGTGATGCTACTCTAGATAAAGGTTAGTCAAGGGTGGTTTAGGTGTTATTGCACGAAATGATGAGGGGTTTTTGGTGGATGCTTGGGGAAGTTATGAGACTGTAATGTTAGTGGAACACTTGGAGATACCGGCTAGTTTGCGTGCAGTGTGTATGGCTAAGAAATGGGGCTTGGTTATAGTAGCTTTTGAGACTGATTCTCAACTGGATAGCTGGGGTAACACGTATTGGAGATCGGAGATTAGAACCTATTTTGCAGGGTTTTATGTACCATTTATCTCTCTTATCTTTGTGTTAAGTTGCATTGGGTTGAAAGACAGGGGAATAGGGCTGCTGATTTGCTATCCAAGTTTTGTAAGAAGAATAGGTTATAGAGTGTGTAGTTGAGGTAACTGTTAGTGTCTTGGAGATCATTGTTGATGATTAAGCCACTAGCGTGTTGTAATTGATTGTTATGGCTTAATAAATTTTCTATTATTGACAAAAAAAAAATCACTCGATTTTTTTCTTTTTCTCTCTACCTTAATTGCATTGCCATCCATGTGTAAGTTTTGTGTAGATTAGGTTAAGGCTTGATTAAAAAAAACGTGAATTCCATTTTCATAATGGTTTTCTATATGAAAAGAAAAGAATCTAATTTGGAATCTCCCTTTTTAACCTTTGATTGATTTATTTATTTATTTATATAAATGAGAATTACAAATTGACTTTGTGGTTGATACATAAACATATACGTTGAGGTAATTCCTGATAGTGGAATGAACTCTCCCTTTTATCAACCATAATTATATTTTTAATAGCATCAGCAATTCTGTTACATTCTTTAATTATGTATCAATTTTATAAACTTTGTAATATTAGAGGTGTTGAAAAAACAAGAAATAACTCTACACAAAAGAGCTCTTATTATTTTCTTCATGTTTTCATTACAATTGTATAGCTATTTATAAGGAAATTTTACTCCTTCAATTACTCTTTGAATTAAGCATCCCTTGATTTACTCCTTGAATTAAGGATTCCTTGTTTTACTCCTTGAATTAAGGATTCCTTGTTTTACTCCTTGAATTAAGGATTCCTTGTTTTACTCCTTGAATTAAGGATTCCTTGTTTTACTCCTTGAATTAAGGTCCTTGTTTTATTCCTTGAATTAAGGTCCTTGTTTTATTCCTTGAATTAAGAGCTAATATCCAATACTCCCCCTCAAGCTGGATCCAAAAGGTTTATGGATCCAAGCTTGGACAAAAGTCGTTGAAACTGATGAGAAGCCAAGGGCTTGGTGAAGATGTCAGCCAGTTGGTCGAAGCTTCTTGTATAATGTGTCTGAATCACTTGTGATTGAACTTGTTCACGAATGTAATGACAATCAACTTCAATGTGTTTCGTCCTCTCGTGAAACACTGGGTTTGATGCTATATGCATGGCTGCCTGATTGTCACAAAATAAGGACATAGGAAGAGTTGTAGGAACACCTAAATCACATAGAAGACCTTTAAGCCATATCAACTCACACGCAGTTGAAGCCATTGCACGATACTCAGCTTCGGCACTTGATCTAGCGATGAAAGTTTGCTTCTTACTCTTCCATGTGACCAAGTTTCCACCGACAAATGTACAGTAGCCAGTGGTGGACTTGCGATCGATTGCATTCCCTGCCCAATCAGCATCACAATACCCTATGATTTGTGTGTTGTCATTCTTCTTCATGATGATACCACGACCCACTGATCCTTTTAAATAGCGTAAGATCCTTTTAACAAGGATCAAATGCTCAAGTGTTGGGGAGTGCATGAATTGGCTCAAATAGTTACAGACTATGTGATGTCAGGTCTGGTGATTGTTAGGTAGATCAACTTACCAACCAGTCACTGGTAATAACTTATATCCGTGAGTGGTGTGCCCTTCAAGCTAGGTTTGAGCTTGCTGTCAAGAAGGGTAATGGCTGGTTTAGCATCACTCATGTTAGCTTCCCTGAGTAAATCTAGGACATATTTCCTTTGGTTAAGAAAGAGTACCTTGTGCGAGGTTGCCATTTCTATACCAAGAAAGTACTTCAATATCCCAAGGTCTTTAATTGCAAACCTTTGTCTGAGGGACTGTTTGAGGTTGAAAATCTCGTCAGCATTATCACCTGTAATTATCAGATCATCTACATAAATCAGCACAACCAATTTTCCCATAGTTCATGTGCGAACAAATAGTGAAGAATCAGCATTGCTGCTTTTGAAACCAACACTAGTGAGAACTGAGCTTAGCTTGGCATACCAAGCTCGTGGGGACTATTTCAAACCATAAATGGATTTGTGCAATTTGCACACTAAATCCAGTTCATTGCTTTGAGGATGCCCGGGTGGCAATTTCATATAGACTTCTTCTTTGAGATCACCATGCAAGAATGCATTCTTCACATCCATTTGGTACATGGACCACCCCTTGTTCTGACCACAGACGGTAGCACTCTTCTTGTGTTCCTTTTTGCAACAGGTGCAAATGTTTCTTTGTAATCCACCTCGAATGTTTGAGTGAATCCCCGAGCCACCAATATTGCTTTATACCTCTCAATTGATCCATCTGACTTGAATTTTAGCTTATAAATCCATTTGCAACCTACGACTTTCTTGCCTTTTGGAAGTTTGGTGATGCTCCATGTGTTGTGTTGATCTAGGGCTTTAAGTTCTTCTTGCATGGCTTCCTTCCACACCTCTTGTCTATTGGCCTAATGAAAGTTTTGAGGCTCACTGTAACTCGATATAGTGCTGAGGAATGCGGCATGGGTTGGTGTCACTCTCTTATATGACACATAATTTGAGATGGGATGTGTGGATTTGTAGTTGACAAAGTCTTGAAGTCTTGTGGGAGGTTTCCTAACACGCATTGGATTACGTCGTGGAGCAGGAGGAGTTATCTCACACTCGTTCACATCTTATACCATATTGTGAGGATCATCTTGATTATCACCATCTTCATGCAGTGTACCATTAAGAAGAGACCCTTCATTGTTACTTTCAGTGAGAGATGTATCAATGTTGACATGGCTGGGATCTTGTTGTTGTAGAGCCTCAAGTTCGATTCTTGGTAATGGAAACACATCCAAGATGTCATCCCTTTGACTTGTGATTTCATGTGACTTGCTGAAAAAAGGGTTAGTTTCATAAAATTGAACATCTTTAGACACAATTAATCTCCTAAGTTGGGAATTATTACACTTATATCCCTTTTGTGTAGATGAATAACCAAGAAAAATACATTTAACAGCTCTAGGATCCAATTTATCTCGATGATGAGATTGAATATGTACAAAACAGATATAGCCAAAGACTCTAAGGTGTGAGAGATTAATTTTCCTTCCTTTCATGACCTCTAGGGGAGACTTGAAATCCAAGACTCGGCTGGGTAATCTATTGATGATGTAAGCAGCTGTCATAACCCCTTGGGACCAGAATCTCTTTGGTACATTCATTTGTAGCATTAATGCTCTAGTTTTTTCAAGTAAGTCCCGGTTTTTGCGTTCAGCTACACCATTTTGTTAAGGTGTTCCAACACAACTTGTTTGATGCATAATGCCATGAATGCTCAAATATTGTTTCATGATATGGGACATGTATTCGGTGCCATTGTCAGACCTTAAAGTTTGAATTTTAGAGGAGAAATGATTTTTAACAAGGTTATGAAAGTCCTTAAATACTTCCATAACTTCATTCTTAGACTTTAAAATATATAACCATGTGACTCGAGAAAAATCACAAAATACTTATAACTATTAAAAGATTCATTAGTTGGTCCCCATACATCTGAATGAACTAGTTCAAAACATTTACTAGGAATAAAACAAGGACCTTAATTCAAGGAGCAAAACAAGGAGCTTAATTCAAGGAGTAAAAAAAGGAATCCTTAATTCAAGGAGTAAAACAAGGAATCCTTAATTCAAGGAGTAAAACAAGGAATCCTTAATTCAAGGAGTAAAACAAGGAATCCTTAATTCAAGGAGTAAAATTGGTGGCAATCTAGTGGCTTTAGACAAGTGGAAAGTTTCACATGCAATTACATCATTTCCTAAGTTTGGAAATAAAGTTGACAAAATTGGTGGAGAAGGGTGAGCTAAACGTTGATGCCACAATTGATTATCTTGGATGGGGTTAAACTTGGCTTGAAACCCTATGGGATTGCTCTTCGATATGTAATAGAGACCATCTAAGTAAAACCCTTCACCAATCGTCTTTTTGGTGGCACAATCCTGAAAAATGACATTGTGAGGAGAAAAAATGGCTAAGCAATTCAAGGTATTTGTGATTTTTCCTACAGACAGAAGTTGGAAGGGAAAGGAAGGTACATATAAAACCGCCGAGTCGATTTCATCTGACATTAATTTTATTTTTTCCTTTCCTAAAACCTTTACATTCTCACCATTTGTAATTGAAACTTGAGAAGGATTTGCTAATTTTTCAAACTTATGAGACTTTGACACATGGTTTGTCATATGATCTGTGGCACCTGAATCTACAACCCAAAAATCATGCAACATATTTATTTTAAGAGCAATTTTAAAGGCTTTTATGATACCTTGCATGTCCTCTTGTGGTATGAGTTTTGTATCTGCCAAGAAACCTGCAAACTTGCCTAGCAATGCTGTCGAGTTTCCTTCTTCTATGCTATCCACACAGTCAATTCTAACTGCTCATCTATTGTTTTGAAGATGCAACATAAACTCATTCATAAGTTCAAATTGGATTATTTGTGAAGTTTTTGAATGGATCAGACCCATTAGAGGTAGAGGCAGAAGCATGATTTGCACGGTGTGCAGTACGATTCACTTTCTGTAAACCCTTATCCTTTATAAAATCAGGTTTTAATTCTGGATGTAGAATCCAACATGTGTCCTTAATATGGCCCGTATAGTTGCAGTGTTGACACTTCAAGTTTGGATGCTTCCCTTTGTACTTTCTCTCGTTGGTTAGATAGGCTCTTGCCTCAGGTGCACTAACCATTGTATCCTTGTTCATGACTTTCCTCCTTACTTCTTCACGTTGAATTGTCGCACATACATTGGTGAAGGAAGGAAGTTCAGTATTCATGAGTATATGGCATCGTATATCTTCATATGTTGAATCGAGACTGGACAGAAGTTGAAATATCTTATCTTCTTCCGCTCTTTTTCGTAGCAGAGCTACATCGGTTGTATGAGGACGATATATTTCTAACTCATTCCACATGCTTTTCATGCTTCCTAAGAGTTGTACAAAAGGCTTACCATCTTGTTGCAGATTTGAGATGTCCTTCTTTAATTGAAAAACTCGTGCAACATTGTTTTGACTGCCATACATTTCCTTGACCGTCTCCCATAGTTGGTATGCAGATTCAGAGTAACTGAATATTTCAGCTAATTTACGTTCCATGGAATTTAGGAGCCATGACATAACCAGCTGATCCTTACTAAGCCAAGATTCATAGGTTGGTGAGGAAACATCAGGTACTTCGATGCTTCCATTTATGAACCCCAACTTGGACCTTCCACCTAGAGCCAGAGACACTGCTCTTGACCAAGGCAAGTAATTAAACTCATTCTACAAGACTGAGCTTAATATTTGATTTGGGTTAACATCCACCTCATGCATATTCATGAAGGAAAGCACCGATGAACTTTCAGCTTCTGATCCTAGCGGCTTGTCTTCCGTCATTTCAAAGATTGAAGATGCTAAGATAATAATAAAGCAGAAGCAAGTTAATTTTCCTGCTCTGATACCATGTTGAAAAAACAAGAAATAACTCTACACAAAAGAGCTCTTATTATTTTCTTCATGTTTTCAATACAATTGTATAGCTATTTATAAGGAAATTTTACTCCTTCAATTACTCTTTGAATTAAGCATCCCTTGATTTACTCCTTGAATTAAGGATTCCTTGTTTTACTCCTTGAATTAAGGATTCCTTGTTTTACTCCTTGAATTAAGGATTCCTTATTTTACTCCTTGAATTAAGCTCCTTGTTTTGCTCCTTGAATTAAGGTCCTTGTTTTATTCCTTGAATTAAGAGCTAATATCCAATAAGAAGGTCACTTTCAAACACCACTTTCTTGAATCCAATTGCTTTTGCTAGACAAACTCCTAAAGAAAAGGCTCTTGTTTCTGCTTCTTTTGGAGAATTAGCATCCATCAATTTACCCGAAGTACCTACTAACATATGTCCCTGTTATGGCCTCTTCCTATTACACCGGAAACAGCCATATTATGATGATGAAATCCAGAATCTGAGTTGAAGGAGACAGAGTGATAACTTTGTATGATCCAACATTGTTGTACATGCGCTTTTATTACCTCAGGGGTAATGAGATTATCCATATCATCATTTTGATGAATATTCGTTTCAGAACGAACTTTTTTCAACCATTTCGCCATAGAAATAAAATTTGCAATCACTACAACAAAACGGGTCATTAAAGTCTGTTAAAAATCGACTTTAAATTGATTGACTTAAAATTTAAAGTCGGTCCAATGCATGAACCAACTTTAAAATATATATTGATTTTTTTTTCATATTTGTACTCATTTTCTACTCTACTAATAACCTGTATTCAATTACATATAACATAATTAAAATCTATTTAACAAAGTGTAAATAATAATACAAATAATTGAAAATTTAAATATAATTAATTATTTGATTATTAAATTTATTACAAAAAAAATAATGTATATACAATACAATACATACATACATACATACATATATATATATATATAGTTAACTTAAATTACAAATAAAATGATGTCGTCAAAGTGTAATGGATTTTACGAGCAAGCTTGGTTGGCTTAGAATCATCAGCATAGTGATAAGAAAACTATGCAAAAAGCAGCTGGTCCATATAACAATTCATTCTCCTACATACATGAGCATGTAAACATCCATTAAACAAACAGTCTAAACTTCAGAGACATATGAATGAAGAAATTAAAGCATTATAAATATTACCATGATGTTGTCCTATGTTATTCAAGATTATATTCTTCTCCTGATGTTATAATTTGAACAAAATGTTTCTTGTAAATCATCAAAAATATGCATATCATAGCCTCACTTGTTCCAACCAAAGAAATATACGTAATTAAATAAATTCAAAATAATAATGTAACAAAAAATAACTTATATATGTTAAAAGATTAGTAAAAGAGATTAACACATCGACATCCGAGTGTATAATAATAACCTTATGCCTTCGAGCTCATATTAGTACTTTATTAATCTTTTGTCTATAAATAAGAAGCTATCTAAAATCAAACTGGTATTTTTAATGCTATAATGAGCTTTAATATGAAGTCAAGTGTAACTTCGATTTGTTACTTGGCTTGGTTGAGTTTTAGTGCCCTTAAACGTACGAAACAATTGTGTAATACATTTATGGGCACCAAAACTCATATATAAAATTTTTTGTATTGTAGTGTTTTTCATGCTATCCAAATTGGATACATAATTAACTACATATGAAAAACATGTACATAAAATTAAGTACGTATCCAAACAAATACACAAAATTCTATAAATTCTATAATTTTAAAAATCAATTGACTAAATGAAAGAAGAAAAAATTATACTATATATATCCAAATTCAATTTTAAACCATTCAAATAAAATAATAATTGACAAAAAAAAATTATTTATATCTATAACGTCGGTTTTTCACCGAATCGACTTTAAATTGATTATACGTCGATTTTATCCAAAAACCAACTTTACATATCTACTTCAATACCACATTTTGTAGCAGTGGATATTATATTGAAACACCCTTTCATTTCTCATTTTCCAAACAGCAAACATGTTGAGTATAACATTCGTTGGTGGCTCTTGGATGAAGTTAGTAAATGACATGAAGTAGTCATTTGTGAACTTGTCTAAGAATATTCTACCTCTCCAATAACTCCACAACGCTTGAAAATAAGTGGATCATTGCGGTAGATGACTTACCGTTTCCTCTTGATTATACAATGGACATTCAATGTTAATATTGGGCATGAATCTCTTCAGCTACCAGGCACAACAAGTGCATATGCCATCACTTATACTATTCATAAACTAATTTTCCATAGAGTCTTGATCCATATAGAGTCTGCAACTAGTACCCCACGATTCTCCAAAGCAGCTTATTCATAATCTGATTTTATTGAGAAGCTACCTGACTTATTACAAATCCAAATGAGTTTATCATATAAACTTTGGTTTGGACGTTTTAGTCTACTATTTGCATTCAATGTGTCAACATCAAAAATACTCTGCATGGTGTTCCAATTACATTCTCCCATGGAATTAACTAACTCATTCACTTTGTGATTCGAATATTGTTTTGGTGATAAAGACTCACTCCTCCCTTTTTCAAGTCCCAGGATTGAATCACTTGATTACTTTGCATTCTATTTGGTATGTAACCTCTAATATATGGTGCCTCCAAATATTGATAATTTCCCAATTGCCTATTTGAAAACGCATTCCACTTTTTAATAATTCATTAATACTACAATTTCCTTTCTAAACGTAGGAATCATCTGGGGATGGCATCTTTGAATCTTTTATTTGGACAATATTTACTTAGAAGCAAATTGATCCACGTTTTGTTTGATTGAGTAGCTAGTTTCCATCCCAACTTAGATAATAAGGCTAAATTCATTTGGTTGAATAATCTAAAACCCAATCCACCATACTTTTTAGGCAAGTAAATATCTCTCCAATTTTTCAAGCCCAATCCAATTTTTCAAGCCCAATACCTTTCTTGTGTAGGTCCCTCCCACGTGTAAGAGGAAGAAAATAAAAATATTAGGTACAATCACAAATGTTAGGTGTAATCATATTTGAAAAATACAAATAATAGTTTTGGGGTTAAAATTTGGTTAGTTATGTGGCCAATTTATGGCTACATAAGAGATAGACAATTTTGCCTATAAATAGGCAATGTCTTTGCCTTAGAGATACATCAACAAACCAAAAAGGGAGAAACAAATCAAAGCCAAAGGAATAATTTCCTTTGAAGAAAAATAGTGTTATGTGTATAAGAGAATGAGAGAGAATATCTTAGAAAAACATTGAGATATTTTTCTATAATAGGAGTAACAAAATAGTGAGTTTGGGAAACATTGTGTGACACTATTTTGAGTTTATCTCAATTTATTATATTGTATCTCACTTTGTACCCAATAATTAGCCTAAATTAAAATGTGAACCACGTTATATTGCCATTGTCATTATTTTACTCTATTGAATTTATTTTATTTTTACTTGTTGTGCCTAACAACTGTTATTAGAGTTGGTCTAGTAAAATTCTTAATATACTCTATGGTTACAACTAGACTGATTTTTCACATCGGAAAAGATTTTATTAGGTCTAGGGTTTATTTATTTGTATAAAAAGAAACACAATGAGAAAAGAAAAATGTCAAGCCAGAAGGTAGATATTGAGAAATTTAATAGCAGTAATAATTTATCTTTATGGAAAAAGAGGATGAAGGATATTCTCATTCAATAGAAGGTCAATAAGGCATTGCCGAGGAAAGAAAAGAAGGCAACAATTGTCATCAATGAACAGTGGGAGGAAATAGATGAGACTACAGCTAGTACAATCGTCTAAATGTCTCAGACAGTGTCTTACAAAATATTGAATCAAAAAATTACAAAACTGCTAATGAAACATGAGACTCTGTAAAACGTGTACATGTCAAAGAACCTTGCCAAAAAACTTTATTTGTGGAAGGAGCCATATCATATGAGGAAGGAAGATAATGTGAGCATGATACATCACATTAGCGATTTCAACAACAAGCTTTCTCACTTAGCAAGATTTAATGTGAGTTTTGGCGATGAAGAGAAAGATGTGATGTTGCTGGAATTGCTACCCTTATCATATAATTATCTCATAACAACACTGACTTATGCAAAAGACAAGATGGAGTTTGAAGTTGTTGTAGAAGCCCTATTGTCAAAAGAGAAATAGAATAGGGAGAGAGATTCAGAAGCACAAGCCCTTATCATAGAGTCTAGAGGAAAGAGATAGTATAGAGAACAAAAACCCAAAAGTAAGAGCATAGGAAAATTAAACAAATTTTCCAATGTTGAATGCCATCACTGTAAGAGGAAGGGTCATATCAAGAAATTTTGTCGAGTGTTCAAGAAGGAACAAGAAACGAACAAAGGCAAAGTAGTGAAGAAAGATGACAGTAATGATGATGAGCAAACAAATACCATATATGAGTTCAATATCGTTTATAATGAAGATTTTGTCAATCTTGCATCATATGAGACCAATTGGGTGATTGATAGTGGTGCTACAACTCACACTACATCGTGTAGAGAATTTTTCTCATCATACACACCTGGAAGTTTTGGTGTTGTTAGAATAGGAAATGAAAGCCTGTAAAAGGTTGTTGGCAGAGAAGATGTTTACTTGGAAACATAGAATGAAACTAGACTATTTCTGAAGGATGTCATGCATATTCTAGATATGTACCTGAATTTGATCTTGTATGCAAACTTGCAAATGAAGGATATTGTAGCTCCTTCATTTATGACAAATGGAAACTTACAAAAGGCTCCATAGTAATGGGTAGAGGTGAGAAGTATATAACTCTATATATAATGCAAGTGAAGCTCTCCACCGACACAATAAATGTCATGGAGAAAGATAGAGCAACTGAATTATGGCATAGGAGACTCAGTCACACAGGTTAAAAAGGTATGACAAGTCTAGCCAAGAAGAAGATACTACATGGAATGGATGAAATACATTTGAAAAAATGTGTTGATTGTCTAGCAATAAATTAAAACAGAGTTGCTTTCAAGAGTTCCCCTCCTTTCAAAATGAATAATATTTTAGATCTAATTCATTCATATTTGTGAGAACTAATGCCAAAGTCACTTGGTGGTGCTCAATACTTGGTGACTTTCATTGATGATCATTCAAGGAAGACATAGGTATATCTTCTAAAGACAAAAGATTAGGTGCTAGATGTCTTCAAACAATTTCATGCCTGAGTTGAAAGATAGATTGGGAATAAGTTGAAGTGCATTCATACAAACAATGGTGGAGAATACACAAGACCTTTTCATGCTTACTACAAAAAGAATGGTATTCGACATCAAATGATACCTCCAAAGACATCATAGTTGAATGACATAGCTAAGAGGATGAACATAACTTTGATGGAAAGTGTCAGATGTCTACTTTCACATGCAAAGTTGCCTTAAAATTTCTAGGGTGAAGCCATACTCATAGTTTCACATGTGTTAAATCTTTCAACTTGTACTCTTCTCAAGATGGATGTTCTAGATAAAGTATGGTCAGGAAAAGATGTTTCCTATGATCATTTGTAAGTGTTTCAATGCAATTCTTTTGTTCATATCCCCAATGATGAGATATCTAAACTTGATGCCAAGACAAGACAATGTATTTTTATTGGCTATGGTCAAGATCAATTTGGATATATATATTATGATCCAGTTGCAAAGAGATTTGTCAGGAGTCGTAATGCTGTATTTTTTAAGATGAGTCCATTGAAGATATTTTCAAAATGAGAACGATGTTCCTAATTCCATTGGTGATTCATCAGATTTGGAATTAATTCCTCCAACATTAATTCCAAGACAAGTTGGAGATGAAGACCAAGTTTAACCACTTAATGAAGATGATGCTCCCATAAAAGTTGGTTCTGAAGATGAGGGAGATGATGATGTTCATTATCTAGCATCAACACATATGAAATTATAGCTTATGATCTTTATTTTCCAGTTAGGAATGTGTTAAAGGGTCGCTTCCTCACCCAATTGGATTGTAGAGATGTAACTAGTAACAATAGTGGTAGTAGTGACTATAGGAGATGAACCTTTAGTAGTAGAGATACAAACCAAATCTATTTGAAAACCTTGTCATCTATAAGAAGGATTGGAGTGCTGATGAACCTCCAAGGGGACTTGCAAGAAGGGATGAAATTGAGAACTGGTTGAAAGATGCTGACTTTAGAGTATCTTCAAGGGAATAAACTTGAGAACTGGTAAGAAGATATTGAATTTTCCATGTATAAAGTATAGGTTGGCCCACATATAAGGGGAAGAAAATAAAAAATGTTGGTGCAGCCCCATTAATTACATTTGAAGAAAAATAATTATGTGTAGCCCTATTAATTACATTTGAATTTGGTGGCTGCAATTTTACCTATAAATAGGCAATGTTTTTGCCTTAAAGAGACACACCAAAAGAAGAGAAGCAAAGCAAAGCCAAATGAACAATTTATTTTGATGAAAAATAGTGTTGTGTGTGTAAAAGAGTGGGAGATAATATTTTAGAAAAATATTTGGGATATTTTTCTAAAAGGGGAGTGACAAAATAATGAGTTTGGGAAATACTTGTGTGTCACTATTTTGGATTTATCTCAATTTATTGTATTACCTCTCAATTTGTACCCATTAATTTTATTATTGGAATAAATATTTTTTGCAGTTCGTCCCATGGAAGTAGCCCAAATTAAAGGGAGAGCCACGTTAAATTACCGATGTCATTATCTTACTCAATTGCATTTATTTAATTTTTACCCATTGTGCACAATAACTGGAATCAAAGTTGGTCTAGTAAAATCCTTAGTATACTCTATAGTTTCAATATAAAATAATCTACTAAATCAGAAAAGATTATATTAGGTGCATGGAGTATTCATTTGTAGAAAAAGAAACATAGCGAAAAAAAAAATTTCAAGTTGAAAGGTAGATATTGAGAAATTTAATGACAATAATAATTTCTCTTTATGACAAAGGGGATGAAGGATATTCTCATTCAACAAAAGGTCCATATGGCATTTCTAGGGAAATAAAAGAAGGTAACAACCATCATAGAGGAACAGTGGAAGGAGATAGATGAGATTGCAGCCAGTACAATCCATCTAAATCTCTCAAACAATGTCTTGCAAAATATTGAATAAAAAAATTGCAAGTCTACAAAAGAAACATGATAGACTTTAGAAAATGTGTATATGTCAAAGAACCTTACCAATAAATTTTATTTGTGGAAGAAGCTATATCAGATGAGGAAGGATGATAATGTGAGTATGATGAAGCACGTTAGCGATTTCAACAGCAATCTTTCTCACTTAGCAAGATTCAATGTGAGTTTCAACAATGAAGAGAAAGTTGTAATGTTTCTAGCATCACTACATTCATCATATAATCATCTCATAACTACCCCAACTTATGTGAAATGCAAGATAGAGTTTGAAGTTGTTGTAGAAGCCTTATTATCATATGAGAAATAAAACAGGGAGAGAGATTCAGAAGTACAAGCCCTTATCACAAAGTCCAGAGGAATGAGACAGTATAGAGAATAGAAACCCAAAGGCAAGAGTAGAGGAAAATTAAATGTTGAATGCCATCATTGTAAGAGGAAGGAGCATATCAAGAAGTTTTGTCGGGTGTTCAAGAAGGAGCAGAAAACAAACAAAGGCAAAGTAGTGAAGAAAAAAAAGCAGTAATGATAAGTAAAAAAATACCATAGATGAGTTTAATATCATTTATGATGAATATTTTGTCAATCTTGCATCACACGAGACTAGTTGGATGATTGATAGTGGTGTTACAATTCACGCTACATCGCATAGAGATTTTTTCTCATCATACACACCTAGAATTTTTGGTGTTGTTAGAATGGGAAATGAAGGCCTATCAAAGGTTGTTGGCAGATGAGATGTTTTCTTGGAAACAGAGAATGGAACTAGACTATTTATGAAGGATGTCAAGAATATTCCAGATATGCGCCTAAATTTGATCTCTATATGCAACCTTGCAAATGAAGGATATTGTAGCTCCTTCATTTATGACAAATGGAAACTTACAAAAGGATCCTTAGTAGTGGCTAGAGGTGAGAAGCATACAAAGCTGTATATATAATGCAAGTGAAGCTCTCCACCTACATTGTAAATGTTAGGGAGAAAGATAGTGTAGCTGAATTATGGCATATGAGATTCAGTCATATGGGTGAAAAAGGTATGACAAGTCTAGCTAGGAAGAAGATACTGCCTGGAATGGATGAAATACATTTGGAAAAATGTGTTGATTGTCTAGCAGGAAAGCAAAACATAGTTGCTTTCAAGAGTTCCCTTCCTTCCAGAATACATAATATTTTAGATCTAATTCATTTAGATTTGTGTGAACCAATGCCAAAGTCACTTGGTGGTGCTCAATACTTTGTGACTTTCATTGATGATCATTCAAGGAAGACGTGGGTATATCTTCTGAAGACAAATTATTAAGTGCTAGATGTCTTCAAAGAATTTCATGCCTCAGTTGAGAGACAGACTAGGAAAAAGTTGAAGTGCATCTAGACAAAAAATGGTGGAGAATACGCAGGTTCTTTCCATGCTTACTGCAAAAAACATTGTATTCAGCATCAGATGACACCTCCAAAGACACTGCAGTTGAATGGGTTAGTTGAGAGGATGAATAGAACTTTAATGGAGAGAGTCAAATGTCTACTCTCACATGCAAAGTTGCTTAAAAATTTCTGGGGTGAAGCCATACTCACAGTTACTCATGTATTCAATCTTTCACCCTATACTCCTCTCAAGATGGAGTTCCAGATAAATTTGGTCAGGAAATGATGCTTCCTATGATCATTTGCAGGTGTTTGGCTGCAAAGAATTTGTTCATATCCCCAAGGATGAGAGATCCAAAGTTGATGCCAAAATAATATAGTGTATTTTTATTGGCTATGGTCAATATTAATTTGGCTATAGATTTTACAATCTGGTTGCAAAGAGACTAGCTTATCAGGAACCATGATGTTGTATTTTTTGAAGATGAGACCATTGAAGATATTATCAAAATGAAGATAGATGTTACTAATTCCAATGGTGACTCATCAGATTTGGAATTAATTCCTCCAACATCAGTTCCAAGATTATGTTTGCAATTTGAAGAAAAGTCTCTATGGCTTAAAATAGGCACCGAGACAATGGTACAAAAAGTTTGAGCCTGTTATGGGAGAGCAAGGCTACAAAAAGAATACTTCAGACCATTATTTTTTGTGCATAAATTCTCTAATGATGATTTCATTATTTTTTTCTCTATATGGATGATATGTTGATTGTTGACTAGAATATTTCCAGAATCAACAACTTGAAAAAATAGATAAGTAAATCTTTTACCCTGAAAGACTTGGGGCCAGAAAAGTAGATACTTGGCATGAGTATTATTAGAGACAGAAGTGCCAAGAAAGTATGGTTATCACAGGAGAAGTACATTGAGAAAGTACTTTAGAGATTTCATATGGACAAGGCTAAAGTAATTAGTTGTCCTCTTACAAATCACTTTAAGCTAAGTTCTAAGCAAAACCTTTTTACAGACAAAGAAAAGGAAGAGATGGAAAAGGTTCTAAATGCTTCAATAGTTGGAATTGTGAGTAGATTCCTTTCAAATCCTAGAATGATTTGAAAGGAACATTGGACTAAAGTGAAATTGATTTTCAGGTATCTTCGAGGTTCACATATGGCTGGCAATATGGATTCTAGAAAATCCACTTCAAGTTACCCGATTACATTTGTAGGCAGTCAAAGTTACAAAAATGTGTTGCACTGTCCACTACAGAAGAAAAGTTTATAGCGGCAAAAAAAGTATGTAAAGAGTTGCTATGTATGAAAACTTCTTGAAAGAACTTAGTTTACAACAAGATAGTTACCAGTTATTTTGTGATAGTCAGAGTGCTCTCCACCTTGGAAAGAATACCTCCATTCATTCAAGATCAAAACATATTGATGTGAGATATCATTGGATTAGGGATGTAATGGAAAAGAAGCTACTGCATCTTGATAAGATCCATACAGAGGAAAATGGATTAGACATGTTGACGAAAATTCTTCCAAGACAAAATTTTGAATACTATCATTTAGCTACTGGATTGGTGGAGCCCTCTATGTAGTCGAGATGAGAAGATTTGTAGGTCCCTCCCACATGGAAGAGAAAGAAAATAAAAATGTTAGATACAATGACAAATGCTAGGTGAAACCATAAATGTTAGGTGCAACCACATTTGACAAATGCATCTAATATTTTTGTTGCTAAAATTTGGTTAGTTATATGGCCAATTTATGGCCACATAAAGGTTAGGCAATTTTTCCTATAAATAGGAAATTTCTTTTCCTTAGATATATATCTACACACCAAAATAAGAGAAGCAAAGCAAAGCCAAATGAACAATTTCCTTTGAAGACAAATAGTGTTGTGTGTGTAAGAGAGTGGGAGAGAATAACTTAGAAAAATATTGGAATACTTTTCTAAAATGGGAGTGACAAAATAGTGAGTTTGAGAAATACTTGTATGACACTAATTTAGATTTATCTCAATTTGTTTCATTACCTCTTACTTTGTACCCATTAATTTTATCAGTGGAAGAAATATTTTTTAGAGTTTGTCCCATGGACTTAGCCCAAATTAAAAGAGTGAATCACGTTAAATTATCGATGTCATTATTTTACTCTGTTAAATTTATTTTATTTTTTTATCGTTGTGCCTAATATCTTGATTCCCATTAGAATTCTACCAGAAATTCTTAATAAGTGCCAGAAATTCTTAATAAGTGAATCGTAGCTGCTGTAAACAATAAGGGCTCCCTTAATTGCACTCTAGTATAAAGAGGTACATATTATTAAGCTGACCTTCTTACACTTGATAAGAATTTAGCTTGCTAACCTACAGTCATGGTTTCAATTTTATAATAATGCTTTGAAAATCTCTAGCTTTATTTCGTTGAATAAACAAAGGATTCCCCAAGTAGATTATATTTCTTTCTGTTAACCCAATACCTATGTTTGCATATATTCTTCTCTTAAGCTCTCTTGTTGCATTCTTAGAAAAGAATAATCCAGATTTTTGTAGATTAGGTAGTTGTCCTGAAATGATCCCATATTGTTGAATGATTTTCATCATTTGATTTATTTCTTGTTGAACAACAAAAAAAAGGAGCACACCGTCTGCATAAAATAAATGGGATATTGACATTAAATTCCTTGAACTTTTTATCCCATGTATTAATTGTCATTATTCAACCTCAACTAACAATCTAGATACAGCTTTAGCATTTAAGATGAATGACAAATAATAACCCTGCCTCAATCCTCTTATAGGCTTGATGTCACGACCTTAATTTCTCAAGTAACGATCGTGCGGCACTTAGCACCATCCGTTGCACTAAGCCTGCCTTTCAACCGAAATGTAACTCCAAAGAGAATAGAAAGAGAGTTTGAAAAGAATGCTATGTATTGCTCTAGAGAGAGTTTATGTTACAAATGCTAAGAATTCCCAAGGATTTTCCAAGATGGTTAGGAATTTTCAAGATGAATGCAAATGAAGACCAAGTGGTCTATTTATAGTGTGGCTTCTAAGCTTAAGACTATGCCACACTTTTCTAGAGACTTCCTAGTCTAGAATGTACATGAGTCTTCTAGTATTATGTACAAAATGCCACAAGGCTCTAGGACCTTCTAGCCAACTCTAGAGTCTTCTAGGTTTGTCTAGCTCCTTCATGCACCTTCCAGGATGTTCCGTAAGCTTCCAGCAGCTTCTACATCCTTCCGGGATGTTCCGTAAGCTTCCAGCGGCTTCTACATCCTTCCCGAACCATCCGGCGCATTCTAGAACGTTCCAGTCCATTCTAGCACTCTCCAGCGTGCTCTAGAACATTCTAGGGTCTTCAAGCTTGAGTTGAGTCCGTCCAACTCTAGCCCTTTCTAGACTTCTCTAGGCAACTCTAGAACTTTCTTTATGTCTTAGATCCTTTAGGCAGCCAACATTTGGATTTTTAGGGGCAGTTTGGGCGGGACGTGACATTGAGCTATCTAAATTTTGATCCATTCTATGGGATTCAGTAAGATACTGTAGTCGAACACTTTTGAATTAGATTACATAATTGATTTGAGAAGCCAAGTCTTGATATCACTTGTAATATCCATTCCAATTTATCATATTTTTGTTCATGTCAATTTTTATTCCTAAAAGAGCTCGTTTACCCTTTTTTCTCTTCATGGTATGTAAGATTTCTTTAATAACGAGAGTGTTATCACGTTGCCACCTATTTGGAATCTTGTTTTGATTGCTAAGCATCTAGACTGTGGGGTTCTCCTAACATGTTTTAGTGTGAAACTTGTAGAATTCAATAGGACAATTTTAGAGAGAATAAAAGAGTTGGGATTTCTATTATTTAGAAGTTAAATGAAATACAAGCAAAATAATGATTTATAATGGCTTAAAACATAAAGACACTAAAAGACCATAATATCATCAATAAAGTTAATAAAATAGACTAATTAATCTAACATCTCCTCAAACTCATGATACTACGGCAAGAAGCATTGAGAGTTTTATAAACAAAAACAAAAAATGAAAAATCAAGTATGCCTTCGTAAACAAGTCTCCAATCTATATGGAGGGAGAAATAAAATGCAATTTGAGAGTGTCAATCTAAATATGATGCTAGATAATATGACAATTAATTTCAATATATTTTATTCGCTCATGAAATACCGCATTTTGTGCAATCTGAAAAGAATTCCTATTGTAACAATATATAAGAGTAGGAAGAGGAAAATAAATACCCATATTACCAATCAACTAAATTATCCAAACTACCTCACAAGTGTGCATACCATAACATGATACTTTGTGTCTATGGAAGATCTTGAAACAATATCTTGCTATTCTAAGAAATAAGTGAATCCCCAAGAAACTAGGCAAGCATAACTCTACTAATATCTAGAAGTGGACACAGAAAGTGAAAAAGGATTTGCATGGATACTAGTGGTAAACGAGTATCGGGATTTTTTTCCTAAAGAATTACCTGGACTTCCTCCAACTTGAGATATCAATTTTGTGATTGAATTATATCTTGGAACCTTTCCAATATCTATTACTCTTTATCACATAGTACCTATAGAAAAATAAGAATTGAAGAAACTATTTGACGAATTCTTGACAAAAGAATTCATTCAACCAAGTTCATTACCCTGGAGAGCATCTATCTTTTTTGTTAATAATAAGGATGGAAGTATTAGACTTTGCATTGATTACCGTCAATTAAACAAGTTAACCATAAAGAACAAGTATATGTTACCAAGATTGATGAATTGTTTCACCAACTCAGAGGGGCAAATTTCTTCTCAAAGATTGATCTCAAATCGGGATATCACCAGTTGAGTATCAGAGAGTTAGATATATCCAAAACTTTTCTCTATATGTGGTATGAGAATTTTGAATCATGTTGCACCATTTGGTCTAACCAATGCCCATGCTACTTTTATGGATTTAATGAATATGGTATTTCAACCCTACTTAGATCAATTTATCATTTTATTTATTGATAATATATTTATTTATTCAAAGACCTATGAAAAACATGAACAACATCTCAATATTTCCTTACAAACCCTAACACTAATTGAATGTGAAGTTTAAGAAGTGTAATTTTTGGCTTACTGAAATCAAATTCCTTGAACATGTCATATTAGGAAGAGTAATTGCAATGGATCATTCAAAGATTGAAGCAATTTAAACTACAATCAACCAAGAAATGTGACTAAATTTCAATATTTTTTTAGACTAGTTGAATACTACTAATGTTTTGTGCAAGACTTCTCAAAGATTGCTGCACCGTTGATAAAAATCACCTGAAAAAGAGTCAAATTCTTTTGGAATGAATCTTATAAAGAGAATTTCAAGATTTAAAGACATGACTCAGGATTGCACCAATTCTTACTGTGCCAGACAGTACAAAACTTTACATAGTCTTTACTAATGCTTCACTACAAGGCCTTGGGTGCATCTTAAAGAAAAATGATTAAGTAGTTTCCTACAGATAATGAAAACTCAAGGTTCACAAGTAAAGCTAACCAACACATGACTTGGTGTTAGCAACTGTGGTTTTTACTCTGAAGATGTAGAGATGCTACCTCTATGGTGCTAAATTCCAAATCATCTCATACTATAAATTTCTTAAGTATATTTTTACTCAAAAATTTCTCAATTTGAGAAAAAGAAGGTGGATATAATATCTTTAAGATTATGATTTTAGTTTAGGCTAACATAGTAAGAGATGCTTTGAATTGCAAGTCGGAGTTTTTTGCGCAAATGATGTTAGACCCCTAAGGAAACATTCGAACTATGGAAGGTTACAAGCTCAATTTGTATGATAATGGAAGACAAGTTTCTTTTGCAACCTCATTACCTTACATTACTAGAGAGCATCAAGATAGTCCAATCTAATGATCCTAATATTTGTAAAGTATGTAGGATGACTAAAGGAGGGATGGTGGAATAATGGACTTATAACAATAGAGCTTTTTATTTTCGGGGAAAGATAGTACTACTTGTAGATGATTACTTAAAATAAGATATCATAAGAGAGATTTAAAAAGGACATATTAGTGGAAAAGAATGAAGAAAAATATTGCATAGTTTGTAGCTAACTACATGATATATCAACAAGTGAAGGCAGAGCACAAGAAACCTACAAGACTACTTCAACCACTTCCATTACTGGAATGGAAATGAGACATCATAACTATGGACTTTCTAAAAAAATTTGCAGTTTCCTGTGTTTAGCAATATTATGTCTTATTATAAGCAAATATTTAAACATTCAAGATTTTTAACTAGCTTAAATTTTTAATTATTATACCTGAATTTGATTGGTCCACCACGGTCTTTCCTTCTGTTCGTCTTCTTTTGTTACACCTATTATGCCTTAGCTTTGCTCAAACCTCAACGCCCTCTTGGCAATGGTAAGCCTTCTACATCCATACATAAATGGTGTCCAATAGTTGACTTAATAAAGAAGAGTAATTTTATTCATAGAATAATAATTATTACAACTTAAGGCCAAGTAAGAACCTTGAAAGGGGTGATTAGCCGCTCATAATTACTAGGTATAACATTATTGGTTTTGAGATTTCTAGATAGAGAAATTTTCTATGCTAGAATGTTTCAGAGTAGAGAGCTCTGGATTTATATGTATTCATGTATCCTCTAAAATGATAATATGGGTTCCTTTTATAAAACAAGGAATCCCTATTTACAAGACTAAAACTATTATTGTACCCTTATTTTAATAATTCATCTTCTTTTCTACTTTAAAGGATAGCCATTATTTTTTTCCTTGGCATATGCTACCTACTAAGATGTGGGGTCTACATCTTTATTTCTTTTGTAGTCTTCTACCGACAGTTTTTTTTCTTATTTTTCTGTCATTTTCTACCAATGGTTCCTTTGATGATGTTGATGATGACGCATCTTCATCTTCTCGGTCTTTGATGTAAAGAATGAATTTGTGGTCTTTGGTGGCTTTTCTGGCATAGAAGTAGAATACCTTATTTCTTGACCAATTTTCGAGGTTGTTGTAATTAAATTTAGTTTCATATTTGGTGATTTTTTCACCATCTTCTTCTGATAGAGCCAAGCTACTGTGGGAAATGATGATGACTTTACTAGTCGAATAATTTACTTTAATCTCATTAGAATTTTCAATTTTCCTAAGTTCATAGTAAATTTGGCTTAGCATTTGACCTCTTAATACACAAAGTTCTTCTGTATTGAATTCATTTTCTGGAAATGCCCTTAGTTTTGGAACTTCTCTATTTGTGTTGGAAATCCCTATCTTGATGAAGTGATAAGGACTAATACTTCCTTCCTCATTCTAGTCCATTAATGAACTAAAAAATCTAAGATAAATAGGTTTATCACATGCTTTAATTTTTCTTCTGAAATTCTTGATTGTTCTTTTAAAATTTTCTAGGAAATAATTTAACTCACTTAAATTAATTTCTGGATATATATTTTCTATGAGTCCTGCATGAAATGCTTTATACACAAATATTGGATCAACTCCTTCTAATATATTGAATTTACTTCCTTCAGGAAATTCCTTGTCTATAGTATAGAATTTCATATCTTTAATATGTTCTTGGATATATTTTTTGGCCAAATTATAAAGACTCAACCATTGTGGTTTGATGAGGATTCTATATTGGTCCTTTTCATCTTCAATGATTGGAGTAGTTTTAATAGATGTCTCCCTGAATAGTACTTAATGTTTTACTATTTTTGATATACGTGGAGGAGATGTTTCTCTAAATAACATTGGAGGCCTTGCTATCTTTCCAAGATTTGTCAATCTTCTTGAAGCTATTGGTTCTTGTTGTAGTGCTGTAGAATAACTTCTTACTATCTCCTCTAGAGTTATTAGTTTTGGTGTTTTGTAGTTGGCATAACTACCTTCAGCTTCTATTCTGTTGGTGAAGGCTTTATGAGTTACTCCACTAATTCCTATAATAGATTTACTAGCTTCTGCCCATTTGTTATAAATTCCTGGTTTTGGGCCATTATAGACCACATAAACTTTTTTCTGTTCTTCTTTTTCTGCCTCATTTGCCCAATTGAGTTTTTTGGTTTCAGAAGTTTTTTGTGAACAATTAGGTTCTTCTTTTTTCAATGAAGGTTCCTCGTTTAAGCTTCTAATCTCTAGAACTTGTTTTGAACAATTAAGTTCTTCCTGTTTCTTTCTTGTCTCCATAAGAGATTTCTCGAGATATAGTAGCTCGACTTATTCTTGTAGGATTTTTATCTCCATTTCCTTTATCTTGATTTTGATATCAAGATGTTCCATTCCTGAAAGCACAAAAATAGTTAGAGGTACTAATTCTATGGTAAGAGCATCAACTAAACTATTTTTATGTCCTGGAAGATGTTTAATATCAAAATTGTAATGGTTGAACTATTGTTTCCATCTAACTAGTCTTCCTTGTTTGTAATCACCTATAATATTAGTTCTTAAAAAATAACCAAAATTCTTGTTATGTGTTCTAACAATGAATCTAGAGCTTATAACATATATTGCAAATTTCTTAATAGCTTTTTTAATAGCTAAATATTTTTTTTCATTACTATGATAATTTAATTCTAAACCTTGGAAAGATCCTGATATATATCTACAAAGATATTTATCTTTGTCATCTACTCTTGCTTTAAGAACTACTCCTCAATATTCTTGTGAAATATCTATTTCAATTATCATCTTATTATCTGGTCTTGGATGGTATAAAGTTGGTAAATTTTTTACCTTTGCTTTTACTCTATCCATATATAAAGTATCTTATTCTGTCCATTTCCAGATATGATCTTTTTTCAATTTTGCTTGTAATGGTTTTCTCATTTCTACAAGTTTCTTGATATATGCTTCTGCATATGTTAAACATCCTAAAAATCTTTGTAATTGATTTTTATCTTTTAATTCAATAGGAAAACCTTGAATATTATTTAGTATATAGGGTTATAGATTATGTTTTCCATCTTCAATTTCCAACCCTAAGTATTTAATTTTTTGTTGAGCAAGTACTGCTTTTTTTTTCAGAGAGTACAATACTTTTTCTTCTACATTCTTGTAAAATATTGATAATATCCAAAAAAATGTTTATTTAATTCATTATTGAAAACCAAAATATCATCTATACAAACAATACAAATATCTTGTAATTTCTTAAAAATGTTATCCATATATCTTTGAAAAATACATAGAGCTTGTTTTAATCCAAATGGTATAATTGTCCATTGGAATTGTCCTTAGGGGCAACTAAATGCTGTTAATTTTTGGGATTCTTCATCCAGTCTTATTTGTCAAAATCCGTTTTTGCAATCAAAACTCGAGAAGTATTTCTTTCCTTTTTTTAATGATAGTAGTTCTTCCTTTTTTGGAATGAAGTATACATCGTCAATGATTTCTTTATTCAGTGCTTTAAAGTTTATTACCATTATCCTTTTTCCTCTTCTTTTCTCAGCTTCTTTTTCAACTAAGAATGCTAGACTAGAGTGAGGTGAATTACTTGGTATTATGACTTTTAATTCCAAAAGTTCTTGAATTTGTTTTCCAAATTTAATCCTATCATCTAGAGTATAAATCATTGCTTTTACTCTTATGATGATGTTAGGGTATCTTAATTTTATGTTGACTATTGTTTATATTTATTTATTTTTGGATCCAAAAGATTTTCTAAACTGACTATTTTTAATAGTTTTCTAATGCATGTTAGGGCTTTGTCTTCTTGTATTTCATTGAGAAAAGAATTTTGTTTTTCTTCTATATCTAATGAAATATTTTCTAAATAAGGTTTTTATTGGTCTTCTATCTCACCACGTTTTCACTTTTTATGTTGTTGCATAAAAGTTGGGTTTGAGATAGTTAAAGTTTTTCTTACTTTAGAAACATAGATGGTATCTCCTTCTAAGGTTTTGAGACTTTATTTTGTCGAAATGTTGTGTGAATGGTTGATATAAGTTTAGGAAATTATTTCCTATTAACAAATCTACTTATATTTCTTGTTGATATATGGTAGGAATGTGAAATTTTTCTCCTCCTATCATTATATCAGTATTTTGTAATACCTTATTGAGTTTTATTGTAGTATTATTACCAATTCTTATAATTAAATCTTTTGGTGCTTGTTTCCAATTATCTTCTGGAAATACATATCTACTGGCTACATACATACTAGCTCTTATATCTATATATGCATGTAAATGATAAGTGTTATAGCCTTTAAATTTTAGTCCTACTTTAATGTAAGTACTATTTGGATTTGTAATACTATACAAATCATTCATTTTCTGATGAAGAATATTCATAATTTGAGTGTTCATATTCTGAGTCAGTTATTTCTTCCTCAGTTTCTTCCAATAGATAGATACTATAAGTATCATCTATATCAGATTCCTCAATTAGTTCTAATTCCATTTTGAAAGCTTCTTCTAAGATTTTTGCTTTTTGTGGAAATTCCTTTTAAAATTATTTTTTATGTTGAAGTCTGCTTGGACATTCGTTAGCTTGATGTTCTTCTTCATTACAGATCCAACATCTGCATTTTTTCTTTCTTGAAGGTTTATAATTCATTTTTTCAGAAGGTTTATAATTCTTTCTTCTAAAATATCTTTTCTTATAGCTTTCTCTATTAAATCATTTTTTATATTTTTGGAAATTTTGTTTCCTGAATTTATATTTTTTATATTTATATTTTTGTTTATAAGATTTATATTACATCCATATTTCCCTGGTATTTTAAAATTTCTTGCATTATAGCAGATTTTATCATTTCCTCTTATTTGTTTATATTCTTTTCTTTCTTAGCATTTAATAATGACCCAATCTTTAAGGCTTCTTATTCTTCCTCTTAGAGTATCTAGTATAGTTTCTCTATTTCTTTATTCCCATTTTTTCTGTTAAGGTTTTATATAGTGTTATAGGTAATTTTTGAAAAAACATTTCTTTATAAGTTGTTTGCATAGATGGTGGTAATTTATGGTAATACATTTCATATTCATAAATAAAAGAATCTATGTAACACATATTACAAATTTCCATATTTATTAGATGCCATTTAGCTTTATTGATTTCATTTTCAGTGGATTCAGTGATAGTCATTCCTTTATCTTCTCCAATAAATTCTTTGTATATTTCATTTATTATTGTATCCAAGTATTCTCTTCCTGTGGAAGCGTTTCCTTACATTAAAAATGTTGTTGATCTGTTAGGTTTGAAAACCAAACTTTAACATTTTTTGTCATTTTATGTGCTATAAGCACTTTACAGGTTGAAGGATTTGTTTGGGTAGTATGAGAAGTTTTTATGAGCACACTCATTCCATTATCCCATTCATCTATGGCTTTTTTCCTATCTCTTATACAATCTAAATCTAGAAGTTCAGAATTATAATTATCATGCAGTTTGAACTCTGGTGGAATACTACCTCTAGTTCCTCAATGTAACCCTTCCTCCATTTTAGGTGGTTGTCTTTTTCTATACGTGTTATCAGGTTGTTCTATTTTTTGCCTATTTCTTTCTCTCCTATGTGGGTAAGATGTTCCTTCTTGGTAAGGAATTGGTAATGAAATTGGTTTCATATGACCTTTTGAGGTAATGTTTTCTAGTTTAGAATCAATTTCGTTGATTATTGTCACATCATTCTCTTCTTTGTTAGTACAAAGTTTCTTATTATAATGTTATTTTATTTCTTCATTGGTTAGTGTCAATAAACTGACCAATATTTTAATATTTGTATTTTTAGGGTCCATGAATTTTCTTTCTAATTCTTTTCTATATTGCATTAAATTGAAATTATTTCTTTATTCTTAAATTGTTTCTCATTTTTCTTTTTCTCATTTTTAGGAATCAGAGAATCTGATATCCTTGGTGGTTATTCTTTTAATCCTTCTGAGATCATATTTATAACCTATTATTTCATTATTTATATGTATGTTGTATACATCTTTTATTAGTTTTTAAAATTTCTTGTACATATCTTATTGTAGTTTATTATAATCACATTTCTTTATTTCCTTTAATAATTCTTTTTGTATATTTATTATTTCCTGTAAATATTTTGTGTTTAATTCTTGAACTAAACCTATTTCTTATTTTAATCATTGTATAGTTTCAAATAATATTACTTGATTTTTTGTTACACTTAGATTTTCATTTACTTTTAAATGCATATTTTTTTTATTTTATATCTAAACATTATTTTTCCTTAATATATAATCACAAACTAATACCTCCGTTGTTTTAATTTCATTTTATAGCTTTTTAATTTCTTTTTAGTTAGAAGTTTCTTTCTCGTGGGTATGTTATTAATTTTAACGTTACTTTTTCTTTCTTTTATTAAAATTTTGTTTTTAATATCTAAATTTCATTTTTTAATATTTTAAAGTACGTTAGCATTTTTAATTTTATTATTCTTAAAATTTCTTTAAAAGTTTTGCTACAATCTTTGGTATCATCACACAGCCATTGCCTCTTGGTGCCGTAGCTTTAATGGGTTTGAGAGCTTCAGTTCTCACTAAAACCTTTACTTTCTCGGCGGCTTTCTCGGCATTCGGTGATCCGATTCCATGGCTTATTGCTCTTGCTTTCTTCTTTGCTCGGGGATTTATTAAGACTGGGCTCGGAAACAGAATTGCATATCAGTTTGTGTCATTATTCGGTAGTTCGTCGTTAGGGTTAGGGTACAGTTTGGTGTTCAGTGAGGCCTTGTTAGCTCCTGCAATTCCTTCGCTTTCGGCTAGAGCTGGTGGCATTTTTTTGCCGCTGGTTAAGTCTCTTTGTGTTGCTTGTGGTAGTAATGTTGGAGATGGGACAGAGCATAAGTTGAGATCGTGGTTGATGCTTACTTGTTTTCAGACTTCAGTTATTTCGTCAGCTATGTTCTTGAAGGCTATGGCGGCGAATCCATTGAGTGCCACTTTGACTTTTAATACGATCAAGCAGACTATTGGGTGGACTGATTGGGTTAAAGCTGCAATTGTGCCTGGTTTTGTGTCGTTGCTTGTTGTACCGTTGGTTTTGTATATTGTATATCCGCCGACTGTGAAGAGCAGTCCTGATGCGCCGAAACTTGTCAAAGAGAAGTTGGGGAAGATGGGGCCGATGAGCACCAACGAGATTATAATGGCAGTGACACTGCTTCTTACGGTGAAAAGAACCTTTATCTTTGACAAATTTACACATTCTTTACACTTATGAATTGCATTTGTGGCGTATTAAGGATTTTTTTTTACTATTATAATCCTTGTGATGCAAGGAGGGATTTTGGAACAGTTAAGAATTTAGATCGATCGTTTATGGTGGAGAGTTAAGGTCTTCCATGCTAATTTGATTACCAATTTTGTGAAATTTCTTGGACAAAACATCTAGAAATGAGGTAATATGAAGGTTTGCTTCTTCATTTTGGAATGGGAATAACAAGCAAGACAAAACGTCTAGGATTAGTTTTGTTTTCTGGAATAACTGGATTTTGTTTCTTGAGAAATGCTAAATGCAAACAAATTTGCGTTCACATCAATAATGTGTCCAGGTGTAGGATTGGCATATATTTATTTTTTCCTGGATGTTTTTCATGAATTATAATACATTCATTAGTCATTGACAATAAGAATCTTTGTTGAATAATATGATTCACATTCTGTGCAAACCAATATCTGGTTGTTTATCTGTATATCTCTTATATCTCTTCTATTTGTCATCAAATAGGTGGGACTCTGGATTTTTGGAGGGGTTTTGAATGTAGATTCTGTTACTGTTGCCATTCTTGGATTATCTGTTCTTCTTGTAACGGGTGTTGTGACATGGAAGGAGTGCTTATCTGAAGCAGTGGCCTGGGATACCTAACCTGGTTTGCTGCTCTAATTGCAATGGGTGGTTACCTTAACAAATATGGCCTTATCTCCTGGTTTAGCCAAACTGTAGTAAGGGTTTGTGTTCCTTTTCCTTATGGCTGACATATTTCTGAATATATCACTAAACTGTTCTAAGATGCAATTGGCCCATTCATCTTTAAAGAAAAAAAGGATGTAATTTTCCGATGCAGATGATCATATGTTTGAACCTATTTATTGCAAGTTTATGAACTTGCATATCATAAACTCGTTTCTTGCATAATACTGTTGTCTCCTCTTAATTTATATTGATGCCATCAATGTTGAAAATCAACACCAAAATAATAATTGAAGAGATAGAGAAATAAATGAAATGGTTGAAGGTTGTAGAAATAAATGAAGTAGTTGAAGGTTGTAGAAATAAATGAAGTAGTCGAATGTTGTAGAAATAAATGAGGTGGTTGAAGGTTGTAGAAAAGAGAAGTGTGTAGATAAGATTTGTATGGCTAGGATTATTTCTTAGTTTTATATTTGTGTGGTGTAGATTGCATGGTGAGGACTATAAATAGCGTACCTTGCATTTGGTTTAATTATTCCATCAAAAACAAATAAGTCTTTGTATTCTTAGTTTGAGTGTGAGTTAAGAGCTTTCTCTTTGAGTGTTTGTATTTCTCTTCAATTTGTGAGTTGCCTTTGAAAGGTGTTATAGTGAATATAATACAAGTAGTTTGTTTATTTGTTTGGATCTAATATTAGTAAATTTAGAGTTGTTCATTCTAAATTTTACTCAACAATTGGTATCAGAGCGGGACGGTCAGGGATTGTTCTTAGTGGAGTTATCTTGAGTCGTGAGGAGTTTGGTACTCTGCAAGTTTATTAGTCAAGCTTGTTCGGTGTAGTCGAAGTCTTGCCGACACGATGGGTGATCTTCAAGTAGTTGGAGGAATCACGAAGCTCAACAACAAAAACTATAACACATGGGCAACATGTATGGAGTCTTATTTACAAGGTCAAGACTTGTGGGAGGTTGTTGGCGGTGATGAAGTTACACAACCAGCAGTGGAAGATGCAAACGGCATCTTGCGAAAGTGGAAAATTAAAGCAGTCAAAGCGATGTTTGCTTTGAAGACCACAATTGAAGAAGAAATGTTGGAGCATATTCGGGATGCAAAAACACCAAAGGAAGCATGGGACACTCTTGTTACGCTCTTTTCAAAGAAGAATGATACAAGATTGCAACTTTTGGAGAATGAGTTACTATCGATGGCGCAACGCGACATGACGATTTCCCAATACTTTCACAAGGTAAAGTCATTATGCCGCTAAATTTCAAAGTTAGATCCAAAAGCTCCTATTGGGGAAACGAGGATAAAGAGAATAATTATTCATGGTTTGAGACCCGAATATTGAGGGTTTGTTACCGCTATACAAGGATGGCCGACACAACCATCTCTTGTTGAGTTTGAGAATCATTAGCCGTCGAAGCTATGGCTAAGCAAATGGGAGGAGTCCAACTGAAGGGTGAAGAAGAAGCGCTCTACACTAGCAAAAGCAAAGGCACTTTCAAGCGGTACAATGGAAATGTATATAAAAATGATGGCGATAAAGGAAAAATTCCTCAAGGAAAGGGAGGCTTTCGTCCAGGGGGAGCTTGGAAGAACCGCAATAACAATAGAAAATTTGACTGTGAATGTTACAATTGCGGAAAGATGGGTCACATGGCAAAAGATTGTTTGAGTAAGAAAAAGCCTGTTGAAAGCAATACAGCTGCTTCCAGTTCTAAGGAGCATAGCGAAGATGGTTGGGATGCCAAAGCTTTATTCGCTACAGAGGAAGAAGAATTGGCTCTTACGGTAACAACATCAAAACAGATTGACTACAAGAATGATTGGATTGTAGATTCGGGCTGCTCAAATCATATGACAGGTGATAAACAAAAGTTGGAAAGCATGACTGAGTACAAGGGAGGTCGTGTAGTGGTGACAGCTGACAACTCAAGGTTACTGATAGCCCATATCGGTAAGACGATAGTTACGCCTCGATATAGTACCAACCAAGTACCACTTCAAGATGTTTATCATGTCTCAAGAATGAAGAAAAAATTGCTATCTATGGCTCAATTAACATCATCAGGACATTATGTCTTGTTCGGTCCCCGAGACGTGAAGGTGTATCGTGATCTCAAAATCTCAGAAACACCAACAATGGAGGGGCAACGATTGGAATCAGTCTACGTGATGTCAGTAGAATCTGTATATGTAGACAAGACAAGAAGAAATGTGACAATAGATCTATGGCATATGCGGTTAGGTCATGTTAGCTATTCCAAGCTAAGTGTGATGGTGAAGAAGTCGATGTTTAAAGGGCTTCCTCAACTAGACGTGCGTACGGACACGGTCTGTGCAGGGTGCCAATATGGTAAAGCTCACCAATTGCCATATGAGGAATCGAAGTTTAAAGCAAAAGAACCATTAGAGTTAGTTCACTCTGATGTATTCGGTCCTGTCAAGCAACCATCAATTGGCGGTATGCGATACATGGTGACATTCATTGATGACTTCTTAAGGTATGTGTGGATTTTCTTTATGAAAGAAAAATCTGACGTATTCTCAAAGTTTAAAGAGTTTAGAGAGTCAACTGAAGGAGAAGTTGGAAAGAAGATCCGTTGTTTGCGCACAGACAACGGCGGAGAATATAGCTCAGGCGAGTTCTCTCAATGCCTAAGGGAATGTCGAATACGTCATTAGTACACTTGTGCCAACGCGCCACAACAAAATGGTGTAGCGGAAAGAAAGAACCGGTATCTTGCAGAAATTTGTCGGAGTATGCTACATGAAAAGAATGTACCTGGGGGGTTTTGGGCTGAATCGATGAGGATTGCAGCCTCTGTGATCAACAGACTTCCTCAACCAAGGTTAGAATTTGTTTCACCCTTTGAGAAACTATGGAACATGAAACCTACAGTTAGCTACTTTCGAGTATTTGGCTGTGTATGTTATGTATTTGTTCCTGATCATTTACGGAGCAAATTTGACAAGAAAGCTGTTAGATGTATCTTTGTGGGATACGACAGCCAAAGAAAAGGATGGAAATGTTGTGATCCAACGAGTGCAAGATGCTACACTTCACGAGATGTGGTGTTCGATGAAGCATTTTCTTGGTGGTCCTCAGAGAAGGAAGCATTACCAGACTCAAGAGAATTTGGAGATAAGTTGCAACAAAAGATGGAAGAGCATACTATAAAATTTCAACCAAGTTTCGATGAATCCAAAGATCCAGACAATGATGGTGCTGAACAAAGAGTAACTCAGAATCCTTGGCAAACTGGCATATATCAACAACTAAATGAAGGTGGGCTTAGTGAAATAGAAGAATCAACTCCACAATCTCAACTCCGTAGGTCAACAAGAACACGAAGGCCAAATCCCAAATATGCCAATGCAGCCATAACTGAAGAAGCAATAGAACCTAAGACGTTTGAAGAAGCATCGCAAAGATCTGAGTGGATAACAGCTATGAGAGAAGAGATCGATGCACTTCAGCAAAATCAAACTTGGGATCTGGTGCGAAAGCCAAGAGATCTGAAACCCATATCCTGCAAATGGGTTTACAAGATAAAGCGTTGACCAGATGGGTCAATCGAGAGATACAAGGCACGATTGGTAGCTCGTGGTTTCTCTCAACAGTATGGACTAGACTATGATGAAACGTTTAGTCCGGTGGCAAAACTTCTGGCTGTTCGAGTCCTACTTGCACTTGCAGCAAACAAAGATTGGAAGCTGTGGCAGATGGATGTGAAGAATGCTTTTCTTCATGGAGAGGTGGATCGTGAGATCTACATGATCCAATCAATGGGTTTTCAGAGCCAAGATCATCCTGAATATGTGTACGCTGCGGAAAGCACTTTACGGATTAAAACAAGCACCTAGGGCATGGTATGGTAAGATTGCTAAATTTCTAACACAAAGTGGTTATTCAGTAACACCTTCAGATTCCAGCTTATTTGTTAAAGCCAATGAAGGAAAGCTAGCTATTGTGCTAGTATATGTGGATGACTTAATCATAACTGGTGATAATGAGGCAGAAATTCTTCGAACAAAGGAGAATTTGTCAGTCCGTTTCCAGATGAAAGAACTTGGCCAGCTCAAGCACTTCCTTGGTTTAGAGGTTAATCGCACACAAGAAGGAATATTTCTTTGTCAGCAAAAATATTCTAAAGATTTGATAAAACGGTTCGGAATGCTTGAATGCAAACCAATTTCGACGCCGATGGAGCCAAATGCCAACATGTGTGCACATGAAGGAAAAGATTTGGAAGATGCGACAATGTATCGAAAATTGGTAGGCAGTCTGATCTACTTAACCTTAACTCGGCCTGACATTTCTTATGCAGTTAGTGTAATGAGTCGGTACATGCAAAATCCAAAGAAGCCACATTTGGAAGCAGTTCGACGAATATTGAGATATGTGAAGAGTACAATTGACTATGGTCTTTTGTACAAGAAAGGTGGAGACAACAAGTTAGTTGGTTACTGCGATGCAGACTATGCAGGAGATCATGACACCAGGAGATCAACAACTGGGTATGTGTTTAAGCTGGGTTTTGGAACAATTTCTTGGTGTAGCAAAAGACAACCAACAGTATCATTATCAACCACTGAAGCTGAGTATCGAGCAGCGGCAATGGAAGCTCAAGAGTGTACATGGTTGATACAGCTAATGAATAATCTACATCAATCAGTAGATTATGCAGTACCGTTGTATTGTGACAATCAATCAGCAATTCGTTTGGTAGAGAATCCGGTCTTTCATGCAAGAACTAAGCATGTTGAAATACACTATCACTTTATCAGAGAAAAGGTTTTGCAAGAAGAAATTGAAATGAGGCAAATCAAGACAGATAATCAAGTTGCAGACTTGTTCACAAAAAGCTTAAGCGTTGGCAAGTTCGAAATGTTTCGCCATCAGCTTGACACAGTAAAAATAGTGAGAGTTGGTGTTGAGGGGGAGTGTTGAAAATCAACACCAAAATAATAATTGAAGAGGTAGAGAAATAAATGAAATGGTTGAAGGTTGTAGAAATAAATGAAGTAGTTGAAGGTTGTAGAAATAAATGAAGTAGTCGAAGGTTGTAGAAATAAATGAGGTGGTTGAAGGTTGTAGAAAAGAGAAGTGTGTAGATAAGATTTTATGGTTAGGATTATTTCTTAGTTTTATATTTGTGTGGTGTAGATTGCATGGTGAGGACTATAAATAACCTACCTTGCATTTGGTTTAATTATTTCATCAAAAACAAATAAGTCTTTGTATTCTTAGTTTGAGTGTGAGTTAAGAGTTTTCTCTTTGAGTGTTTGTATTTCTCTTCAATTTGTGAGTTGCTTTTGAAAGGTGTTATAATGAATATAATATGTTGACTTGTTTGGATCTAATATTAGTAAATTTAGAGTTGTTCATTCTAAATTTTACTCAATAATCAATTGTATTTTCTGTAAAATATTACTCTAGAAATTATAAGCCAACAGCAAAAGTATAGTAACCTTTGTCTAGTCCTACCACAAGAAGTGGACTTAAGAGTTGGAAAAGTCAGTAACCTATGTTCACGAACAACTTGTTATTGTGATGTAAATTCTTGTCAGCCTTAGTCACTCTGCTAGTACATGAACTGAATGAGGCGTGGTTCTAGTCCATTAAATTAATTTAAAACAGGTCCATATCTATATGTTCTTGAGAACATAGCATATTTGATTTGGTAGTACAGATTATCTTCTCTTTAAATTTGTTGTGTAAGCGTTATGAGAACCTAATAACCAACATTTTGCTGGCATTTCAGTTTGTTGGCAGACTAGGTCTATCGTGGCAGTTATCTTTTGGCATTTTGGTTCTTCTATATTTATACTCACATTACTTCTTTGCAAGTGGAGCTGCTCATATTGGTGCAATGTTTACCGCTTTCTTATCAGTTGCCAGTGCTCTTGGTACTCCACCATACTTTGGGGCAATGGTTCTTGCATTCCTATCCAACCTCATGGGTGGTCTTACCCACTACGGTATTGGTTCAGCGCCTGTATTCTATGGTGCTAATTATGTTCCTCTAGCCCAGTGGTGGGGTTATGGATTTCTCATATCTGTTGTCAACGTTTTTATATGGCTTGGGGTTGGAGGAGTTTGGTGGAAGTTCCTTGGCTTGTGGTGAGGGTTATGGAAATTTTCCGACCATAAATTAATCATATTTACGATTTTTGTTTCACCTTAAGTGCCATTTTCTTCTTTTGAGGCCGGGTGTCAATTCTTTCACATCGAAATAATTTTATTGTAGCTTTCAGTTGAGAATTCGAGTGCATCTTATTATTATCTAATTATACAATATGTTTGTGTAAAATGAGCGGAGTTGACTTAACTCGCTCAAATTCAACTTCAACTTCGGTTAAGTTATAGTTGAGAGTTACTATGCTCAGCTCATATCAATTTTAAATAAGTAGGGTTAGATAGCTCAATTAATTTTTTTTAATAAAATTTATTTAAATTATTTAAACATTTAAGCTATGTTTGACGGTTATTTTAATTTTTAGTTTTTAATTTTTGAGTTCTATAATTAAATTTTTATTTTTAAAATATTTTGAAAAAAATAAAGGTTATTTGATAATTAATTTCTCATTTCAATTTTGAGTCATAGAAATTAAAAATTTGATATTTTTTATTTGATAATTAATGTTTAATTTTTAATTTTTAACATGTTAAATAGCTGGGCTTTCTATATAAAACTTGTAATCACAAATTGTAAATATTTTTAGAAACTATACTTTTAGAATTTTTAATGGCATATGAAATGAATCATAATATTTTGTGAGCTAATGTAATTTATATTTTAAAAATGAGCTAAAAATGTTCTATCGAATTTGAATAATTATTAATAAATTGAATATAGTCATAAATTGTAGAACTTATTAGAAATTATATTTTTAAAACTTTTTAATATTATATAAAATTATTCATAAAAGTTTGTGAATTAGTATCGTTTATATTTAAAAAATGAGTAAACATATGTTTTTTTAATATGAACTAATCATTAATAAAATATGCATGGTTTCTTATAGAATACTTGAAATCATAAATAATAAAATTTATTATAAATTAAACATCTAGAGATTTCTAATGATATTTGAAATGATTCATAAAATTATGTGAAGTTGTACAATTATATATTTTTAAAATGAGTAGGAACTATTCTTCAAAATTTGAACAATTATAAACAAAATGTGAATAACTCTACGTAAAAAATTTGAAATTATAAATTGTAAAATTTCTTATAAATTAAATTTCTAGAAATTTTTAATGATATAATAAATGAATAATATTGTTATCAACGGGGCAACCGGAGGTGGATTTGAGATCCCCATCCTCACAATAATTGTTTGCCGAGTTAGGACGGATATTCTCCATTCGAGTTTTAGAGAATTTGTAGGGATCAACATTCCTCACTAACGAATAATATATGCTTAATTATATATTTAATGTTATAAGTTAACAAAATTTATGATTAAAAATAAAATAAATTTAAAATTACGCTTAATACATATTAGATATAATATATAAATTATAGATATAATATATAAATTATAGATATAATTAAATGGTTTATTTTATTGGTTTTTGAAAAATCAAAATAAAATATATTTTTAATTATAATATTGTATTTTTCTTAAGTAAATATATAACAAGTTATATAAAATGGAAAGAAATTTGTGTTTGGTTATTTAATGGGATGGAAAATGTAATTCCCTAACCCACCCCACAAAGGTATTTTCTCTATTGGATTTTTTTTATTGGTGAAAAAATTGGATTTTATCCACATTTATGCACTCCTCTTGGAAAAATTAACAATAGTAATGAATCATAAAATTTTGTGAATTAACATAGTTTATATTTCAAAAATATTTAATAAAATATGAACAATATTTAATAAATGAGCATAACTTCTAAAAAAATTCAAATTTTAAAAAGTAACATTTATCATAAAATAGACTATTTGATATTTTCAATAATATATAAATTTCATTATAAATTAATATAAGTCATGTTATTCTTAGTGACTGTGTGTTGGTTTAATGTGTACAAAATACGATATCTGTTTATTTTTACTTAGTGTTCTGTCTTTCACTGTGAAAGGTTGGTTATTTCGGATCAGTAATGCACATACACATATAGTTAGGTACACTTTATGTGTGAGCATGTTTACACACACCATGGGTTGGTTTTGGTAGTGTGTATGTTTGTTTACCGACATTGTCGCTTGTGTTTTTGAATCATTTTAGGTGTGAGTATTTATCAAAATTACTAGACAATTTTTGGAAATGAAGAATGAGATTTTTTGACACCTTATCACACCCCTCACTACTAACCTTGGCAAGGTGGTTTCCGACTATGTCGAGGTGACTAGGGAGATGACCAATCGAGTTCTATAAATACTCTCTTTCTCTTGTTTTATTATCCAGAAAATATGTAGCGGAGCTTTGTCAAATCGACATCTTTTTTTTCGGATCACCAGTACCTTGAGTGTTGTTGAGTATTAGTGATTTGTGACTATATGAGTGATGAGTGCTCAAAAATATTTAATATATTATGATTTTATGCATGTTAAATGATTAAATAGATTTGTATTTGCTTAATTTTATTATCATTTTAAACGAATCTATCTTTTCAAAATCACGGGTATGTTTTGTTACTTTTCAGGTAGTTTAGCTTCAAAAAGATGTAATTGATCAAACACATGAAGAATATATTTGAAAGCTTCATTTAAAAATTAAAAAGCTTGAAAGATAACATATGTAAAATATTACATATGTTCCATAATATGAAAAATGGATGTACAAAAAAATATAAGGGTTCCTAGTTTTCAAAACAATGTGGGCTACGACATGAAAGTTTTATATACCGCAACACGAGGCAAAAATATTGAGAATTGTGCATCCCAAAATTGATGCAGGCTATGGCATGAAAATGCTATATGCTACGGCACAAGTGTAATGGATCGAGCTCCAAACTGTGTACAACCTGTATATGCCACAACGTTAAAGAAATGTGTGCCATGGCGCAAGTCATCTTACCCACATTTTTTGTTTTTGATGTGACCATGGTGAGTAACATCCATGGGCCCATGTGTGGGTAACCTTGGTTGGTAACATCCAAGGGTCATTTAGAAGTCACGTGTGTGGCGTGGCCTCAAACTTGGGTTAAGTGTGATGGTCCTGGATAAAGGGATATTGGTGTTCCCTACTGACAGCTTAAGCTTTTGGTAGGAATGGTTAGCTATTGTTCCTAAGTTTGGTATCAGAGCCTGGTCTTGGGTTCGAGTCTTCAAAAGCACAAGTTTGAGGACGAACTTCCTTTGTGAAGGGGGGAATGATGTGACCATGGTGAGTAACATCCATGGGCCCATGTGTGGGTAACCTTGGTGGGTAACATCCAAGGGTCATTTAGAAGTCACTTGTGTGGTGTGGCCTCAAACCTGGGTTAAGTGTGATGGTACTAGATAAAGGGATATTTGTGCCCCCTACTGACAGCTTAAGCTTTCGGTAGGAATGGTTAGCTACTGTTCCTAAGTTTAGTATCAGAGCCTAGTATTGGGTTCGAGTCCTGAAAAGCACAAGTTCGAGGATGAACTTCCTTTGCGAAAGGGGGGAATGATGTGGCCATGGTGAGTAACATCCATGGGCCCATGTGTGGGTAACCTTGGTGGGTAACATCCAAGGGTCATTTAGAAGTCACTTGTGTGGCATGGCCTCGAACTTAGGTTAAGTGTGATGGTCCTAGATAAAGGGATATTTGCGTCCCTTACTGACAACTTAAGCTTTTGGTAGGAATGGTTAGCTATTGTTCCTAAGTTAATGATATGAACCAAGGGGTTAAGACCTAGCTAATTTCAGATTATATAGCAAAGAGTTTCTCCACAAATCAATGGATATTACTCACCATTTTTCTGAGGGGAAAAGATGCCGAAAGGAGGTGCTATTTCCTTGATAAGTCTAGCATAAATGACACCTTAACAAGTATGGATATTACTCACCACAAATGCTTGGATGCTAAACAATGCCACAAAGGTTGCAAATCCCTTGATAAGTTGCTTAAAGAGGAACAAAGAGTATGAATGAGCTCTCAAATGATCTAAAAAATCAAAATTAATTCAAATTGTATTTTCCAGCAGTTGAGCTGCTCTTAATAGGATACAAATATACCCTAAGCTCTACTACATCATAGCCCTTGATCTCATCCAAGGGTTGAAAATAAAAACAGCCAAAAAGCACAAAAGGTAGCAGAAAACATAGACCAAAACATGGAGAAAAATGGGGCAGCTAACTATAAAGGAATCCTATGAAAATATTACATCTTAACCCTTGATTTCATCCAAGGGCTGAAAAGAAAGCTGCCCAAAATTAGTCCAAATGGCATAGTAAAAATGGAGAAAAATGTGGAGCAAAATGTTGAGCAAAATTGGAGCAGCTGAGAACAAAGAAATCCCTATAAAATATTACATCTTAACCTTTGTTTCCATCCAAGGGTTGAAAATGAAATTGCCCAAAAAAGTCCAAATGGCACAACAATGTGCCTAGTTTTCTTTTGCCAATTTGACCCTAATTTCCATCCTAGGATTGTCCTAATCCTTGCACTCCCAATTTAGGTCCCCTTGGTTATGCATGACCTCTTGAATGATCCCATTTAAAGCTTTTTCGAGTTGTTCCTTCCTGGACCTTGTGATTAGTCTGCTTGGAATTTATAGAGCTCGATGATTCTCATCATTCCCCCTCCCTTCAAGAGGATTCGTCCTCGAATCGTCAACTGTATAATCAAAAGGAGAAAGATCATAAACATTAAAAGAGGTACTAACATTATACTCACCAGGAAGATCAATTTTGTAGGCATTTTCATTAATTCGCTCAATCACTTGAAAGGGTTCATCTCCCCGAGGTTGCAACTTGGACCATCTTTTTTCACGAAACCGTTCCTTCCTCATATGCACCCAAACCGAATCACCAGGCTCAAAAATGAGTCTTCGCCGCCCTTTGTTGGCCCTGCAAGCATAATCCTTATTTCTCTTCTCAATTTTCTCATGAATGTGTTCATGGAGCTTCTTCACTGTTTCAGCCTTCCTAGCACCATCTAAGTTAGTTTTCTCTGAAATAGGTATAGGTAATAATTCCAAAGGAGTTAGTGGATTGAAACCATAAACAATTTCGAATGGAGAATGATCAGTAGTTGAATGCACACTCCAGTTATAAGCAAATTCAACAAAAGGTAAACAATCCTCCCAATTTTTCAAATTCCTTTTTATTATCGCCTTAAGCAATGTGGACAGAGTCCTATTGACTACCTCAGTTTTCCCATCTGTTTGGGGGTGACAAGTAGTCGAAAACAAGAGTTTAGTGCCCATTTTAGCCCAAAGGGTTTTCCAAAAATAACTAAGGAATTTAACATGCCTATCAGACACAATGCTCCTAGGAACTCAATGAAGCCTAACGACCTCCCTAAAGAACAACTTTGCTACATCAATGGCGTCATCAATTTTATGGAACGCTATTAAGTGTACCATTTTAGAAAACCTATCTACAACCACAAAAATGGAGTCTCTACCCTTCTTAGACCTAGGTAACCCTAAAACAAAATCCATGGAAATATCTACCCAAGGTGTGCTTGGTACGGGCAAGGGAGTATATAGTCCTTGTGGTAGAACTTTGAATTTGGCTTGCTTACAAGTGATGCATCTATAACATTTTCTCCCTACATCCCTCCTTATTGTTGGCCAATAAAATGCTCATGAAAAACATCTAGAGTCTTCTTAATTCCAAAATTCCCCATTAATCCTCCCCAATGGGCCTCCTTAATTAACAACTCACACATAGAATATTTGGGTATACACAATTGATTTTCTTTAAATAAATACCCATCTAATTTATAAAAATTTTCAAAAGAAGTTTTTCACATGCATGGTAAATAGCAGAAAAGTCATCATCATTAGTATACATTTCCTTAACATATTCAAATCCTAGCAATCTAACATTTAAAATTGAGAGTAAGGCATACCTCCATGATAAAGCATCGGCTACAACATTCTCCTTACCTCTCTTATATTGAACAATATAAGGAAATGTCTCAATGAATTCCATCCATCTAGCATACCTCCTATTCAATTTACCTTAGCACTTCAGATGTTTTAGAGATTCATGATCGGTATGGATGAAAAATTCTCTTGGCCAAAGGTAATGCTACCATGTCTCCAGGGTCCTAACCAAGGCATATAGCTCCTTGTCATACGTTGGATAATTAAGGGATACTATGTGAAGTTTCTTGTTGAAATAAGAAATAGGTCACCGTTCTTGCATAAAAATAGCTCATATACTTATTCCTGCTGCATCACTCTCAACTTCAAAGGTTTTAGTAAAATTAGGTAAAGATAAAATAGGTGCAGAACACAAACTATCCTGTAATGCTTTAAAGGATCTCTCCTGATTCTTACCCCATTTAAAACCAACAAACTTCTTAATGACCTTGGTTAGAGGTGCAGCCAGTGTACTAAAATCTTTGACAAACCTTCGATAAAAACTAGCCAAGTCGTGAAAGCTTCTAACCTCGGTTACAGATTTAGGTATGGGCCATTCTCGAATAGCCTTAACCTTTTCCTCATCTACTTCTATCCCCTTAGAACTAACAACAAAACCAAGAAAAACTAACTTGTCCATGCAAAAAACACACTTTTTCAGGTTTGCATACAATTGTTCTTTCCTCAAAATTTCAAGCACATACTTAAGATGTAAGACATGATCTTCAAGATTTTTACTATAAATGAGAATATCATCAAAATAGACAACAAAAGTTTTTCCAATAAATGCACGCAGAACATGATTCATAAGCCTCATAAAAGTGCTAGGTGCATTTGTTAGACCAAAGTGCATGACTAACCACTCATACAATCCATGTTTAGTTTTAAAAGAAGTTTTCCATTCATCACCCTCTCTCATTCTAATTTGATGATATCCACTTCTCAAAAAATTTTTGAAAACATGTAAGAGCCATGCAACTCATCTAACATGTCATCTAGTTTAGGGATAGGATGTCGATATTTTATCGTAATGTTGTTGATGGCTCGAAAATCAACATACATCATACTTGGGAATGAGTAGCACGGGAACAACACATAGACTTAGGCTCTCCCTGACTTGACATTTGATCAAGTACTCTTCAACTTGCCTTTGAATCTCCTTAGTGTCTTTGGGGTTGGTCCTATAGGCAGGTCAATTTGGAAGAGAAGCTCCCAGTATGAAGTCAATTTGATGCTTAATCCCCCTAATTGGTGGCACCCCATCCAGAATCTCTTCAGGGAACACATCCTCAAATTCCTACAAAAGAGAAATAGTGGCACTAGGCAAAGACTGGTTAAGATGGTTAATAGAAAAATTAGCCTCCTTGTACAAAAGTACAAGTATGGGCTGTTTTGAATAAAAAGCCCCCTTGACCTCACTTGCCTTAGCATAAAAATTCATATTTTTTTTCTCTCTTATTTTTCCACTCTCCTCTCCTTTTTCTTCACTCTTTTTTTTTATTTTTCATTCTTCTCTTTTTGTTCATTTTCCCTCTTTTCTCTTTCCCTAACCATCCTTAGTTGATCTTCAAAGACTTGCTTCGGTGAAAGGGGTACAAGTGTGATGTTTCTACCATTCTTCATAAATGAATACTTGTATGGGTACCACATCACATATCACCTCATCCTTGTACTTTCCAATGGAGAAACTCACTAATACTTGCTTATTAACCTTCACTTCCCCACTATCATTTAACCATTGCAACTTGTAAGGCTTAGGGTGTTCAAATGTAGGCAACCCTAATTTCTCAACTAAGGTAGTACTAGTCACATTGGTGCAACTTCCCCCATCTATGATAACAATACACATTTTGTTACTCACATGGCACCTTGTGTGAAAGATGTTGTCTCTTTGTTGTTCAAGGTCATCCTTCTTGACTTAAGTGCTCAATGATCGCCTTATTACAAGTGCTTCCCCATCCACGGGTCCTATCTCCTCTTCACTAGCTTCCTCTGCAGATGGCATCTTATCTTCTTCACTTTCATTATTGGTTCCCACCTCACCAATAGCTAATGTGATCATTGCCTTCTTGTTTGGACATTTAGAGGCTATATGACCATTACCAAGACACCGAAAACACTTTAAGTCACGATTACGAACTGAGGTGTCGATTTTACCTTTGTCCTTGCTAGCCTCCATCTATTTGGCTTTATAAGGCTCAAATCTTGGTTTGGATGTAGCTACTTCATCTTTTTTCTCATTGGACTTCCAAGGACTTGTAGAGTTTGGTTTTGGAGTAATAGGACTGGACCTTGATGGTTGGGATCAAAAACTCCATTTCTTTAATTGCCTTTCCACCTTGATTGCCATGTGGACCATGTCCTCCATCTCCACATAATGATGAAGTTCCACAATGTTGGCAATGTCTGGATTCAACTCACTAAGAAACCTAGCCATTGTGGCCTTTATATCTTTCTCGACATTAGCTTTTACCATCGCCACTTCCATTTCCTTATAGTACCCATCAACACATTTATATCCTTAAGTCAATCTTTGTAGGCGTTGGTGTAACTCCCTATAGTAGTAGTGATAACTTTATTTTATATAGTTATTTTCATTTATTTTTTCAATTATAATTGCTATGTTCTTTACATTTTTGGTTAATTTTAGTTAAATAAATTAATATTCACCTTTTATAGGTTATGGAATACATTTTTAAGAAAATTAAATAATTTGTATCGAAAATGTACTTTATTGCAAGTTTTTGTCCAAAAATATAATTTCAAATAAATGAGTGCTTAATTGCTATTTTTAAAAGTCAAAAATACAATTAAAATTAAAATTGGGCTTGATTGTAATTTAAGAAAGATTAAAATCTAATTTGAAATATATTTGTGGGCGAAAATGAAATTAATAAAAATTGAATTTTCTGCGCAGGAGAAGAATGTCACTCGCATCATTTAACGCGCCCATCACTTACCGTTTGATCATCAAATCAACGGTCCAGATTTGGTGAGTACAATCCAGACGAGACAAAATCGCGTGTATATTTCTCGCACGGCTCGGCATACCCGTGGGGCCCACCTGCCGCGCAGGCCGGCGTGCAGAGTGGGACCCATATGTAGGTTGGGCAGAATTCCCCCGATGCGCATCGTAGACCGTTGGATCAGATGAACGGTCCAGATTGAAGTGCGTGGAACCAAGCTGTCGCGCACCGAACCGTTCGACCAAAATTCATGTGCGGCGCAGTTCATCCAAGCGGCATGCACCCTCGAGGTTTACTGAATACGAAGAAGGCACGTGTCTACTTGATCTACAAGACAATAATATTCTGACAAGTGGCATGTTACAATGAGCCTAACCGCGCTGGATCACGCCTGTGTTGTAGCCGTTGTCTCCCGTGCGAAAATCCATCGTGCGCCCGTTTCCCACAGCGAATGAAATGCTGCCACATGTCCGCATTAATCCTTACAACGAATCAGAGGTGGACACGTGGCATGCACTTTGAATTTAAATAGAATCCGAGTGGCGCCTGTCTACGCGTGAGTTTTAAGTTTTTTGATATCGAATTTCGAAACACGTCGATTTTAGTTTCAAGGGAATTTTTTTTACGCGTTTCTAAAAAGTAAAAAATGTATTATTTTAGATGTATTTTTGTAGCTATAAATAGGTGATAATATGATAGAGTTTAGGAGTTTCTTTAGATTTTTTGGTGTTTGTAATTTTTGTGTTGTTCGGTTTTGGATTGCAGAACACGCATAAGCCATTTTTTTGGCTTTTGTTGTGTTCTGCTTGTGCCAAATATTTTCCATTTTAGATGTTTTAATTTTCTTTCTTCTTCTTCTAATTTTTTTGAATGTGTTGTAATTTTTATTTTAATTTAATAAAGTAATTAATTTTTCTAGGGTTGCATTTGATCTAAATTTATGAAACTTTGATTTTAATTATTTTTTTTGATAGATTTATAAGACATTCGATTTGTTCATTCTATTTTGTGCTTAATACTTTTTGATTATTTATGAATCTTATCAAAACGATCCGTGGCACATAAATAAACTTGGAAGAGGCATTTGTGTGTATATTGCTTGTAAATAGAATGACATGTATGATGAAGGATAGGAATATACCCTAATTGTATGTGTGGCCATTTGAGAACTTAGAACTTAATGAATCTTATTAAATTTAATTCTCATAGAGATATAGTGAATTAATTTAACGAGGTGTGTTTATACGGAGCTCGAAAGAGATGTATGAATAAAAATAGAAGTTTTCGGTTGACAAATTAAATGCACTAAAAAATATAAATCAAAAGAAAATAATATGATTAGAGTGGAATAATTTGGTGAAAAATTGAAATCTTAGATTTCTTTTATTTTATTTTTAAACCGTTTTATTAACTTGTTACAATCAACGATTATTTTGGATAAAATTATAGAGATACAATTTTAGTACTCAATAAACTGTAGTAACAAATCTCCGTGGGAACGATCTTTACTTACAAATCTCCGTGGGAACGATCTTTACTTACAAATCTTTATTACTTGTGACCGTGTATGCTTGCACGTTTTTATGTTCTCCAAAAGAGACAACAAGTTTTTGGCGCCGTTGCCGGGGATTTGTTTTACTATTTTCATTGTTGATATTAATACCAATCAATCTGATTTTAAATAAAAAAAAGAAAAAAAAATTATTGTTGCGTGTTTAATTTATTTTTCAATTTTCTTGTGGGTTGAGAATTTGTTTGACACACAAATCTTATCTCACATAAAGAAAAATAAATTTGTTTTTTTTGCTTATTGTTTGTTTTTTTATTTTAATTTGCAATTTTCTCGTGTTGAGATTTTGTTTGACACACAAATCTTCATTCACAAAAAGAAAAAAAAACACAGAAAAATAAAAATAAAAAAATTTATGTTTATTGTTTCTTAATTTATTTTTCAATTTTCTTGTAAGTTGAGATTTTGTTTGACACACAAATCTCAACTTACAAATAGAAAAACAAATTGAGAAGTCAAGCTGAAGACTATAAATCAAGCGCTTCTTGGGAGGCAACCCATGTGTTTTATATTTATTTTTTATTTTTTGCATGTATTTCTTTATATATTTTGTTATGTTAATTTTTTTTGTAGGTGCAAATTGGAGGTAATGAAGCTATTTTGGCTTAACCAATCAAACAAACCAGGAAGTTTCTTTAAACCCATCTCATATGTTCTTTAACTTGCACACATTGAGGACAATGTGTATATTAAGTTTGGGGGTGGTTGATATATTGAACTTAATTGAAATACTCTCTGGTTGTTCTTGCTCGTGAAAGTTTTTTTGTTTGGTTAATAGAAGATATTTTGCTATGAATAGTGATTAATTTTTATTTCATCTGTTTAAATGATGCATTTCTCTTTGAAAAATTTGAATGTTGTCTAAGTGATGAATAATTTTTACGTATATTTCATTTTTACAAGAATAAATATTCATGAGCACTAGTCTTGATTTTTGAATTGCTATGCTAATTTAGAGAACGTTTATGTGAGTATGGAATTCGATTGATTTTTGTGGTGTTACAGTTCTTAGAACAAAAGTAATAACATAACTCTGTTCTGCGTATACTTGCACGATTTTATGTTCTGCGTAACAGACACGTGGGTCCCACCCTGAACGTCGGCCTGCGTGGCAGGTGGGCCCCACTGGTGCCGAGCCGCGTGAAGAATAAAGACCTGCACACACTCGCTTTGGTCAGGTGTGATAAGGATGCGCGAATCTCAGCCGTTTCTTCTTTGATCGGACGGTCCACGTTTCACGCGTGCAGATTAGCGCGTGGATTCTTCTCACCTACGCAGAAAATCAAACTTTAATTAATTGCATTTTGACCCACAAATTTAATTCAAATTACATTTTGAACTTTCTTAAATTATAGTTAAGCCCTTTGCTAATTTTAAATTAAATTTTTAAACTTTTAATAATTATATTTAAGCCCAAATTCATTTTAAATTATATTTTCGATTTTTATAAATTGTAATTAAGAACTATATTATTTGAAATTATATTTGTGGACATAAATATGAAATTAAGTACATTTTCGATACAAATTATTTAATTTTATTAAAAATGTATTTCTTAACACATAAAAGGTAAATATTAATTTATTTAACTAAAATTAAACAAAAACGTAAAGAACATAGCAATTATCATTAATAAAATTGACAAAAATAACTATATAAAATACAGTCATTAAGTAGCTAGGCATAAACCTTTTTCTCATGATGGCCTTCATGTCCTACCAATTATCTATGGGTCTTTCATGGTTTCTCCTCCTACTAATGACCAATTGATCCCACCAATTCAATTCATAGTCAGAAAACTCAATTACAGTGAGTTTTACTTTTTCTCCGTGGAGTAGTTGTGGCATTCAAAAATGTGCTCCACCTTCTTCTCCCACTTCAAATACAACTCTGGGTCATTCTTTCCTTGGAATTGTGGTATCTTCATTTTTATACTACTTAGATCTCTATCAACTCCATATTGGGCTCTAGGTGGGGGTCTCCACATACCTCCTCTACGTTTTCTTCCTTCTCTATTCCCATTTCTTCCTCCTCTAGGCATTCTTACTTCTTCTTCCTCCAATTCTTCTTCCCAATCTTCTTCCTCTATATCATCCCCAACATGACCTTTCCTATTAACCCTTGTAACATTGGGTGGAAGTGTTTCTCGTTGTAAAGCTACTAAGGAATTTTCTTCCCTTTCCAATCTTTCATTCATATCAACCATCAAGTTGTTCATCCTCTCAAAAGATTGTTACAATGCTACACAACAAGAGGTTAGTGTAATAAAATATAACTAATGTAAATTCACACAATACCTCACGTGTTTAGCACTCGAATTGATTGCTCAAACCCTCTTAGTTCCTAATCAAAGAAACCAAATCCAAGAATTCCAAAAACTTTGTAGAATTATCAAACACCCAAAAAAGTAGTTCACAATATCCCACTTGTTAAAGCACAAAGGAAACTAACTCAAAGTGTTTAGAGTAGTAAGCACAAGGAAAATCAATAGATCAACACGATTGGAAAACAACAATTTTCCCAAAGGAACTAAGCACTTAATGGGAGATTTATAATCAAAGGGTAAAATTCTTGGAACTATAAGTTCAAATACTCACTAGAAATTAGCAAATGAAATTTGGCCTCTCTTTTTTTTGAATAAATTCTAGCCACTCTTTTTCTGTTTTTTTTTTGAACAAATAAGCTAATAACTCAAGAGTAAATCAATACAACACCTTCAATATGAGTTTAAGGAATTTTAAAGATACATAAAATAGCACATAAATTACAACACAAAGGAGAAATGAAATTTCTATAGGAACTACCACAAAAATACTAGAAAACAACCAAAAACTACATAAAATATCAGATATTGCAGAATAAACAAGGAAAAATGAAAAATAGTTTCAGAAATAACAGAATTTGCAAAAAATATGCACAATATGAAAGGAAAATTCAGAATACTTTCAGAAACAGCAGGATATGCAAGGTTACTACTGAAAAACTTTGGACACAATAAAAATTGTAAGGAAAACGCAAAAAAAATGTGGAAACAAAGAAGAACAATATTTTTAGGGTTTGGAAAATGAATTTTAGTAAGAACACAACACAAGGATTTTTTTCTTTGTTTTCTATGTTTTAGAAACAAAAAAAGAACACAAGAACAAGAACAAGAACAAATATAAAGGATATGAATCTAAAAATTAGCACCTAAAGCTCTGATACCAAATGATATGAACCAAGGGGTTATGACCTAGCTAACTTCAGATTATATAGTTAAGGGTTTCTCCACAAATCAATGGATATTACTCACCATTTTTCTGAGGGGGGGAATGATGTGACCATGGTGAGTAACATCCAAGGGTCATTTAGAAGTCACTTGTGTGGTGTGGCCTCAAACATGGGTTAAGTGTGATGGTACTGAATAAAGGGATATTTGTGCCCCCTAGTGACAGCTTAAGCTTTTGGTAGGAATGGTTAGCTACTGTTCCTAAGTTTAGTATCAGAGCCTAGTATTGGGTTCGAGTCCTGAAAAGCACAAGTTCGAGGACGAACTTCCTTTGCGAAATGGGGGAATGATGTGGCCATGGTGAGTAACATCCATGGGCCCATGTGTGGGTAACCTTGGTAGGTAACATCCAAGGGTCATTTAGAAGTCACTTGTGTGGCATGGCCTCGAACTTGGGTTAAGTGTGATGGTCCTAGATAAAGGGATATTTGCGTCCCTTACTGACAACTTAAGCTTTTGGTAGGAATGGTTAGCTATTGTTCCTAAGTTAATGATATGAACCAAGGGGTTAAGACCTAGCTAATTTCAGATTATATAGCAAAGAGTTTCTCCACAAATCAATGGATATTACTCACCATTTTTCTGAGGGGAAAAGATGCCACAAGGAGGTGCTATTTCCTTGATAAGTCTAGCATAAATGACACCCTAACAAGTATGGATATTACTCACTAAAAATGCTTGGATGCTAAACAACGCCATAAAGGTTGCCAATCCATTGATAAGTTGCTTAAAGAGGAACAAAGAGTATGAATGAGCTCTCAAATGATCTAAAAATTCAAAATTCATTCCAATTGTATTTTCCAGTAGTTGAGCTACTCTTAATAGGATACAAACAAACCCTAAGCTCTACTACATTATAGCCCTTCATCTCATCCAAGGGTTGAAAATAAAAACAACCAAAAAACACAAAAGGTAGCAGAAAACATTGACCAAAACATGGAGAAAAATGGGGCAGCTGACTACAAAGGAATCCTATGAAAATATTAAATCTTAACCCTTGATTTCATCCAAGGGTTGAAAAGAAATCTGCCTAAATTCAGTCCAAATGGTAAAGCAAAAATGGAACAAAATGTGGAGCAAAATATGGAGCAAAATGTTGAGAAAAATGGGAGCAGTTGAGAACAAAGAAATCCCTATAAAATATTACATCTTAACCTTTGTTTCCATTAGAGGGCTGAAAATGAAGCTGCCTAAAAAGGTCCAAATGGCACAACAATGTGCCTAGTTTTCTTTTTCCAATTTGGCCCTAATTTCCATCTTAGGATTGTCCCAATCCTTGAACTCCTAATTTAGGTCCCCTTGGTTATGCATGACATCTTGAATGAGCCCATTTAAAGCCTTTTCGAGTTGTTCCCTCATGGACCTTGTAATTGGTCCACTTGGAATTTGTAGAGCTCGATGATTCTCATGAGTTTTTTTTTCAGAACAAAAGCGATATGATATTCTGTTGAAGTATATTTAAATGTATTTTTTTCAGATTATCTTTATGTGTTGTTTTACATACAATGTTCAATTTATTGATCGTTTATTAAAATATGCATGTATGGCTATAAATAATATGGGATATTAGAAGTGTTATTATGCTTATGAAATATTAAAGTAGATTAAAAAATTTATAAAATGAATTAAACTTTATTTCTTCAACAAGATTAAAATGAAGTTTGTAAAAGAAAAATGTATTGACGTAAGTATTTTTTTCATAATAAATAAGATAGTTAGATTTATAATTTAATTATTTGAATCTGATTTAGAGTCAACTCTTAGATGTTAGATAAAATATTTTGGATCTAATTTAGAGAACTCTATTTAATAGATTTTTATAATATTTATTATTGAAAAATATATTGACAATATATTTTTCATAATAGATTCAAATTTCTGAAAATTAGTTTATAGATACTTAAATACTTAATTTAAGTTAGACACCTTAATGAGAGTTTAAATTGATAGCTCCTTCAAAATCATCAATTAAATTGTTTATTAATTCCTTTCGAATAAATCATATAATTTAGTTAACTATCAATTATTGATCCTCACCAAAATATTTTAATTGATAATTGGTTAATAACTAAATTGATCATTAGGATAATTTTTTTATCAAAAAGGAAGAATCAATAATGTTAATTAACATTTTTAGTAACCTACTTAATATTGAGCAATCATAATTAAGTAGCTAATGTATTCCATAAATTATCCACTATATGATAAATATTTAATTGCCTAAATGTTTTATTGAATCTATCTTTATATTTATGTTATTAGTTTAAATCTACAAAACCAAATTTTGTGACAAAATATTTAGGATTTATTTTTTGTTTTTACGAATTTGTTAAATTATTTAAAAATTACATGCTTTCTCTTTAGACTGACATTAGAAGTATACTTAACATTTTCTATAAGTGATTCGTGAACTTGCGAGCTATTTTATAAATTAGACAAAATTTACACTCCTAATTTTAGAACATCAAATTTTTGGCATCATTGGCAGGTATACTTGTAATAGCACTAAAAACTAGATAACATTTGCAAATATCAAGTTTTTGGTGTCATTGTTGGGGAGAAATATTGTTTTTAAACTTTTAGTACCAAAATCTTAAATTTGTTTTCAGGTTTTAAATATTGTGATTTGTATTTTATTTTATTTTAAAAAAATTGAAAGAAAATTCAAAAATAAAAAATTTATGCCACATTTATTAGTTGACTATTTGGTATTAGAAGAATAAATTGAAAATCTAAAAAAATGAATGTCTTATTTATCAGTTGACTTAAGATATATATATATTAAATTAAAAAATATAAAAAAAGCAATAAATATATCTTAAATTCAAATTTCAAAAAAAGATAAAAAAAAAATTATCTTAATTATTAGTTAAGTAGGATATTTTTTCAAAAAAAAATCTCTTCTTTTTTTTAAGCCTAATTTTATCTAAACCCAAGTACCTTTTGATTTGAAAAAGAATTGGACGACATGGAGAATTGAGCCTTTTATTCTTTATACATATGCAAAACTATTAGTTTATTTCTATACCTTTGAATGAGTGCTCAAACTAATAAGATCCATGTTATTTTGATAGTATGACTTGTGAGGATAGAGACAGGTAGAATTTAGATTTCATTAATTGAAATTAGGTAAATTTAATATTGATACATTTTTTTATTTGAATATGAAAGTGATTTTCAACTAATTATTATAATAAACCATGAATGTTTACAATATTAAAATAATTTATGGTATAAAATCTTGTTGCATATGCTAAATGCAATACTGTTAGTCTATGGAAATGATTTACAACAATTTAATTTTATTAGAGTTTTTATTTTTAACTTTTTTCCATTCTTGCTAAGAGAATATTAAGAAGCTGGTTGGGGGTTGTGATGAGATCTCAAAAGCGCTTAATATATCATGATTTTATGCATGCTAAATAATTAGCTAGATTTTTATTTGCTTAGTTTTACTATCATTTTAAACAAATATATCTTTTTAGAATCACAGGTATGTTTTATTGTTTTTCAGATATTTTAACTTCAAAAATATTTAATTGATCAAACTTATGAAGAATATATTTGAAAGCCTCTATTAAAACTTTAAAAGCTTAAAAGATAACATAGGTAAAGCATTACATATGTTTCAAAATATGAAAAAGGATGTACAAAAAAAAATATAAGAGTTCTAAGTTTCCAAAACAACGTGGGCTATGGCATGGAAGTTTTATATGATGTAGGGTGAGACAAAAGGACTGAGAATCACGCGCCCTAGAATTGATGTGGGTTATAGTGTGGAAATGTTGTATGTGTAAGGTTTATGTGAGTGTTGGCAATATTCATGAACAAAACATACAGATGTTATTTTAGTTTCTAGGTGTCTTTCATGAATATTTTCAAGCCAAATAAGCTATTAAGCTCCAACGATCACATCTCAAGTATATTTCTATTTTCAAGCCAATTGAGCACTAGATCGATCAAGATTAATCAGTAGATTGACCCATTTATTTTAGATTTAATTAATTATTTCACTGGATTGATCGAGCTTGACTAGATTGATCGAGCAACCATGTTTGATCGATCAATTGAGCGGCCAGGTTTTCAAGTTTGAATTAATTTTTACTCGAGCTAATTTATTTTATTACTATATTGTCCTTATATTTTAAAGCACTTTTAAATATTTTCAAGGATAGATTTGTAAAAGACCTTTGACCTAGGGTTTCTACTCTTGCTATTTAATAATACCATTGACTCATAATATTGTTAACCATACAAGAACATTATTGAGAATTATTCTCTTCATCTTATTTTCTCTCTCTCTCTCGCTCTCTCTCTTGTTTTGCTAAAACTATTCAAGTAGGCATTTTTATTGAGTTAATTTGTCAAACATTCGAAGCTGTGTTTGATATATTAGTAAGCCTACAATATTTGTGATATTGTGCTTTAAATTGATTGTATGAGGTTGATAGTTGGTTTTGATTTATTTGTTACATCATCTAGTTAGGATTTTTCATTATTGAATTTTTCCTAGGACACACATTTGCACTTGTGGTATCATACTAACTTTTCATATGCATATTGAAAGAGTTTGATTAACTCGTGTAACTTATGTTCATCGAAACATTGGTCTGAATCTGAACACCTTTCTTGTAGAGACTATAATAAAATTAGTAGCTTGTAAGTAAATTACTTGGACGTTACGTACTTTGGTCGGTAGTTTGAGTCATAGCCTTGTAATTAGACCTTATTTTTCATAATGGATAATTAGGTAGTCTGATGAATCAGTAGTTTTCCTCTTAGATGATAAGTGTGAACCCATAAGATTCGGTGTTTTTGAGAATATTGACATGTGAGGAATAGAGTCAAAGCGAATTCAGATTCTTGACACTAAATTTGGGTGAAATTAAATTGATATATTTTAAATATGAAATATGAAAATGATTTTCAACTTATTATTATAATAAATAATGAATGTTTAGGAAGTTGAAATAGTCTATGCTTAAGATTTAAATTATGAAATTTAAAAGAGATTATAAGCAAGATATATTTTTCTATTTCATTTCTTTATTTTATTTTAGTATTTTTTTAATTTATTTTAAATTTTAGTTAACTTCTTATTTTATTTGTTTTATTTTGTTTTCATTTTTTGTTAATGTTTTTGGGCATCATTACTAGTAACCCTCACGAGACTTAAACTCGTTCATTAGGGCAACCTAAGAGTTTAACGGCTTGTTGCACATGCTAAATGCAATCGTGTCAATCCACAGAAGTGATTTAGGATGGTTTAATTTTTAGTTTTTATCGCTTCTCTTGCTAAGGGACTAACAATAAGCTCATTGGGGGTTGTGATGAGTGCTTAAAAAGCAATAAAATTTCCATAATTTAATGTATTTTAATTGATTAAATAGATTCATATTTGTATAATTTTATCATATTTTTATATAAATTTGTCTTTTTGGAATCATGGGTATATTATTTTTTTCCAAGTATTTTAGGTCAAAAATAACTTAAAGACTCGAAGAAACATACTGGAGGCAATACATCACAAATATATTGAGAAAATAAATGAGGAAAGGACAAAAAGATGGAAAAATTTGACAAAATGAGTCAAAACAATCAAAAATATCAAAAAGGCTGAAATCATACGCATAACTGCCCATCCGTGTTGAGTCTCGCACGAATGCCAAGCAGATGCTAGAACACGCCCACACGCAACTAGCACACACCTAGCACACACTGTGCCAATTTTCACGCTCGTGCCATATCACACGAGCACTAGCATATGCCTACATCATGTCATACGCTCACCAAACACGTGCCAGCCTGTCCAAACGTATCCAAAATCAATTTTTGAAATATTTTTCCCACCTTTTTTGGCCTTATTCTCACCTATAAAAGGTCAATCTTCCCCCATTGTAAAAACATTTCTCAGCTCTTTCTCACTCTAGAATTGTTTTTTTGTTTTAATGTTCTTCTATTTTTGAGAAGAACTAGCTATGCTTTTATAGATTTTTAGTTATTGATTCAATAAATAGAAATACAAATCTGTTTGGACATTTTTCAATAACAGAATTAGCATCGAAGTTTGGTATGGATTCTTTTAAGGTATAATTTTAATGGATTATTTACAGTTATTTTTTATATTTTAATTTTACATGTTATATTTAATTTTTCTATGATTAAATTTAATATGGTTGGCTATTTGTCAATAACATATAATAATAACATTTTTATGCTTGCGATATATTAAATAGGTAAAACATCTCTATAAAATAAATTAATTTTGTTTTTATTTTAGATTCTATATTATGAATGTTAGAGAAAATATATTATTTTCATTACAAACATAAATCTGAAAATTAGATTTTATGATTTAACAATCTGGTAGAAAATGTATTGACAACATATTTTCAGTCATAGTTTCAAAACTTGAAAGTTAGTACACGGATAACTAAATTCTTTGGTTTAATTTGGACACCTTGAATAAAGTTTAAAATGTCTAACCCCACCTAAGGTGACATTTAAATGGTTTATTTTCAATCTCTTAGAAAAAAAATTAATTTAATAAACCAAATTAATTATCGACCACATCTCTAGGTGGTAATTGATTTGAGTAATTAACAAATAATATCTAACCTCACTAAAGGTAGTATTCATATAAAAATAGAATCAATAAATATCAATTTATATATTTAATAACCTAAATAATATGAGCAAGTATAATTAACTTAATTATTATATCCTTAAATACTTAACTGTTATGAATAATAAAAATTTGCATTATTGTTTATTGAATCTATATCTTTTTTTATTTTTTATTTTTTTAGATTAGGAAACAAACAAACCAAAACATAGTGACAACATGTTTAGGATTTAATTTTGTTTTTAAGATTTTTCATAATAAATTAAAAACCATATATATTTATTCCTTAGATTGATCTTGGAAGTATCATTGTCATTTTCTATAAAATTATTCTTGTAATTGCGAGATTTTAACAAATATAAAATCCAAAGTATACGCAAGATCGGCATTGCATGCCAAAGTATATTACTTCATTAATGAAAAATATATTTTAGAAAACTTTTGCTTTGCCTTCTTGTGTTCTTAATTGAATGATTGAAATCGACTTATCAAAGGGAGTGATCACCCATTTTGACATCTAAAGATTGGGGTTTTAAGGACTTTGTTTCCTTACAATTCTAATCTAATCATGTTTGACATGTTCTTATCAATTCAATCATTCCTATTCCTTTAAGTTCGTGGCTTCTTAGGGTTGTTTGCCCAAAGGGTATGCATCATTTAGTATCAGACCCTTGGTTGCTAAAAATAGGTTATCTATCTTCACTTTGAATTTTGATTTAAAATAAAAATTCATCTTGTTTTGTTTCAGTCTTTTTCTTTGTTCTTGAGTCACATATTAAAAAACAAACTCCTTCTGAGTCTTGTGTTTTCTTTCAATTTCTTTGACATTGTTTTCGTAGTTGGATTTCATTTTTTACTTTTATTTAAAATCTTCGTATATTTTTCTTGTTCGTTATTTTTGTGTTCAATCTATCTTTGTTCTTCAAAAAACAAAAAAAGGGTCTTCTGTTCGTAGTTTCAAAATACAAAATTGATAAATCAGAGTTGTAACTTTAAATGGCCATAACTTTTGACTCAGGTATCAGAATGACTCATATAATATATCAAATCGAAGCTCGTTTAAATTTCTAAAAGTGGAATGGGTTTTAACTTTTTTTGTGCCGAATTCGACCCCGATTTACATTGATTAGTCTACTTAATGAGGGGTTGAAGTTTTGTCGTACCTTTTTGTGTTGTTTTCGATTGTCATTCATTAGGGTTGGGAATTGTTTTTGTGAATTTTATATTCACACAAGTAGTAGCTTTAGTGGGGAAAAAAAGAAAAAAGAAAAAAGAAGAAGTAGAAATGGAGAATAAAATAGTAGATTGTTCAAGAATCTAATTCTTGTTTTCTTGTTTTTGTTGAAATTGGTTTTCCTTTATTTTTTTCTACTTTCATATATTTTATTCTAGTAATCAAACTTGCTATCCAAGTATAATTTAAAAAAAAAGGGAAATTATATTTTGGTCAAGGAAAACTAATTTCAACAAGAACAAGAAAACACAGAAAGAAAAACAAGAATTAGAATATAGAACAATCTACTACTTTGTTCTCCTTTTCTTCTTCCTTTTTTTCATTTTTTTTTCATTTTTTATTCTTTTTTTGAGTGCTTCTACTTTTGTGAATATACATTTCACAAAAAAAATCAAAACCCTAATAAACAAAAACCAAAAACAACGCAAAAAGATGCAACAAAACTTTAACCACTAGATAAGTGGTGTAAATGATAAAATATGGGGTTAAAAACTCCAACGAACAGAGGTAAAGCCCAAATTTTCTTATAGGAATCAAAAATAGCTACGATTTTGATATATTACAACATTTGTTATGACTCCAATTTATCAAAAAATAATTTTCAAACTGGTAATAGCAACTCTTTTTTTTTCTCTTTTTCATTTAAGAATAAAGATGATTCAACACAAAATAAGGAACAAGAAAAAATTACGAAGAATTCAAAAAGAACTATGCAATGAAATCCAATGACGAAAACAACAACAATAAAATTGAAAGAAAACACATTACTTGAAGGAAGAAATCTCTCTTTTTTTTAAATCAAGAACTTAAAGAAAACTACAAATCCAAAGAAGAAAACAATGAAAACAAAATTGAAAAACAAACACAAGACTTGAAGGACATTTTTTTTGTTTTTTTTTAATTAAGAACTCAAACAAAGATAGATGAAAATAGATAACTTGTTTTCATCAACTATGGCTTTGATACCAAATGATGTAGACCCTCTAGGAAAATAACCCTAGGAACACACGAACTAAAAGGAATAGAAATGATTGAATTGCAAAGTACATGTTAAAGACATTCAGATTAGAACCCTAAGGAAACAAAGTCCTTAAAACCCCAATCTTGATATGCCATAAAGGATGATCACTTCCTCTGATAAATCGAATTCAAGCATTCAATCAAGAACACAAGAAAGCAAAGCAAAACCTTTTTGAAATACTTTTCAATTGGGGGTCCAATGACTAGGGAAAGGACAAAGAGACTATGGTAGAAGAATCTAAAACTAAATTCAAGGATTCCAAAGCTTCACCAAGGATGGTCTATCATCTTTTTAAACAAGAGATAGATTTGGCGAAATTTTTGATCATTTGTCATGTTTTTTTAGAAATCTTTTTGCTTTGCTATTTTATCTTTTTGATTAAATGCTTGAATTAAAATTATCAAAGGGAGTGATCAACCATTGTGTCATCTCAAGGTTAGGGTTTTAAGGACTTTGTTTCCTTAGGGTTCTAATTCGATCATCTTCAACACTTTCCTAGTAAATCGATTATTCCTATACTTTTGAATTAATGAGTTCCTAGGGTTATTCATCTAGAGGGTCCATATCAATGACACTTATTGTCTATGGTCAACTTTTCTTTTACTTACAATGGTTGGGGTTCAATGATATGACAAATTTTAGTTGTAATCTTATAAGACCAATGTAAAGAGTACCTTTCCACGCTGCCAAATCGAACGACACCCTTCCATGGTGATAACTTTAAAAGTACATGATTTTGAACTTTATATTTGATAAGAATCAAAGAGTGTCACCAATGAATCCATGGAACATTCCAATTGGCCAAATTAATCAAGAATCACTCAATGGATCATAAATCAAGTATGGGCCAATTTAAAAGTTATTTGGACTGCTTGGGCATGAAGTAAAATGATGGACCAAATAAATTCCAAAATATGAAATTTTTATTGAGTAGCTTTTAGTATATTTGTCATACCCTTTACATCTAATATCCAATTGAGGTGATACAAAATGATTTACAAAGCATACTCAATGGGTGGTGATATATTCAAAGAATTGTTTTTACTAATTCAGATGTGTACTAGTTCAAAAGTGGCTTTGAAGAATCGCTTAGAAATCTACCAAATAATTACCTTTCTTCGTTTTATAGTTTATTTGGTAGGCATTTAGAGTTTTATAATTAAGTCTTATTAGCTAGGATTTTAGAATCTACAAATAACTTTGCATATAATTTTAGTGAGAGTGTTTCTCTTTAGTTCCTTTGAGAACTTTTACAGAACTTATCAATAGCAATGTTATGGTGTTTAAAACATTACTTATCACTCCCATCTATCCCTTTTTTATTGAGTGTGGCATCTACCCTACTCTTCTTTGATGCCAAGGTTTCTATCCCATTATAGATAGCATGTCACAATCCTCATTTTCTTTATATTTCCAACTTGATTTAGAACATTCCTAATGAAAAGATCAAAATTTTTCTTGAGTCTCACTTATCTAGGTGGGGTTCATATCATTTGGTATCAGAGAAACACTCAAAGTCGTATAAGAGAAAGGCTCTAAGTTAGGTTAACCTATCCCTCCATTTTTGTTTTGTTATTTTATTTCTCTATCGATTTTATTTAATCCAAAAAACCAAAAATAGAAGAAGATTCTATTGCTAATAAAAAAATTCATCAAATTGACCCTAATTTAATTAGTACTTGCTATCCAAGTGTGATTAAAAAGAAGTACAAGTTTAGGCCAAGAAAATAAAAGATAGTTCTTGAAAATATTTCCAAATAGAGATTATTTCTTTCCTATTTTAACTTTCTTAATTGATTATTTGTTATTTTCCTTATTCTTATTCTCTCCTCTTGTTTCATTTAGTTTCCTTTTACTTCTTTGTTTTCATAAATATAATTTCCTTTTACAATATTATATATTGTTCTTGATAAATTTTGAGAAACCAAAATACAAAACAAAATCATCCTTTTATTCTAAGAGACTTGTGCTTGATTTGTGTTGTTTTCATTGTGGTATGTTGATCTTTGATTGAATTTTATTTACTTGATAAAGAACCCAAAGAAAGGACTTGAATGAGGTTATAAATAGGAGCATGAGTGGAAAAAAAGAGAGTGTAACATGAAAGGAGTGTGATGAACAAGAAATATGATTATTTTGTGTTATTGTTACATTGTCGTCAAGATGGTCCTTCAACAAAGTAGGGACTGCCCCAACATTTCAACTCGACCCAATGGCACAAGAGATGAGCTGGTTATGAGAAGCCCTTTAGGACAGATTCAAGAAACAAGATTTAGAAATGAAAGAATTGAATGAAAGGATCTCCAAAACCAGAAGGCCAACAATGCACATACCTATAAATGAATTTGATGTCCAAGAAGGTGACAATGAGTTTCAAGGGGACTATGGTTCAACAAAAGGCATATGTTGATTTGTGCCTAGAGGAGGGGGACGTGGAAGAGGCCAAATGAGGGAACATAGCTGGCAAGAAAAAGTTGATAACAACTTGAGCAACATCAAGCTAAAGATTCCATCTTTCCCATGCAAAAGCAACTCTGAAATTTATGTGGAATGAAAGAAAAAGGTGGAATTAGTGTTTGATTGTCACAACTATTTTGAATTGAATAAGATAAAATTTATTGCAATAGAATTGATTGATTATGCTATTACTTGCTCAGATCAACTTGTTTTGAGCAGGACAATGCATAGCGAAAGGGTAGTTGACACATGGGAAGATACAAAGGTAGTTCTAAGAAAGTAGTTCACTCCAAGCCACTATTATTGATATTTGTTCAAATTTTAAAAGAGAAATAGTCTTAAAGAGCCCTACATTGACGAGAAGTTCCAAAGAGATTGACTTATTCCCAAAAAGAGAGAGTGAGTTAAAAAAAAGGAGATCAGAAATAAGAGATAACAGATAGTGAAGGAGTTGAAAATAATGAGTGAAATAAGAAAAAAGAGATTGATAAGCAAAAAATGTGATAAAAACAAAAGAAATTCAGTTGCAAGAAGAGAATGATAAAAAAAAGAAAAAGAAAAAATGAGTTACAGAGGAGAAAGAGAAAGAAAGAGAAAGTGAGCTAAAAAAAGAAATTATGTTACAAAAAGAGTGCTCAAAAAAGATAATGTGTCAAAATAGGAGATGCAATGGGAAAAACAGTGTGAGTTTGAAAATAGTATGATATACAAGAAGAGAAGAGTGAGAAAAAGCGTGAAGAAAAGGAGATACTTGATAAGAGAGATACAAGAGAGGGTGAAAAAGATAACAAAATTTTAGTTGATAAAAATAGTTTTACTTTACCTACTATTGTTCCCCTTTTGCAAAACATGGAATTATACAAAAGGAAGATTTTATTGGTAGTAATCATCAAAGTGATTTCATAAACAACAAACACCATCTTTATGTTATATCTAGTAAAGAAAACCAAAGTAAGGAAGCCATGAGATTATTGAGTCATGAGTTTGAATCATTATCCCTAATGCAAACTATTTACAGCTTAATGGTGAAGACTTGTAGAGAAAATAATCAAGGAACATCACCAATGGATTCATGGAACATCCCAATTGGGCCATGAAGGATGTATGGGCTTATTTACAAGATATTTAGGTAGCTTTCACACGAAATAAAATGATGAACCAAATAAATTCTAATATAAGAAAGCTCTATTTACTAGCTTTTAGTATATTCGTCATATCCTTTACATCTAATATCAATTTGAGGTGATAAAAAAATACTTTACAAAGCTTATTCAATGTAATTAAGGTCGAGGTTCTTGATTTATTGCTTGACTTCAACTTATCAAAGGGAGTGATCATCATTTATGACATCTCATGGTTAGGGTTTTAAGGACTTTACTTCCTTAGGGGTCTAATCCAATCATCTTCAATATGTTCCCAAGAAATCTATTGTTCCTATTCATTGGTGTTTATGGATTGCCTAGCGGGTCTGCATCAATTGGTATTAGAGATTTGGTTGTTGGAAAGAGGTTATCTATCTTCATCTATCTTTGATTGAGTTCTAGATTTCAAAAAAAAGTTCACCTTTCAAGTCTTGTGTTTTCATTCTATTTCATTGTCGTTGTTTTCATCTTTGGATGTCATTTCATAGTTCTCTTTGAATTCTTTCCTTGTTCTTTATTTTTTTATTTATCTATCTTTTTTCTTCAAAAAAAAAAGCAAAAAAGAAAAAGAAAAAAGAAGAGAGCTATTGTTCACAGTTTCAAAACAAATTGATAAATTGACATTGCAAGTTTAAACAACCATAACTTTTGATGTAGGTATCAAAAAAACTATTAAAATATATCTAATAGAAGCTTGCCTAAATTACTACAAGAAAATATGGGCTATGCTTTTGTTCCTTGCTATTTTAGACCCCAAATTCCATCATTTACATAACTTATCGCGGTTTTAAAGTCTTGTTGCATCTTTTTCCCTTGTTTTTGGTTCATTTGGTTTGTGAGTTCATTTACCTTAGAATCATTCAAAACTTATCTAGTTAAAGTTGAAAACAAGTGTAAGAAAGATGGAACATGGTGTATGGGTATGCATTTCGGTTTAACTAAGATTCAAGGATGAATCTTTTTCGAAAAGGAAGGGAATAATGGAGGTCTTGGTGATGCATAAGTTCAGGTTTACAAATATTCTGAAGATGCTCAAGAGCTTACAAAAAGTTCTCAAGATCCTACGAATAATCTCAAGATCCTATGCAAGGGATAGATTGGAAAGTTTAATTTGGATGCAAGGATTATTTTAGGAAGCAAATTTTTATTTTAGTTAATTGTGGGCCTTTTATGTTTTATTTCTCATAAGTCTTTTTAGTCTTTTATTTTTTAAGGATTAATTAGGCCCAATCCACAAATAATTAGGCCCATCTTCATCTAGGTTTTTCTTAGGGATTCATTTTCATCTAGGGAGTTTTTCCTTATGGTTTGTTGTTATATAAATGTAGTAGTTACGTAATCTTGGGCTTACCATATATCATTTGTCAAAAATTATTGAAGTCAACTTTTTACTTTGCCTTCTTATGTTTTTGATTGAATGCTTGAATTCGACTTATCAAAAGTAGTGATCATCCTTTATGGCGTTTAATTGTGAGGGTTTTAAGGACTTTGTTTCCTTAGGGGTCTAATCCAATAATTTTCATTACGTTCCTAACAAATCAATTGTTCCTATTCATTTCAGTTTATGGGTTCCTAGGGTTCTTTGCGTAGGAGGTCGGCATCATTTGGTATTAGAGATTTGGTTGTTGAAAAAATGTTATCTATCTTCATCTATCTTTGTTTTGAGTTCTTGATTTCAAAAAAAAAATCGTCCTTCAGATCTTGTGTTTTCTTTCAATTTCGTTATTGGTTTTTTCATCTTTGGATTTCATTTCATAGCTCTCATTGAATTTTTCCTATCTTTCTATATTCTTTTTTCTGTATTCAATTTATCTCGGTCCTTCAAAAAACAAAAAAAAAATAAGAAAAAAGAAAAGATGTGTTGTTCACTGTTTCAAAACAATTTGATAAATTGACTTTGCAAGTTTAAACAACCATATGTTTTTATGCATGTATCAAAATGACTATGAAAATATATTAAATTGAAGCTCACCTCAATTCCAACAAGAAAATTAAGGCTACTCTTTTGTTCCCTTCTATTTTAGACATCAAATTCTATCATTTACACAACATATTGAGGCGTTAAATTTTTGTTGTATCTTTTTTCCATGTTATTGGTTTGGTTTTCTTCATTTTGTTTGTGAGTTCCATTATCGTATCATCAATCAAAACAAAAAAGACAAGAGGAAAAAAAGAAAGAGAAAAACGAAAAAGAAATGGGAGAACAACGAGACAGGTGTTGAAGATTCCTATTCTAGTTCAAGTTGAAAATATGTGTAAGAAAAATGGAACATGGTGAATGTGTGTGCCTTTTGGTTTAAATAATATTCGAGGATGTATCTTTTCAATGAGGAAGGGAATAATAGGGGTCTTAGTGCTGACCAAGTTCATGTTTACAAATATTCTCAAGATCCTCAAGATCTTATGCAAGGGATAGATTTGAAAGTTCAAGTTGGATGCAAGGATTAATTTAGGAAGCAATTTTTTATTTTAGTTAATTGTTTACCTTTATGTTTTTTATATTATAAGAAATTTATAAGGATAAATTAGGCCTAATCCATAACTAATTAGGCCCATCTTAGTCTAGGTTTTCTTTAGGGTTTGAATTTTTCGTCTTGGGATTTTTCCATTATGGGTTTTTGTTATATAAACGCAGAATCTATGTAAACTTGGGCATACCATACATCATTTCTCAAAAACTATTTTAGTAAGCATTTTTCTTTTCCTTATTGTGTTCTTGAATGAGTGCTAGAATTTGACTTATCAAAAGGAGTGATCATCCTTTTTGGCATCTGATGGTTAGAGTTTTAAGGACTTTATTTCCTTAGGGGTCTAATCCAATCATCTTGAACACATTCTTAACAAATCAATTGTTCCTATTCATTGGAGTTCGTGGGTTCCTAGGGTTCTTTACTTAGAGGGTCGGCATCATTTGGTATCAAAGATTTGGTTGTTGAAAAGAGGTTATCTATCTTCATTTATCTTTTTTTGAGTTCTTGATTTGAAAGAAAAAAAGTTTGCCTTTAAAGTCTTGTGTTTTTCTTTCAATTTCATTGTGATTATTTTCCTCATTGGATTTTGTTTTATAGTGCTCTTTGAATTCTTAGTATCTTTTCTTTTTCCTTATTTTTGTATTCAATCTATCTTTGTTCTTCAAAAAACAAAAAAGAAAAAAGAAGAGAGCTATTGTTCATAGTTTAAGAAAAAGGGATAAACTGACGTTCCTAGTTCAAACAACCATACTAAATGGAAGCTCGCCTCAATTCCTACAAGAACATTTATGCTGGGCTTTTGGTCCTTTTTGTTTTAAACCCCCAATTCCACCGTTTACATGACCTATTGAGGGGTTAATGTTTTGTCACATTATTTACCTTCGTTTTGGTTTGTTTTTTTAATTTTTTTTATGAGTTCATTTACCATACCGTAATCAAAAAAAGAGAAGACAAAAAAAAGGGGAGAACAAAGAGACAGATTTTTCAAGATTCCTATTCTTGTTGAAGTTGAAAACATGAGTATGAAAGATGGAACATTGTGCATGTATGCCTTTTGGTTAAAAATATTCAAGGATGAATCTTTTTGAAGAGGAGGGGAAAATGGAGGTCGTGGTGCTGACCAAGTTCATGTATATAAATATTCTCAAGATTCTCAAGATCTTACAAATCTTCTCAAGATCCTGCAAATAATCTCAAGATCCTATGCAAGGGATAGATTTGAAGCATCGAGTAGGATGCAATGAATAATTTAGGAAGAATTTTTTTATTTTACTTAATTATGGGCCTTTTATGATTAATTTATTATAAGTATTTTTAGTCTTTCATTTTATAAGGATGAGTTAGGCCCAATCCACAACTAATTAGACCTATCTTTGTCTAGGTTTTCTTTATGGTTTGAATTTTTCATCTTGGGATTTTTCCCTTACAGTTTGAATTAGGCCCAATCCACAACTAATTAGGTCCATTTTATTGTTATGAAAATTCTAGCTGCAACTATGTAACCTTGGGCATACCATATATCATATATGAAAGATTATTTTAGTAAGCTTTTTGCTTTTCCTTCTTATGTTCTTGATTTAAAGCTTGAATTTGACTTATCAAAGGGAGTGATCATCTTTTTTGGCTTCTCATGGTTAGGGTTTTAAGGACTTTGTTTCCTTAGGGTTCTAATCCAATCATCTTTAACACGTTCGTAACAAATCAATTTTTCTTATTCCTTTGAGTTTGTGGGTTCTTAGGGTTCTTTGCCTAGAGGGTGTGCATCATTTGGTAGTATATATTTTTTTGTTGGAAAGAGGTTACATATCATCATCTATCTTTGTTTGAGTTCTTGATTTCAAAATAAAAAAAGTTTGTCCTAGTCTTGTGTTTTCTTCCAATTTCGTTTTCATTTTTTTTTTGTCTTTGGATTTTTTTCATAGTACTATCTGAATTCTTCCTATCTTTTCTTGTTCTTTATTTCTATATTCAATCTATCTTTGTTCTTTAAAAAAACAAAAAAAGGAAAAAAGAAGAGAGGTGGTCTTGACAATTACAAAAATATTGATAAATGGACATTGCAACTTTAAACAACCATAAGTTTTGATGCGGTTATCAATACGACTACTGAAATATATCAAGTCAAACCTCAGCTTGATTACTACAAGAAACTATAGTCTACACTTTTGTTCCTCGGTTCTTTAGATGTCATATTCAATCATTTACACGACTTATCGAGGGGTTAAAGATTGGTCACATTTTTCCCTTATTTTGGTTTTGTTTTTGTTCATTTGGTTTATGAGTTCATTTACCATACAATAGTCAAAATAAAAAAGAGAAGACAACAAAAAAAGAAGAAAAAAAAGGTAGAACAAAGAGATAGATTGTTCGATATTCCTATTCTTGTTAAAGTTGAAAACATGAGTAAGAAAGATGGATCATGGTAGAAATGTATGGGTTTCATTTTAAATAAGATTCAAGGAAGAATGTTTTCAAAGAGGAGGGAAATAATGGAGGTCGTGGTGCTGACCAAGCTCATGTTTACAAATGTTCTCAAGATCCTCATGATATTACAAATATTCTCAAGATCCTACGAATAATCTCAAGATCCTACGAATAATCTCAAGATCCTATGCAATGGATAGATTGGAAAGATCAAGTTGGTTGCAAGGATTAATTTAGGAAGCAATTTGTTGTATTACTTAATTATGGTCCTTTTATGTTTTATTTATCATAAATGTTCTTAGTCTTTAAATTTTTTAGGATGAATTAAGCCGAATCTATAACTTATTAGGCTCATATTTATCAAGGTTTGTGATAAAAATGCACCAGCTATGTAATCTTGAGCATACCATATATCATTTATCAAAATTTATTTTAGTAATCTTTTATCTTTTCCTTCTTGTGTTCTTGATTTAATGCTTGAATTCGAATTATCAAAGGGAGTGATCATCCTTTGTGGCATCTCATGGTTGGGGTTTAAAAGACTTTGTTTCCTTAGGGTTGTAATCCAATCATCTTCAACATGTTCTTAACGAATTGATTACTCCTATTCATTTTAGTTCATGGGTTCCTAGGGTTCTTCTCCTAGAAAGTCTACATCATTTGGTATTAGAGATTTGCTTTTTTTATATAGGTTATCTATCTTTGTTTGAGTTCTTGATCTAAAAAAAATAAGTTTGTCTTTCAAGTCTTGTGTTTTCATTCAATTTCGTTGTAGTTGTTTGTCTTTGGATTTTTTTCATATTTTCCTTTGAATTTTTCCTATATTTTCTACTTTTTTATTTTTATATTCAATCTATCTTTGTTCCTCAAAAAATAAAAAACCAAAAAAATAAAAAAAAATAAAAAAAGAGAGAGCTACTCTTAACAGTTTCAAAAAGAACTGATAAATTGACGTTCCAAATTTAAATAGCCATATGTTTTGATGCATGTATCAATATGACTATTAAAATATATCAAATCAAAGCTCAACTCGATTCCTACAAGAAAATCTTGGCTACGGTTTTGTTCCCAACTATTTTAGATGCCAAATTCCATCATTTACACGACTTATCGAGGGGTTAAAGAAGAATTGTCACATTTTTCCCTTTATTTTGTTTTGGTTTTTGTTCATTTGGTTTGTGAGTTCATTTACCATATAGTAGTTAAAATAAAAAAAATAAAAAAGAACAAAAAAAGGGAGAACAACGAGATAGATTGTTGAAGATTCCTATTTTAGTTGAAATTGAAAATGTGAGTAAGAAAGATGGAACATGGTGCAAGTGTGTGCATTTGGTTTTAAATAAGATTTGAGGAAGAAACTTTTTAAAGAGGAGGGGAATAATGGAGGACGTGGTGCAAGTTCATGTGTACAAATGTTCTTGTGATCCTCAATATCTAACAATTTTTCTGAAGATCTTGCGAATAATCTCAACATCCTATGTAAGGGATAGAATTGAAAGATCATGTTGGATGCAAGGATTAATTTTGGAAGCAATCCATCATTTTAGATAATTGTGGGCCTTATATGTTTTAAATATCATAAGTAATTTTATTTTTTTTATTTTATAAGGATAAATTAGGCTCAATCTACAACTAATTAGACCCATCTTCCTGTAGGTTTTCTTTAGGGTTTCAATTTTCATCTAGGGATTTTTTCCTTATGGTTTTTTGTTATAAAAACGCAACAGCTATGTAATCTTGGGCATACCATATATCATATAAGAAAAATTATTTTAGTAAGCTTTTTGCTTTGCCTTCTTTTGTTCTTGATGGAATGCTTGAATTCGACTTAACAAAAGGAGTGATCATCATTTGTGGCTTCACATGGTTAGGGTTTTAAATACTTTGTTTCCTTAGGGTTCTAATCCAATAATATTTAACACATTCAAAACAAATCGATTATTCCTATTCCATTAAGTTCGTGGGTTCCTAGGGTTCTTCACCTAGAGGGTGTGCATCATTTGGTAATTGAGATTTTGTTGTTGGAAAGAAATTACATATCCTTTCTTGTTCTTTATTTCTGTATTTAATTTATCTTTTTTTTTAAACAAAAAAACAAAAAAACAAAAAAACAAAAAAACAAAAAAACAAAAAAACAAAAAAACAAAAAAACAAAACAAAAAAACAAAAAAAAAAAAAAAAAAAAAAAAAAAAAAAAAAACAAAAAAACAAAAAAACAAAAAAACAAAAAAACAAAAAAAAGGAAAAAAAAGAGCTAGTCTTGACAGTTACAAAAAATTGATAAATTGATGTTGTAACTTTAAACAACCATAAGTTTTAATGTGGTTATGAATATGACTATTTAAATATATCAAGTCAAACCTCGGCTTGATTACTACTAGAAAATCTAAACTACACTTATGTTCCTCGGTGTTTTAGATGCCAAATTTGTTCATTTACATGACTTATTGAGGGAATAAAGATTGGTTGCATCTTTTCCCTTATATTTTTTGGCTTTTATTCATATGGTTTCTGAGTTCATTTACCATACTATAGTTAAAATAAAAATTAGAAGACAACAAAAAAATAAGGAAAAAATGGTAGATCAAAGAGATAGATTGTTCCAAATTCCTATTCTTGTTAAGGTTGAAAACATGAGTAAGAAAGATGGAACATGGTGCATGTGTGTGCCTTTCATTTTAAATAATATTCAAGGAAGAATCTTTTCGAAGAAGAGGGGAATAATGGAGGTCTTGGTGCTGACCAAGTTCATGTTTACAAATTTTCTCAAGATCCTCAAGACCTTACAAATATTCTCAAGATCCTAAAAATAATATCAAGATCCTATGCAAGGGATAAATTGGATAGATCAAGTTAGATGCAAGGATTAATTTAGGAAGCAATTTATTATTTTAGTTAATTGTGGTCCTTTTATGTTTTATTTATTATAAGTTTTTTTAGTCTTTTATTTTTTTAGGATAAATTAAGCTCAATCTATAACTTATTAGGCCCATCCTTGTCAAGGTTTTCTTTAGCGTTTCAATTTTTGTCTAGGGATTTTTTTCTTGTGATTTGTTGTGATAAAAATGCACTAGCTATGTAATCTTGAGCATACCATATATCATTTATCATAATTTATTTCAGTAATCTTTTATCTTTTCCTTCTTGTGTTCTTGATTGAATGCTTGAATTAAACTTATCAAAGGGAGTGATCATCCTTTCTGGTGCCCCATGGTTAGGGTTTAAAGGACTTTTTTCCCTTAGGGTTCTCATCCAATCATCTTCAATATATTCTTAACAAATTGATTGTTCCTATTCATTTAAGTTCGTGGGTTCCTAGAGTTCAGCACCTAGAGGGTGTTAATCATTTGGTATGAGAGATTTGGTTTTTGGAAAGAGGTTATAAATCTTCATCTATCATTGTTTGAGTTCATGATTTAAAAAAAAAGTTCATCCTTCAAGTCTTGTGTTTTATTTCAATTTCATTGTCATTGTTTTTATTTTTTGGATTTTGTTTCATAGTTCTCTTTGAATTCTTCATATCTTTTCTTGTTCTTTATTTTTGTATTCTATCTATTTTTGTTCTTCAAAAAATAAAAAAATAGAAGAGAGGTGTTGTTTACAGTTTCTAAAAAAATTGATAAATTGATGTTGTAATTTTAAATAGCCATAACTTTTGATGCGGGTATCAAAATGAATTTTAAAATTTATCAAATCAAAGCTCACCTTCATTCCTACTAGAAAAACCTAGATATGCTTCTATTTCACACTATCTTAGATCCTAAATTCCATCATTTACATGACTTATCGAGGGGTTAAAGCTTAGTTGCAATCTTTTCCTTCTTTTTGGTTTGGTATTTGTTTATTTGTTTTGTCAATTCATTTACCATTGTAGTAGTCAAAACAAAAAAGAAAAGATTGAAAAAAGAAGAAAAAAATTGGAGAACAAAGACATAGATTGTTCAAGATTCCTATTCATGTTGACGTTGAAAACATAGGTAAGAAGGATGGAACATGATGCATGTTTTTGCCTTTCGATTTAAATAATATTCGGGGAAGAATCTATTCGAAGAGGAGGAGAATAATAGAGGTCATGGTGCAATCTTAGGCATACCATATATCATTTATCGAAAATTATTTCATAAGCTTTTTGCTTTGCCTTCTTGTATTTTTGATTGAATGCTTGAATTCGATTTATCAAATGGTATGATTATCCTTTGTGGTGTCTCATGGTTAATGCTTTAAGGACTTTATTTCATTAGGGTTCTAATCTAATCATCTTCAACATGTTCTTAACAAATCAATTGTTCATATTCATTTGAGTTCGTGTGTTTCAAGTGTTTTGTGCCTAGAGCGTGTGCAACATTTGGTATCAGAGATTTGGTTGTTGGAAAGAGGTTATCTTTCTTTGTTGGAGTTGTTGATTTCAAAAAAATAAAAGTTTGTTCTTAAAGCCTTATGTTTTCTTTCAATTTGGTTTCAATTTGGTTACCACTGTTTTCTTCTTTTGATTTCATTTCATAGTTCTCTTTTAATTCTTCCTCTCTACTCTTGGTTTTATTTCTATATTCAATCTATCTTTGTTCTTTAAAAAATAAAAAATAAAAAAGAAGAGAACTATTCACAATTTCAAAAAAAAATTGATAAATTGACATTAAAAATTTAAACAGCCATAACTTTTGATGCAGAGATAAATTTTTTTTAAATATATCAAATCGAATCCCGACAAAATTCCTAGAAGAAAAACGTTGCTATGCTTATATTCCCTGCTGTTTTAGATCATAAATTCCATCATTTACACAACTTATAGAGGGTTTAATGTTTTGTCGCATTTTTTTGCCTTCAATATGGTTTGTTTTTTCTTCATTTGTTTTGTGAGTTCATTTATCATAGAAATAGTCAAAAAATAAAGGGAAGACAAAAAAAAGGGAGAACAAAGAAACAAAATTTTCAAGATTCCTATTCTTGTGATGTTGAAAACATGAGTATGAAATATGGAACATGGTGCATGTGTGGCTTTCGGTTTAAATAAGATTTGTGGACAAATATTTTCCAATAGGAGGGAAATAATGGAGGTTGTGGTGCTAACCCAGTTCGTGTTTACAAATGTTCTCAAGATCCTCAAGATCTTACAAATATTCTCAAGATCCTCAAGATCTTACATATATTCTCAAGATCCTGCAAATAATCTCAAGATCCTATACAAGGGATAGATTTGAAAGATCAAGTTGGATGCAAGGATTAATTTAGGAATTAATTTATTATTTTACTTAATTTTTGGCCTTTTAGGTTTAATATATCATAAGTCTTTTTAGTCTTTAATATTTTAAGGATTAATTAAGTTCAATCCATAACTAATTAGGCCAACCTTTATCTAGGTTTTCTATAGATTTTCAATTTTCCTCTAGGGATTTTTTCCTTATGGTTTGTTGTTACAAAAACACAGCAGCTTTGTAATCTTTGGTGTACCATATATCATTTATGATAAATTATTTCATTGAGATTTTTTATTTGAATTCTCGTGTTCTTGATTGAATGCTTTAATTTGACTTATCAAAGGGAGTGATCATATTTATGGCTTCTCCTTGTTAGGGTTTTAAGGACTTTGTTTTCTTTGGGTTCTAATACAATGATCTTTAACATGTTCTTAACAAATCGATTGTTCCTATTCATTTTGACTTCATGTATTCCTAGGGTTCTTTGCCTAGAGGGTGTGCATCATTTGGGGTCAGAGATTTGGCAGGTGGAAAGAGGTTATATATCTTCATCTATCGTGGTTTGATGTCTTGATTTAAAAAAAAGTTTGTCCTTCAAATCTTCTATTTTCTTTCAATCTTGTTGCCATTGTTTTTGTCTTTGGATTTCGTTTCATAGTTCTCTTTGAATTCTTCCTATCTTTTCTTGTTATTTATATCTCTATTCAATCTACCTCTGCTCTTCAAAAAAACCGAAGAAAAAAAAGAGAAAAGAAGAAAGATATTGTTCCCAATTTCAAAAACAAATTGATAAATTAATGTTGCAACTTTAAACAACCATAACTTTTGATGGAAGGATCAAAATAAATTTTAAAATATCTCAAATCAAAGCTCCATACAATTGGTACTAGAAAAATATGGCTATAATTCTGTTACCTACCATTTTAGATCCCAAATTCCATCATTTACACAACTTATGGAGGGATTAAAGTTTTTTGCATTTTTTATCTTCTTTTTGGCTTGGTTTTTCTTCATTTGTTTTGTGAGATTATTTATCATAGTAGTTGTGAAAAAAAAGGGAAGATCAAAAAAAGAAGAAAAAAAGGGGAGAACAAAGAGAAAAGATTATTCAATATTCCTATTTTTGTTGAAGTTAAAAACATGATTAAGAAAGAAGGAACATGGTGCATGTATGTGCCTTTCAGTTAAAATAAGATTCGAGAACGAATCTTTTTGAAGAGAAGGTGAATAATGGTGGTCTTCATGCTAACCAAGTTCATGTTCTCAAATGTTCTCAAGATCCTCAAGATCTTACAAATATTCTCAAGATCCTGGGAATAATCTCAAGATCCAATTCAAGGGATAGATTTGAATGATCAAGTTGGATGTAAGGATTAATTTAGGAATTAATTTATTATTTTAGTTAATTGTGGGACTTTTAGGTTTCATATATCATAATTCTTTTTGGCTTTTAGTTTTTAAGGATGAATTAGGCCCAATCCATAACTAATTAGGCCCATCTTGGTCTAGGTTTTGTTTAGGGTTTCAATTTTTATCTAGGGATTTTTTCCTTATGGTTTGTTTTTATAAAATGTAGTAGCTTTGTAATCTTTGGCGTACCTAAATCATTTATCAAAAGTTATTTCAGTGATATTTTTGTTTTGCCTTCTTGTGTTCTTGATCTAATGTTTTAATTTGACTTACCAAAGGGAGTGATCATCTATTGTGGTGTCTCATGGTTAGGGTTTTAAGGACTTTGTTTCCTTAGGGTTTTAATCCAATCATCTTCAACAAGTTCTTAACAAATCGATTGTTCCTATTCATTGGAGTTTGTGGGTTCCTAGGATTCTTCACCTAGAGTGTGTGCATCATTTAGTATCAATTATTTTTTTTGTTAGAAAGAGGTTATATATCTTCATCTATTGTTGTTTGAGTTCTTGATTTCAAAAGAAAACGTTCATCCTTCAAGTTTTGTGTTTTCTTTCAATTTTGTTTTCGTTGTTTTCATCTTTGGATTTCGATTCATAGTTCTCATTGAATTCTTCCTATCATTTATTCTTCTTTATTTCTGTATTCAATCTATATTTGTTCTTCAAAAAATAAAAAAATAAAAAAGAAGAGGGTTGTTGTTCGATGTTTCAAAAAAATTGATAAGTTGACGTTGCAATTTTAAGTAGCCATACCTTTTGATGAGAGGATCAAAATGAATTTTAAAATATATCAAATTGTAGCTCAACTTACATGAAAAACCTTGCTACGCTTCTCTTTCCCACTATTTTAGATCATAAATTCCATCGTTTACATGACTTATTAAGAAGATAAAGTTTTGTTGCATTTTTTTCCTTCTTTTTGGTTTGCTATTTGTTCATTTGTCTTGTGAGTTCGTATAGTAGTATTCAAACAAAAAAATTGAAGAAAAAATAAGAAAAAAATGGGAGAACAAAGAGAGAGATATTTCAAGATTCCTATTCTTGATCAAGTTCAAAACATTAGTAAGAAAGATGGAACATGGTGCATGTCTGTGGCTTTCGGTTCAAATAAGATTCGAGGAAAAATCTTTTCCAGGAGTAAAGGAATGATTAAGGCCATGATGATGACCAAGTTAATGTTTACAAATGTTCCCAAGATCCTCAAGATCTTACAAATGTTCTTAAGTTCCTATGAATAATCTCAACATTCTATCAAGGGATAGATATGAAAGATAAAGTTGGATGCAAGGATTAATTTAGGAAGAAATTTATTATTTTGGTTAATTGTAGGCCTTTTATGTTTTATATATCATAAGTATTTTTAGTTTTTTATTTTTTAACAATGAGTTAAGCCCAATCCATAACTAATTAGGCCCATCTTCGTCTAGGTTTTCTTTAGGGTTTCAATTAATTCTAGGGATTTTTTCTTTATGGTTTGTTATTATATATATGTAGTAGCAATGTAATATTGGGCATATCAAAACTCCTTTCTCAAAAATTATTTCAGTAAGCTTTTTGCTTTGCCTTCTTGTGTTTTTGATTGAAAACTTGAATTTAATGTATCAAAGGGTGTGATCATCCTTTGTGGCGTCTCATGGGTAGGGTTTTAAGGACTTTGTTTCTTTAGGGTTCTAATCTAATCATCTTCAACATGATCTTAACAAATCAATTGTTCCTATTTATTTGAGTTCGTGGGTTCCAAATTTTCTTCTCCTAGAGGGTGTACATCATTTGGTATTAGAGATTTGGTTGTTGGAAAGAGGATATCTATCTTTGTTTGAGTTCTTTATTTAAAAAAAAGTTCATTTTTCAAGTCTTCTGTTTTCTTTCAATTTCATTGCCATTTTTTTGTCTTTTGATTTCATTTCAGAGTTCTCTTTGAATTCTTCTTATCTTTTGTAGTTCTTTATTTATGTATTCAATCTACCTTTGTTCTTCAAAAAACGAAAAACAAAAAAATAAGAGAGTTGTTCTTCATAGTTTAAAAAAATATCGATAAATTGATTTTGCAAATTTAAACAGCCATAACTTTTAAAATACATCAAATCAAATCTTGGCTCAATTCCTACAATAAAAACATGGCTATTCCTCTATTCCCCGCTGCTTTAGATCCCAAATTCCATCATTTACACAACTTATCGAGAGCTTAAAGTTTTGTGGCATTTTTTTGCCTTCTTTTCGTTTTGGTTTTCTTTTCAATTGTTTTTGGAGATCGTTTATCATAACAGTAGTAAAAAAAAGACAAAAAAAAAGAGGTAAAAAAGGGGAGAACAAAGAGATAGATTATTCGAGATTTATTTTCCTCTTAATGTTGAAAACATGAGTAAGAAAGATGGATCATGATGCATGTGTGTGCGTTTTGGTTTAAAAAAGATTCAAGGAAGAATCTTTTTAAGGAGGAGGAGAATAATGGAGGTCTTGGTGTTTATCAAGTTAATATTTACAAATGTTCTCAAGTTCCTACAAATATTCTCAAGATCATGCGAATAATTTCAACATCCTATGCAAGGGATATATATGAAATATCAAATTAGATGCACGATTAATTTAGCAAGAAATTTATTATTTTAGTTAATTGTGGGTTTTTTTTATGTTTTATATATCATAAGTCTCTTTAGTATAATATTTTTGAAGGATGAATTACGCCCAATCCATAACAAATTAGGCCCATCTTCGTCTAGGTTTTCTTAAGGGTTTTAATTTATTCCAGTGATTTTTCCTTATGGTTTGTTGTTATAAAAATTCAACAGCAATGTAATCTTGGGCATACCATATATCATTTATCAAAACTTATTTCAATAAGCTTTTGGCCTTGCCTTTCTTGTGTTCTTGATTGAATGCTTGAATTCGACTTATCAAAGGGAGTGGTCATCTTTTGTGGCGTTTCATGGTTAGGGTTTTAAGGACTTTGTTTCCTTACCGTTATAATCAATTCATCTTCATCATGTTCTTAACAAATGGTTTGTTGCTATTTATTTGATTTCTTGGGTTCTTAGGGTTCTTCACCTAGAAGGTGTACATCATTTGCTATAGGACAGTTTTTGTTGGAAATAGGTTATATATCTTCATCTATCATTGTTTGAGTTCTTGATTTCAAAAGAAAAATTGCATCCTTCAAGTCATGTGTTTTCTTTCAATTTCATTTTCATTGTTTTCGTCTTTGGATTTTGTTTCATAGTTCTCATTGAATTCTTCCTATCATTTCTTCTTCTTTATTTCTATATTTGATCTATCTTTGTTCTTCAAAAAAGAAAAAAGAAAAAAAAAGAAGAGAGCTATTGTTCACAATTTCATAAAGAAATGAGAAATTGACGTTGCAACTTTAAAGAACCATAACTTTCAATACGGGGATTAAAACGACTATTAAAATATATCAAATCGAAGCTCGGTATAATTCCTACAAGAAAAACCTGGCTACACTTATGTTACCCACTATTTTAGATCCCAAATTTCTTCATTTACATGACTTATCGAGAGGTTAAAGTTCTTTTGTATTTTTTTGGCTTCTTTTTGGTTTGGTTGTTGTTCATTTGTTTTTCATTTCATTTACCATGTACGTTGTCAAAACAAAAAAGAGAAGACAAGAAAAAGAAGAAAAAAAGGAGGAACAAAATGACAAATTGTTCAATATTCTTATTCTTGTTGAAGTCGAAAACTTGAGTAAGAAAGATGGAACATTGTGCATCCGTGTGCCTTTCATTTTAAAATAGATTCAAGGACAAATCTTTTCCAATAGGAGGGGAATAATTGAGGTCTTGGTTCTAACCAAGTTTATGTTTTCAAATATTCTCAAGATCTTACAAAAATTCCCAAGATCCTGCTAAAAATCTCAACATGCTATGTAAGGGATAGATTTGAAAAATCAAGTTTGGTGCAAGGATTAATTTAGGAAGCCTTTTTTATTTAAGTTAATTATAATCCTTTTATGTTTTATTTATCAGAACTCTTTTTAGTGTTTTATTTTTTAAGGATGAATTAGGCCTAATCCATAACTAATTAGGAAATCTTTGTCAAGGTTTTCCTAGGGTTTGAATTTTCATCAATGGATTTTTTCCTTGTGGTTTGTTGTTATAAAAACATAGCAGCTATGTAATCTTGGGTGTACATATCATTTATAAAAAATATTTGTGTAAGTTTTTGCTTTGCCTTCTTGTGTTTTTGATAGAATACTTAGATTTGACATATCAGAGGGAGTGATCATACTTTGTAATGCCTCATGTTTAGGGTTTTAAAGACTTTGTTTCATTAGGGTTCTAATCCAATCATCTTCAACATGTTCTCAACAAATCAATTATTCCAATTAATTTGAGTCCGTGGGATCCTAGGGTTCTTCGCCTAAAGGGTGTGCATCATTTGGTATCTGAGATTTGGTTGTCGAAAAAAGGTTATATATCTTCATCTATCTTTGTTTGAGTTCTTGATTTAAAAAAAATTGTCCTTCAAGTCTTGTGTTTTCTTTCAATTTCGTTGTTGTTGTTTTCATCTTTTGATTTCATTTCATAGCTCTCTTTGAATTCTTCCTATCTTTTCTTATTCTTTATTTCTATATTCAATATAACTTTGTTCTTCAAAAAACAAAAAAAAAAGAATTGTTGTTCACAATTTCCAAAAAATTGATAAATTGACATTTAGCTTTAAACAACTATAAATTTTGATGTGGGGATCAAAAAGACTTTTAAAATATATCAAATCAAAGCTCAGCTACATTCCTAAAAGAAAAACATGGCTATGCTTCTGCTCCTCGCTGTTCTAGATCCCAAATTCCATCATTTACACAACTTGTCGAGGGGTTAAAGTTTTGTCGCATTTTTTTTGCATTCTTTTTGGTTTGGTTATTATTCATTTATTTTGTCAGATCATTTACCATAGCAGTAGTAAAAAAAAGAGAATAAAAAAAAAGACAAAATGGGAAAAACAAAGAGACAGATTGTTCAAGATTCCTATTATTGTTGAAGTTAAAAACAAGAGTAAGAAATATGAAACGTGGTAGATGTGTGTGCCTTTCGATTTAAATAAAAATCAAGAAAAAATATTTTCAAATAGGAGGTGAATAATAGTGGTCTTGGTGCTGACCAAGTTCATGTTTTCAAATGTTCTCAAGATCCTAAAGATCTTACAAATATTCTCATGATCGTGAGAATAATCTCAAGATCCTATGCAAGGGATAGATTAAAAATATCAAGTTCAACACAAGGATTAATTTAGGAATTAATTTATTATTTTAGGTAATTGTGGGCCTTTTAGGTTTTATATATCATAACTCTTTCTAGTCTTTGATTTATTAAGGATGAATTAGGCTCATCTTTGTCTAGGTTTTCTTTAGGGTTTCAATTTTCATCTAGGGATTCTTTTCCTTATGCTTTGTTATAAAAATGCAGTAGCTTTGTAATCTTTGGTGTACCATATATCATTTATCAAAAATTATTTCAGTGAGCTTTTTGCTTTGCCTTCTTGTGTTTTTAATTGAATGCTTGAATTTGACTTATCAAAGGGAGTGATCATCTTTTTTGGCATCTCATGGTTAGGGTTTTAAGGACTTTGTCTCCTTAGGGTTCTAATCCAATCATCCTCAAGATGTAAGAATTTTATGTTTTATTTATCATAACTATTTTTAATCTTTTATTTTTTACGGATGAATTCGGCCTAATCCACAACTAATTAGGTGATCTTCGTCTAGGTTTTCTTTAGGGTTTGAATTTTTGTCTAGGGATTTTCCTTATAGTTTATTGTTATAAAACCTCTTCCGTTATGTAATCTTAGGTGTACCATATATCATGTATCAAAAATTGTTTTAGTATGTTTTTTACTTTCCTTCTTGTGTTCTTGATGAAATGCTTGGATTTGACTTATCAGAGAGAGTGATCATCCTTTGTGGTGTCTCATGGCTAGGGTTTTAAGGACTTTGTTTCTTTAGGGTTCTAATCCAATTATCTTCAACATGTTCTTGACATAAAGATTCTTCCTATTCCTTTGAATTTGTGGGTTCCTAGGGTTCTTCACCTAGAGGGTCTGCATCACTTGGTATCAGAGATTTGGTTGTTGGAAAGAGGTTATCTAACTTCATCTATCTTTGTTTGACTTCTTGATTTCAAAAGGAAAAAAGTTTGCCTTTCAAATCTTGTGTTTGCTTTCAATTTCGTTGTCATTGTTTTCATCTTTGGATTTCATATCATAGTTCTTTTTGAATTATTCATATATTTTCTTGTTCTTTATTTTTGTATTCAATCTATATTTGCTTTTCAAAAAACAAAAAAGAAGAGAGTTATTGTTCACAATTTCAAAAAAATTGAGAAATTGATGTTGCTACTTTAAACAGTGATAAGTTTTTAGGTGGCGATTAAATAAAAACATATATACTCGAAGTTGGGCTCAATTCCCATAAGAGAAGCGTACCTACGCTTCTGTTCCTTGCTATTTTAGATCCCAAATTCCTTCATTTACATGACCTATCGAGGGCTTAAAGTTATTTCACATTTTTTTGCCTTCTTTTTGGTTTGGTTTGTTCATTTATTTTGTGAGATCGTTTACCATAGAAGTAGTGAAGATAAAAAAAAAGAGAAAGACAAAAATAAAGAAGAAAAAAAGAGGGGAACAAAGAGACAGATTGTTCAAGATTCCAATTCTTGTTGAAGTTGAAAACATGAGTAAGAAAGATGGAACATGGTGCACGTTTTTTCCTTTCATTTTAAATAAGATTCAAGGATGAATCTTCTCGAAGAGGACGTTAATAATGGTGGTCTTGGTGTTGAACAAGTTCATATTTTCAAATATTCTCAAGATCTTGTGAATAATCCCAAGATCTTATGCAAGGCAGAGATTTGAAAGATCAAGTTTGATGCAAGGATTCATTTAGAAAGACATTTATTATTTCAGTTAATTGTAATCCTTTTATGTTTTATTTATCATAACTCTTTTTAGTATTTTATTTTTTTATGGATGAATTAGGCCCAATCCACAACTAATCCGGCGATATTCTTCTAGGTTTTCTTTAAGGTTTGTATTTTCGTCTAGAGATTTTTTACTTATGGTTTTTTGTTATAAAAACATAACAACTATTTAATCTTGGACATACCATATATCATTTTTAAAAAATTATTTCAAAAATTTTTTGCTTTGCATTCTTGATTTCTTGATAGAATGCTTGAATTCAACTTATCAAAGGTAGTGATCATCCTTTGTGGCATCTCATAGTTAAGTTTTCAAGGTCGTTGTTTCCTTAGGGTTCTAATCCAATCATCTTCAACATGTTCCTAACAAATTGATTGTTCCTATTAATTTGACTTCGTGTTTTCCTAGAGTTCTTCACCTAAAGGGTGCACATCATTTGGAATATGAGATTTGGTTGTTGGAAAGAGGTTATAGAAGTGAGATGTCATTCACAGTTTCAAAAAAAAATTGAGAAATTGATGTTGGTATTTTAAACAGCCATAACTTTTGATTCGATGATCAAAATGACTAGTAAAATATATCAAATTAAAGCTCGCCTGAATTCGTACAAGAAAAAACTAGCTACACTTTTGTTCCCCAATGTATTAGATCCCAAATTCCATCATTTACATGACTTAATTTCGGTGTGGTTAAAGTTTTATCACATTTTTTTGCCTTCTTTTTGGTTTGGTTTTTATTCATTTGTTTTATGAGTTCGTTTACCATAGCAGTAGTCAAACCAAAAATGAGAAGACAAAAGAAAAAAAGAAAAAAAGGAGGGAACAAAGATAAATATTCTTCAAGATTCCTATTCTTGTTAAAGTTGAAAACATGAGTAAGAAAGATGGAACATGGTACATGTGTCCCTTTCGGTTTAAATATGATTTGAGGACAAATATTTTCTAAGAGGATAGGAATAATGGAGGTTATGGTGCTCACCAGGTTCATGTTTACAAATATTCTCAAGATCCTACGAATAATCTCAACATCCTATTCAAGGGATAGATGTGAAAGATAAAGTTGTATTCAAGGATTAATTTAGGAAGACATTTATTAATTTACTTAACTGTGGGCCTTTTATGTTTTATATATCATAAGTCCTTTTAGTATTTTATTTTTTAAAGATAAATTATGCCTAATCCACAAGAAATTAGGCCCATCTTCTTCTAGGTTTTCTTTAGAATTTCAATTTTCGTTTAGGGATTTTTTCCTTATGGTTTGTTGTTATGAAAAAGTAGAAAATATTTAATCTTGGGCACATTATATATCATTTATCAAAAATTATTTCAGCAAGCTTTTTTCCTTGCCTTCTTATGTTCATGAATTAATGCTTGAATTCGACTTACCAAAGGCAGTGATCAACCTTTGTGGCATCTCATGGTTAGGGTTTTAAGGACATTGTTTCCTTAGGATTCTAATATAATCATCTTTAACATGTTCCTAAAAAATTGATTGTTCCTATTCCTTGGAGTTCATGGGTTCCTAGGGTTATTTTCCTAGAGGGTGTGAATCATTTGGTATCAGAGATTTGGTTGTTGGAAAGAGGTTATCTATCTTCATCTATCTTTGTTTGAGTTCTTGATTCCATAAAACAAAGTTTGTCTTTCTAGTCTTGTGTTTTCTTTCAATTTCGTTGTCATGGTTTTCATCTTTGCATTTTGTTTCCCATCCATTATTTTCTATCTTTTTAGTTTGTTTTTTTTTCATTTGATTTGTGAGTTCATTAATCATAGAAATAGTCAAAACAAAAAAGAGAAGACAAAAAAAAGGGCAAAACAAAAAGACAGATTGTTCAAGATTCCTATTCTTGTTGAAGTTGAAAACATGAGGAAGAAAGATAGAACATGGTGCATGTGTGTTCTCACGGTTTAAATAATATTGGAGGATGAATCTTTTTGAAAAGGAAGGGAATAATGGAAGTCATGATGCTGGACAAGTTCATGTTAAAAAATATTCTCTAGATCCTCAAGATCTCACAAATATTCTCAAGATCTTGCAAATAATCTAAAGAACCTATGCAAGGGAAAAATGTGAAAAATCAAGTTGGATGCAAGGATTAATTTCGTAAGCAATTTTTTATTTTAGTTAATTATGTGCCTTTTATGTTTTATTTATCATAAGTGTTTTTATTCTTTTATTTTTTAAGGATGAATTAGGCTAAATCCACAACTAAGTAGGCATATCTTCTTCTAGTTTTCTTTAGGCTTTGAATTTTTGCTAATAGATTTTTCACTTGTGGTTTTTTGTTATACAAACGAATAGCTATGTAACCTTAGGCATACCATATATCATTTATCAAAAATTATTTCAGCAAGCTTTTTGCTTTGCCTTCTTGTGTGTCTTGATTGAATGCTTGATTTGGACTTATCAAAAGGTATGGTCATCCTTTTTTGTTTCTCATGGTTAGGGTTTAAAGGACTTTGTTTCCTTAGGGTTCTAATCCAATCATCTTCAAATTTTTCCTATTTATTTGAGATCATGGGTTCCTAGGCTTCTTCGCCTAACGGGTCTGCATCATTTGGTTGTGGGAAAAAGGTTATCTATCTCTATCTATCTTTGCATGAGTTCTTGATTTTTTTTAATGCATCCTTTAAGTCTTGTGTTTTCTTCCAATTTTGTTGTCATTGTTTTCATCTTTGAATTTGGTTTCATTGTTCTCTTTGAATTCTTCCTATCTTTTCTTGTTTTTTTATTTATGTATTCAATCTATCTTTGTTCTTGATAAAACAAAAAAACAAATTCATGTTGCAACATTAAAGAGTAATAACTTTTGGTGTGGGTATCAAAATGACTATTAAAATATCGATCAAATCAAAGCTTGGCTTAATTCCTAATTGAAAATCAAGAGTACTCTTTTCATCCCCGCTGTTTTAGACCACATACTCCATCATTTACACAACTTAACAAGGGGATAAAGTTTTGTCAAAAAATTTACCTTCATTTGGCTTTGGATTTTGAGAACATTTACCATAGCAGTAATTAAAAAAACAAAAAATAAGAAAAAAAGGGCAAAACAAAGTGAGAGATTATTCAAGATTCCTATTCACGTTCAAGTTGAAAACATGAGTAAGAAAGATGGAACATGGTGTGTGCCTTTCATTTTAAATAAGATTTGAGGACAAATCTTTTCCAAAAGGAGGGGAATAATTGAGGTTGTGATGATGACCAAGTTCAAGTTTACAAATGTTCTTGAGATCCTCAAAATCTTATAAATATTCTCAAGATCCTGTGAATAATCTCAAGATCCAATGCAAGGTGAAGATATTAAAGATCAAGTTGGATGCAAGGATTAATTTAGGAAGCAATTTTCTATTTTATTTAATTGTAGGCCTATTGTGTTTTATTTATCATAAGTGGTTTCAATATTTTATTTTTTAATGATGAATTAAACCCAACCCAAAACAAATTAGGCCCATATTCATCTAGATTTTCTTTAGGGTTTGAATTTTTGTTTAGGGATTTTTTCCTTAAGGTTTAAAAACACAGCACCTATGTAACCTTAAGGATACCATATATCATTTATCAAAAACATTTCAGCAAGCTTTTTGCTTTGGCTTTTTGTGTTCTAGATTGAGTGCATGAATTGGACTTATCAAAGCAAGTGATCATCCTTTATGGCGTCTTATGGTTAGGGTTAGGGTTTTAAGGACTTTGTTTCGTTAGGTTTCTAATCCAATCATCTTCAACACGTTCCTAAAAAAATCGATTGTTTCTATTAACTTGAATTCATGAATTCATAGGGCTCTTTGCCAAGAGAGTCTACATCATTTGGTATCTGAGATTTTGTTTTTGGAAAGAAGTTAATTATCTTCATCTATCTTTTTTTTAGTTCTTGATTTCAAAAAAAAGTTCATCTTTCAAGTCTTGTGTTTTCTTTCAATTTCATTGTCGTTGTTTTCATCTTTGGATTTTGTTTCATAGTTCTCTTTGAATTCTTCCTATCTTTTCTTATTCATTATTTCTGTATTTAATCTATTTTTGTTCTTCAAAACACACTTAAAAAAAAGAAGAGAGCTACTAGTAACAGTTTAAAAATAATATTATTGAAATTGAAGTTGTCACTTTAAAAAGCCATAACTTTTGATGCAGAAATCAAAATGACTATTATGATATATCAAATCGAAGCTTAGCTCAATTCCTAACAGAAAACTTTAGATAAATTTTTGTTCCCTGCTGATTTAGACCACATATTCCATTATTTACACGACTTATCAAGGGTTTAATGATTTGTCGCATTTTTTCCTTCATTTTTCTTTCATTTTTATTCAATTGGTTTTTGAGAACATTTACCACAGCATTAATCAAAACAAAAAAGAGAAGACAAAAATATAAGAAAAAAAGGGGAGAACAAAGAAAGAGATTGTTCAAGATTCTTGCTCTTGTTCATGTCCAAGTTGAAAACATGAGTAAGAAAGAAGGAACATGGTGCATGTGTGTGCCTTTAGGTTTAAATAAGATTTGAGGACTAATATTTTCTAAGAGGAGTAGAATAATTGATGTTGTGATGATGATGACCAAATTCATGTTTACAAAATTTATCAAGATCCTTAAGATCTTACAAATATTCTTAAGATCCTACAAATAATCTAAAGATCCTTGACAAGGGATAGATTTGAAAGATCAAGTTGGATGCAAGAATTAATTTAGGAAGCAATTTTTTATTTTAGTTATTGTAGACCTTTTATGTTTTATTTATCATAAGTGGTTTTAGTCTTTTATTTTTCTAAAGATATATTAAACCCAATCCATAACTAATTAGACCCATCATTGTCTAGTTTTTTTTAGGGATTTTTCCCTTATGGTTTGTTGTTATAAAAACCCAGCAAATATGGAACCTTAGGCATACCATATATCATTTATCAAAAATTATTTCAGCAAGCTTTTTACTTTTCCTTATTGTGTTCTTGACTGAATACATGAGTTGGACTTATCAAAGGGAGTGATCATCCTTTGTGGCATCTCATGGTTACTGTTTTAAGGACTTTGTTTCCTTAGGGTTCTAATCCAATCATCTTCAACACGTTCCTAACAAATCAATTGTTTCTATTCACTTGAGTTTGTGGATTCCTAGGGTTCTTCACCGAGAGGGTCTACATCATTTGGTATCAAAGGTTTGCTTCTTGGAAATATGTTATATATCTTCATCTATCTTTGTTTGAGTTCTTGATTTAAAAAAAGTTGCTCCTTTCAAGTCTTGTGTTTTCTTTAAAATTCACAATCGTTGTTTTCATCTTTGAATTTTGTTTCATAGTTCTTTTTGAATTCTTCCCATCTTTTCTTGTTCATTATTTCTATATTCATTCTATCTTTATTTCTAAAAAAACAGAGAGCTGCTGGTCATAGTGATGAGCGAAAACCGGCATCGCCGATTCTCGCAAATACTTTGGTTTTAATATTTGTAAAACTCTCGCAAGTGCACGAATATTTTCGTAGAAAATGATAAGTATACTCCCAAGGTCGATCTAAGGAAGGAATGTATGTGGTTTTTAATTTATTATTCAAACTTTTAAAAACGAAATTAAATCCTAAACATCCTGTCACGATAGTTTGGTTTTTGTGTTCCTAATCTAATAACATAAAATAAACATATATACACATTAATTAAATATAATCTAAAAACATAAAAATAAACATAGATACAAATTCAATAAATATTTATCTAAAAATAAATATAAATACAGATTCAATAAATATTCAAGCAAATTTTATCATTTATATTAGTGGAGTATTTATGGATATAATAACTAAATTAATTATGCTTGCTCATATTATCTAGGTTATTAAAGATATAAATTGATATTTTATTGATTCTCTCTTTGTATGAATGAATACCACCTTTGGTGGGGTTAGATATTCTTTGTTAACTAAACAAATCAATTAACACCTATGGGTGGGGTTGATAACTAATTTGATTAATTAAATTAATTCCTTTTTCTAAGAGATTGAAAATGAACCATTTAAATGCCACCTTTGGTGAGGTTAGACAGTTTAAACTTTATTCAAGGTGTCCAAATTAAACCTAAGAATTTAGTTATCCGAGTATTAACTTTCAAGTTTTAAAACCACTATTGAAAACATGTTGTCAATACATTTTCACATAATAATTCTTATAAAAACTTTTGAAATAGAGTTTCACTCTAATTACCGGGCGATTGTACCAACAAATAAAAGAGCACTACTCTAAATTAGACCGGATAACTAAACCGTAAAATCTAATTTTCAGATTTAAGTTTGTAATGAAAAATAATATATTTCTCTCTAACATCCTTAATATAAAATCTTGAATAAAAATAAAATCAATTCATTTTAGAAATTTTCACCTATTTAATATTTACAGCATAACAACGTTATTATTATATCATGATTATAAACGGCTAGCACAATAAATTTAATCAGACAAATTAAATATAACATGTAAGAATAAAGCATAAAAATAACTATAAAGAAAATAAAATCCTTATAGAACTTCGACGCTATTCCCGTTGCTAGAAAACCTCCAAGCGAATTTGCACTTCCATTTATTGAATCAAAAATTTAAATTATTACAAAAACATTACAAGTTCCTCTCAAAAAGAGAAGAACTCTAAACCTAAGAGAATTGAACTAAAAACTAAGAGAAAAACAAAGAAAAGCTTAGAAACTAAGAAAGAAACTAAGAAAACTCAAAAACTAAGAAACGAGAGAAAGAAAGAAGAGAAGTGAGTTTTGAAGGTGTGATTTGAAGTGAAGAAGGGAGTATTTATAGTGAGGAGAGAAAAAATGAGTAAAAAATGTTAAAAAAATATTAAAAAAATTAAAAAACGTGTAATGGAAATCTGAGGTCATCACGACGCGTCATCATGATGTCACGCTGCACGTGAAAAATGGGGTGAAAACGCGTTGGTCGCGTGGAGGGTGGCTGCGGCGCACGCGCGTTGCGCCGCTGCTGCTATCGCCGCGTGGGCCAGCTCGGCGCGCGTGCCCGCGCCGCGCGGCTGACGCGGAGAGCATGTCAACGCGGCGCGCGCGGCAGGCATGGCGCACGCGGCAATCAGCTGCTACGCGCGCGCCGATTGCCATGCGTCGCGTTTCCGTCTTTTTACCTTTTCGACCCATTTTGTCCAATTTTTCCATGTTTGTTGACCTTTTCCCACTTATTTATTAATATATTTGTGATGTATTGCTTCAAGTATTCTTCTTTCGGTCTTTAAATTGCGTTTTTAAGCCAAAATACCTGAAAAACAATAAAAATACCCGTGATTCGGAAAAAGACAAATTTATATAAATATATGATAAAACATATAAAAATATATATTTTTAATCAATTAATGTGCATAAAATCATGGTTATTTTAGTCTTTTGAGCACTCATCACAAATTTCAATGACCTACTGCTAGTCCCTAGCAAGAGAAGCGATTACTAAAAATTAAACTATACTAAATCACTTCCGTGGATTGACACGGTTGCATTTAGCCTATGCAACAAGCCTTTAAACCCCTAGGTTTCCCTAGTGGACGAGTTTGAGTCTCGTGAGGGTTTTCAGTAATGATACCCACAAACATTGAACTAGATGTAAAAACAAAAGAAACAATAAAAACAAACAACTTAAAAATTAAATTTACAACAAAATAAAAAATTAACAACATCTCACAAAAATGTCTCATACTATTTAATCTCCTTTAAGATCATAATTAAAATCTCAAGCATAAGTTATTTTAATCTCTTTAAATAATCATGATTTATTATAATAATTAGTCGAAAATCATTTTCATATTTCATGTCAAAAATGTATCAATTTAATTTCACCCAATTTCAGTGTCATGAATCGAATTAGCCGACTTTCTATTCCTTACAAGTCAATACTCTCAAAACACCGAATCTATGGGTTCAAACACTATACTAATTTATATGCGAAAGAGTTGATGTATAGAAATGAACTAATATGTTCGCAAATGTATAAAGAATAAAGGCTCAAAGTGTTATTTTAACATTGATCTCATGAAAGGAATCAAATGTATAAATTATAAAGATATCATATATAAAAATTATTTTCATGCATAAATCAAACTCATTAAGAAAGAATTTCAAGATATATGCCTTTTACAAATGAAGAAAGTGCAATGACTTTTTAGGGAATTATTTCCTATATCCTTCTTTTGTAATTAGCCTTTATTCACAACTTTGTTAGCAATGCGTTATAGTATGTAGTTTATACTATATATTCTTTTTCTCTCTATTTTTTTTCCTGAAGATATTTCTCAATATATGTATTTTAGAGAGTCAACCTATGTACAGATTGTACATTTTTTTTTTTGGATTTTGGTGAGTGGTTAATTTTGTGGCTTTTATGTTTGATCTTGGTTTAGGTAACCCCATATATGTCCTTTTTTTGTAGCAGTCATGCATGAACGAGATATAAGCATATACTATCAATTTCTACTCAAATCATTTAATCTAAGCAAAAATAATAATAAAAAAATATATGATACTCTATTAAGATGAGAAAAAATTCATACATTCAATGCTAATACCTATAGAGATCATCTAAAAATTTGAAGAAATAAGAAATGTGTTTGGAGTAGAAAAAATATATATTTCACTCTGAATAAAGGAAATTAGGCTCAAATTATATCTCACAAAGGTAGTCTCCACTAAAAAAAAATTCATAAACACCGATTTTGGGTTTAATATAATTTCTACATCTTATCAAGAAATACTAGTTATGACAAAAACTAACTAATTATCAAAAAATAATTACAAAATATTTCATGATATGTTTTCAAAAATTAATCTAAATAAAGACAAAAGACTTAACTATTTACTTAAATTTGATTTAAAGAAATGATAAATTTTTGTGAGAAAAGTTTTTTTTTTTAATTCCAAAAATTACTAAATCACACAAAAATAGAAATAAAACCAAACACACAAAAAATGAAAATGTGAACATAAAAATAAAATAAAAATTATTATATATATTTTTTATATTTTTTTATTTATTTTTAAATTGTCAAATTTTTTTTAATTAAGTATGGTAACTTTTCACCACCCCGACCTAGAACTTACATTGTCCTCACGTAACAATAAATTAAAGATAAAGAGAGAAGAGAAGAAAGATTACCTATTTCCGAGAATGTGCAAGTAGTAATGGAAAATGCAGTGCATCCATCATATTCATCATTAAAGTGTATACAAACAGATCATTTGTGAACTTCTAACATCTCGACAAATATTTTTAGTTTTAACAATTTAAAAATTATTCACATGTAATTAAAATGAAATAAACAATAAAATTAAGTAAATAAAACAAATAACAAAACAATTTTTTTTTTACCTAAAATGATGGTCATTGCCATCCCACAGCTTAGTTTAGCGTCTTAGCAAGGCGTATCTTTTTGGTGCTAAGATTCTTCACCAAATACGATCCATTTGACAATGTTGTTTGGTTCTTCTAAATAAGGCTTGACACGATGGCCATTGACTTTGAGCGTTTTTTGTGTCTTGGAGTCCAATAGTTTACTTCCATGTTCAAATACTTGAACTATTTTGAATGGTCCATCCCATCTTGATCTCGGCTTTCTGGAAACAATCTCAAACGAGAGTTAAATAAAAGAACTTTCATTCCAGGGTGATGAGTCTTAGGAACTAGCCTCTTTGTCGTGATAGCGCTTAGTACGCTCCTTGTATAATTTGGCATTCTCATAGGCTTCATTCCTAATTTCTTCCAACTCGTGAAGGTAGATGTCGTTTTTCACCGCTTTATCTAAATCCATGTTTAACTCTTTAATTTCCCAAAGAAGCCTTGTGTTCAAGTTCAACTGGAAGGTGTACACTTTCCCAAAGATTAACCGGTAGGCGGCTCATCCCGATAGGTGTTTGTAAGCGGTCGCGGTATGCCCATAAGGCATCATTTAGCTTAAATGCCCAATCCTTCCTTGAAGGATGCAAAAGTGCCTTCCAAGATTCCAATTTGCCTATTACTTACTTCCACTAAACCTAGGAAGTTTGAGGATGATATGGGTAGTTACTTTTGTGTGATGTTGTACTTGTTTAGTACTCCATCAAAGAGTTTGTTACAAAAATGGCTACCTCCATCACTTATTATAGCTCTAGGCGTTCCGAACTCACCGAATATGAAATCTTTCAAGAATTTCACAACAACATTAACATCATTGGTTTTGGTGGGGATAAATTTTCTACCCACTTGGACACATAATCCAAAGAACCAAAATGTATTGAAAACCATTAGATTGGGGAAAAGGACCCATAAAGTCAATCCACATACATCAAAAGAGTTCAACAACTAAATTTGATGTAAAAAGGCATTTCATCTCTTTTTCTTATGTTTCCTGTTCTTTGACATCATCACATTGTGCACAAAACATATGAGCATCTTTAAAAGAGTGGGCCAAAAGAATCCAGGTGTAATATCTTACTTTTGTCTTTTCACCTCCAAAATGACCCCCACAATGAAGTTCATGACAAAAAAGTCGTAATGCTCTTATGTTCTTCTTCCTGCAGTACATCTCCTCAGGATGACTTGATCTTGACCAATCTTGTATAAATAAGGGTCATCCCGTGAAATAGTCCTTAATAGTTTTAAAAAACCTTTTCTTGTCCCGATATGAAGTGTTAGGTCGCAAAACACCGATGGCAAGATAGTTTACAATATTAGCATACCACGTGGTTCGGATCTATGAAAAATAACCGATTTCATCGGGAAAGGTTTCAACTATATCGTCATTACTCTCATCTTTAAGAGAATTGAAGTCAAATCAACCTAGACAAATGGTCACTACTAAGTTTTCCCATTCTTTCTTATCCTTGATTTCTAGGTCAAATTCTTGTAAGAGTAAGACCCATTCGATTAATCTTGGCTTGGCATTTGGTTTACTTAATAGGTATCTTAAAGCAAAGATGATCGAGAATGCACAATCACTTTAGATCCTACTAAATAAGACCGAAATTTGTCTAAAGAGAATACTATAGCCAAGAATTCCTTTTCATGGTGGTGTAATTCATTCGGGCATCATTGAGTGTTTTGCTAGCATAAGTAGATGACATGTAAACGCTTATCCACTCTTTGTCCCAGGATCGCTCCTATTGCATGTCGAAGCATCACACATTATTTCAAAAGGTAAAGACTCATTTGGTGCCATTATAACGAGGGTAGATGTTAGTTTCGCTTTCAAGGTATTAAAGGAAATAAGGCTTGTTGAAGTCAAAATCAGCATCTTTGGATAGCAAGTTACATAAGGGGACGACTTATTTTAGAGAAATCTTTAATAAATCGTCTGTAAAATCCTACATGTCCCAAGAAGCTTCTTATCCCTTCACAGGATGTAGGGAGGTAGTTTGGATATCAATTCAACTTTTGCCTTATCAACTTCAATACCTTGTTTGAAATTATATGTCTAAAAATATCCCTTGTTGAACCATAAAATGACTTTTATCCCAACTAAGGGTTAGATTGCATTCAATGCATCTTTTCTAAAACCAAAGTCAATTTATGTAAGCAATCATCAAATGAGTTCCCAAAGACAGATGAAATCGATCCATGAAAATCTCAATGAATTTCTCCATGTGTCCGAGAAAATAGATATCATGCATCTACTCGGAAAGTGGCGAGTGGCATTGCATAACCCAAATGGCATTCAAAAAGCAAATGTCCCAAAAGGACATGTAAACGGGTCTTTTCCTCATCTTACGGTGCTATGGGTACTTGATAATATCCAGACAGTCCATCCAAAAAGCAAGAAAATTGTACTTGACTAATCTTTCCAACATTTGATCAATGAATGGAAGAGGAAAGTGATCCTTTTTCGTATATAAATTTAGTTTCCTAAAATCTATACACATTCTCCATCCATTGATTATTCTAGTGGGCACTAATTCACTTTTGTCATTTTTTAACAACTCATATCCCGCATTTCTTTGGTACCATATGCGACCTTGGACTAACTCCACTACTATCCATGATAGGATAGATAATCCCTTCTTCTAATAATTTAAGGATTTCCTTTTTAACTACCTCTTGCGTGTTTGGGTTTAGTCTTCTTTGGGCCTCTCGCATGTGCTTAGCACCATCCTCCAAGTTGATCTTGTGCATACACATTGTTGGACTAATGCCTCTTATATCCCCTATACTCCAACCTATAGATTTCTTAAACCGTTTAAGCAACTTTGATGAGTTCTTTTTCTTGTGGTTTGGGTCAAGGTTGAAAGAAATTATCACCGGATATGTTTCTCCTTCTCCCAAAAACACATATTTTAAGTGCTCAAGTAAGTCTTTGAGTTCAAGTTCGGTGGATTGGCCTCTTTAATGTATTTAAAGAAGCTGGGTAGATTTAAAAGTGTACTATATTTTGTCATCACTTCATTATTGTCTAGTTGTTCAAGGTACCCCTTAATTTCTTCATCTAAATCTTCTTCAACCTTTTCAAGTGTAAGAACGGTTTCAAACTTGTCTTCTATTCTGGTTTGGAAAAAGATGTTTTGGACAAGATTATCCAAAGGATCAACTTCGAATATTTCATCGATGGAAGAAATAGAAGGGAAAGGTGAAGAATCAAAACTTTGAAATGAGCAGTCTCTCCTAAGATTTGTCATTGTCAAATTTCCATCTTGGACATCAATAATAGTTTTAGTAGTTGCCATAAATGGTCTACCAAGCAATATTGTATGCTCTCATTCAACGCCGGATTTTCTTGCATATCCGAGAACCCGCAAAGTCAACAGTATTATCAGTTTGTCTACTGTACATTCAAAACATCCTCAACTATTCCCTGGATATTTAAGAGATCTATCCGCAAGTCTGCGGGGACATAGTTGTGGGTTTTAAATCCCCAGATCGAAATGTAAGAATATAGAGTAAGAGGCGTAAAATTTATACTAGTACCTAAATCAAGCATTGCTTTAGCAACCTTCTATCCATATAGTTATGTTTATAATAAAACTTCCAAGGTCTTTCAACTTAGGGGGTAGTTCGTGGCCAAATACTAGAAATTTCGATACTACTACTCGTTCATTCGATTCATACCTCCTTTTCTTAGTGTTCAACTCTTTGAAAAACTTGGCATATGAGAACACGTTCATGATCACTTCTAATAATGGTAAATTGATATTTACTTTAGAGAGCATATTAAAAGATCATTGAATTGCTTATCTTGTTTGGATTCTTTCAACGCGATTGGGGAAAAGGTACTTGCATCCGTGGTGTGGTTACGTTGTCTTTTGAATTTTGGGAGTGTCGGATGACCCCCACGATGAGTTTTTCAAGGCTTGTTAAGTTTAACACTTGTTTCTCCTTTTGCGAGATTAGAATATCGCCTTCTTGTTACATGAACTACAAGGTAGATTGTTAGAGATTTCGTGGTAACCGGTATTGACTACCCCACCACTTGAAGGGTTCTAACATCTTTTGCTTGTTAGTTGACTGGGCAACTTTCCTGGTTCTTTCTTTTGCATTTGTTGACTAGTTGCCCAACTTTAGATTCAATCCTTTTAACCGCAAGCCTCGTGGTGTTCAATCTTTGATTAGTCATCAATTGGTTGTCACGACTAACTTGAATAAAAGCATTCAAGCTATCTTCTAAGGTTGGCTTAAAAGATTGGCTTGGTGGGTAAGGGTGGTTGTTAAGCAATCTTAGTGTTGGATATTGGGTGTGGTGGGTGATTATACGTGTTTGGATGATACTTTTGAAAAGATTGGACTTCCTCTATGGCATCGACACTAGAATCACAAGTATTTGAACAATTATGAGTACCATGCCCGATTGAACAACACACTTCACATACCTCTTGATTTGAAATTTGGTGAGACGTGAGGAATTTCACTTGTTTAGTCAATTCAAAGAAGCTTGCAAGGTTATCTCATTATCAAAGCCCGACCGTTGACCTTTGCTTTCCTTCTACCACCTCTTTGTTGGGAATTAGAACCCACTGATAGCTCATAGAGATTATAGGTTTCCTCTCCGGTAGTCTTTTTCTCCTACTGACACTCCAAAGAAGATATCAACTGTATTGACTCGTAGTGTCAATCCATCGTAAAAGAATTGGTTTGTATTTGTAATGGAAAGCTATGATTTTAACATTGAATGAAAAGCGAGTTTGAATCGTTCCCAAGCTTCATTGAAAGGGCTCTTCTATTCATTTGAGAAAATGTTGCTATCTTTGTTCTTAGATCAACATTTTGATGGGAATAGAATCTACCCATAAAATTTCATGGTACCTTCCCAAGTTTTAAGAGAACACTTTGTAGAGTAATGAACCATGACCAAGCTTTATCTTTGAGAGTGTAAGGAAAACACCTCATCCTAAGTTGATCTTCATTAATTGCGTAGTGGAAAGGTTTGGACAATAGCGTAGAATTCTCGAATGAAATGCAAAGGGTCTTCATTAGGGATACCGTAAAAGGAAGGCAACAAAGAATAATGAATCTTTTTCAATTCATAATTCCTCAGACCTCTTGTAATTGGATCTTTGAAGTTACATTGCCAATGATTGGCATTGTATAGTCTTTCATCTTTTTCCGCCTATCTTCAGCATCTCCCATGGTTGTTTGTAGTTGAAAATGATCCTCCTCCTATTGTGAATCAACATTTTGCTCTTAAAAACAATAGTAGATATCTCTAAAAAGGTGCAAGGAACCTAAATTTTTTATTTATTTATTTATTTATTTATTTTTTGTTTTATTTTAATTTTAATTTAAACGAAGGGACACAATTTTTGAAACAAACGAATTTATTTCATTTGAATTTTTTTATTACACGCAAACTAAAACAAAGGAAAATACAATAATGGGTGACCTCCCATGTAGGACTAAAATTTATCGTCTTCTAGTAAGACGTTGCTTGGAGATTGCAGAATGAAAAACTCAATGTCTCCTCTTCATTGAATTCATTTAAGTTTCAAATTAGTCTTTGCCTTTTTGCAAATGTTCAACTAAGCTGTTTCACTGAACTTCCACCTTTTTGATAGAAGCTTCCTGCAGTCCAACCGTCTGTAGTTGATTGGTTTTAGATTGGTTATCTCACAAACTTGAATAAAAGAATTCAAGTTGTCCTCCGTGGTTGGTTTATCGGGAATGCTTCTTGGAATAGGTGGGTGGAATTCTTGGCCCGGGCCTGGTTTGAGCTTTGAGTGAATTGGGGGTTGTTTTGCCTCCAGGAGAAATTTGGATGACTTCTCCACCCGGGATTATAGGTATTTGAATTGGGATCAAACCTTGGTCTCTGTTGATATGCTCCCAACACATTAACCTATTCAAGTCCAGCTTGTATCTCCTTGATATGGACCGAAGACCATGTCCCACGTGTTGCTATACAAACCATATTGTTCATTATTGGTGTTGGTTTGTGTAGCGAAATGGTAAGGCAACTTGCTTAGTCGGGTTGAACAAGTTGTTGTTGAACTTCATTACCTGAGTCGATTTCATGAACACGCCTTTTCGCTCGGGAGCTTTTCTCGTGGGAATTAGCACTCCAACATCTCGAAAGAGGTTATACGTCTACGAGTGCGGTCTTTTCTCTATTGCTCCTCCTGCGTTGTCGACAATGAACGACATTGTTGTGTAAGTCCATCGTAAAAGAATTGGTTCTACAGCAGGGGAAAGCATATGGGGACATTGAGTGAGAAAACATTTTGAACCTATCCCAAGCTTCACGGAATGGTTCTCTTCCATCCGAGAGAAAGTAGCAATCTTTCCTCTCAACTCGATGTTTTTATGGGAATAGAATTTTCCCATGAATTTGTGTAAATGTTACCCCATGTTATCGAGAACCTGGGAAGTGACATCAACCAAGCTTTGGCCTTATCCTTTAAGGTGCAGGTGGAAAACATCTCATTCTAAGTTTATCCTCGTTTAGAATCTGGGGGAATGTTTAGATAGTAGCGTAGAAATCTCTCATAAAGGAAAGAGAATCTTCATTAGGTAGCCCATAAAAGGAAGGAAGCATAGAAAATGAATATTTTTAAGGTCATAATTCCGAAAGCACCTTCACCTCTTGGATAGCGATTCATTGAGTACAATCACCGGTCTTGTAAACTCTTCATCGTGGTTTCTAACATGTTGGTTTTCCTCCATTTCTTTTGGTTCTAGTAAAGGATTAAGACTTGGTTCTATGTTTGGTTCAAAATCGGAGTTGATGGGTAGAATCAGGTGTTATTAATGACATTGTTTAAATTTATGAATATTATTTACATATGGTGTAAGGGGGTTTCACAGGATCTCCTACCACGATGACTATTTTAAACGTAAATTTAAAACTCCTGTCAACAAAAATAAAAAATTTAGAGAAAATTTCCATGGCATTTAATACAAAACACTAGACAAAACTAGTTAAACCCTAAAAAAAATTTGTTTTTTAATTTTTTTAATTTTTTTTTTAAATTTTTTTTAATTTTTTTTAAATAACATGTCAAGATTAGCAGTGTTCCCAGGGAAAGAATGGTGGTTCAATGGCTCTTAAAAACCAATTCTCCAGCTGTAACAACGCTCTCAAGAAAGAGGCCATGAGCGCCCAAGAATAACATGATGCAATAACTCGTAGATTTTTACTTTCATGCCTTTTAGTTAAATATATATAAATTCAAGTTTTTTTTATTTTTTTTACTAACGGTAATTTTATTTTACTATTCACGCTTATCTTATTTCTTATTAACTTAAATTTTTTTATTTTTTTATTTCTTTATTTATTTTTTTTACTGAATCCGTAATTTTATTTTACTATTCACGCTATCTTTTTTTCTTATTAACTTAAATTTTTTATTTTTTTTTTATTTTTTTATTTTTTTTGAAATTTTTAATTTTTAATTTTTTTCTGACGGTAATTTTATTTTACTATTCACGTCATCTTATTTCTTATTAACTTAAACTTTTTTATTTTTTTTTTACGAATGAGAATTTTATTTTACTATTCACTTTATCTTCTTTCTTATTAACTTAAATTTTTTAATTTTTTTAATTTTTTTATATTTTTTTTTAGGAACGGAAGAAAAAATTTTATTCAAATTTCAAGTTTCTAAATTATTTTATTATTAATGCTAAAATTTTTATCAAATTTTTTTTATTATTTTTTTATTTTATTTTATTTTATTTTATTTTATTTTTTTTATTTTTTTTTATTTTTTTTTACTTTTATTTAAAATTTATTAAAAAAAATTATTTTTTTATTTTTTTATTATTTCTTATGAAATTTAAAATTTGAAATTTGATTAAATTTTTTATTTTTTTTTTATTTTTTTACAAAAACAAAAAAAATCACAATTATTTACAGCACAAAAATATTTTTAAAATTTTGATAAATAAATTAAAAACTATTCCACCAAGAACTTTGTAAAAAATTGATGATGAGCAAAATCGCGCACATTCTCGCAAATACTTTGGTTTTAATATTTGTAAAACTACCATGATCAGCTAATCTTTTAGTAAAATGATAAATTATCCCAAGTCGATCTAAGGAAGGAATGTATGTGGTTTTTAATTTATTATTCAAACTTTTAAAAACGAAATTAAATCCTAAACATCACATCGCGATAGTTTGGTTTTGTGCTCTAATCTAATAACATAAAATAAACATATATACACATTAATTAAATATAATCTAAAAACATAAAAATAAACATAGATCTGAAATTCAATAAATATTTATCTAAAAATAAATATAAATACGATTCAATAAATATTCACAAATTTTATCATTTATATTAGTGGAGTATTTATGGATATAATAACTAAATTAATTATCTTCATATTATCTAGGTTATTAAAGATATAAATTGATATTTTATTGATTCTCTTTTTGTACGAATACCACCTTTGGTGGGTTAGATATTCTTTAACTAAACAATCAATTAGCACCTATTGGGGTTGATAACTAATTTGGTTAATTAAATTAATTCCTTTTTCAAGAGATTGAAAATGAGCATTTAAATCTGCTTTGGTGAGGTTAGACAATTTAAACTTTATTCAAGGTGTCCAAATTAAACGCAAGAATTTAGTTATCCAGAGTATTAACTTTCAAGTTTTAAACCACTATTGAAAGCATGTTGTCAATAATACATTTTCACATAATAATTCTTATAAAAACTTTTGAAATAGAGTTTCGCTCTAACTAGAGGCGATTGTCTCATAAAAAGAAAATACTACTCTAAATTAGGCCAGGATAACTAAAGCTAAAATCTAATTTTCGGATTTAAGTTTGTAATGAAAAATAATATATTTCTTTCTAACATCCTTAATATAAAATCTTGACTAAAAATAAAATCAATTCATTTTAGAAATTTTCACCTATTTAATATTTACATAGCGTAACAACGTTATTATTATATCATGATTATAACAATGCAATAAAGTGATTAAATTTAATCAAAGACAAATTAAATATAACATTTAAGAATAAAGCATAAAAATAACTCTAAAAGAAAATAAAAATCCTTCTGCTGTAACTTGACGCTTATTCCTGGTTGCTAGAAAACCTACAAGCGAATTTGCACTTCCATTTATTGAATCAAAATCTAAATTATTACAAAAACATTACAAGTTCCTCTCAAAAGAGAAAGAACTCTAAACCTAAAGAGAATTGAACTAAAAACTAAGAGAAAAACTAAGAAAAGCTTAGAAACTAAGAAAGAAACTAAGAAAACTCAAAAAACTAAGAAATGAGAGAAAGAAATAAGAGAGAAGTGAGTTTTGATGTTGTGATTTGAAGAGAAGGAAAGGGGGGAATTTTTAGGTGAGGATGGAGAGAAAAAATAGTAAAAACAATGTTAAAAAATATTAAAAAATTAAAAAACGCGTGTAATGGAAATGTTGAGGTCATCAATGACGTCATGACGCCATGACAGTCACAGACGTGAAAAATGGGTGAAACGCGTTACGGAGGGCGTCATTGCGTTTTACAGAAATGGCTGCACAGGTCATGTCAGCCCAGCGTCATGGCATGCCAGCGTCTTCGGTTGGCTTATACTGTGCTAATATAAGTACGATTTTCCTTTTTTTTGACATTTTTGACCTTTTCGACCCATTTTGTCCAATTTTTCCATGTTTGTTGACCGTTTCCCACTTATTTATTAATATATTTGTGATATATTGCTTCAAGTATTCTTATTTGAGTCTTTAAATTGCGTTTTTAAGCCAAAATACCTGAAAAACAATAAAAATACCCGTGATTCCGAAAAAGACAAATTTATATAAATATATGATAAAACATATAAATATATATATTTTTAATGAATTAATGTGCATAAAATCATGGTTATTTTAGTGCTTTTTGAGCACTCATCACATAGTTTAAAAAACAATTGATAAATTGACATTATAACTTTAAATAGACATAACTTTTGATGTGGGTATGAAAGCGACTTTTATAATATATCAAATTGAAGATCAGCTCAATTTCTACTAGAAAAATGGGCTAATTTTTTGTTCTCCATTGTTTTAGACCATATATTCCATCATTTACACTACTTATCAAGGTGTTAAAGTTTTGTCCTATTTTTTTGTTTCATTTTGCTTTGGTTTTTGTTCAATTTGTTTTTTAGAACATTTACCATAGCAATAATGAAAGCAAAAAAGATAAGACAAAAAATAAGAAAAAAAGGGGAGAACAAAGAGAGAGATAGTTCAAGATTCCTATTCTTGTTCAAGTTGAAAACATTAGTAAGAAAGATGCAAAATGATGCATATGTATGCCTTTTAGTTTAAATAAGATTCGAGGATGAATATTTTCCATGAGTAGGGGAATAATTGAGGTCGTAATGATGACAAAGTTAATGTTTACAAATGTTCTCAAGATCCTCAAGATCTTAAAAATATTCTCAAGATCCTGTGAATAATCTCAATATCTTATGCAAGGGATAGATTTGAAAGATCAAGTTGGATAAAAGTATTAATTTAGGAAGAACATTTTTAGTTTAGTTAATTGTAAGCCTTTTATATTTTATTTATCATAAGTGGTTTTAGTCTTTTATTTTTTAAGGATGACTTAGGTACAATACATAACTAATTAGGAACATCTTCGTCTAGGTTATCTTTTGGGTTTGAATTTTCATCTAGGGATTTTTTCCTCATGTTTTTTTGTTATAAAAATGCAACAACTATGTAATCATAGGCATACCATATTTCATTTATCAAAAATTATTTCAGTAAGCTTTTTGCACTGCCTTCTTGTTTTCTTGAATGAGTATATGAATTTAACTTACCAAGGGGAGTGATCATCCTTTGTGGGGTATTATGGTTAGGGTTTTAAGGACTTTTCTTCCTTAGGGTTTAAATCGAAACATCTTCAACACATTCCTAATAAATCGATCGTTTTTATTTGCTTGAGTTCATGAATTCCTAGGGTTCTTCGACAAGAGGGTTTGCATCATTTGGTATCCGAGATTTGGTTTTTGGAAAGAGGTTATCAATCTTCATCTATCTTTGTTTTAGTTCTTGATTTCAAAAAAAAAAGAGATAGATTGTTCAAGATTCCTATTCTTGGTAAAGTTGAAAGCATGAGTAAGCAAGATCAAACGTGATGCATGTGTCTACCTTTCGGTTTAAATAAGATTCGAGGAAGAATATTTTATAAGACGAGGGGAATAATTGAGGTTATGTTGATGACGAAGTTCATATTTACAAATGTTCTCAAGATCCTATGTAAGGTTTAGATTTGAAAGATGAAGTTGGATGCAAGGATTAATTTAGGAAGCAACTTTTATTTTAGTTAATTGTAGGCCTTTTATGTTTTATTTATCATAAGTGGTTTTAGTCTTTTATTTTTTAAGTATGAATTAAACCCAATCCACAACTAATTAGGCCCATCTTTGTCTAGTTTTTCTTTAGGGTTTGAATTTTTATTTAGGGATTTTTTCCTTATGGTTTGTTGTTATAAAAATGCAGCAGCTATGTAACCTTGGTCAAACCATATATCATTTATCAAAAATTATTTCAATAAGCTTTTTGCTTTGCCTTCTTGTTTTCTTTATTGAGTGTATGAATTGGACTTATCAAAGGGAGTGATCATCCATTGTGGAATGTTATGGTTAGGTTATTAAGGACTTTTTTCCTTTGGGTTCTAATGCAATAATATTCAATACATTCCTAACAAATGGATTGTTTCTATTAACTTGTGTTCATTCCCATGGTTCTTCGCCAAGAGGATCTGTGTCATTTTGTATCTGAGATTTGGTTGTTGGAAATAAGTTATCTATCTTCATCAATCTTTGTTTGAGTTCTTGATTTCAAAAAAAAGTTCCTCCTTCAAGTCTTTTGTTTTCTTTCAATTTCTTTGTCATTGTTTTCATATTTGGATTTTGTTTCATATTATCTTTGAATTCTTCCTATATTTTCTTGGCCGTTATTTCTGTATTCAATCTATCTTTGCTTTTCAAAACAATAAAAACAAAGAGATATTGGTCAAAGTTTCAAAACAAATTGAGAAATTGACGGTGTAACTTTAAACATCCATAATTTTTTATGCATATATCAAAACGATTATTATAATATATCAAATTGAAGCTAAGCTAAGCTCAATTCTTACCATATGAAGTAGGCTACATTTTTTCCGCATGGTATTATATCCCAAATTACATCATTTACACTACTTATTGAGGTGTTAAAGTTTTGTCCCATTTTTTTGCCTTCATTTTGGCTTGGTTTTCTAGAACATTTACCATAGTAGTAGTTAAAACAAAAAAAGATGACAAAAAGAAAGAAGAACAAAGTGGAGAACAAAGAGAGATTATTCAAGATTCCTATTCTTGTTAAAGTTGAAAACATGAGTAAGAAAGATAAAACATGGTGCATATGTCTGCCTTTCGGTTTAAATAATATTTGAGGATGAATATTTTATACGATGAGGGGAATAATTGAGGCCGTGTTGATGACGAAGTTCATGTTTACAAATTTTCTCAAGATCCAACAAATATTCTCAAGATCGTGCAAACAATTTCAAGATCCTATGCAAGGGATACATTTGAAAGATCATTTTGAATGCAATGATAAATTTTGGAGAAAAAAAATTATTTTAGTTAATTGTGGACCTTTTATGTTTTGTTTATCATATGTGGTTTTAGTCTTTTATTTTTTAAGAATGAATTCGGCCTAATCCATAACTAAATAGACCCATCTTCGTCTAGATTTTCTTTCAGGTTTGTGTTTTTTTCTATGAATTCTGTCCTTATGGTTTGTTGTTATAAAAACACAGTAGCTTTGTAATCATAGGCATATCATATATCATTTATCAAAAATTATTTCAGTAAGCTTTTTGCATTACCTTCTTATGTTCTTGATTGAATGCATGAATTGGACTTATCAAATAGATGGTTCCTATTCACTTAAGTTTGTGGATTCGTAGGGTTCACCGCCAAGAGGGTCTGCATCATTTAATATATAAGATTTGGTTGTTGTAAAGAGGCTATCTATCTTCATCTATCTATGTTTGAATTCTTGATTTCAAAAAACAAAAAAATTCATCCTTCAAGTCTTGTGTTTTCTTTCAATTTCGTTGTCATTGTTATCATGTTTGGATTTTGTTTCATAGTTCTATTTGAATTCTTCCTATCTTTTCTTGTTCATTCTTTCTGTATTAATTTATATTTTTCTTCAAAACATAAAAAAGAAAGAAAAAAAGAAGAGAGTTGGTGGTCAAAGTTACAAAAAACAATTCAAAAATTGACGTTGTAACTTTAAACGCCATAACATTTGATGTGGATATCAAAAGGACTATTATAAGATATCAAATCGAAGCTTGGTTCAATTTTGAGTAGAAAAAGGTCTACGCTTCTATTCCCTACAGTATTATATCCCAAACTCTATCAATTACACAACTTACCATAGCAGTAATAAAAAAAGAAGAAGAAATGGGAGAACAAAGAGATGGATTGTTCAAGATCCCTACTCTTGTTAAAGTTGAAAACATGAGTAAGAAAGATGGAACATGATGCATGTTTGTGCCTTTCAAGTTTATTAAGATTCGACGAGGAATCATTTCAAAGAGGAGAGAAATAATGGCGGTCTTGGTGCTTACCAAGTTCATCTTTTCAAATATTCTCAAGATATTCAAGATCTTACAAATATTCTCAAGATTTGGAAAATAATCTCAAGATCCTATGCAAGGGATTGATTTGAAAGATAAAGTTGGATGCAATTTTTTATTTTAGTTAATTGTAGGCCTTTTATGATTTATTTATTATAAGTGGTTTAGCATTTTATTTTTTAAAGATGAATTTGGCCCATTCCACAACTAATTAGGCCTATATCCATCTAGTTTTTCTTTTGGGTTTGAATTTTCATCTAGGGATTTTTTCCTTATGGTTTTTTGTGATAAAAATGCAGCAGCTATGTAATCATGGGCATACCATATATCATTTATCAAAAATTATTTCAATAAGATTTTTACATTGCCTTCTTGTGTTCTTGATTGAAAGCATGAATTGGAATTTTCAAAGGGATTTATCATCCTTTGTGGTGCTTTATGGTTAGGGTTTAAGGACTTTGTTTCCTTAAGGTTATAATCCAATCATCTTCAACACATTCCAAAAAAAATCAATTGTTCCTATTCACTTGAGTTTGTGGTTCCTAGGATTCTTCGCCAAGAGGGTCTACATCATTTGGTATCAGAGATCTGGTTCCTGGAAAGAGGTTATCCATTTTCATCTATCTTTGTTTGAGTTCTTGATTTTTTTAAAAAAATCTCCTTCAAGTCTTTTTTTTCTTTCAATTTTTTTGTCATTGTTTTCATCGTTGGATTCTGTTTCATAGTTCTCATTGAATTCTTCCTACCTTTTCTTGTTCGTTATTTCTGTATTCAATCTATCTTTGTTCTTCAAAACATAAAAAACAAAAAAAAGAGAGATTTTTTGTTCATAGTTTCAAATACAATTGAGAAATTAACGTTGTAATTTTAAATACCCGTAACTTTTGATGCATGCATCGAAACGACTCTTATAATATATCAAATTGAAGCTCGGCTGAAATCCTATCAGAAACACCATTTCTTGCTAAATACTATTTAGGCTTTCACCTTAAGGGATGATCAAATAGATTCTATAACATGGTATATATCATCAACTTGCGTAACTCACTACAAATTTTATCTCAATAAGCACACCAAAATCAATCATGAACATGTGATAAGAATTTGAACCAATCCATTAAAAACTAGCAAGCATATCACATTATTAATGTAAATATCTTAATAAATATGTTACATTCCTTATCCTAGTCATGACGACCAATTTTTAATCATTGAGTTCATATGTTTCATATCAATCATGGATGCATTTAGTTTCCATATATATATATATCAATTTCTACCCAAATCATGATTAAAAACATCCTAAAAATTAAAAAACAATTCCTAAAAAATTTAAAATGCATAGTAAATATTAATGTAGAGAATGAAGTTCCCTCCCCTAAACTTAAATTACACATTGTCCCCAATGTGTACATATAAATATGAAAAAGTAAAAGGAAAGAAAACTCCCTTAGTCATGGCACATCACATCTGTTACTGAAATTGATCAATCTTATTGCACCATTGATCTCCACATTTATTCACCTATAAAACAAAAAAATGAAAATATAAGTAAAATAATGTTGGGTATCCTCCCAACTAGTATCATGTTTAACGTCCTTGACTAGATGGTCATATCAAGTCCTGTGGCACATCCCTTTGTTTCCATTTACTTTTGAGTTTGCTTGGAAACAACTTTAGTCTTGAATTGTTCAATAATAATTTATGTTCTAGCTTGTAAACATGGTGTTCAATTCTCTTCTCATGCCAATTTTTTGTGTTCTTTTTGAACTTTATTACATTCTTATAAGCATTCCACCATAACTCATCCAATTTATGTATTTCTAACATCTTGTTCACCTCTCCATTGAACTCTTTCCTTTTCATACTTGACTGGGGATATGACGGTAAAAGTGTAGGGTATAAACTTAGTGGCTCTTCAATTTATGGTTTTAGCTTTGATACTATCTAAAAATTCTCCATAATCGCCTTTGATACACACATGAGAGGCACATCTTCCAAAAAGTTCACACAATTTACAATGTCAACCTTCGATTCCATACTTTCAAAAGTTAAAACAAGTTGAGTTTTTTCTTGTGAATCTATGTCCTATTTCATCGCATCACATGTAAAAATCTTAAGTGTGGGAGACTCAACAAATTTTTTAAGTTGTCCCCACATTCAGTAACATTTATCCTTAAGCATTCATTCGCACTATTAATGTCAAGAGGTTTAAATGCTTTAAAAACTTTAAACATTACTTTTCATATTGTACTCTCATTATAAGTTTGCCTTTTTGTACATCAATGAGTGATCTTTCAATTGCTAAGAATGGACGACCAAGTATGATAGGAATGTCATAGTACTCTTCCACGTCTGGTACAATGAAGTCTACAACAAAGATGAATTTGTCTACTTTTACTAGCAAATCTTTAACAACACCCCGAGGTCTCTTAATTGATCTATCTATAATTTGTAATGTTACTAAACTGGGTTTGGCTATACCAACCCCCAATCTATTGAAGAACGATAATGGCATGAGGTTAATGCTAGAACCCAAGTCAAATAGTGCCTTCCTAAAACAGATGTTCCCAATAGTACAAGGGATGTCAAAACTACTTGAATCTTTCAGTTTTTGTGGTAATTTTCTATCAAGGATGGTGTTACAACATTCAATCAAGGTTATTATTTCATGATCTCCAAGCCTCCTTTTCTTTGATAGTATATCCTTCATGAATTTGGCATAAAATGACATTTGTTCAAGTGTATCTACAAATGGTATGTTTATGTGTAGCTTCTTGAAGACTTCTAGAAATTTTGAAAACTACATATGTGACTTTTTTCAGTCTTTGAGGGAAATGAGGGTCTATAAAGGTTGTTTTTCTTTGGCTGAATTATTTCCATTTTGGTGCCCTCTTTATCCACTAGTTCCTCATCATCCTTGCTAATTTCTTTTTTCTCCTCATCCTTTTCTCTCTTATGTTCTAAAGTTTTTCCACTTTTCAAGGTTATGGCGTTGCACTAGTCCTTGCCTTCTCTTTTTGAGTTTACAATTGTGTCATTTGGAAGGTTACCTTGAGGCCTTTAACTTATAATCTGAGCAAGTTTCCCCATTTTGTTCTCCAAATTTTGAATTGAAGCCTCTTGAGTGGAAACCTTTGTATTTACTGATTGGATGAAGTCTTTTATTATCCCCATTAAAGCATTTGTATTGTCCTCAATAGGTGGCTTCTTCTCTTGGGCTTATGATTGTTGTGGTTGTTGAAAACCAGGTGGTGGAAATGATTGATGGTTGAATTGATTACCACCTTGATTGTTATTACTACTCTAAGAGAAATTTGGATGTTGTCTCAATCCAGGGTTATATGGGTTTGAGTATGGATTATTGTTTCGGTTCACATTCCCTACATAGAATACGGATTCAGGATTATTTGAAAAATTATCAAAAAAATGAGCTCTTCCACAAAATACACTGACACTCCTAAATCTTGGACCTGTTTTATATTCATTGTTGACTTTTTGGCCTTCAAAAGATTAACCAAAAATGACACTTGAGCTATAAGTGTTGTGATATCATTTACCTCATGCACTCTGGCTACTCTTCTTGTGGCTATCATTCTATCCATTGTAATATTTGGCTAGCAAAACTCCATTAGCAGATGTATCAACAACATTTTTTGTTTGAGCATTGAGACCATTGTAAAAAGTCTCCATTTGAATCCAAGAAGGAATACCATGATGAGGACACTTCTTTATAAATTCCTTGAATCTTTCCCATGCTTCATATAAAGATTCTCCTTTTATATTGTTAGTAGGAAGTAATATCATTCCTAAGCTTATCATTCTTTGTTGGTGAGAAATATTTCATCAAGAATTTATATACCAAACCATTCCAAGCTGTAATGGAATCAAGTGGAAAAGAGTTTAACCAAACTCAAGCATGGTCTCTCAAAGTGTAAGGGAACAATCTAAGCCTAAATGCCTCATTTGTCACACCACTAAACTTAAATGAATCTAAAACTTCAATAAACAATCTGAGTTGAAGATGAGCATCCTTTGTTGGTAATCCGTTGAATTGTCCAACAGTTTGTAGCATTTGAAATATTACTAGCTTTAGTTCAAACTGATTTACTTGAATATTTGGCCTTGTAATACTTGGATTTAGCCCTTCCAACGTAGGTATTGCATATTCATTTATAGCTTTATCTCTATCATCCATCAAAAGCATTTGATTATTCAAGTTTAGCTCATTATTGTTTATTTCAAATGGATTAGACATTTCTTCCCCTTGGGTGACTTGTTTTCTAATTGATCTTAAAGTACGCCTAATTTCAAGATCTAAAGATAAGATTTCTCCCTCACGAACTCTGCTCGTGCAATAAACTCAACTATGCTTCTAAAATACTAAATGAGATGTCTAAATAAAAACTAAAAAAAATTAACAACTAAATAAATAAATTAAAGTAAAGAAAATAAATAAAATAAAATAAATAAGTCACTAAAAGAAAATAAGTAAAGAAAAATTAAAGTAAAGAAAAATAAATTAAGAAAAATAAATTAAGAAAAATAATTAAAATAAAAAAAATAAAAATTTATTAATTTCTAATATTTATAATCTCCGACAACGGCCTCACAAATTTGATCGCCAAACAAATTGTGTGTGCAATGAATACACAAGTATACGTATCACAACAAGTAATACAATGATAAGAAAAGATTGTTTCAACAGAGATTATTTTATTATAAATTAATTTTTAAAACTAAAAAAATAAAAAACAATTTTTTGTGTTTTTATATTTTAAGGAAGCAAAATTAAAATAACTAAAAATAAATAAAAATAATTAATTAAATCAAATTTGGTAACTAAAAATATATATGAAAAAATATATAGTAATACTTAATCTGTCACTTTTCTAAACATATGAATCACTAAAATCTCCTAATATAATTTTTAATTAAATTACATGATCAATTGAATCTAACCTAGCATGTATTCCTCTCTTATGTAAACTACACACTATGTAGTAATTAATATAATCATACTCTCATGCCAATTAAATTGCATACTACTCATTAATTTCATCAATTATGGATCACATACATAAGAATCATGCATCTCTTCCTAGAAACTATGTATGTTATTTAATCAAGACAAATAATTAAATAATTCTCTCAAATCTATTTAATTTCTCCTATAGATAAATTGTTGGCCAAACGATTAAGAGCATAAAAATCATATTAAATAACATGGTTAAAATTGGGATAAAATATTATATCATCACATGGTGAAAATTGGGTTTACTATATCCCCAGATTAATAAATTAACTACACATAATTGTGTTCTTAAATTTCATATTTTTCATAAAGAAAGATATAAAAATTGATAAAAAAAATAGTAGAAGAAGAAATACAATCAATCTCTTGAATTGTAGTGTTAATCTCCTCTTTAATCTCCACCAAAAATTGTATCCCCTCTTGAATTTTTATGTATTTTTCTCCTTTTTTAGCTCCAAATATTGACCAAAATTATGCTAATGATGGCCTCATTAGGGTTTATGAGGTGATTAGGTGCTTAAATATAGCTCAAGTGTGATATGAACTGTCAGATCAGCTTCAGATCAAGGGTTGAGATCAAAACAATCAAAAATGATAGCATCATCCAATCACAGCATGACACGTGGCACATGGAATTTACTGGGAGAATCAGAGCATGATGCATTGTAGGAGAGATTGATCAAAGTCAACATATGTTGAGTCAACACCATGCTATGCAATATGATTCGTGAAAACCGATGGCATTGTGCACGGGTGAAACGATGGGAGAAATGGTGTGGCAACATGTATCGGGACGTTTTGACCGATCTTTGAACTTGGATTGAATGTCATGAAGACACATGGCAAGCAATTCGTCCTCCTCACATGTGGCGTAACATGATTCGCTATCCCTATTTGTGTGGTGTCTGTGTGACTTGCCCAGTGATAAGCAGAATCGGGATCACCAAAAACTTTGATGCCATCCCCGCAATGGAGTCATCCCCGGCAACGGTGCCAAAAACTTGATGAGCGAAAACCGGCATCGCCGATTCTTGCCAATACTTTGGTTTTATATTTATAAAACTCTTGCAAGTGCACGAATCATTTCATAGAAAATGATAAGTATACTCCCAAGGTCGATCTAAGGAAGGAATGTGTGTGGTTTTTAATTTATTATTCAAACTTTTAAAAATGAAATTAAATCCTAAACATCCTGTCACGATATTTTGGGGTTTTGTGTTTTTAATCTAATAACATAAAATTAAACATAGATTCAATAAACATTCATGCAAATTTTATCTTTTATAAATAGTGGAGTATTTATGGATATAATAACTAAGTTAATTATGCTTGCTCATATTAATTAGGTTATTAAAGATATGAATTGATATTTATTGATTCTCCCTTTTTGTATGAATACCACCTTTGGTGGGTTAGATATTCTTTGTTAACTAAACAAATCAATTAACACCTATGGGTGGGGTTGATAACTAATTTGGTTAATTAAATTAATTCCTTTTCTAAGAGATTGAAAATGAACCATTTAAATGCCACCTTTGGTGAAGAGTTGAAACTGATTTAAACTTTATTCAATGTGTCCAAATTAAACCTAAAAATTTAGTTATCCGAGTACTAACTTTCAAGTTTTAAAAATACTACGAAAACGTATGTTGTCGATACATTTTAGGATAATAATTCTTATAAAAACTTTTGAAATAGAGCTTATTTCGCTCTAACTCTTTGGGCGATTGTACTCACGACAAATAAAATAGCACTACTCTAAATCGAATAGGATAACTAAACCTTAAAATCTAATTTTCAGATTTAAGTTTGTAATGAAAAATAAAATATTTCTCTCTAACATTCTTAATATAAAATCTTGAATAAAAATAAAATCAATTCATTTTAGAGATTTTTACCTATTTAATATTTCTCAAGCATAACAACGTTATTATTATATCATTTTTACAAACAGCTAGCACAGTTAAATTTAATCATAGAGAAATTAAATATAACATGTAAGAATAAAGCATAAAAAATAACTGCAAAGAAAATAAAATCCTTCTGGTGCTTGATGCCATTCCCGGGTTGCTAGAAAACCTCCAAGCGGAATTTGCACTCCCATTTATTGAATCAAAAAGCTAATAAATTACAAAAACATAACTAGTTCTTCCCAAAGAGGAAGAAATCTAAAAATAAGCAAAACTAGCTAAAACATAAGAAAAACTAAAAAAAACTAAAAACTAAGAAATGGAGAGAAAGAAAGAAGAGAGAAGTGAGTTTTGAGGTGTGTTTTGAATTGAAGAGAAGGGGGGTATTTATAGGTGAGGATGGAGAGAAAAAGAGGGTGAAAAAATGTTAAAAATGGTGGCAGCGTAGTGCAATTATGGAGGTCATTGATGACGTCAGCATGATGTCATGGAGGCGGCTGCAAGTGAAAAATGGGGCGAAATGGCGTCGGCGCGCGCGGAGGGCAGTTGGGGCGCACGCGGAAGGCACCCCGGCGGCGCTGCGCGCGGATGTCTGGAGGAAGCGCGCACATGCGTGCGGGCAGAGCCTTGGAAATCTTGCTGCTTGTGCCAGCGTGGTATTGTTATGCAGTGAAAATTTCTTCTGGGCGCGATTTTCTCATTTTTTGTCATTTTTGACCTTTTTGATCCATTTTGTCCAATTTTTCCATATTTGTTGACCTTTCCCCATTTATTTATTAATATATTTGTGATGTATTGCTTCCAGTATTCCTTTTTGAGTCTTTAAGTGACGTTTTTAAGCGAAAATACCTGAAAAACAATAAAAATACCCGTGATTCCGCAAAAGACAAATTTATATAAATATATGATAAAACATATAAATATATATATTTTTAATCAATTAATGTGCATAAAATCATGGTAATTTTAGTGTTTTTTGAGCACTCATCACCCAGTCAACTCCTCTGCTTGCGTGGCTTTCCACGTGGCAGCTCCTAATAGGACTTGCATTAAAAATTCATAAACAAAAGCATAAAATTTCCAAAAAAACTCCAAAAATTATATTTTCACCCTTTTCACTCAAAAGTGTATATTTCAATATTTTTGGCCCAAAAAAAATACTCTTTTCATAGAGTCATTAAGACCTTACTTATATGATTTCAATCTCATCTATATTGATTGCACCAACTAAACACCCTTTTCCTTGGGGTTTTTCGGATAACCGGCTCTTTGGTTGCTACTTTAGGGAAATTTATTTCATGGTAGCATTGTAGCAATTTCTATATTTTTCTTGGTCACCCCTTATTTCTTTTATACATTTATCAGTCGGGTATTTGATGACTTGGTGGAAAGTTGATAGGATGGATTTCATTTTATGTATCTAAGATCTCCTCAAAATTGTGTTATAATGAGCTAAGACATCAATTACCACAAAGTTTTTCATAATAATGGAATCGATTATCATGACTAGTAGCACCATATTCCCAATAACATATGTGGTGTGCTACTATTGAATCTGACCAAAGGCATCTCATTTTTTATAATATCATTGTCTTTCACCCCTAGTGTTTACATGGTTGTAAGGAAGATGAGATATACTAAGCTCCCTGTATCAACTAGGATACTACAAACCTCATATGGTCCCACTTGAAGTGTGATCACCAAAGGTTCCTCGTGCAAAAATAATGCTTCATCATTATTGGTGAAGGTGATAGGAGTGGATACGACCCTCACACAGGTTAAAAATATAGGGGCCTACGCACTTCATATATGTGCCTCTTTCTTTCCTTGTTAGAGGTCCATTAAGTCTGGGTACTCCATATGTGGAGTGTATAGTCCTCACATTGTATTTATTATGTGGTTCTATCTTATTTCTAGGTGGTACAGGTAGCCTTAATACCTTTCATTGTGGTTGGTGCTCAACCATTCTATTATTATTTCCAACAAGGTTTCCTAAGTAACCGCTAGATAACAAGTCCTCAATTTGTTTCTTCATGTGTCTACAATCTTGTTTTTCATGCTTGATGTCTTTTTAAAAAGCATACCATTTAAAAGTGTCCCTCAAAGGTGTTCTCATTTTTGGTGGCCATCTAACATTCTACTCATTCTCTATCCCTTGCACAAGCTGAGCCAAACTTATCCATAGGGGTGGACCCTTGAAAGGCAAGAGTATTCTTCCCTAGGGCCTAGGATTTATTGACCATTGGCCTCCTCATTTGTGGTTCAAGGTAGAATGATTATTTCTAGTTGCAACCATTTTATCCGAGCATATTTTTAATTTATCATTTTTTTTAAGCTTCCATATTGCCCTCTCTTTTTTGTCAAGTTTGTGCTCGTACTCAAGGTTAACAAATTTTCTTTGCTTCATCATAAATTTTGTCCATCGTATAGAGTACAATATTTTTCAATTCTATAAACAAGTTTGAACTCCTTAATAATCCTTACTTGAATGCCATAATTTCAATTGAATTGGGACAATCCTTTATTTCCAGCTTCTCCTACTTGAATCTCCTCATGTATTCTTCCACAGACTAATCATTTCCTTGAGTAATTGAGAAAAAATGATGGGACTCCTTTGTCATGGTTTTGTTGCTTACATAATTGGTGATGAAAAATTTTACAAATTGTGCATATGAGGTAATAGTGTGAAGTACCAAATTGTTGAACCACTTCTACACTTCATCACACAGTGTGGCTATAAAAAGCTTACACATCATGGCATCTCTTTTGTCTTGAGAAAACTTATCGGGGTCATATTCATTTTAAAGTGGAGTAAATGTGTAAAAACCCTGTAATTTTAGTATAAATAATTATAGTACCCAAAAAGAAATTATAAATAATGTTTTATAATGTAGAGATGTAACAGAAAATTTCATGTGAAACATGGGATCAAACGAGAAAAATTGAATATAACCTTCACCACCTCACTACCATTGGAGTACAAAGGTTGGTACGAAATAAGAATTGAAAATGTTACATGGAATCCAAGAGTTTTATACATGCATCATGAGAATGTTTTATATATGAGAATTACACATCTACTTTACTTTGCGGAGTATAGTACCCATAGGGTAGTTACAGCAAACAGTTTTGGAAAAACTATAAGTATGCATTGCATATACAAGTATCTTTGGATTCTATGGTTTTTATGTGACTGAATTATTATGATCGTATATATGCCTAGGAGTTGGAACCCTCGTGTGTTTTTCGTCTATTGTGGGTTCATTGACTTCATATGGGCCTTAGAATTGGACCCCCCATTGTGTTTGGAGTTGACCTACCTATAGACAAGGGCCTATATGACATGATTTGATAGATATATATGTCCAATGTATTATGGTCGTACATGGGGTCAAAGGTAGACCCACATGCGTCTTCGAGTTAGATTGCATATGTGCCCATGTATTTGGATGACCAATAAATATGGGGTTACATTTCATGCATTGGCTTTATATCATAGCATATTTTATATTGGATGAGTATGCATTAGGATACCTTTATTGCACTTTCCCTCGATTTCCCTTGAAGCAAAGATGAACAGATATACCCAAGAGTGTGATAAAAATCTCCTCACGTTGTATATTGATAATGATTACCATTCATGAAATTTTGTTAATAAACAACATGCATCACAAACGATTATTTTTTGCAACCATATAATAGAGTAGACTCACATTTAGCTACTTATAGCTCACCATTTTTTCCCTAACCTCCATATTAGGATTTAACAAAGTCGTGCACGACACATAGACAATGAGAAAGAAGAGAACTTTAGTTTAAATCTATTTTTCATTATGTAACATTTATTCAAAGTAAATGTCGAATTAAATTGAAGTTTTGTTCAATAAATCTTTTGAATTTATTTTAATTATACTTTAAAAAGTTACCCCCTTTATTTCACATATCTATTTTTTGGGATGTGACAATATGTGTCACGTGATCTTTTATTCCTTTATGATCAAGGCACTTAGAAGCATTGAACTTTATGGGTGACTCACTTTATTCTATTTCATTAGAGAAGAGAGACACACATAGCTGTTGACAATCTCTATAAATATCATGGTGAGATTTTCCCTCATCTTGTTTCCTATTTTTCTCCTCAAGAGCTTCAAAATGTGTCTCACACAACCTTATTTCCTCAAGCAACTGTTCATGGTTGTATCGAGTTGCCTATTTCTCTAACCCATTCAGTTATACCTCAGTCGTGACATTATAGTGCAATACTTCATCCACTACATTCTCTCCTACTCTTTTTTGTTCATCTCTTCCTGGTATCACCTCCTCAACTTCTTTGATTAATTCCATAATGTAGCCTACTTGTAGAGAACATTCTAGTGGGTTAATCTTGTATAGAAGTTGTTGTGTAAAGTTGATGTGAGGATTGGCTTATTGTGGAGCATTGTTAAAAGAACTAGTTTGATCCTCTCCATCATGTGTTGGTGCAACGTCATTCTCTAACGCTAGATCATTAGCCAACCTCATTCTCTCATTTTCTCAAGTACTAATTATCGTTGATGCAAATCGTTGATAGAATATGAGGTGTAAAAACTTTTAGTCTTTCGGAATTTTTTTATAAAATTTGGGGTGAATCTTGATAAATACAGGGTCATGAGTAAAAATTCTACCTCTACTCCTGAGCCCTATGGTAGGTACCAAAATGTTGGAGATGATCCGATTTTGAGAGAAAAACTAGATTGATATTATAAATATAAGTGAATATGTATGGTTTAATACCAAATTCTTATATATATATATGTGTGTGTGTGTGTCGACTATATAGGAATTACATATTTGTGTATATCAAAAAGTAACAATACTAAAAGCATTAACTAATCTAAGTGTGACCTTATGGTAAGTTCGAGCTAGTTGTTACATATTAAGTTCGAGCTTATGCTTCAAATGTTCGGGTTTAGGGCATAAGCATAATCCAAAGTGTGGGCACATGCACTATCTCATGGCTCGGGCACTATGAAAGTCTGAGCTATTGATCTATTCCATTATCACTCTTTGAAATTGATTATTTCTTCCAAATCCAAGTCATGTAATTACAAAATCATCCTTAGTGTAGTATTTTATTTATTTTATAATCATAACTATTGTTTTTAAAAATAACATCATAATAAATTAATATTCTTGTTCCTATTCCTTATCATTTTTAATATACACATACAAAGTGAATAGTTTTTTCATTTCTTTTTTTCTTCGATCGGATTTATTTTGATTCCAATTCTAATTAATTTTTATTATAAAATAATAAACACGTATTTAGATAATATGTATTTATATCCCTACAAATTATTTTAATTATAATATTATTTCTTCGATATCTTAAATTTTGTTGATATTTTAAATATATATTTTTCAAAAAAGTTTGTAAGAGTAGCAAGAAAATTATAATTGTTATTTTACAAACTTTCAAAAATAGTTTTGCTTTGAGAAAATAACGAGCATACAGATAAAAAGAGAGAAGATAAGATGATGAAGAAATGTATAATTGACTTATAGAGGGGGGAAATATTATACGTGCACGTTGACCTGCAGTTCAACATTTATGTCAAAGTAGTTTGATCTTCCACATGTTAACGAATATCTTTGTATTACCAATTGCATAACAATGTCTTCATGAATAGTAATATAGGTTTCAGATAACATAAATAGGTCCTTTGCACTAGAAAGTAGGACTAAATTTATTCCTAAAAATGGGTTTCAAATTCTCCTAAACATGGGTTTCAAATTCTATAGTCAGGGACAGAGATTTCAGTTCAACCATATCAAACCATCCTAGGTGAGCTAACTTATCAAAACTATCTATTTTTGATCTATTCGAATCTGAACCGATCGAAATTGAATTTGAAGATTTTAAATATGAATTCAATCTGATCATGTAATCAATAAGAACACATATTGGATTTTTTCAAATCGAATAAGTTTAATTTAATATTGAAATTTATTTATAAATTATTATCATATATAAAACTCAATATACATAATATTTAAATTTTAAATCGGTGTATTTGTATTAAGATTTATTATTTATAGTCATAATTGAGAAAATCAAAAGTATAAAAAGTATGTTAATATAATTATTAAATTATTATAAATATTTATAATTATTTTAATTTAAAAGAATAAGTAATATAATTATGATATGTATAATATTTAAGTATAATACATTATAAAATAAAATATATATTTATTTATAATTTAATAGTATTTCGATTGGGAATAGATACAATGGATTATAAAATCTATCGATTTGAATCTCAACGAATTATATACTTTTAAATTTAAATCCGATCCAATTACAGTTTTTTTAAAATCAATCCGATTTAAATCCAATAGACTCGATCAAATTTCTCAATTTAAAGAAATTGATTAAATTATTTGCTCACCCTTACAAACCACTAGAACAATATATATTGAAATTTAACTTTACGAAAATATAAAACAAATATTAAAGATATGTTTAAATTTCTGTAAAATTTATAATAATTACTAAAATATTAAAATTGTTGAAAATTTTATTTAATCCGATCCAATCTAAATATAACTAATTGGATCAGATTTTTCGATTTAAATAAATTTATTGGATTAGTTGCTCATCCTTATAAACACTGCAACAAATATATTGAAATTTAGTTTTATAAAAATATAAATTAAAGATATGTTTAAATTTCGGTAAGTTTTATGATAATTAATAAAATATTAACATTATTGACAAAAAAAATTAATTTTTTATGTAACTTTCTTGATGCAGAAATATTACGAAGATATTGAAGATTTTATAAATATTATAATCTGAGCAATTGAGAGCCTCTTAATGAATTCTGCACAGTATGACTGCAGACCCACTGGACCACACCCAGATTGATTATTATATGGACAATGAAACACAACCTAGCTAGCTAATAATTCATTCGTTATTAATTTATTAATTTATTATGAATTGCTACAAACTTAAAAATTAAAAAAAAAATTCAACCCTCTCGACTTATAATTAATCTTTATTTTTGTATTAAAATTTCAAATTCCCTTATTTTCCTGTCATTACTTTTTATATAATTATATTAATTACGAATTTTAATTTAAATTCAAATATTAAATATATTATATATTTTAATTGAGATTCGAAATGAGATTAAACAAACATGAAAAAAAAATTCATGCCGGTAAAATTTAGAGCATTCAACTTCTCTTTAATAGATAGTGCTAAAAGATGATTATATTACTTATCATCTAAGATAATAAATAGTTAGAATGTGATAAAATATCTCTTCTTAGAGAAATATTTTTCACCTTCTAAGGACACTTTAATATGAAAAGTTTTGTGGTATTTAATAGTACAATGAGAAGAACTTATATAAATATTGGGAACGATTCAAGAAATTATGTACAAATTTTTCTCGTTGTCAAATAAGTGAGTAGCTCTTAATCCAATACTTTTATGAGGGTGATGAGCATAGCATTAAGTCTCCGACAATAACTCTAAAAACTTGATGAAATAAGATCGATAATACCAATCTTGTAAATAATTTGGTTTTATATTTGTAAAACTCTCATAAATACATGAATTATTTTATAGAAAATGATAAGTATACTCTTAAGGTCGATCTAAAAAAGGAATATACGTGGTTTTTAATTTATTATTTAAACTTTTAAAAATGAAATTAAATCTTAAACATCCTATCACTATATTTTGATTTTTTTGTTTCTTAATCTAATAATATAAAAAATAAACATAAATATTATTCAATAAACAATTATGAAAATTTTTATCATTCATAAAATTGGAGTATTTAAGGATATAATAATTAAGTTAATTATATTTTTTCGTACTATTTAGGTTATTCAAAATATAAATTGATATTTGTTAATTTTCTCTTTTTTGTTATGAAAGCGTCCTTAGGCGGGCCCAAATTCTTTTGTTTAATATTAATTAATTAATATCCTTAGGTTGTATCTACTAATTAATTAAGTATTAAATTTTAGCTTTATTTTTAAGAAAATAATAAACCATCTAATCACAACTTTAGGCGGAGTCGACTAATTATATCTTATTCAAGGTATCCAAATTAAACATAATAATTTAATTATATGAGTACTAACTTTCAAGTTTTAAAAATGTTATTGAAAATATGTCGTCAATATATTTTAGAATAATAGTTTTTATAAAAAAAACTTTTGAAATATAGATCCATTCTAACTACAGTGCGATTGTACCAACAGATAAAATAGCACTACTCTAAATCAAACCAAATAATTAATTTTAAAATCTAATTTTAAAATTTAAGTTTGTAATGAAAAATAATATATTTCTCTCTAACATCCTTAAAATAAAATCTTGAATAAAAACAAAATCAATTTATTTTATTGAAATGTTTCACCTATTTAATATTTCGCAAACATAACAACGTTATTATTATATCATATTTACAAACAACTAATCATGTTAAATTTAATTATGTTAAATTTAATCATAGACAAATTAAATATAACATACAAGAATAAAACATGAAAAACAACCGTAAAGAATTCATTTTAAAATTTTACCTCAAAGAAATCCTTACACAACTTTGATGCTAATTCTGTTGCTGGAAAACCTCCAAACGGATTTGTATTTCTATTTATTGAATCAAAAACTATAAATCTACAAAATCATAATTAATTCTTCTCAAAAAGAGAATAACTTTAAAACTAAGAAAGCTTTCTAGAGAGAGAAAGAGTTAAGAAAAGTGTGTCTTAAGGTATGTTTTTTTACAATAGAGGATATGAGCATTTTATAGGTGAAGAAAAGGCTAAAAAAGTGAAAACAATATCTTAAAAAATGATGATAGACCCGTATTGGATAAGCTGGCATACGTGTAGGGCGTTGATTCATGCGATTAGGTAGGATTCATGATTGAAAATGCATTGACATATGTGGGATTTGAGGCGTTTATGGATGTTGGCACAAGCGCTGACGTGTGCAGGAATTCAACATGATGCGTGCATGGCTATGTGCGGAATTATAGAATAAATAGGTGTGGCTGCGAGCGGACTTACATCATGATGTGCGCGGCTGCGTGCAAACTTTTGTCGTGATGTGTGCCAAGTTGGGTAGTTTTGCCCATTTTTTCTTTTTCTTTTTTTACTTTTATTCATTTTTTTCTCAACATATTTGTGATGTATTGTATTGCCTACAATATTATTATTCGAGTCTTTAAATTATTTTTGAATCGAAAATACCTAAAAAATAATAAAAATACCTGTGATTCTAAAAAGATAAATTTATATAAAAAATATGATAAAATCGTATAAATATAAATTTTTTTAATCAATTAAAGTACATTAAATTATGATAATTTTAGTGCTTTTTAAGCACTCATCAGAGAAATTGACACCTATGAACATATACATGATAGATGTAGCAAGTGGTGGAGCTTTAATTAATAAGACTCCTAAAACTACAAGCATTTTGATCTATAGTATGGCTATAAATGCTCAATAGTTTGGCACACATTCCAACCCATCACAACAAGTTAATGAAGTACGAGTTCCTAATAATATTGAACAACAAATGAACACCCTCACTTCAATTATGCAACAAATAGCAATTAGACAAGTTTAAGCTTGTTGAATCTACACTAACATTGGACACTTAACATATATGTGTCCTACTATTCAAGATACTAATGTTGAACAAGCATATGCTATAAAAGTATTCCAATGAAAACAAAGACAAAAATATGATTCCTACGCAAAGACTTACAATTTTGGTTAGAAGGATCATCTTAACTGTAGGTATTTTAGAGAAAATCCAACAGTTACCCTTGGTAATACACCAGGCTTTCCTTTCTAAGAGGCCAACAACCTTATCAAGAGAGACCATAAAATTAACCTCCATCTCAAGGTAAATATTTAGAGCATTTAGTAAATACGATAGTATCTAACACTGCTAACTTCTAATAAGATACTATGATGTTCCAATAAGATACTATGAAGTTCCATCAATAGTCAATCATGTTTCAACAAGACATAAAATCTGCTATCAAGAACTTGAAAATAGATTTAGTTAGTTATTTACTACCATTGGTAAATAAGAAGCACAATGATATGGTAAACTTCCTTCTCAACCAATGGTCAATTCGTGAAAAAATTCAAATGTTATATCATTGAGAATCGGTAAACATCTTGAAGAAGCTCATGAGGAACAAACCACAGAAAATGTGACTAAAGATAATTCAAGAAGAAACAAGTAATTCTAACAAAGTGGAAAACAAGATAACTGATAACAAGGAAGCCAAACAACAACCTAAGTTACAATCTAATGTTCCAATTTCTACTTATGAACCCCCTATCCCTTTTCCTAGTAGCTTTGCAAAATCCAAGAAGGGGGTACATGAGTAAGAAGTCTTGGAAAATTTTTGAAAAGTACAAGTTAATGTTCCATTGTTGGATTCCATTAAGCAAGTGCCAACCTATATTAAATTTTTAAAGGAATTGTACACCAACAAGAGGAAGCTCAAAGGCAATGAAATGGTGAACATGATAGAGAATGCATCAATAGTCTTACAAAGGAAGCTTCCACAAAAATGCATGGATCCAAGTAGTTTCACCACACCATTCATTATAGCTAACACTAAATTTGAAAGGCCTATTCTAGATTTAGGAGCCTCAATTAATGTTATTCCTTACTCAATTTATGCTACTTTAAATCTTCGCCCCTTAAAGAAACATGCGTAGTTATTTAACTTATTGATTCATCTAATACTTATCCAAAGGGAGTTTTTTAAGATTTTTTTAATGCAAGTTAATGAGCTTATCTTCCCGGTTTATTTTTATATGCTTGATATGAGGGATGACTCCATTATTAAGTCCATACCCTTTCTTTTAGGTAGACCATTCATGTAAACCACTTGAACAAAGATAGATGTAAACTCTAGAACACTACTTATGGAGTTTTATGGAGAGATTATTCAGTTCAATATCTTTGAAGCAATGATATACCTAGTGATTATAATTCTTGTTTTTATATTGATATACTTGACACTTTAGTGTAGCAAATGATTGATGTCAAAAGTATAGACCTATTGGAGATTTCCATATGAAACAACATGAAAACCGAAAATTTAAGTGATGAAGAATAGGATATTGACAGAGTATAGGAATTGAAGGATACTTTCACCTCTCGTGACTCTTCCATAGGGATAAACCTAAGATATAATATTTCCTATATTTCTCTTCCCGTGTTTAATGAGAAACTTTTGTTTTCCATTGTGCAAGAACCCACCTTGGAGCTCAAATCTCTCCCACAACACCATATTTACTCAAGATATGGAGACACACTTCCCATTATTATATCACCTAAGTTTTCAATTATTTAAAAGGGGGTGCTTAATTCATGTTTTGAGAGATTACAAATCAAGGATTGGGTGGACAATTGCTAGCATTAAGGGAATCAGCACCTCTTTGTGTATGCATCGAATATTACTTGAAGATGATGCCAAACCAACAAGTGAACCACAAAGGTGATTGAATTTTCCAAAAATGGAAGTGGTTAAGAAAGAAGTTATCAAGCTATTGGAAGTTTTATAATTTTTCCAATTTTAGATAGCAAGTGAGTTATCCCTATCTAAGTTATTCCAAACAAGTCGAGAGTTACAGTGGTGAAAAATGAGAATAATGATATGATTCCTACTCGACTCTAAACCGAGTAATGAGTTTTCATTGATTTTTGAAAGTTCAACTCTATGACTCGCAAAGATCATTTTCCTTTAATTTTTATTGATCAAATACTTAAGCATTTAGCAAGCATACTCATATCGTTTTCCTGATCATTTTTTAGGTTATAATTAGATTTTCATTCCACTAGAAGACAATGTTTACTTGCCCCTTTGGAACCTTCACTTATAGAATTATGTCATTTGGCCTTTGTATTTCTCCCACCACCTTTCAGAGAGGTATGATAAGTATATTTTCTGATTATATAGAGAGATTTTAGAGGCATATGATAAGTATATTTTTTGATTATATAGAGAGTATTATAGAAGTGTTTATGGATGATTTTGCTGTATATTAAGATTCATTTGATAACTATCTCAGTAACCTTACATTAATTCTAGAGAGATGCATAGAAACTAAGCTTGTAGATCATTTTATGGTAGATCAAGTTATAGTTCTAGGGCATGTAATATCATCTAAGGGAATAGAGGTTGATAAATCTTAGATAGATCTTATTTGTTCCTTACCACGGCCCACTTATGTGAGAGAGGTTTGTTCTTTTCTTTGTCATGCAGAATTCTATCGAATCTCCAAAATAACAAGGTCTTTATGCCAATTGCTCCAAAAAGATGTGGTATTTTATTTCGGTGATGAGTACCTCAAAGTATTTAACACATTGAAATAACTTTTTAACCACAACACCTACTATTAAGCAGCATGATTAGATTCTACCATTTAAGCTTATTTGTGACACAAATAACTATGTAGTTGGATCTATTTTGGGACAAAGGGTTGCTCTTAGGTACTTACTCAGAAAGAAAGATGCCAAGCCAAGGCTAATAAGGTAGATTCTTCTACAAAAACTTGATTAAAATCAAAGACAAAAAAGGAAGTGAAATTGTAGTAGCATATCACCTCGGAGATTGATTCAAGAAAAGGAATCACTTCCAATAAGAGAGAACTTTCTAAATGAGCACCTAGTTGAGACCATAATTTTCACTCGTTGGTATGTAGATATAGTGAACTACTTTATCACCAAAAATTTCCCACATGACCTATCACAAACTAGAAAATCCGCACTCAAGAAGATTGCTAAACAATATGTGTGGGACCTTTGGAAATATTACCCATACCAATTGATAAGAAGGTGTGTACCTAATATTGAGTTTATGTTTGTTCTAACTTTTTGACATTCTTATGCATGTAAGGGACATTTTGGAACAAAAAAATCACTCTTAAAGAGATTGGATTATATTGTCCAACATTTTCCAATGATGCCTTCAACTTTTGTAAAACATGTAATTGTTATCAATGAGCTGGTAACTTGTGCCCTAGGAATTAAATGCCACAAACTCCAATTCTTATTGTTGAAATCTTTGATGTTTGGGTATTTCTTTCATGGAAGCTTTTCCATCTTCTTATGGTTATATATATATATTACTTGCTATGGATTATGTATCTAAATGGGTGGAAGCTAAACCCATTAGACTTAACGAGTCTAAAGTTGTTATGGATTTTGGGAAGTCTAACTTCTTTGCTAGGTTTGTCACACTAAGAATTATCATCAACGATGGTGGGATACATTTTTGTAAGAAGACTTTTTGGGCCATACTTAAAAAGTACAATGTCAACCACAGAATCACTACCCCTTATCACCCATAGACAAGTGGACAACCTGAAGTGTCCAATAGAGAGATCACCTTGGAAAGAAAATCAAACCCATTAGAAAGCATTGGAGCTTAAAACTAGATGATGCATTATGGGTATACAGAACTGCATATAAAACTCCAGTTGGGATGTCACTATTTTGGTTGGTGTATGGTAAACCTTGTCATCTACCAGTTAAGTTAGAGCATCGAACATTTTGGGTGGAAAAAAATGTAACATGACTTAGATGAAGGTAGAAGAACTGTAAATTACAAAATGAATAAGCTAGAGGAAATTAGAAATGATGTCTATGAACAGTTACCAGCTCGTTGTATTGATAGAACTTAAAAGAAATGGATTACAAGTTTCCTTAGCTAGTGGACAAATAGAATAATCACTAATAGAAAAAAAAGGATATTGATGGAAAGACAAAGTGCACGCAAACTTTTATCAGATAAATGACCAAGTCATTGATGCTAGAGATGAGGGTTGGTTGGAGCAATATTTGAAACGGAGAAACATCCAGCCTTTTTTGAAATAGTTAGGTAGTAGAGTCCTACTTTCTCAATTCCCATCCCAATCATCTTCCTTGAGAATTTTTCCTAAACAAGGCACACATTATTAGTGAAGGTGGCATGACAAAATGAAGTTTGAGTGAGTTTGGATACTAAAATCAAGTTTAATTTGAAGGAGGAAACACATAAGACATTATAGAGTATGAAATTATTAGAGAAATGTACAGTTCAGATATGTGTGACACGGGAAAATAAATGATCAGGTAAATACATGATGAGTGCTCAAAAAGTACTAAAATTACCATAATTTTATGCACATTAATTGATTAAATATATATATATATATATATATATATATGATTTTATCATATATTTATATAAATTTATCTTTTCAGAATCTCGGGTATTTTTATTGTTTTTCAAGTATTTTCACTTAAAAGTGTAACTTAAAGACTCAAAGAAAAACACTAGAGGCAATGCATCATAAATATATTCATAAAGTAAATGAGGAAAGGTCAACAAATATGGAAAAATTGGACAATATGGGTCAAAAAGGTAAAAAAAGAGGAAATCGTGCACGGAGCCGCCCAGCCACGCCGGCCAACGCGCGCAACGTGCCCAACTGTGCCGAGCAATGCGCGCGCCGTGCCTTGTCCGTGCACACCAGCTCTCCATTTCGCACGCCCCTACTCCATTCCACGTGCGCCTGCGCCCATCAGCGCCCCGTCTGCGCACGCTGCTGCGCCCATCTACCCCATCCGCGTGCGTCAACTCGCCACACATCACCATGATGTCATCAGTATGACATCATCATTCACTACTCTGCGTTTCCACCATTTTTTATCATTTTTTCACCCACTTTTTCTTCCTCCCTTCACCTATAAATACCCCCACTCTTTTCACTTCATACCACACCTAAAAACACATTCTCTTCTCTCTTTTCTTATTTTTTTTTAGTTTTTCTTAGTTTTTTGTTTGTCCTTAGTTAATTTTTCTTAGTTTTAGAGTTCTTCTCTTTTTGAGAAGAACTAATTATATTTTTGTAATTTATTTTCTTTTTTATTCAATAAATGGGAGTGTAAATTTCGTTTGGAGGTTTTCCAACAACAGGAATAGCATCAAAGTACTATAAGGATTTTATTTTCTTTGCAGTTATTTTTTATACTTTATTCTTACATGTTATATTTAATTTGTCTGTGATTAAATTTAACTTTGCTGGATGTTTGTAAACATGATATAATAATAACGTTGTTATGCTTGCAAAATATTAAATAGGTAAAAATCTATAAAATGAATTGATTTTATTTTTATTCAAGATTTTATATTAAGAATGTTAGAGAGAAATATATTATTTTTCATTACAAACCTAAATCTGAAATTTAGATTTTAAGGTTTAGTTATCCAGTCTGATTTAGAGTAATACTCTTTTATTTGTTGGTATAATCGCCCGGTAGTTAGAGTGAAGCTCTATTTCAAAAGTTTTTATAAGAATTATTATCTGAAAATGTATTGACAACATGTTTTCAGTAGTAGTTTTAAAACTTGAAAGTTAGTACTTGGATAATTAAATTCTTAGGTTCAATTTGGACACCTTGAATAAAGTTTAAATTGTCTAACCCCACCAAAGGTGGCATTTAAATGGTTCATTTTCAATCTCTTAGAAAAAAGGAATTAATTTAATTAACCAAATTAGTTATCAACCCCACTCATAGGTGTTAATTGATTTGTTTAGTTAACAAAGAATATCTAACCCTACCAAATGTGGTATTCATATAAAAAAGAGAGAATCAATAAATATCAATTCATATCTTTAATAACCTAAATAATATGAGCAAGCATAATTAACTTAGTTATTATATATATAAATATCCACTATTATAAATGATAAAATTTGCATAAATGTTTATTGAATCTATGTTTATTTTTATGTTATTAGGTTAGAAACACAAAACCCAAATATCGTGACAGGATGTTTAGGATTTAATTTCGTTTTTAAAATTTTGAATAATAAATTAAAAACCACATATATTCCTTCCCTAAATTGACCTTAAGAGTATACTTATCATTTTCTATGAAATGAATTGTGCACTTGCGAGAGTTTTATAAATATAAAATGAAAGTATTGGTAGGATCGGCGATGCCGGTTTTGCTCATCAAGTTTTTTAAAATCATATAAATATATATATTTTTAATCAATTAATGTGCATAAAATCATGGTAATTTTAGTACTTTTTGAGCATTCATCAATACACATGCTGATTAATGATTGGAATGCTAGAACTCATAAGGCTTTAGGAACATGCCATGTAATCAGTTGCCCCTATATACAAAATTCAACAAGTTTTTGAATGAAAAAAACTCGCACATGATGTGTTATCTAAAGGATTGGTCACTTGAATTACCATGCTACCTGATTTGGCTTGATTGAGAAGTGTAAGGAGCTCATGATATTGGACGAATGTAAGGTTGTAGGATGGTGTCCTTGTGTTAAAGTTGCTTGCCTAAAAGTTAGTATGATGAGCTTTGGAGGAGAAGCCATAACTTGCATTTTTTTTGCCTTTCAACATATGTTAATGGTATATCTATTGAGACCACAGAAATCACATTTGAGGTGATTTTAGCAACTTTCAAAATTGTGGCTGATCTTGTTGCATCGATCGCACTTGAGAGGTGGGTTCCTTTATGGGTAATTCTTGTAAGGATATTATGGAAGACTATCCTTGGTGACAAATGCGACAAATTTTGAAATCCTTCCTATGGTTTGTGTGGAGACAGCTCTCTACTTTTCATCATGAACAATGAGTGAGTATACCTTATTTACTGTAAGTAAAGGTTCTATCAGTAAGATTTGTCCTCATGCTGTTGTGTAAACTGTGTTAAGCCCCATGAGGAACTTTATGGTTTGCTGCTTTTGTTGGTATTCCTGTAGTTCATTTCTAGCATTTCCTCCACAATGTGGAAGGGGACATAGTGCATCTCGAGTATCCCATAGGTTTTTCAACTTGTTGTAGTATTCTCCAATGCTCATACCTTCTTGTATGCAGTCATGGATCTCATACTCAATTTGAAATAGGTGCATATTGTTGGTGTGTGAAAAACGTTCCTTCAATCCTTCCCACAACTCATATGATGTATCATTCTATATGATACTTTCCATAATTTTAGGCGATATGGTGTTGAGAATCCATCCTTTGACAAGAATGTTGCTATGAGTCCATTGTTTGATTTCTGCCTCAAAGTTTGTTGATGGCCTCGTGATTATGTCATCAATAAATTCATCTTTGTTTTTGGTGGTGAGAGCCATGAGCATTGCATGACTCTAAATATGATAGTTTTCCTGATTTAGGGATTGAGCCACTAGAAGCATGCCTCGTTGGTTTGAGTGGTGTAGATATAATGAATGGCTAAGATGATCATACCATTTTGGTACAATGGGGCTGGTATTTGTAGTTTCAGACATGATTGTTGAGTAAAAAAATTGAAAATTGGATAAAATTTAGTGCATTTTAGACAATAATGACTGTTGATAGGAAAATAATGAACTAAAATGGGATGTATTTTACAAGAAATGGATCAAGGATTCTAGAACCAAAAATTTCAGTTCGGGAACCAGTCGAAAAGTGGATGAACCGGTGGTTGGAAGACTGAACCAGTTAAAAAAGAAGGAAACAACATGTCATTTTGGCGAACGTCATTTTTGTTGAACGAAATTTCGTTTGTGTCATCTTTTTCAAAGAGCACATGTGGAGCGCATGGTAATCCGGCAAGGGGTGTGTAGGCACGTTGATGGTTTTCTTGGCTTGAAAAAATTGCAAATTGCTTGAAATTTTCTAGAGATTATAATGAGATGAATTTGAAATTGTAGATGAAAGTGGATGTGATTCAAAATTATTTTTGAAAAGAAAAAAAATTGAAAAAAAAATGTATTTAGGTTTTTTGTGTGAGCTAGGTTTTCAGAGAGTTTATTCCTAAACTTTGATACCATGTAAGAAATAGTTTTATTCACTTAATGAATGAATGTTTATAATTTAATTTATACAAAACAAAAGGAAAATTGTAATGATTAAAAATAGACATAATTATGATGGAAATGGTCTTGGATCCTTGTTGCCTCTTGTTTTTGGTGTTGGTTGCCTTCAACTAGCTCTTGATTTTTTCAACAGCAAGAGCAACAACTCTAGCAATTGGAATGGCTAATGCAATAGGAATTAAAGATTAATAGTCGAAGGAGATTTCCATAATGTCATATATTTTCTAAAAAATAAACATTCTTCAACAACTGGAGAGTCTATTCAATTCTTGGAAGAAGCTTATATGTGTGAAGAGTATCGAGACGCTAGTGATTACGGTAAGTTGCAAACATCTCAGCATCAATCTTGTTCATTCAATTTGGTTCATAGAGAGCGAGTTGATCCTAAATAGTATGCATTTCAAAGAGAAATTGGTTAATGGTTTGATCATTCCTTTGGCGTTTGGTATGAAGAGTTGTTAGAAGTTGATACTGGTTGACCAAATCTGTTGTAGTGAAGCAAGCCTCAAGAAATTCCTAAACTTCTTTGGCAGTGTCAAAATGCCCAAATTCACCATGGATGGAAGGTAAGGTGGTGTTGTGGAACCAGGTAATAATTTGATGATGTTTATTATCCCAGTCTTCAAGGCGATCAGCAAATAAAGAGTTGTTTTCAGTGGTTTCTTGTATGAGTATAGAGATATCACCAGTTATGAAATGTCATAGCTTACGTTCTTTCTAGAAACTTTTCATTGCTTTTGCCCAAGCTAGGTAGTTAGTATCATCGATGGTGGTAGAGATTGGTTTGGAACATCATTTCGGTTCATTTTAATGAAATAATGGAGGAAATATAAAGCAAATATAAAGAAACAGTATAAAGGAGTGTATATAGGTCAAAATATCCTTAAAAATGAAAAGAGAAGTTGAAAACAAGCCTAGAACTTGTCTGAACGAGTGGAGAACCATTTGGGATGGTGCTAAACTGGATCTATGAAGAGATGAGCAAAATATCGAGGTGAACTAGGTCTAAATAAACTGGGGCTGGTGAATGGGCTTGGGTGACCTAGGTTGGGGTGAATCGGGTTGAGTTGAGTTGGGTTGGGGTGAACCGGGTTAGTAGTGAACCGGGTTGGGGTGAGTTGGATTGGAGTGAACTAGGTTGGGGTGAATCAGGTTAGGGTTGAACCGTGTTAAGTCTGAGAGTGGTTGGCGTGTGAGGGTGCGGGAAGCGTTATTTAGGGTTGATTTTGGTGGCTATGGAATTTTCTGGATGAGACGAGTCTGATGATGGTAGTTTGGTTTTGATTTGATTAGTATAGGTGATAGTGATTTACTGTGATAAAAAAAGGCAAAATTTTGATAAAAATTCTAAAGATATATGAGAGGCTTTGATACTATGTAAAGAATATGAAGAGATAAGAAGAAAGAACGATTTAATATTGGATTGGTGTGATTTAAAATATACATAGAGAATCTTATTTATATGGTTGTAACAAGTGTACTACAAATGAAATAGTAAATCTAGTACAAGTAAAATAGTGAAAGTGTAGTACAAGTGAAATAATGAAAATATACTACAAGTAAAATATAAGATTAATATAAATGAATTACAATATCAAATATAACTTAACAATATTGTTATTAAGTTTTTTTGATTTTTTTCATGCTAGAAACAAACTATATTACTCTTTCTTTTAACAAAATGTGCTTTTGATGAAAGTAATAAGTTTTCTTTTGTTTAGAAGAATTACCTCCTCGTATATGTAATATATTTATATAAAGTTATTAAATTAATATATATAGTATGATTAAAAAAATTACGATACGTAATATATTGATCAATGGATGAGAATGACCATTGTTTGGTATATATTTAACCACAAAAATGATTTGTACGAAGATAAAATTATAATATTATAAAAGAGAGACGAATGTGAAAAAAGAAATGTGCAGACAGAGAGATGAATAGTATTATTAAGTTACGGGTCCAAAAGATAGAATAATATTTTTTTTCTAAATAGAATATTATAAAAGAGATATATATGAATGTGACAAAAAGAGACGTGCAGAGAGGGTGAGAGATGAATAGTACTAGTGAATTAATAAGTAGGAAATGGAGAGCAGTGAAAAGTAGAATAATGAAGACAAAGGATAGGGTAAAGAAGAGCAGGTAAATGAGAGAGGCAGTTTGAATATAGAATAAGTGTGAAAGGCACGAGACGTAAAGAGAACAATAAATGTGAAGTAAAGAGAGATGTTAATATTATGATATTTTGATGAGGTTGGCTTATGATAACCCTCATGATCGTCACGTCTCTTTTCATTCGCTACTCCCCAAAAAAACCCTCCCAGAATTCCACGCCTATATCCTTCCTCTTCTTTCTTATTCACTTTTATTTTTATTTGTTAAACATACATTTATAATTTAAAGATTAAAATATTATTTTTTAATAATAAATATAAATATATATTAAATAAGATGAAAGATTAGATACAAATAAATAAGTAAAAAATTATGAACCGCACACTATACCCTACTCTAATCTTTGTTATATAATTGGTTTAATAAGAATGTTAAAAAGTATGATAAACTTAATTACGTATTAAAATCCTCTTATAATAATAAAAATAATATATTAATTCATAAAATGGATTTTAATTGAATGAAAATTAAATACTGAACGAATTTAAATAACCATAATTCAATTTAAACGATGTTTATATGGATGATATTCAATATAAAATGATATATAAGATTTTTTTAACGATAAAAACGTATGTAGTGGACATGGATGATTTTATTTTTATAGTTATATAAATTTTAAGAGTATTATTTTTATTATTTTTTAAAACAATTTTTGAAATATAACATACATGTATGTTCTTTAATAATAATAATAATGTTTATTTCGTTCTCATTTATAATATTTTTTTATTTTTATGAATATAAATTATTAAAATAAACATATTCCACTGCATGTAAATGTTTTTGTTATTTTCAGTCATATGTAAAAACAATTTTGATAATTAATGAAAAAGTTATTAATTTTTAAAAAATTTATGAAACATGTCACACCATAATTAGTAACTTTTAGCATGAATACAAAAATGTGTAAATTTAACATTTCTCTAACAGCATCGTTATATTTAATTTTTACTAATGATTATTTAGATTTAGAAGAATATTTTTACTCATTTTTAAAATATAAACTTTAGTAATTAATAAAATTTTACAAATCATTTCATATATCATTAAAAATTTTTAGAAGTCTAGTGTTTGATAAATTTTACGGTACGTAGTTTCGAATTTTTTATTAAAAGTTATGCATATTTTGCTAATAATTATTTAAATTTAAAAGAATATTTTTTACTAATTTTAAAATATAAATTGCATTAATTCACAAAAATTTATAAATTATTTCATATATCATTAGAAATTTCTTAAAGTCTAATTTCTAATAAAGTTTACAGCTTATAATTTTAAGTTTTTTATAAAAAATTATGCTTATTTTATTAATGATTTTTCAGATTTAGTAGAATATTTTTGACTTATTTTTAAAATATAAATTGGATTATCTTACAAAGTATTATGAATCATTTCATATACTATTAAAAATTTCTAGAAGTATAATTTTTTAAAAAATTTATGGTTTTTGCTTTTGAATTTTCTATAAAAAGTTATGCTCACCCCAATTCACCTTAAAATGTTAAAAATTAAAAATTAAGAATTAGTTATCAAACAAGCAATATCTAATTTTCAATTTCTATTTTTTTTAAAATTAAAACTAGAAATTAGTTATCAAATAAATTTTATTTTTTTATAAAATATTTTTAAATTAAAATTTTAATTTAAAACTCAATAATTCAAAATTCAAAATTAAAATAGTTATCAAATATAACCTAAATATTTAAATAATTTAAATGAGTTTTATAAAAAATTTAATTGAATTACTTGGCACAAGTCACGTATAAATGAACTAAGTCATTTAAACATTAGATGAATTAAGTTAAGTTATATCTCATTTAAAATTAACTGTCTTATAATTCTTTCAAGATGAACTCAATCAATCTAACTCATTTGACACTTCTAATATAACCTATAATTCATTTTAGTTTTATTTTTAATTGTCTATCCTCTCAAATGTTTTTCCAATTTTTTATATACTTGGTTTGTTACGGAAATGATGTATATAACACAATATATAGATATTTGATACCATATGATTTTTGAACATGTATGTGTTTATTCTTTCATTCTCGTCATGATGTTTAGATATGTTGTTTAAACTAAGGGAAGTAAATGATTTTTTTTAACGAGTTTAATAAGTGTTTCACTTAAAAAAAAAGATGTATAATTTCTTCTTATTTATTTATTTATTTGTATTTTTACTTTCCTTTTATTCTCTATGTTCTCTATACACAAACAAATTCACGCTGTTTCCTTCTTCATGTTTCCTTTAATTTTATCTCATTTCTTTCCTAGCTAGTCAACCTCTATCATTATTTTCTCTTCACACTTTGTTCCTTATTAAACCAACACCACCATTTTCACTCCCTCTCTCCCCCGCTTGTATAAAAGTTCTTATAATCTAGAAAATATATATACATGTCCAACTCCATCATATAAATACATAAAACTTTCCCCCCTCTTTTTCACTCTTAGCCAATGAAATGCCACAAAATAATAGATATATTTGCTTCTAATTTGAGGAACGTATATCTAATTATATAATTGTAGAGAACAAGCTTAACACTTTTCTTCATATTATATTTAGGGATTTCAATACGTTAAAAAAAAAAACCTTTAGTATTGAGAAAAAACCCTATTGATATATAAAGATGTGGATGATGGGTTATAACGATGGTTGTCATGATGATCTCAATTCATTCAACGGAAGGAAGCTTCTGCCCCTTCTTCCAAAACCAGTTTCTTCAACAACAACAGCAGCAGCAACAACAACTCCACAGTTCTTTCCTCATTATAATCATCAGCTTGGTATATCTATAATTTAGACAGATCATAGTGTAGACGTACTGCTGTAATATCTTTTCTCTTTATATGTGTAGACTAGTTAGTGAGACATTTGATGTTATATTGTGACACAGCTGTAGCAGAACAAAACAAGTTGAGAGAGTTGAATACATCACAAGTTGTTGTGAGCTCAAGGTGGAACCCAACACCGGAACAGTTAAGGGCTTTAGAAGAGCTATACCGGCGTGGTACTCGAACGCCATCGGCCGACCAAATTCAGAATATAACAGCACAGCTTAGAAGATATGGCAAGATTGAAGGCAAGAATGTATTTTATTGGTTCCAAAATCATAAGGCTAGAGAACGGCAAAAACGTCGCCGTCAAATGGAAGCAATACCAGAAGAAGATCAGCAACAAATTTTGTCAGAAAAGAAAGAATTATTAGGTAATTATATATTTTACCTAATGTTTAATCATCCTTTTATCATTGTCTCAGCAAATAGTTAGCTAGTCATGTAATAGAATAGAACAAAAGAGAGAATTTGAAAAACAAAATAATAATAATAATAATAATAATAATAATAATAATAATAAATAATAAAAGATTATTTTTGAAAAGCGTTTTTCTTATATGTTGTGTTGTTTTCAGAGATGTCATCGTTTGTATTTGTGTTCGTTTTATATTCTATTGAAATTTAAACAAAATTAATATTTTGGTTGTGCTTTTTATCAACAGGGACAAGCAGGACAATATACGAAGGACATGATCATAAAACCAAGAACTGGGTACCCTCTACAAACTACAGCAGTGGCCTTACGACAGAGGTAGATATTCATATATCCCTATCTTTATTTGTCTTTTTCTTTCTTCAAAATTCAAACCCTAGCTTGTTTTTTTATTATTATTATAAGGAGAAAAGAAAATTAAAAAGTAAATATAAAGACCCATTTATTAGTAGTTGGTAATTAGCATATGATATGACTATTATTATAATGTTACATTCTAATAATTAAATTAAATATAACATAAATAATTAAATTAAATGTCATAAAAAAATATTAGTGACATAAAATACTATTTAAAAAATCGTGTTACATAATAATAGTAATAATAATAATCTTATTATTATTACTATTATTATTATTATTATTATTATTATTATTATTATTATTATTATTATTATTATTATGGGATGAGATAGATGATTTATAAAAGAAAAAACATAACAAACACATTGGAATTTGGAAGTTACATGTATGTATATAAACAAAAAGTCTTTGTTTTTGTTGGGAAAAGAAAAGGGTCTAAAAGCTGCATTCCTTCCTTTCTGTCGATTCTGCTGATATGAAACTTAGCTTTGGATGGATTTTGAGTCTTGTGCTACCTTTAACATTCATGTAATCGTTTTGGTTGGCTAGTAATTTCAGAACACAAACAGTAAAAGACGATTCTGTCCATGAATAATGTTTGTGCACACAAATTTAATTACGTTAATTATAATATTATATATGACAAAATAACTTTTAAAAATGAAAAAAAATATTAATTTAAAAAGAAACTTTGACAAATGAGACATCATAATAAAAATAAATATACAAATTTATGTACATTTAATATATATTTGTATATTCATATTATTTTACCCACAAAATTGTTCAATTTGGCCATGGGTATGTTTTTTAGAAAATTTGGGGAAAATATCCCAAAATTGTGTACATGATGAGTCATGCCCAATCTTATATGATTTATGTTACTATGTAGCACCTGTAAATTGGTAATTTCTATACACTTGTCACCTTAAGTTCCAAAAATTTACCATTTTGGGCCTTCAACTCATAAATGTTAGATAGTTCTTGTTAGAGAAACATCACTCAATATCAAAATATATATTTATATATTTTCAAATTTTTGTTTTAAAATATAATATTTAGGAATATTATGGTGTTTCATCAACACACGAAAGCATAGCAAAAGCAGGGGCAGAATCAAGTACGACAGAAGACGAGTTGATCCAATTAAGACCAGAAATACTACACAATAGAAGCAGCAGCTTCAATAATGTTGGAAGGAATTCCACGTGGCAAACAATGCACTTGTCTTATCCTCCTATCTCTATCTATAATAACACTCATCATAATCTCATAAATACTCTTCCAAGTAGTATAACAACTACTACAATCAGATCAACTACACCAGTGAGAAGAACAATAATAGACCAAAATCATCACCAACAACGGCCCATTAAGACCAATGAATTTATGAATTACTTCATAACACCTTCCACTACACAAAATGGTAACTTTAACACCACTAATGAAGATGAAGGCGATCAATATTTGTATGGTGGAGATCAATCTGATCAAACCCTTGAGCTTTTTCCACTTCAATGTGGGACCCTTAATGAAAAGGATTGTGATGAGATCTTATCAGTTTCAGCGGCCATGAGTGGAAGCTGCATTACTAGTACTACTTCTCAAGAGTTTTTTGAGTTCCTTCCATTGAAGAATTAATTGTACTTTATATATGTCAAACGTGTTATGACTCTAACCGTATGAAATTCATTTGTGTATGTGGAATATCTAAATTCAAGTATCAATTATGAGTGCATGAGTAACGTAGCTATTATTATTTTTAAATAATTAGCTAGGTACGTAGCTATAGATTTTGTTGTTTTGTTTGGGAATGGGAACTAATGCTATAGTTTTTATTGACGTTGAAATTTCACTTTAGTGGTGCAAAGTCATATGGGTACAAGAGATGCTAAAGTTACCTTAAATTGCATTTGGACCATGTTTGTTGAATCAATTTAAAATTATGCTCAAATACATATTAATTTTGCTTCTCTTGCTTGTTTGATTAATTTCATAGCTATTTTTAATTCAACTAATTTATTTCTCAAGTATGTACTCGCTTGCATGTGTCCCATAGATGAGTCGTGCCGTGTTGTGACTCTACTCTTGGCCCGAGTGCTTTACCATGTCATATCGTGTCTGCCTTGTGACCCCTTTAACTCATTATATTTGGGAAAAAATACTCTTAATCGATGCAAACTCTCTACCTCTCATGTATCAATATTAACTTTATCCATTAGGTTATATCTATGTTTATGTAAAATTTAATTTTGGACTAACGTATCAACACGATTTGACTAAGCCTAACACGTTATAGGTTGAAGGCTATGGACCATGTCGTGCACTTTTTTTGCTCACTTGTTATACCATGCTGAATATTTAGCGAGTTATACCATGCTAACCTAATGAGATAACGAGACGAGTGCCTAGCAAGTCAAGGTTCTAACTCGTTTGACACTCCTAATCACAACTATCTGTTTTGAAAATAAAATATCATCTAGGTTTATTAGATTAAGTTTTAGTGTGCATTTATTATTGATTTTTTTTTAAAGTCTATATAAATTTCACTTTTATCCTTATTAATGGCCTGTATTCTAATTACATTTTAATTATTTGACTAAAAAAATTAATAAAAAATTATTAAAATAATATTATTTGTATTTAATTGAAGTTTTTTTTTTCAAAACCATGACACTAAAATACATCTAGACTAAACTACAACAACTTCAAAATACGAGGAATTGGTAATCACTTATCCTTTTTCTTTTTAGTTAAATCTCAATATTCTAAGTACAACAATAGGTTGGAATGTGTTGAATAAAACAAAAATAACATCTTTAAAATTCATAACTAATATTGTACCTTTTATATTTAATTTATATATTTTTATTATTAAAAGTATTATGATAAATTTTTTTACATTAAATACCGTGTAATTAATAATAAAGAATAATAATAACTTATCTGGCAAAATTAGCTAATTTTCATTTGTAAATCATCCATAGTATGTTCCTATAATGCAAACTTAATAGGAAAAAAATATGGAAAATAATATATTTATAATAGATGAATAATTAAATAGTATAGGTGTGTCTATCGGGACTGTTCATTGGCTGCTTGTCCGTCGTTTGTGTGGGTGCCAAATGAGAGGCAAACAGATGTAAGGGTTAGGGGCATGCAGAGGCTGAAAGGCTCAGAGATATTACTATTTCATGAATAATAAGAACTAAGAAAAAAATACATGAGAGGGCGTACATAGAAACCTAACGAAAGTTTTAAAACATAATTGTATATAATAATAATAATAATAATAATAATAATAATAATAATAATAATAATAATAATAATAATGTGAATATAAAAATAAAATAATAAATGGATTGGGGTTGTTTACTTCTTATAACTTTTAAAGAAATAAAAATCAAATCAATATAATATAAATTATTTTTTAATTAAGAACTAAACCAAACCAATAAAATATCAAAATTAAAAATTTTAAATTGGATTGGTTAAAGCTCAAATAAAAATAATAAGTTTGTGATACTTGAAGAGGTTCAAAGAAGGCCAAACACTTTTTATGGTTAGAAAAAAAAGGCTAAAATGCTTGTAATTTTAGCTAAAATACATCTACATACATACAAATTAAGTCTTTTTTTTTTTAAAAGCAATTTACAGGTAGCCATGGCACTGTGGCATAACATAGCTCCATCATCGTATAAGGAGTGTGCAAAATTAATAGGAGTTAACTGAGCCCAGACTATAAAAAACGTAGTAATCGTTTAATCTTTCGTTTTATACAATATTAGTAAAATATGAAATAAAAAAATACAAATATATTTAAATCTATAACCTATATTAAAAGTCACGGTTCGGGTATCAGTTTTTCAAAGTCTTCGTCGTAGTACTATTTTTTTTAACACTTTCTAATAAAAATTACAAAAATATAAAAATTATATATTGTAATAATATCAATACTTAAATTTTTACTTTTTTTATATAGAACATTTTACAATTATCACGAAATTACATGGATATGATTATGTCATTTATTTATTTATATACAAATAATAATATCAAAATCATGTAATGTGATAATATAAATGTTTAAATTTTTTCTTTTTTATATTGAACATTTTACATTTATCAGTAGATTTTTAAAGCATCACTTTTTAATCAAAATATACACAATAATAATATAAAAAATTATGTATTATAATAATACCAATATTTATATTTTTTTCTTTTTTTATATAGCACTTTATACTTATCACTAGATTATATGGTTATGATAATGCCATATATCTATTCATATATAGATAATAATATCAAAATTATGTATTATAATAATACCAATACTTCAATTTTTTTTTCTTTTTTTGTATAGGACACATTATATTTACTATTAGATTTATGTGGTTATGATTACGTTATTTGTCTACTCATATACGAAACAATTTTTTTCCTAATTATCAAGACAAAATTTTATTATGATGTGAAAAAATGAATTTTTAAAACAACACTTTTTAATAAAAATTGACACAATAATAATATCAAAATTATATATTATGACAATACCATTACTTGAACTTTTTCTTTTTATACATAACACTTTACATTTATTATTGGATTATGTAGTTGTGATCATGTCATTTGTCTACTCTAATTTGTCTACTTTAAATATATGAATCAAATTACATCTAAATTATGTTTTTTTTGTCTAACTCATGTGTGAATTAAGCTATATTTAAATAAAATTTTACGTTGAGGTCCAATTTTAAAAAAATTAAATTTATATTATAAATTTCAAATGTTAGATTTTTAAAGTACCATTTGTATACAATAATAATAAAAGACTCTTAAATTTATACTATAAATTTTAAAATTTAAATTTTAAATATAATGGTTTGACTTCGTCGTTATTATCACTTTTTAAAAAGTTAATAAATTTAAAAAATTGAATTTTTAAAGTACCATTTGTACACAATAATAACATCAAGTCTCTTAAATTTATCATATGAACTTAAAAAATTAGATTTTTAAATGTAATGCATATAATGATTAAAAAAGTCTACAACCTGATGCACACACTAGTAAGGAGAAATAGACTCCTAACAGACTCGTCCCCGCAAGTAGTGAACAAAATAAAAGATTGAAAGGAAAATACTCAATAGAAGTAGTACCAGTATAATATCTAAATAGTAGACAACATTTAGAGTAAGACATTATAAGTAAATTAAAAGTCATATAGAGATCACGAAACATTCTAATTCGAGTTTAAATAACCATATATTTTAATATATACAATTTAAACTCACATTATACTAACACCACAATTGAGCATGCATAACATAAGATATAATGAGGTAAACTCACATAGAGACCATATCTACGTGGTAACGTCTCAGTAGCAAACAATTCATTAATCAATATAACAGTTATAATTTTGAAAAAATAAAATCAATATTACCTCTATTAGTTGGGATCTTCGTCCTAACTACCTATTGTTGCTTTTACTTGATGCTTTCATAACAAATTGGTTTGTCACATAAACCCTACTGTCCTCCACTGCTAACACTACTTGATGTGATGTGATCATATACCGTAGAACAATGATGTTTAGAATCAACTAACCTAACCTTTGAATACTACGTACACAGAAAAATATTCACTCACTACGTAAAATAACAACTCATAATATTCTACACTCACATTTACGTATTACAATTACATATATAATTAGTGAATTTAGAATTCAAATTAATAGAAATTTTGACAGAGTTTGGACAGATTTTTTGAATCGATTGCAATTAATGAGGGGATATTTATAGCAATTGGCTAGCTACTTCACCAACCACCTAGCCAAGGGTGGTAGCAAGGTCCACGATGAGAGTGGTAGCGAGGTGCCAAAAGTTACATTTTTTGTTTCAAAAAATGTTAAGTGATATCTATAAATACCCATACCTGAAACAAGCACAAAACCAAGAGTAAAAATGTCATCCACCTAGCATGCACATTTCAAAAATAAATCCCGTGTTGTGTGTAAATATGCTCATATACAAAGTGTATCTAACTATGTGTATGTATAAATTACTAATCCGTAGTAACCAACCTTATACATAGGAACACAAAACATTAAGTAAAAAAACAAACACTATGTATATAACACGAAAACCCAACACACAGACACGAGTATAACATAAGTTACATTCTCCCCCTTTGGCTTTCTGTGTCAAAACACTGTACAACTAAATACAAAACTCATTAACACATGAGATGATCATGAAGATGTCCTAAAGTTTTTTTTTTCATTAGCAACACCAATGACACACACTAAAACCTTAAAGACATACCTACTCCAAGTGCTTCCATCTTCAATGCTCTATTCAACTTCATGAATCAACTTATCCAATCTATATGACCCTGAAACACGAGGGTCTCATCACAACTACACATAGCACACTAGAAGCACAAAGACTTCACTATACACATCTTATCTACATATACAAAACAAACATGTACCCTATGAATGTATCATGTAAAAACAACATGTAATTAATCATATGTTATCGTGTTATCCCTACATAGGTACACAACAATATGCATAAACACAAGTATAAATGTAAAACTCCATTTGACTTCATGTAACACTATCCCTAAATGCATGCAAGTCAGACAATAATATATAATGCAATCTTAACTCACAACATGGCAATAAAGACATAGTTGTGCACAAAAACTTATCTCCCTTTTTGGCACTATAATTAAAAAGAACACCCTTAAATGAAAGAGAGAATACATACAAAAATGAGAAGTAAAAGATTTTAGACTAAGAAAATTCAAAGACTAAGAGTGAATTTGGATTAAATAATGCATTTTACATAAACATTCATAGGGTCAACAATCTATGATGTAATCAAGTAGGAGTATGACTAAAAAATTGATTTCATGCTCAGTGTGTGCTGTACAAAACATGTTTACTGCATATGTCATCAAAAAATGCTTAAGTGAAACAATCAAATGGAGATATATACTCAATTTGAACCAAAATTTATAAGTCCAGAAGTAACCTCTCTCTCCATTAATGTAAGTGCAAGCTCAAAAAAAATGAAAAAGGTTTTTTCAAAGCTTGTAAAGATAGGTTGAGGTTTGGGTAGAAGAGAATGGACATTTAAGCAAAGGTACATCTTTAGACAAACAAACTTTCACTTTAAGATCATAATGTATGATTTTGACTGTGATAACCAAAGGATCATCATGAGCTAGTAAGACCTCCGTTCCTTTGAAAATAGTGGGGAAAATTGAACCTTTTCATTTTAGATGATAAAAAATTTGGTGTACATCTCTGGCTTTGAGCATACCTTTTTATCGAATTGTGAGCGTGACTTGATATTTTTGAACCACTATCTATGGTGTGGATTACATGTACATATCCTTGTGGGGGTTGATTAGGCCTATTGTTTTTCATTGGAGAGGATTGTATGATACAAATTCCCTTTAATTATTTAGCTCCTAGTTTCTTTTCTTAGACCTCTATTTCTATCATCTAAGTCCCCCAAATATCTATTGTACAAAATATGTTCAGTTTCTCATTTAATATGTCTGCAATCTTTTGTTTAATGACCCATGTCTTTATAGAAGGTATAGCAATCGTTTGGGTCTTTGAATGCAGCATGGGTTACGTCCAGTTTACTTGATCTATACGTTCCATTATTCGAAAAGTATTAGCCAATGATATGTGCAATAGTGGACCTCTAAAAGGAGATAAAGATCTCCTTCATATATCAGGCTTTCCCCTAAGTGCTTCTATCGATTTAAAATAGGGTGGATTCATGTGTCTATCCTTATAAGGTTTTCTTTCTTCTTGTTTCTTTATTATGATGGGTTTATTAGAAGTCAATGAGATTTTTGTTGACTTCAACTTGTTTTCCATATTGAAAAATTTCTAAGCCTCTTTATAGATCGTGTCTAGGAATTGCAGAGTAGTTTTTATCAGTTCAATGAAAAGATCAATATCTCTTTTAATTCTTTTCTAGAAATCCTTGATAGAAATAGAGTTTGGGTACTAAGAGATCTCCATTTTTTTGTTTTAAATCTTCTCATGTATGTCTTAATGGTCTCATTATTCTCCTAAATAATTGAAAATAGATGGAGTGACTCCTTCTTGATAGGCTTGTTACATGCATAGTGATGAGCGAAAACCGGCATCGCCGATCCTGCCAATACTTTGGTTTTACATTTATAAAACTCTCGCAAGTGCATGAATCATTTCGTAGAAAATGATAAGTATACTCCCAAGGTCGATCTAAGGAAGGAATGTATGTGGTTTTTAATTTATTATTCAAACTTTTAAAAACGAAGTTAAATCCTAAACATCCTGTCACGATATTTTGGGTTTTGTGTTTTTAATCTACTTATATAAAAATAAACATAGATTCAATAAACATTTATGCAAATTTTATCTTTTATAAATAGTGGAGTATTTATGGATATAATAACTAAGTTAATTATGCTTGCTCGTATTATTTAGGTTATTAAATATATGAATTGATATTTATTGATTCTCCATTTTTTGTATGAATACCACCTTTGGTGGGGTTAGATATTCTTTGTTAACTAAACAAATCAATTAACACCTATGGTTGGGGTTGATAACTAATTTGGTTAATTAAATTAATTCCGTTTTCTAAGAGATTGAAAATGAACCATTTAAATGCCACCTTTGGTGGGGTTAGACAGTTTAAACTTTATTCAAGGTGTCCAAATTAAACCTAAGAATTTAATTATCCGAGTACTAACTTTCAAGTTTTAAAACTACTACTGAAAACATGTTGTCAATACATTTTCAGATAATAATTCTTATAAAAACTTTTGAAATAGAGCTTCACTCTAACTATCAGGCGATTGTACCAACAAATAAAAGAGCACTACTCTAAATCAGACAGGATAACTAAACCATAAAATCTAATTTTCAGATTTAAGTTTGTAATGAAAAATAATATATTTCTCTCTAACATTCTTAATATAAAATCTTGAATAAAAATAAAATCAATTCATTTTAGAGATTTTTACCTATTTAATATTTCGCAAGCATAACAACGTTATTATTATATCATGTTTACAAATATCTAGCACAGTTAAATTTAATCACAGACAAATTAAATATAACATGTAAGAATAAAGCATAAAAAATAACTGCAAAGAAAATAAAATCCTTACAGTACTTCGATGCCATTCTCATTGCTAGAAAACCTCCAAACGGAATTTGCACTCCCATTTATTGAATCAAAAAGCTAATAAATTATAAAAAAAACATAACTAGTTCTTCCCAAAGAGGGAAGAACTCTAAAACTAAGAGAAACTAGCTAAAACATAAGAAAAACTAAAAAAAACCTAAAAAAAACCTAAAAACTAAGAAATGGAGAGAAAGAAATAAGAAAGAAGAGAGAAGTGTGTTTTGAGGTGTATTTTGAAGTGAAGGGAAGGGGGTATTTATAGGTGAGGATGGAGAGAAAAAATGAGTAAAAAAATGTTAAAAAATGTAAAAACACGTAATGGAAATGCTGAGGTCATTAATGACGTCATGGGGGCGGCTGCACGTGAAAAATGGGGCAAAATGGCGGCGTGTATGCGGATGAACACGATACCGCGCAGCCGGCGCTGGTAAGGGCTGCACGCGCGGATGAAGCTTCGGGCGCAATTTTCTCATTTTTGACATTTTTGACCTTTTCGACCCATTTTGTCCAATTTTTTCATATTTGTTGACCTTGCCCCATTTATTTAGTAATATAATTGTGATGTATTGCTTCCAGTATTCCTCTTTGAGTCTTTAAGTTACGTTTTTAAGCGAAAATACCTGAAAAACAATAAAAATACCCGTGATTCCGAAAACGACAAATTTATATAAATATATGATAAAACATATAAATATATATATTTTTAATCAATTAATGACCATAAAATCATGGTAATTTTAGTGCTTTTTGAGAACTCATCACATAGTTGGTTGCAAACATTTTTAACAAAACATCGAAACTCTTTACATTTTTAGAGGATAATTCAATAAACCATTATTGCAAATAACTTGCAAAACATAGGCTATCTCTTGTCTTTTGGCATGCTTATAATGGCCATGACCATTTTCAAGTGGATAACATATGCCACAAGATCTTTTTTCCTTTTGTAAGCGGGACATTGGAGCATAAAAACTTTGGGGGTGGTATCATTATTTTGATATCATTGGAAAAGGAGGATGCCGACAATTGATTGCATACCATTTCGATATCATTCAAAGAATGCAACTTTTCTTGACTTTTCAATTGGTCATTCATTCTTGATTCCATTTTTTCTTCCATCTCTTTAAATTTTTCATCTAAGTTATCATTGGAAGGTTCAGGTTGTGCTTGGCATCCCTTTGAAGCGAGGCTTCCAAGCTAGAATTCCCTGACAAGTGTTGGGGCATGGTTTGTTCGAGGTGTTGATGAGTTGTGTATACAGGTTCTTGAGTTGGAGCTACGGGCATGGATTGCTCATAAGTTGTATTGGATCAATACTGATTAGGATGCCTCATTGGTTCATGAGAGGTCTACTTTGATCTCGTTGGACAACTTAGTCTTAATGGAGTGGTTGTTGTCTGAAATGAACTCTCAGCTTCCTTTGAGTAATCATCTTGTATCAAACATGACCTGAGTTTTTTGTTATCAATTTGTGATATATAAAAGCTTATTGTAGTTCTACCACTTGCCATTGAAGCCTTTCCATTTTAGCATCCCTTTCAAGAGATGTACTTTCAGAGTTTAACTAACTGAACTAGTTTTGTGAGGGATTGCTTTGGTCACTGTGGGCCTTTTCTCACATGTTGTAGGTTATATAGGGTCATACCCCGGCTATGATGTTAAGTGATTATAAGTGGGATATGAGGTACGTGATCGTTGAGATGGACCTCAAGGGTTTGATGAATATGACTATTTCTTGATTCAAGATGGGTGTGAGGACATGAGTGAATTTTTCTACAACACGGGTTGATTCTCCTTAAATATGAAATATAAGGTCTTAAATGCTAACTAAGAATTTGAAAGATTTAAGGCCCATGGTAAGCACAATTGTTTGAAGAATTGTTAGAGTTTTTAAAGAGATATTAGAGAAAATTAAAAAGAATCAACATGTCACTATTTCTAAGCTGTACAAGATTCCTCTAAGTAAGATGGCCCAACATGATGACAAAAACTAGGTTTTATCCCTTAAATTGTAGTCATTAGGTCATATGCCATTGAGTACTGGAGATCCTCAAAGCTGGATCAACGACTCCACTCGTTCGTATCATTTATATACAATTTGTAATGTGCATATATTATTCACTATATGAATAAGGTGTATTAGGTTGTTAGGATATAACTACCACCTAGATAATACCAAACATATATAATTAAAAATATATATTCTATAAAAAAATTTGCAATGTTATTTTTTTTAAGCAATTCTTAATGCTATTTTAAATTCTATTATTTTTATTAAATAATTACTTAAAATTATATTATATAAATTAACTTAGAAGTTCACCACTTATTTCTTGTTTCTTGGAACACAATATTTATTTGCTTAAAATAGTATATTTTATTTGTAAATATTAAATAATATAACAAATTTAAAATTTACTCTTTATATATATGTTGCATCTTATTATTTCATTTAATATGAGTATATTATATATTATTATTCCAACAAACAGTGGTCTAATTTCATGACTTGCGAGAGCCACCTAACCTAATAATAGACATAAAGACTCAGAATGTATTTAATGGCTACTTTCCCTTATGTCCCATTTTACCTAACAAACATTTTATTTTGCAATTTGTCTTTTTTTTTCGTCGTCTTAGCCATGCTCTATTCTTATTAACAGTGTAGTAAGTACACTTTTAACATTTTCATTTTCATATTATTATGTCATTTCTTTATTAATATGGTACCATGTTAACCATTTTGAGGCTACCCTTTTTAATAAATAATGCAGTAGACAAACAAGGATTTAATTTGTATAGAAATTCAAATGGATGGAAAAAGATGATATAAACTATAAATTAATAGTGAAAAATAAAGAACAAAAATTAAAGAAATATTTAGTCCCTTGTTACACAGTCACTAAGATAAATTTTTTATGTTACACGGGTATGATAAAATGAACAACAAGCTGAGTTTGAACACCATTAAATATTTCTTCTACGAACAATTTTGTACTCGTTATTTATCACACTTAACTTAACTCTAGAGTAAGAATTTTCTTACAAGAATTTGATGCAAGAAATTTTTGGAGAGTAGTTGTTGATTTATGTATCTACTTTTCTTAACTACAGAGTCGATTTATAGGCTCATTCGTTGCAGTAAATGTCCTTTATTAGCTATTGAAACTGTTGCAGCAAAAGCTATTGAATGAGTAATGAAACTGCTACAGTAATTCTTGTCAACAATCACAAAAGAATGTTGGAGAGTATTTGTTTTATCACGAGAAAAAAATAAAATTCACTTCTAACAAAAATTAGATGTCATTCGCGATCGTATGATGTGTAGGCATACAATTAGAGTTTCATATCAACCCATATGCATACTTGTAAAAAGAGCATTCATAATGCACCAGCTTAGTGATGCTATATAAAGCTTTTAACATATTGTTAGTTTCTTAAGTGGAACAAACATAAAACAATCATATTTTCCTTTCTCTATGAGTTAATTTTGAGAGAGAGTTTTCTCATTCAACTTAATTTAATTTTGATCATATAAATATATGATCTCAAAGCTCTCGTGAAACCTAAATCTACACATTTATATTAAGTAGATCATACTTACTCAAAATAACGTGCATTTAACTATAAATTAAAAAACTATTTTTCCAACACTACTAATATTAATTTTGAGAGGGAGTTTTCTCATTCAACTTAATTTAATTTTGATCATATAAATATTGTTAGAGATTGTTATAAAGCTCCTTAATTTAATAAGGAAATTAAGGAGCAAATTAAGGAGCAAAACAAGGAGCAAAACATGGAGCAATTTATGGAGCAAAACATGGAGCAAAACAAGAAGCTTAATTCAATGAGCAATTTAAGGAACCATTAATTTAAGGAGTAATTTAAGGAGTGAATTTTCCTATAAATAGATGTGTAATTGTAATGAATTAATAATCCAAAGTGTTCATTCCAATTGAGAGAGAAGCTTAGAGAGAAAAGCTTTTGTGAGAGAAAATTGAGAGTAATTTTCTTGGGTGTAATTGGGTTGTGAGTTGTGAGTGTTGTAAACACTTTGTGTAATTTCTCCCATTTCAGTAAAAAGATCTGCAGCAGGTCCGAAGACGTAAGCAAGATTGGCCGAACTCCGTTATCAAATTTTGTGTGTTATTTTTCTATTCTTGCTTTCTCATAAATCTGGCTTATCGAGAATTTGCGTAATTTCCCAACAACTGGTATCAGAGTTATTGGTGGTAATTTCTTTCAATTTTCTGCAAGGTTACTATTCACATGAATAGTGAATTACGTGAATAGTGAAATTTTGTCGACGATATTTGTTCGTTGACGGAGGTGTTCTAATACACAGTGGTTTATAGAAATAGTCAGAAACGATCCGGAGGAAGTCAGATTTGAGTGGGAGCAATGGCCGTAGATGAAGGAAGGGTGAAACTCGAGAAATTTGATGGCACAGATTTCGGGTTTTGGAAAATGCAGATAGAGGATTATCTGTATCAAAGAAATCTATATCAACCTCTCTCAGGGAAGAAACCAGAAGCTATGAAGGAAGAAGATTGGAATCTTCTACACAGACAAGCCCTCAGAGTTATTCGATTGACGCTATCCCGTAATGTTTCCTTCAACATAGCAAAGGAAAAGACCACGTCGGGTCTTATGGAAGCTCTCTCCAATATGTATAAGAAGCCATCAGCCTCAAACAAAGTGCACTTGATGAGGCATTTGTTCAATTTGCGGATGAATGAAGGCGCATTGGTAGCTCAACATCTCAATGAACTCAACACAGTCACAACCCAGTTGAGTTCAATGGAAATTGAATTCGATGAAGAAGTACGAGCATTAATACTTTTGTCTTATTTACCAGAAAGTTGGAATGCTACTGTCACGGTTGTGAGTAGCTTGACAGGAAGCAATAAGTTGAAATTTGACGATGTTTGTGATCTGGTTCTCAGTGAAGAGATTCGATGTAGAGAGTCAGGTGAATCGTCAACTTCTTCAATTTTGCATACAGAGTCAAGAGAAAGAAATTCAACCAAAGGGAATGGACGTGGCAGAACAGACTACCGAGGTAGATCAAAGGACAGGAGGTCCAAATCCAGGAATCCTAATAATTCCTATAGCTCGAAGACTATCGAGTGTTGGAATTGTGGAAGAACCGGGCACTACAAAAATCAGTGCAAGAGTGCACCGAAGGACAAACAAGTGAAGGCAGAGGCAAATGTTACTTCCACCTCAGGAGGAGACGATGCATTGATATGCTCTTTAGAGAGCAAGGAAGAATCTTGGGTGTTAGACTCTGGAGCATCGTTCCATGCTACTTCACAAAAAGAATTCTTCGAGAAATATGTCCCCAGAAACCTTGGAAAGGTATATCTTGGTGATGATCAACCATGTGCTATTATTGGCAAAGGTGTAGTGAAGATTAAGTTGAACGAATCTCTTTGGGAGCTGAAGGATGTCAGGCATATTCCCGATCTCAGAAGGAACTTAATCTCAGTGGGGCAGTTGGCCAGTGAAGGCTACACTACAATATTCCATGGTGATGATTGGAAGATTTCAAAGGGTGCAATGACAATTGCTCGAGGCAAGAAAAGTGGCACTCTTTACATAACAGTAGAGGCACGTTTTTCAATCACAGTTGCAGTAGGCAATGAAACACTAAATCTGTGGCACCAGAGACTAGGCCATATGAGTGAGAAGGGGATGAAGATTATGCACTCTAAGGGAAAACTTCCAGGTCTACAGTCTACGGAGATAGACATGTGCGAAGATTGCATACTTGGAAAGCAAAAGAGAGTCAACTTTCAGACAAGTTGCAGAATCCCAAAGAAGGAAAGACTAGAGCTTATTCACTCTGATGTTTGGGGACCAATGACCGTCTCATCTATTGTTGGGAAACACTACTTCATGACTTTCATCGATGATCACTCTCGGAAGGTATGGATTTACTTTCTAAAGCATAAGTCTGAAGTATTTGAGGCTTTCAGAAGATGGAAAGCTATGGTGGAAAATAAGACGGGTTTAAAGATCAAAAAGCTCAGAAACGATAATGGTGGTGAATATAAAGACACCAAATTTAAAAATTTCTGCTATAAGCACGGGATCAGAATGGAAAGAACTGTGCCAGACACGCCTCAACACAATGGTGTAGCTGAGCATATGAACCGAACGTTGACAGAAAGAGCCAGAAGCATTCGTATACAGTCAGGTCTACCGAAGCAATTCTGGGCAGAAGGAGTCAACACGGCAGCTTACTTGATCAACCGAGGCCCATCTGTTCCATTGGAGCATAGAATACCAGAGGAGGTATGGAGCGGAAAAGAGGTGAAACTATCATACCTAAAAGTTTTCGGTTATGTAGCATTTGTGCATATCAGTGGTCAAGGCAGGAATAAGCTTGATCCCAAATCCAAGAAATGCACATTCATTGGCTATGGTGAGGATGAGTTTGGCTACCGCATTTGGGATGACGAAAAGAAGAAATTTATCCGTAGCAGAGATGTGATTTTCAACGAAAGGGTGATGTATAAGGACATGCATAAAATAGATGCCAATGACTCAGAGTAGAATGAGTCAGTATTTGCAGATGCAGATGATGTCCCAAATAGTTCCGCAACAGAACCAATTGTAACAAATCCTCAGCCAGAGGAACTTTTTGGATATAGCAGTACACATCATTCTGACACACCACAACCTCTTACTCCAGCTCCTGTATTGAGACGATCTTCTCGACCTCATGTGCCTAACAGGAGATACATGAACTATATGTTGCTGACTGATGGAGTGGAGCCTGAATGCTATGATGAAGCTTGTTAGACTCGAGATTCCAACAAGTGGGAGCTTGCTATGAAAGAAGAAATGAAATCTCTCATCTCCAACCAGACATGGAAACTAGCTGAGTTAGCTATGGGAAAGAAGGCACTTCACAAAAAATGGGTGTACCGGGTGAAAGAGAAGCATGATGGTTCCAAGAGATACAAAACCCGCCTAGTTGTCAAAGGGTTTCAACAGAAGGAAGGAGTTGACTACATTGACATTTTCGCTCCCATTGTGAAGCTCAATACCATCAGATCAGTATTGAGTATTGTAGCCGTTGAAGATCTTCATCTTGAACAGCTGGATGTGAAGACTGCATTTCTTCATGGAGATTTAGATGAAGAGATATACATGTACCAGCCAGAAGGTTTCTCAGAAAGGGGGAAGAAGAACATGGTGTGCAGACTTAAGAAGAGTTTGTATGGCCTGAAACATGTCCCGAGACAATGGTACAGAAAGTTTGACAGCTTCATGCACAAGGAAGGTTTCCAGAAGTGCAATGCTTACCATTGTTGCTACTTTAAGAGATATAGGTCCAGTTATATCATTTTACTACTTTATGTTGATGATATGTTAGTAGCAGGTTCAGATATGGATGATATTAAAAGGTTGAAGCAAAGAATCACAAAGAGTTTGACATGAAAGACTTGGGTCCAGCAAAGAAGATTCTTGGAATGCAAATCACAAGAAATAAGAAGAAAGGATCCTTGCAGTTATCTCAGGAGGAGTACATCAATCGTGTTTTGCAGAGATTCAACATGGGCAATGCCGAGCCAGTTAGCACACCCTTGGCCAGTCATTTTCGCCTATCCAAGGATCAATCCCCTTAGACAGAGGAAGAGAGAGAATTAATGGCTAAGGTTCCTTATGCCTCAGCCATTGGAAGTTTGATGTACGCAATGGTCTATACGAGACCAGACATTGGCCATGTAGTGGGAGTTGTTAGCAGATTTATGTCAAATCCAGGGAAAACTCATTGGGAAGCAGTCAAGTGGATTTTGAGGTATCTGTGAGGCACCACAGAAAAGTGCTTGTACTTTAGTAAATGAGAGTTAAAAGTACAAGGGTACGTAGACGCAGACTTTGGAGGTGAAGTTGATCACTGAAGAAGCACCACCAGTTATATATTTACTATTGGAACTACAGCTATTAGTTGGATGTCACAAATACAGAAAATTGTCACTCTATCTACTACAGAGGCTGAGTATGTAGCAGTAACTGAAGCTAGTAAAGAGATGATATGGCTTCAAGGTTTATTAACTGAGTTGGGATTCAAACAGGAGAAGAATGTTCTGCATAGTGATAGTCAAAATGCAATACACTTGGCGAAGAATTCAGCATTTCATTCTAGAACCAAGCATATTGGACTTCGTTATCACTTCATCAGATCTCTATTGGAAGATGATGTGTTAATACTGGAGAAGATTCAAGGAAGCAAAAATCCAGCAGATATGTTAACAAAGGTGGTGACTATTGACAAACTAAAGTTGTGCTCAACTTCAGTTGGTCTGCTAGAGTAACAAAGACTAGAAAAGCTGCATTGATCGAGGTGTGAAGACAGATTGAAATCAGTCTTCAAGTGGGAGATTGTTGGAGATTGTTGGAGATTGTTATAAAGCTCCTTAATTTAAGGAGCAAATTAAGGAGCAAAACATAGAGCAAAGCATGGAGCAAAGCATGGAGCAAACACAAGGAGCAAACACAAGGAGCAAAACATGGAGCAATTTATGGAGCAAAACAATGAGCTTAATTCAAGGAGCAATTTAAGGAACCATTAATTTAAGGAGTAATTCAAGGAATGAATTTTCCTATAAATAGATGTGTAATTGTAATGAATTAATAATCCAAAGTGTTCATTCCAATTGAGATAAAAGCTTTTGTGAGAGAAAATTGAGAGTAATTTTCTTGGGTGTAATTGGGTTGTGAGTTATGAGTGTTGTAAACACCTTGTGTAATTTCTCCCCTTTCAGTAAAAAGATCTACAGCAGGTCCGGAGACGTAAGCAAGATTGGTCGAACTCCGTTATCAAATTTTGTATGTTATTTTTCTATTCTTGCTTTCTCACAAATCTGACTTATCGAGAATTTGCGTAATTTCCCAATAACATATGATCTCAAAGCTCTCGTGAAACCTAAATCCACACATTTATATTAAGTAGATCATACTTACTCAAAATGACGTGCATTTAACTATAAATTAAAAAACTATTTTTCCAACACTACTAATATTAATAAAATTATTCATTGGTTTTTTTATTTATTTAAAATAACTACATTATTCAGATATCCTAATTGTGGCTTAAACTTGAAATAAATTAGAAAAATTACACATTAATTTTAATCTTATGATATTTTTAAAAATTAAATTTTATATAAACTCGGTCCCCTTGTTATTCTGCACTGTTCCATCCCTGATCGGACGTCGTAAAAGAAAATAGGGTACCAAAATTAATTGTTCAACATTAAAACTACATAGTCAAAAGAATACAGCAGAGGATACATATATGAGTTATGAAATCGACATAATTAAACAAGGGTATAGGCTCATATTCATTACTTATATATCTCTTTCTGTATCTTTTATGATATGTACATGCAGGTCTTGTTTAAGTAACTGATGTCATGTGCTTCATCATGAATATATGTCAGATATATATACAGAGATAGTTATTACTTATTGGCTCATGAACGAAGTAATTCGAAATATTGGAATCAGATGTGAGACTCTGATGTTGATAATATAGACAACTAGAAATCTGCAATGGTTGGGGATTGATTAGAGATGTGAAACATTCTGATGTTGAACGGACTTAGAATATAGGTAAGCTAGCTTTTTTTGTTCTTTTGTCACAAATTTAGCATATGGCAAATGTATAGTACAGTTCCTTTAGTTAGCTCTTAAAATGTCAAATTTGAATAATTCAAACATTGATTGTTTATATATGAAAAACTCTACATATAAGACATCTTATCCCATTCAAAATTAAACTAAAAATTATAATAAAACTGTATCATTTTTTATTTATAAATATGTAACAAATACATTAATATAAAACTGTTCTGTTACTGTACTTGTATTTTTCCTGTTTATAAAAAGTTGGTAAAAAAAATGTGAAAATCACCTGTTTATGAAATCCGACCCAAACAATTTTGCCAGTTCTTCAGCTGGCCCCTTTTCGTAAAATATTGCATTGGTTCTAAAAACCGGCCTTCTTTATAAATCATATTTCACCATTTCTAAAAACCGGCTCTTTTTTGTAAAAATAGTCTGCCGGTTCTAAAAGACCGGCCCAATTTTCACTGCTTTTTTTCTAAAAAATCGGCCCAACTATTGTAAGCGTTTTTATTTCCTTTCCGCACTGAACTCCTTATTTTCAGCTACCCTAATATTCATAGATCACCCAACTTGAGACCAATGGTGCCACACAACAACGGCCCACCACCACTTCGCGCCCGCACTACCAACATCGACATCGACGGGAAAGGGAGTTAAAAGCAGGACTTCCAACTTCTCACTCTATCAAGTGCTATGTCTTCATTCTTTCTCTCCAACATATCTTAATTGAGTTCATTGTTTCTTCTCATTTCTGTTGTGGGCGGAAGCAATAAATAACGGTATATGAATATATCATAGCGATAAAATAAACACACAGAATTTACGTGGTTCGACAATTCGCCTAGATCCACGGGAGGCAGCAGATATTATTTGAACTAAGTAGGAAATATATAGAATATAGATACAGATTTCCTCACTAATAATATCTCTTAATTGTTTCCCCAAACTCAAAGAAAACTCTCAAACTCACAAGTATTTTCTCTCTTTGAGTTTGCTTAAACTATCTCTGATTTTTTTTCTGATTTTTGCCTTGTTCTTCAATACATGAACTCTTCCCTATTTATAGATAAAGCAAGGCTCCCTTTCCCTAAATTATGCCATAATTTAAGCCTTAAATTAGACCACTAATTTCCTTAAATTATGGCACTAATTTCCTTAAATCATGCCACAAATTATGCCACAAATTAGGCCACTAATTTTTTACTTTTAGAGCCAATATTCAACAATCTCCACCTTGGCGAAAAAGTTCATAACGCTGCCTCCAAATGCGCCCTAGGCACTATAAGCTCAAGAGATGTTGATCAAGTTCAAGCAGTGTTGAAACTTGATCCTTGTAACCACCTTTGTAAGCATATATGCAGTTCCGACTTTCTGGAGTATAATATTCCCTTCATCGACGATTTCCCGAACAAAATGAAATCGAACATCGATGTGCTTGGTGCGACCATGATGAAATTGGTTCTTTGCCAAAAAAATGGCACTCTGACTGTTGCAGAAAAATACTCAAATCCTTGGTCAACTCGAGAAGCCAGATAGCTTCTTTGAATGCTTTTGTTACAGCCATATACTCTGCTTCTATAGTAGACAAAGCTACATTTGATTACAATGTTGATCTCTAACAAACTGGTCCTCCTGCCATTGTGGACATATAACCAGTTGTAGATCGATGCTTATCCAAATCTCCAGTATAGTCAGAATCTACATATCCAACTAGGTGTTTGCCTTCAGTCTTGTCTCTCTCAAACTTCAAACCAATATCCACAGTACCATAGATGTACCGTAGAATCCACTTCAATGCTTGCCAGTGTCCTTTACCGAGATTATGCATGTACCGATTCACCATACTAATAGCGTGAGAAATATCAGGTCTAGTGCAAACCATTGCATACATTAAGGCACCGACGACATTTGCATATGGAACACGTTCCATTTGCTTCCTCTCATCGGTAGTGCTAGGTGACATCAATGCACTCAATTGAAAGTGAGGAGCAAGCGGTGTACTTACTGGTTTGGTTTTTTCATCAATTGGGGGGGGGGGGGGGTGGGGGGGGGGGGGGGTGGGGGGGGGGGGGGGTGGGGGGGGGGGGGGGTGGGGGGGGGGGGGGGTGGGGGGGGGGGGGGGTGGGGGGGGGGGGGGGTGGGGGGGGGGGGGGGTGGGGGGGGGGGGGGGTGGGGGGGGGGGGGGGTGGGGGGGGGGGGGGGTGGGGGGGGGGGGGGGTGGGGGGGGGGGGGGGTGGGGGGGGGGGGGGGTGGGGGGGGGGGGGGGTGGGGGGGGGGGGGGGTGGGGGGGGGGGGGGGTGGGGGGGGGGGGGGGTGGGGGGGGGGGGGGGTGGGGGGGGGGGGGGGTGGGGGGGGGGGGGGGTGGGGGGGGGGGGGGGTGGGGGGGGGGGGGGGTGGGGGGGGGGGGGGGTGGGGGGGGGGGGGGGTGGGGGGGGGGGGGGGTGGGGGGGGGGGGGGGTGGGGGGGGGGGGGGGTGGGGGGGGGGGGGGGTGGGGGGGGGGGGGGGTGGGGGGGGGGGGGGGTGGGGTCTACTAAGAGCATCTGCAACTACATTCCGTTTCCCTTGTGTTTGAAAATGGAATTAAACTTTTGAATGAACAAAATCCATCTAGAGTGCATTTACTTAGGTTATTTTGAGAGTTAATGAACTTAAGTGATTGGTGATCACAATGAAGTACAAACTCCCTCTGGATCAAGTAATGTTCCCAATGCTTGAGTCCCTAACAAGAGTATAGAATTCTTGTTCATAGATAGACCACTTCTTTCTAGAGTCAACTAACTTTTCACTAAAATACTCAATTGCTCTACCCCCTTGAGTTAGCACAACTCCTATACTTGTCCCAGGTGCATCAGTTTCAACCTCAAAGATGCACTCAAAGTTTGGTAAAGCCAAAACTGGTGCATGAGTCAAACTTATCTTTCACAAGGTCAAAACTTGCTTGTTGTTTAGTGTCCCAAGTGAATTTTCCTTTCTTTATGCAATCAGTTATAGAAGATACTATTGAACTATAATCTTTAATAAATCTCCGATAACATGTAGCAAATCCATGGAAACTACATGCCTCATGAACATTGGTAGGAGCAGGCCATTCTTGTACTGCTTGAATTTTCTTAGATTTCACAGAAACTCCTTGAATACCAACCATAAAACCCAAAAATACCAAAAGTGTCAGTCAAGGATTCACCTTTGTTTTTATTGAGGACAAGATGATTTTCTCTTAGGACCTTGAGTGATCTAAATGTTCTTGAACTCCCTTGCTATACACCAATATATCATCAAAGTAAACCACAACAAAATGGTTGGTAAATGGCTTCAATACTTGATTCATTAAACTCATAAAAGTACTAGGAGCATTGCATAAACCAAAAGGCATGACTTGCAATTCATATAACTCTTCTTTAGTCTTGAAAGCAGTCTCCCATTCATCCCCTTGGTTTGATCCTGATTTAGTGATAACCACTTCTCAGTTCTAGTTTAGGGAAAACTGAAGAACTTGATATTTGTCTAACATGTCCTCCAGCCTAAGGATTGAAAATCTGTATTTAACGGTAATCTTGTTGATAGCTTGGCTATCAATGCAAATTCTACAACTTCTATCCTTCTTTGGAACTAGTAATGCAGGCACATCATAGGGACTTAGGCTTTCTTTGACAAGATTTCTTTGTAGTAAATCTTCTGAAATACTTTGTAGAGTTTCATGATCTTTGTGGCTCATTCTATGATGGGATAAATTAGGTAACTTGACTCAAGGAAATAAATCAATCTAGTGTTGGATATTTAGTGGAGGCAGCTGGTTAGGAAATTCTTTAGGTGACAGGTCTTGGAATTCTTGTAGGAGCTCTAATAGTTTAGGGTGTTGTGGAAGTGATTGTTGTATGATCTCCTTGATCATTAAAACTAAAACAGTCTGTATAGCTTTTACCTTTTGGAGTAATTCTGATTTGGTTGAGTCAATCGAAAGAGTTGGTGTTACTTGATTGGTGTAGTTGTGTTAGGTCTATCCTCTTGTGTTAACAATATCTTTTTTCCCTTCCACACAAATGTATTAGTGTTTTCTTTCCCACTATGAATAGTGTCCCTGTCAAACTGCTAGGATCTTCCTAATAGAACATGGCAAGCATCCATGTCTAATACATCACAAAGAACTTGATCTTGATAGTGCTTTCCAATGGCAAGTGGGACTTGGCAAACTTCAGTAACATTAATCTCAGCTCCCTTCTTGATCCATCCTATCTAGTAAGGTTTTGGGTGTTTTTTTGTAGTCAACCTCATAGCCTGAATCAAACTCTTGGATACCACATTTTCACTCCTTCCTCCATCAATTATCACCTCACACACCTTTCTGTTAATAGTGCACCTGATTCTAAAAATTTTGGGCTCCCTTGGCGCTAATAGATCCTTTTACACAATCCTTAAGAACCTTTCTCCTTAATCTCTCCCAAGGAATTCAATTTCCGCAAGTGCATCAAGGTTTGCCCCATAATCACTTCTTGTTCTACAATACCATCCACCAAGTATGAGTATCTCTTGAGTTTCACTCTCATAGATCATTTCAAGCTCTAAGCTCTTGAAATTCATCTAAATACTCAACTACTGATATATTCTCTTGTTGGCAATGGTGATATTGTCTGAGTAACGTTTGCTGACAATCAGAAGGTAAGAACTGCTCAAACGTAACCCTTCTCATCACATCCCAGGAATTTATAGTTATTTTCCCATGCCTCTTGCGAGTAGCTTGAATTCTATTCCACCATTTACTGGCTCCTCCATGCAGTTTATAAGCTACCTTCTTCACCTACCTTTCCTCTGGTACTTCTATATAATCCAAAAAGTTATCCACTGCCTTAACTTAATCAAGAACTCTGATATATTTTCCTGATCTCCATAGCTAAGAATGTCATTTTTAGTACAATAGTCAGCAAATTCTAAGGGCTTTGTTATGTAGGGGGCTTGTGAAAATCTAGGTGTTTCGTACTCATTGCTTAGGTATGGGTCTTGGTGCTAAGTGGACAGAATAAAAACAGTGTTTGGAGAGGCAAATACTCTATATGAATGGAAGTGGGTTTGTAGATTTCGACAAGGTGTGATGGAAGTTCCTTTGTGGTCGACTTGAAGTGGGAGTTCTACTGGCTGGGTATTGGGTTCAAGGGAGTGAGGTTTTGCGAAGGTTGGGTGGTTTGCTAAGGTTTTGTGGTTAGTGATGGTTCTGGGAGTCGGGTATCTTGTAGCTCAGCCCCCAGTTCTTCATGGAACTACATTAATGAGTTTCGAAATACTTGCTGGAAGTCATCGGCGAGAGTACAAAACCTTTCCTTGTTTGTCTTAACTTGCTCACGTAGGTAATCTAGTGGAGCTTGAGTAACAGATTCTTCATTTTTGTTTCACGAAATTTAATCACCAGAGCTGATCATCTTGCTCAGGAAAGGATCTTTACTCTGATACCAATTTGGTGTAAAAACCAGTTTCTATTATGTGATTGAAGGAAGAAAATCAACCGAACAAAGAATGGGTTGCTATGACTCACACCTGAATAGGAAACCAGCAATTCTCACATATAATTCAATACAATGTTTCGCTTAAATTATCAAAAATTGCCTCCCACTACCTGACACTATTACTTATTCTCCACTACCTTAGTACTAGAATGACTCCTAAGCATTGAAGAAAAAATAACAAACTTGCATAAGAATTTAAATGATAAATAATAAATGACATTAAAGATACTAAAACTAATGTAAAACGACACAAAGAACAAGTAGACTAATCTGGTGGTGTAGATGCCCCTGCATCATTTTGTTTAGGTCAATGGATACTTGGATTGTATTTGAATTCCGTCAGTCCTTATCATATCAACTAGAGCGAACAATGTTAAATTGCTTTGTCATGAACAATTGTAGAGACCTAATCAAAATGTGTAAAAAATCAGTGAAAATGAAAGTTTGGAACGTTTGAAGTAGTTTGTCTCTGGTACTAGTTTCTTTGGTTGTTATGGGAAGTTCGTATTTTTCTGTATGTTGGTACTGATATTTTTATTTATCCTTGTTAAATTGTTTTGTACTCATGCACATCTATAGAGACCTACTGTGGAAGCAACTGGTCACAAGGCCCATGGTCCTGTTCCTGAACCTGGATCAGTTGTCATTGCTCGAGTAAGTGCTTTCTTTAATTGTTGTATGGGTAAAAATGATAGATGAATGCATTTGCTTTTTCATGATAGAGCTGTGCTTGCTGGAATCGTGGATAGGGATGGTAGTTTGACCGAACGGTTAAGTACTTGGCAAGTACCCACCTCGTTCAGGTTGGTTCGGAGCAAACTATTCGGATCCCAAACAGCCAGATATTTGTAATACCAGCTTGGGGTGGATTTTATCCATTTTGCAATTTATTTTTTTAGCATTTTTACATTCATAAACCAAAATAGTATTTGAAACAGATCAACAGTTTGGGTCACTGACCTACAGGTAATACCTAACCAAACTAAACCCAAAACTACTTAAAATAGTTCAGTTCAATTCACTCGACGGGTCAACTCGGTTCGGGTAGGGTCGGATTCAAACCGACATATTGCCATCCTTTAATCAAGGAGTTCATTATATCTATTTGAAACTTTTTGCTAAGTATTGTATAGAGTTGCTCTGATCATAATTTAAATTAATTTGGGGTAATCCATCTTACTTCTCCGGTTTATTATAGGTCACCAAAGTGATGGCTAGAATGGCTTCTGTTGATATCATGTGTGTTGGCACCAAGTCTGTCCGAGAAAAATTCTCGGGTATAATTAGGTACCACTGCGTTACTTTTTTTGTACTTTTGTAGCGCTTCTCCATTTGCTTTTTTCAATTACTTGCCTTTGGTTAATTTTAATTGTTGTTTTAGTTAATGCTTTGCCTAGATGCCACTTAATTTTGCAAAACAAAAAAAAAATTAATTTATGGAGTTATTAACAGGCAACAAGATGTAAGAGCAACTGAGATTGATAAAGTGGACATGCACTTATCTTTCCGCCCCGGGGACATCATCAGAGCTGTTGTTGTATCCTTTTTGTATATGTGCCTTTGGCAGTTGATATTATTTTATTCAGAAATTGTGAGATTCTAATTTAGTAGCTATGCAAACTTTTTATCTCTCTTTTTAAGGTTAAATTAAAAGATTGTTTTCAATTCTTGAGGGTGACTTTATGATGCATTGATATTTGAAGTTGAAGAGAATAAAACTTTTGAAACAAAAAGGCAGTATTTTAAGTTTATCAACGTTTATAATTCATCTGTTGTAAAGAGGCCGTGATTGTAGATGTATTAGGATTTTGTTCCATGCGTCCTTACAAAGATTATTGAAGAATGTATAAGAATTACCTGTTTTTTTTAGGACTTTTATCAGTATCAGTTTGTAAAATATAGGTTTCCTTTATTATTCCAATTAGCTATCCCTAGGAGATGCAAGGGCATATTATCTTTCAACTGCCCAGAACGAACTTGGTGTTATCTCGGCAGAGAGTTCAGCAGGTAAGGATCTGTTTTACTTTTCTTTGTTTTTCGGCTAATAATCCAATGCTTGCAGGCTAGCTTAGGGATATGCAACACACTAATTGCTTGTTCGTTCTGTTGTTTGTATAGATGCTTTAAGTCCTATTAAATTGATGATGTATATTTCATGAATTGTCACTTGTCACCATCTTAATATCAAATTTTGCCACCCCTTTCTTTTGTTAGATTGTTTTTCCGTCCATGATGGTGTCTTGACAGCCTAGCTTCTGATGTATTTAATGTTGATTACAGGTGAAGCAATGAAGCCAATAAGTTGGACAGAGATGCAATGCCCATTGACGGGCCAAATTGAGCAAAGAAAAGTTGCTAAGGTTGGAGGTTAAAGATGTGAAATCTGGATGAAAATTTTCCACCTTATTCCCATATGCCTTTCGTTTTCTTTTAATGAAACACTCATTAATCACCTTTCTTGTACTGAATTGTACTTCGGAAGTTAGTTTTAGTGCTTATCTTGTGTAACTGTTTACAGAGGATTGATTTATTCGCCTGTATAAGAGGATTAGAAAGAGAGACATTTGTAGATTTGGTTTTCTTGTCATTTTATCTAAAATAGGCTAAAGGAATGCCAAATGTTAAAATGTCTAAAAGGATACCAAAGTTTGTAAAGACTCATTGAAACTGCATGTCTGCTAAGAATTGGGTATGTGTTATGGTTGATTTTGGTGGATCATGTTGCAAATTGAATTTGACACAATTTGTGAGTTTGTTAGGCCTGGCTAGTGTGATAATTTTATAAACCGGACCAAATTGAGACTTGTAGAAACTTTGATTGAAATGCCAGAATTTCTGTCCAGCTCTAGAGTTTGTACTATGATATCACTGTGAGTTGTGAAGTGCAAATTTGGTCAATTCTGGTCAATATTGGTCGTTCAACTCAAATTTGATTATTTGGATCGCCTTTCTATTCTTTGACAACCAAAGTCCAAAGGCTCCCGCTCCAAATATTTCGTTCACTTATGTCTACTCTGCGTATGCTTCAATCCTTTTTTTTTCCTACCTATAATTTATGGGGTAAATAAGATCTCAGTATTGGGTTGGATTTAAGTATAAATGTGTAGGTAAAAATTATACCTAAGAGATAGATGAAAGTCTTAATTATATGCCACATTTTCCTATAATCTGCAGTCGTGCAATTACGTTGAGAATTTTCTGATGAAATGATGCATTATTCCAAATTATTTACTGAAAATATAGTTGTTAAAAAAACTAGGTGAACAACTTGAATATGAAATAGTTATTTTTTCTAAAATAATTATATTATTTATATACTTGTAACTGTAATTTAAATCCTAAATTTTATACATGCCCAAATTGATTTCATATCGTAGAACCAGTGTTCATTGGCTACGTTAGAAATTAAATAGGAAGAAAAGATGCTATAATTCCTTTAAGTTAGATTGTTTATACCGTATAGTAACGTATTTTAGAGATATCATTTTTAATCATGTTAGTTTTAACAAAAGGGTGAATAAGGAAAAAAAATTAATTTTGAACATTTTTTAATTATATTTATCATATTATTTGTCATTCAATAACAACTCCAAACTTTAGTGTGTTATTCTTTCTGTCTTATTTATTTTTTTTAATTTTTAATTTTTCTTACCTAAATAATAATATTTTATTATAAATTTTACTAAAATTTCACTTTTTTTCATTTTATGCCCCTTTTACAATGATTATAAGAAGAGAAAAAAACCAAAGCTTTTTTTTTATTCTAAAGAATTAATAAGACTTGAGATTTAACTTAAGTAATTTCAATTACCCTTTTTGACTTATATCACTTCTTTTTATCTCAATTTTAAATAATATCTTAATTAAGATATCATAATTTAATTAAATTATAAAAATAAAACTAATTATTTCAATCAATTAAAATCTTACCGCTCAATTCAACTTTCATCTCAAATTAAAATAAAAAGAATTCTCCCCTATAATTATTTGCTTTCAAATACCGAGAATGCATTGTTGGAACTTTAATAGCATGAAAAAGTAGGTCAACGAAGATGGTTGGATGAACATGATACTTGGTAAACCTTTAGGAAATAACACTTAAAAGTATAATGAGATATTTCATTATCAATTAAAATAGTTGTAATCATTTTTCTTTACTTATAATAAGTAGTTAAACAAAAGTATTTTTCATTTGAAAATGAGTTTTTAATTTGAAAATGAATAATTATACTTTTCAATATAACTAATTTTTTCAATCTTATAATTAACTATTATATGAATTGTGATCATATCAAAACCTATATTAAATAGAAATTTTTCTTAAAAAATGGTTAATGTTGCATTAAAAGTAATGTAATTATTTTAAAAGAAAAATGTATACGTGTGTCACTTTATTGTAAATATTTTAATCATTTTATTTTATTTTGCACTAAAAGTAAGTAATTATTTTTTAAGAAATTTTTTCCTCTTCAAATATTTATCATCATCTTACAAGTAATGTTCAATTTTTTTCTCCAAAGAAATGATCAAAAAATCAAAATTGATAATAAATGACTAAAATATCTAAAAAGTATAAGTTGATTAAAATATTTTAATTTTAAGAAATATAAATAATATATTTAATAAGTTAAAAATAAAATAACTATAACGTGATCTTACCCATTTTAAATAGAGTTCTACTAATATTACATTTCATTTCTTTAAAGTTTTTTTTTTCTTTTAGTAACACTATACAGCTCAAACACTGGGATTCAACCTTTTAACTCATTTTTTACATATCTTACTATAAGACTTTATTGCCACTGAATACAACTGTTTAGGCATTTCTCCATTCCTATGTTGATTTTCTTTTTATATTCAATACCAAGTTAAATTTCAAGCACATGTGGTGTTCTTTTGAAGTAGTTGGTATAATAAAGACTCCAAAAAAAAAAAATTCATTTCACCATTTAATATTATACATAACATCCAGTTCAATTTTGTTGGGACACTATGGCGACAGACTCCCTGGTTTATTCCCACAGTATTCATGATCCATGGATCCGGTATTGACATTTAAATTGGGTAAACTTTTTTACTTAGTATACTAATATCATTATTATTAAATAAAATTATTATTAACTAAATATTATTATAATAATATCATGTACCAAATTTGGTTAATATCAATGGCATGTATTTTGATTATTATAGTAAATGATAAATATTTTTAAAAAAATAAATTGATATTTAAAATATAATATCATCATTAATAATAATAATACAAAACTTAATTTTTATACAAAATGAAGCCAGAAATTAATTTTTAGAGATAAAATAAAAAGATTAAATTTCAAATACACATAAATAATACATTAAATAATCAAAATTAACTAGATAGTATGTAGAAAGTTGCTGAAAAAATGAAATATTTTTTTAGAATAACTCGTATATAAATACCATTAAGTGATAAAATTGTAAAATTATATAAATATATTGGTGGATACGTACAAAAGGTATACCAAAGATGAAATGAAATATATATATATATATATATTTTATAGTTAAACAACCGCTTGAATTAACTGAAAATATAAACCGATAAAATAAAGAATTATAAGCAAAAAAGAAATAATAATTACATAAGTAGCTTAGTAGCTAACATAAACAGACAATAAGCTAGTTAATATAAGCACACCATGACAAGATTAGATTTAAAAAAAAAATCTTTATTTAAGATTAGATGAATTTAGTCATATATTAAATCTTCAAAATCATATGATATAAAAAAGGGAAGAAAAAAAATGTGAAATGTCATAAAGAACAAAACAAAAAAGTTATATAAATTATTCTATTTTTATTAACTTTCATAATAAATAATTTTTTAAATAAAGGAATTAAATATCTATTTCAATAATAAGAGAGTAAGAATATAAAAATTTAAGTAAAAAAAAAAGGGAATGAAATATTCTTTATTAGTTTATAAACGTACCGCTTATAATAGCTAAAAAGATAAATAGTGTATAATAAAATAAAATAACTACAACGAAAGAAGAAATAATAATTAGCTAAGTAGCTTATAAACTAACACAAACAAACGATGAACTAGTAACACTATGATAAGATTAGATAAAAATATTAAAATATTGTTCATTTAAAATTAAACGAATTTAATCATATATTAAATATTCAAAATCGTATAATAACAGAAAGAGAGAGAGAGAAAAAAACATGAATTATTATAAAAAATTTAAAAAACTCTATATTTATTAACCTTCATAATAAATAATTTTATAAATAGAGTAACTACATATCTATTTTAATATAGTAAAAAATTAACATGTGATGTGACCTATCCCATTTCACTTCCCTCGGCCAACGGGTTAAAAATTCAACCGACCGGATATAACTTAGTCAACTTTATCCAATCTAATTTTATACGATTTCTTTTTTTTATTATTATTGTAATTAGCTTAAGTTGGATTTTGAAATTTTAGAATCCATACGTTATGAATGCAATCGATTTTAAAATTAAAATTTTTACAAAAATTGATTTAATTCATATTTATATTATATTTTTTAATAAAATATTTTTATTTGATAAAAAAATAAATATATATAACAAAATTAATAATTTCTTTTACTTAATTGACACTTACGTAATCCATATTTCTAAATTCTAATTAACTATTACTTACTTCTTTACCCTAATCCATTAATTTTATCTAATTTTTTAGTTTAAATCCTTAATGCATATAAGAATAGGAAACTTCAAACCTACCATCAAGCTACCATCTATTTAAATTAAATTCTTATTTATGCATATAATACATACTTGAATTGATACGGAATTATAGTATAAATATTTGTATTAATTTCTGTGATATTTGAAATTTAAAATTGAGTATATGATTTTTGTTTATTTATTGTATGGAAAAATAAAATCATTTTAGGTCCATATTTAATCAATTATTTGATTATTAAAGTATAAATTTTAATGTAATAATTATTTATTTATTAAAAATAGATATTCTTTTAACGATTTATGGATTGTAAAAGAAAAGATACAAAATAAGATCTATTAATATAAAGGATAACTTTTGAATTGATTTTATATGCTTTATTGGATTAGATATATTCTTACTTTTAAAAAAACTAATATTATTGGTTAGGTTTTAAATTTAACTCAAATTCAAATCAAATTATGCTATATGCACCCTTATCTCAACCTATGTGTACAATAATGAGCAATGCCGTAGAGTAGAAAAAATTTAAGTAAAAAAATAAGATTAATATAAAGGTTATTAATTATATTTAATAAATAAATAATAATTATCTATATGAATAAAAAGCTTTAGTATTGTTATTGTTATCTAGTATCCATTGTTATAAAAATGAGTATTTTAATTGTAATTCTTACGTATGATTAACAAGAACTCAAGAATTACAATTTCATATTTATATAAGTAAAATTAGTTGAATGTTTAGAAAATATTATTTATATATATTCTTATTATTTTCGTACGTATATGGGTGTCAATGTTGTAGTTGATTATATATTGTTTAGGACGCATAGTTCTATATAGCGACTTGATGATAAGATATCCAATCATTTGTTAATATTTTTGTTTTTTGAATGAAAACAATAAGTTTAATTAAGTATTGATTTGTATTATTTTTTTTATTAATTTAATAATACTTTTAGTTGATGGTTAAGATAAAGAAATGTATTAGGTGGGTCTAATCTAATTAGGATGATAAGATGTCCTATCATTTGGTAACATTTTTGTTTTTAAAATGCAAATAATAAGTTTAATTATAGGTTTTATTAAAGATTAATTTATATTATCTTTTTTTTTTATTTTAATAAGATTTTATTAAGGATTAATTTATATTATTTTTTATCATTTTAATAATACTCATAGTTAATGATTCAGATGAAAAAATGTATTATGGGATGTCAACCTAGTTAGGATATCTTGGTGTATCTATGAGATTTGTCAACTAAAACATTCATTAAAAAAAATGTCCATATTTTCAATGATTAGAGTACTACAAATTATCTAGTTAAGAAATAACATAAATAAAGTACTTAGTTTTACATAATTAGTGAACTAACAATACTATTTTCTCCAAATATTTTGTTGAGAAAAATGTTACAGATAATTTTTAGATCTATTTAATTTTTTAAATTAAAAATTATCTATATCCTCTTGCTTCAAAAAAGAAAATAGTTAATAAAGAATCATTTTTTATTAAAAATATTATTATATCAAATTATTAAAACATAACTTACAATAATGAAATAATAATTAATATAAGACTGTTCACAAAATATTTGGTTTAACATTTGGAGAATGTAATTATTTTATTTTAATATTTTATTGAGTTTTTATTATGAAAAAATTAAAAAATATATATGTAAATAATTTTATGTTAGAATATAATTATTAATTTTTTTAAATAATTTTATATTAAATTTTATATTATTATTTTATAAAATTCTCATTTTTAATCCTATTTTAATTATTTGATAAAAAATATTATTTTTAATTAATAAATATTAAAATAATATTATAATAAAAATATATAATTTATTTTTGATAACCTTTTCAAACAAAGTTAATACAATTTTTAATTTAAAGTGCGAAATAAAACTATTGTCATATAAACGATATGCAGGGCCACCCCCTTTTATATTATGTTTGGTAGTTACAGAACGAAAGGGTGATATTGAGTGTGGGCTTAGACCCATTATGTTGATCACATGGAAGGTCCATTCCTCTTTATATGAGGTCGCTTTCACACTCGTAATGAACGAAACACGTAGGGAATTATCCGAACGCATTTCGATCATGATATTAATTGATTAAGTTTTATTTTATTTTATTTTATGTTATATTAAAATCATAATTATATAATATTTTATAGTAATTTTTACATAAATTGGAACTAATTAAAAAAATGAAAATTTTAATATAATATTTTTTATAAACTAAGATATATCATAATCTTTTACATAAATATAAAATAACTCGTGTTCATCAACATATTTATAAATCATGATATACATATTGTACATCAAATAATAAAGTTTTTTTTAATATTTATTACTAGTCCATTTATGCACAGAATAACATTAACTATAAACAATCTAAATTGTACAGTAGAAAATTGACCATATATTCTCAAACTTATTACTTCAAGAAAAATATAAAAGATGAGTTTGAAGCTCAATGAGTGAATGAATTTCATAAATATATGTAATTACAAACTTTGAAACTATGAATGTAATGCTTATGACTTGGCATGAAAAAATATATTGAGAAAAATAGTCTATGTTTGATCTTTAAAATATAATAACATACTATGAGTTACCATGAAATAACATTCTAATAAAAATGATTTATATCTTATTTTTAAAATATAATAATGTATTATTTATGATTTATCGGAAGATAACATGATATATAAGTATGCATATGAAATTATAATAATGAGAAATATACTTCGAATTTGTTATGACAAAAGCATTTGAGGACTTAGTCGCACACAAATGATATATTTAGCACTGTCACTAGCTCTTAATTACATTTCTGGATGATCTATATATAAATAGAAAGTATAAGCATGAGAAATATATTTTGATTTTATTATGTCAAGAGTACTTAGAGATAGCTCTTAACTCCATGTCTGGATGATCTATATACAAATAAAAAGTATAAACATGAGAAATATACTTTGATTTTATTATGCCAAAAGTATTTAGGGATTTGGTGGCATACGGAAGAGATATTCAATATTGACACTAACTCTCAACTACACATGTAGAGAAATTACTTTATACAATTATTAAAATAAGTCAGATGGCTCTATTGACAGATATGTAATATGCGCACTAACTTGACTAAATTATACATATCATATTAAACTAGACTGGTAAATATCATATTGATCAGATAACATGTACTAAACTAATATGATATTATATTGAACTAACAAATATCATACGAATATGATGATATTATACTAAATTGATTTGATAACTGATATCATACTAAGTTCGTAAACATCATATTGAGTTAAACTGGACTAAATCTATTGGTTATAATGTCTTATCAAGTAAAATTGAATGTTTCGAATACGAAATTGAGCCAACTATCAATGAATACTAAAAGAAAAATACTCTGACATTTTTAAAATATTTAATTAACTTACAAGCTTAAATAAAAATAGCATTAATAATAAAGTTGAATTATTATTAATTTAAAGTTACTCAAACTATTTTGTTTTTAGCTTATTGGTTATGATAATAAAATATATGTTCACGATATTTTCATATTGAAATGCATTAAAACTAATATATAATATATTTTTCAAATTCTTATTAAATTAATTGAATGCACTTTAAACTTTAATGTTTAGAAAATATTAACAAAATAAACTGAATTTACTTAAATGTGAATGATGTTCTCAAGGATGTTATGAAATCTTTAAAAAAGAAAACTCAATATTATTTTACAAACTTCTATTTAAAATAAGTATAGCTTGTAAAACATAATTCTCTTGGTGTGATGTTGCTGATTATGTACTAATTAGATCAAGTATCAAAAGTAAAATATTTTTTCATAAGATAGCTTGATAATAGGCACATAAAATGCATTGACATAAAATATGTATTTTTAAATTGAATATGAGTAACTTTAGTAGTAAAGTTTTATTTTAAAAGCTGTACTATTAGTAATAACTAATATATCCTTTTGAAAATCTATTTTAACTATATTAAAAAATCATATCTATATGCATGAACTTTACTAAATATTTAAATGAAATGGTTGCTAAAACTAAATAGTTAAGTAATAATGTAAAATCATGTGATTTAGTTTTAAAAATATTGAATATCCACTCATTGTATCATAGTTATTACTCTAGTTGCATTGATAGGTCTTCTGGATTAACCCTTCCTATATGATTAAACTTATATCATAAATAAGAATAACACCACCCTTCCTATATGATTAAACTTATATCATAAATAAGAATAACATCGTAGATAGCTTAGCTAATTAAATGATACTTTAAAATGTTAAAATATAGGATTATTAATATATAACTCAATGTCGTCTTCATTACTTAGGCATAAGTAAAATTGTTAATTATGGTTTTGATATTTTTATACTCTTAGTTCCAAATCAAAAATCATACTTTGAAATCCGTTAAACTTACAAGTAAAATAGGTCTAATTATTAAAATATAAAGATTAAACTTAGTTCTTTGGTCATGAACATGGGTGAAACATATTTTGAAATCATCAAAAATAGTTTCATAATTCAAATACACATAACTTTAAGTGAAAATATTCAAATTATAATATATTATAATACTCAAAAAGTAGACATTTCTATTTTTTTTAGGAAGCTAATATATGCTCATTTTAGATCCTCAAATATTTTTTATAAACTAACATTTCAGTTTGTGTTATCTCAATAAAAATAATTTTAAAACTACTCTTATAAATGGGAATAATTTCTTATAGAAATGTTCAAACATAATTATTTTAAAAGAACAAAATTAGACATTTCAACATTTAATAAAAGATATTACACACACAATTATCATATATAAAACATGTCCAAAAACATAAAATACCATTTAATTTTAAAACATAATTTTTAACATAATTTCCACGTAACATACCTTAAATTAAATCGCTATAAATTTTTCTAGAAAACTTAAAATAACAAACAATAAAATATTTATAAAATTATATATTTTAAGATTTAAAATAAGATATAATTCATCAAATTTAATTATGTAAAAAAATTTTAAATAACAAAAATACAGATCTGAATAAGATTTTCAGCATGATTTTCATAGAACCACCTTCAATTAAACATGTATAACTTTGTGTAAAAAATCCAAAATGGTTAAAATTTCTCATAAAATATACATTTTTATATTTCTAAAGAGATATGAAACAAAGTTAAATCTTCTCGAAGCTTTCCTAGTTTTCATTTTAATTTGATGCAAAAACAATCACCTAATTATTCTTTAGCTTATAATTTTTTTTTATCTTTTTCCCCTACTCTTTCTCTTCTTTTTATTTTATTTTCAAGTACTTTCGTGCCAATATGATATGTAAAAGAAAATGAGTATGATAGGTGGGCATATGACTCACCTTTTAGAAAAACCAAACATTTATTTTTATTAATCACAATGAAATGTGTCAGGTATGGCATTTCTGCTTAAAAAGTAATTAAGTAAAAGTTCAAAATATCATTTTCAAGCAACTTAAATTTTTTAAGAGTTGGGATATATGGATAATATTGAAGTAAAATCGTAATTATATAAAATATACTATTAATAATATATTTTTTTATACTTAAAGAATAGGGTGTTATAAAATATTATCACAATTTTTTTTAAATCATAATAAAATTATATTTTTAAAATTATTTATATTTAAATATCATTATAATTCATAAAATAATAATTATTATTATGAAAATAATGAAAACGTGTTATCACGATATCGCAACTATATATATACGCTCATTTAATATGTTCCAAGTAAAATCGAATATAAAGAACTTCAACTACAAATAAAAAGACCTTTTATTTAATAAAGTGATTGATCATTTAAACCAAGAAAATATGATTATTCTGCTTTACAGTAGTATGTTTCAATAGGAGCAAAATAATGATAAATTGGGCATTGATTTTTAGCATGAAGATAAGCATAATACATAATTTGGATAAATCTGAGAAGCAACTGTTCTATTAATTGATACCACTAGAGTTTCATGATGCGATATCTATAAGTACTTCATAAATTGACTAATGACAAGCTCATAATTTGGTTTCTCATTTCTCAAGCTTCTAAAAGCTAACATAATTTTAAGAGTATGATTAGTTGAAAAACACTTAACTATAACTATCAAGTTGATCATTTTTTTTCTTTTTTCAGTAGTACCTTTCAAGATGTCAATTTCAAAACCCTGGCTGCCCCCTATACTGGAATTTTAAAGATATATTTATTACATATGTTTTACACAAGGGAAGATTGCTACTTTTTTTTTCCTTTTGATTTACTTTTTTTTAGATTAAATGGTAAAACTTTAAATTTGAAGAGAGTTTTATATACATAAATACGTTTTGGGTATGTGCCACTATTTAATGGATTAATTTTTTAAGGTTGAACACTAATATTTTTCACATAGTGTTATTAAAACCAATTATAAACTTAGAATTTTTTAGCACTAATATAAGGGTCGTTTAAAGTGAAATAATTTGAAATAAAGTGGTTTGATTAAAAGAAGTTTTAAGATAACTATTTATGTGTATAGTTAAAAATGATAGAAGTAGTTTTGAGTGATATTTTAACAAATATTTTAGGATGGAAGCATGAATTTAAAACCACTTCTCCCAAAAATATGTATTGGTTACTATGGGAATGATATGATATTAGAGAGATAAACAATAGATATGTAATAAATACTACTAAATGTGTGTGACTTATATGAGATATAGATAGGACATTGTAGACTTTTTTGAGAATCTGTTTTATCAGTGATGAACATGTTGTATTATTCAGTGTAAAACAAGCTGTAATTATTGTTGGTACAAGTTGTTATATTCCTAGCTTAGTGGCCCCTAATCTGTTATTTTTCATTCCTATTTATAGTGTTGTATATACATTAAAGAAAATCATAAAATGAAGTGAAAAATACATACTTTAGATTATCTCCATCATATCTCTCGTAATAAATTCTACAGACATATATAAGGGCACGTGTTGATTACATAGGGGCACACATTAGTAAATGTTATAATCTTAAGCTAGTAAAAGACTACAGCTAAGTTGTGCGAGATGTTAGGACCCATCCTGAATCTACCCTAATAGTACTGAATGCATCCTAAAGACCATACTAATTGACTACTTTGTTTCCTTATCTTATTTTGGGTTTTTTCAAAATCATAACTGTATAAAATTCTACAAAATTTTTGATAGAGTTTTCTCTTAATTACAACTAACCATCCTGTAGTAAAATAATAGTAGTTCTCATATAATACTTTTTCACATACTAACATGTATCATAATCTTTTACATAACACTAAAGTTACTCATGTCCATCAACATGACTATATATCGTGATATACATTCTATACACTAAATCATAAGCTTTTTAGTCTTGTCTATTGGTTAATTTACACACTAATCAAAATTAAATATACAAAAGGATAAATAGATCAAACCATCTAAACTATACAATACAAGATTGATCCTATGCTCCCAAACTTATTGTCACACTATATTTTCTCAAAATTGCTACTTGAGGAAGGAAAATATAAAATGCGAGCTTGAAAGCTTAATGAGTGAATAAGTTTCTTAAATATCTGTAATTTTAAGCTTGAAAATTGTGAATGAAATACTTATGACTTACCAATAAGATACATACTGATAAAAATGATATATGTTTGATCTTCAAAATATAATATCATACAATCTATCAATTACAATGAAATAGCAGATAAAAATGATTTTTTTTCTGATTGTTAAAAAATAACAACGTACTATCTATGAGTTATCATGAAATAAAATTATGATAATAGGCTATTTTATGGGTTTTCATGAAATAACATGCTGTTATAAGTATGCAAATGAAAAGTATAACCATGAGAAATGTACTTTGAATTTGTTATGCCAAGAGCATTTGAGGATCTAGTCACACATGGAATAAATATTTAGCACTAGTGTTAGCTCTCAATTATACGTGTGGATGATCAATATATAAATAGAGAGCATAAACATAAGAATTGTACTTTGATTTTATTATGTTGGGGATCTGGTCGCACACGGAGGAGATATTTAGCACTGGTGCTAGCTTTCAATTACAAGTGTGGATAACTTACTTGATATTTATATATCATACTGAATTATACTGATAAATATGATAATGATATGATAACATTATACTAAAATAATCTGATATCAAACTGAATTTATATGAATTGATAAATATCATTATGATCTAATAATATTATATTGAACTAATTTGGTATTATACTGAACAGAGCTGATAAATATCATATTATTCTATTAACATCATATTGAACTAATTTGATATCATGCTAAGTTGGTAAACATCATGCTGAACTGAATTAGACCAAATTTATTAGTCATGATGGCTTACCAAGTAAAACTGAATATTTTGAATATTGAGTAGAGTCAACTATATATCATTGAATATTGAAGGAAAAGTACTCTGGCATTTCTAAAATATTTACTTAACTTGTAAGCTTAGTATGAAAGCCACACTTTTAGTAATAACTAATATATCCTTCTGAAAATCTATTTTAATTTCACTAAAAATCTCATATCTATATGCATAGACTTTACTAAATATTTGAATGAATTAGCTATTGAAACTAAGTAGTACAGTAAGAATGGAAAATCATGTGATCTAGTTTTAGAAATATTGAATATCCATTCAGTGTATTGTATCACTGCTATTGCTCTCATTGCATTGAAACATCTTTTGAATCAACTCGTCTTATATGATCATACTTGTGTCTGAAACAAAAATAACACCATAGCTAGCTTGGCTAATCTAAAATTGAATGGTACTCTAAAAATTTCAAAATATGGGTTGTTAATATATAACTCGATATCCTCTTCCATACTTAGGTAAAAAAATCAAAGTGTTACCTATAGTTTCGATATTCTTATGCTTCTAGTTCCAAATCAGAAAGCATACTCTAAAATATGTTAAACTTACAAATAAAATAGGTCCAAAACTATTTAAAAACATCATTAAAATATAAAGATTAAATTCAATTCTTTGGTCATGAACATGCATGGGTGAAACATATTTTGAAATCACCAAAAAGAGTTTCATCATTTAAACACACATACCTCTAAGTAAAAATGTTTAAATTATAATACATCGAAATAGCCAAAAATTAGACATATTCATCTTCCTAGAGAGCTAACATATGCTCATTCTAGATCAATAAATCTAATTTATAAACAGAAATTTTAGTTTGCATCATCTCACTAAAAATAGTTTTAAAACAATTCTGACCTTTCATCACATAAATGAGTATAACTTTTCGTAGAAATGTCTAGTCATAATTATATTAAAAGATAACAAAACTAGACATTTCAATCTTTTAAACAAGATATTGCACACTTAATTATCATTTTTAAAAACTTCTCAAAAATATAGAATACCATTTAGTTTAAAATATGATTTGCAGTATAACTTCCACAAAACATATCCAGAATTTAATTGCTATACCTTTATCTTGAAAACTCAAAATGATAACCAATAAAATATTTATAAAACTAAACATATCAAGCTTTAAAATAAGATATAACTCAACCAATTCCAATCTGTAAAACCATTTTAAATAATAAAAATATAATTTGGTTCTCAACATGGTTTCTAGCATGATTTCCATAGAACTACCTTTAGTTAAATGTGTATAACTATGCATAGAGAATTTGAAATGAAAAACCATAAAATTCATCAATAAACATTTATACCCAAGGTCTAATTCTTCATGATGTTTTCCTAGATTCCATTTTAATTTCCTAAAGAAATAGCTACTTAGCTATGCTTTAACTTAGAATTTCTATTTTTTCCACTTCTTCTTTTTTATTTTCTGCTTATTCGTGCCATGCTTCTTAGAAAAGCTTGCACTAACTAGATATGAAGAGAAGATGATTAAGAAATGCGGGGATATGACTCACCTCTTAGAAACACCAAATATTTTTTGTATTAGTCATAAGGTCATGTGTCCTTATAGGAATGAGGGTGTGACACCTTGTGCTTAAATAATAATTAAATAAAAGACCAAAATACCCTTGTCTTGTAACTTGAAATTTTTTATTTACGAGATTTTGGTAATATTGAGGGTAAAATTATAATTATACAAAATATACTCTTCTAAGCCAAAAAAAGAGGGGCAAGAGCTTAGGCAAGGAGAACACAGAGGACATTGTCATTTCTAAGAAGTACAAGCTATTGAGTAAAATTTAGAATACACTACTCTAAATTTACTAATATTGGATCCAAACAAGTAAATAAACTACTTGTATTATACCCACATTAAAAGACAATATAACACCTTTCAAAGGCAACTCACAAATTGAAGAGAAATACAAACATTCAAACAGAAAGCTCTCAACTCACACTTAAACTAAGAATACAAAGACTTATTTGTTTTTGATGGGATGATTAAAGCAAATGCAAGGTAAGCTATTTATAGTCCTCACCATGCAATATACACCACACAAATATAAAACTAAGAAATAATTCTAGCCATACAAATATTATCTACACACTTCTCTTTTCTATATCTTTCAACCTCTCCATTTATTTTTCTACATCCGTCAACTACTTCATTCATTGGGTTGGTGTTGATTTTCAACACTCTTACTCAATACCAACTCTCACTATTTTCATTGTGCCAAGCTGACGACGAAACATTTCAAACTTATCAATACTTTAGCTTTTTGTGAACAAATCTACAACTTGATCTGTTTTGATTTTCCTCATCTCAATTTCTTCTTGTAAACCTTTTTCTCTGATAAAGTGATAGTGCACTTCAACATGTTTAGTTCTTGCATGAAAGACTAGATTCTCTACCAAACAAATTGTCAATTGATTATCACAGTATAATGGAACTGCATAATCTATTGGTTGTTATAGATTATTCATTAGCTATATCAACCATGTACTCTCTTGAGCTACCATTTCCACTGCTCGATACTCAACTTCAGTGGTTAATAATGATATTGTCGGCTGTCTCTTGTTACACCAATATATTTATGTAGAACCAAGCTTAAATACATACCTAGTTGTTAATCTCCTGGTGTCATGATCTCTTACATAATCAGCATCATAGTAACCAACTAACTCGTCACCTCTACCATTCTTTTACATAAGACCATAGTCAATTGTACTCTTCACATATCTCAATATTCATCAAATTACTTCCAAATAAAGCTTCTTTCAATTTTGGGTGTAAAAACTCATTACACTATCTGCATAAGAAATGTCAGATCGAGTTAAGGTTAGGTAGATCAAATTGCCTACCAATTTTTGATACATTCTCGCATCTTCCAAATCTTTTCCTTCATGTGCACACATTTTGGCATTTGGCTCCATTAGCATCGAAATCAATTTGCATTCAAGCATTATGAACCTCTTCATCAAATCTTTGGAATATTTTTTTGATAAAAAAATATTCTTTCTTATGTGCGGTCAACCTCTAGACCAAGGAAGTACTTGATTTATCCAAATTCTTTCATTTGGAAATGAACTGATAAATTCTCCTTTGTTCAAAGAATTTTTGCCTCATCATCACCAGTTATGATTAAATCATCTACGTACACTAGTATGATAGGTAGCTTTCCTTCATTGGCTTTGACAAACAAGTTGGAATCTACAGGTGTTATTGAATAACCACTTTGTGTTAAAAATTCAACAATCTTACCATACCATACCATACCCAGGGTGCATGTTTCAATCTGTAAAGTGCTTTCCACAGCTTACACACAATATCAGGATGATCTTGGCTCTAAAAACCCATTATTTGGATCATGTAGATCTCCCGATCCAGCTCTCTATGAAGAAAAGAATTATTCACATCCATCTTCCATAAATTCTAGTCTTTGTTAGCTACAAGTGCAAGTAAGACTCATATAGATGTAAGTTTTGCAATGGGACTAAACATTTCATCATGGTCTAGTTCGTATTATTGAGAGAAACCATGAGTTACGAATCATGCCTTATATCTCTCAACTGACCCATCTAGATGATGCTTTATCTTATAAACCCACTTACATGATATGGGTTTCACATCTCCTAGTTTTAGCACCAGATCCCAAGTTTGATTTTTCTAAAGTGCATTAATCTCTTCTTCATAGCTTTCATCCACTTAGATCTTTGCGATTCTTTTTTGAATGTCTCAGGTTCTATTGCTTATTCAACTATGGCTACATTGGCATATTTAGGATTTGGCCTTCATGTTCTTGTTGACCTACGAAGTTGACATTGTGGAGTCGATTCTTTCATTTCACTAGGCCCATCCTCTTCTTTTAGTTGTTGATATATGACAGTTTTCCAAGGATTCTGAGTTACTCTTTGTTCAGTATCATCTCATTTGGATCTCTGGATTCATCTAAACTTGGTTGGAGTTGAATAGTATGCTTTCCTATTTTTTGTTGCAACTTGTCTCCAAATTCTCTCGAGTCTGGTAATGCCTCCTTCCCTAAGGACCACTAAGAAAATACTTCATCGAACACCACATGTCATGGAGTGTTGCATCTTCCACTCATTAGATTGCAATATTTCCACCCTTTTCTCTAGCTGTCATATCCCACAAAGATACATCTAATAGCTTTCTTGTCAAACTTGCTCAGTAAATGATTAGGAACAAATACATAACATACACAGCCAAATACTAGAAAGTAACTAACTGTAGGTTTCATTTTCCATAGTTTCTCAAAAGATGAAACAAATATTAGCCTTGTTTGAGGAAGTCTGTTGATCACAAAGGCTGTAGTCCTCATTGCTTCAACCCAAAACCTTTTAGATACATTATTTTCATTTAGCATACTCTAATAAATTTATGCAAGATGCCAGTTCTTTCTCTCTACTACACCATTTTGTTATGGCATGTTGGCACAAGTGTACTGATGACGTATTCAACATTTCCTTAGGTATTGAGAGAATTGAATTGAGCTATACCTCCACCGTTATCTATGCACAAGCAACATATCTTATTTCCTATTCTTCTTCAATTGACTCTCTAAACTCTTTAAACTTTGAAAATGTGTCAGATTTTTCTTTCATAAATAAAACCCACACATACCTTGAGAAGTCATCAATAAATGTTACCATGTATCACATACAGCTAATTGATGGTTTCTTAATAGGTTCGAATACATCAAAGTGAACTAACTCCAATGGTTCTTTTACTTTAAACTTCAATTCCTCATATAGAAATTTGTGAGCTTTACCATACTGGCATCTTGTATAAACTGTGTCTATTTGCACGTCTAGTTGAGGAATCCCTTTAAGCATTGACTTCTTCATCATCACACTTAGCTTGGAATAGCTAACGTGACCTAACCACATATGCCATAGATATGCTATCTCATTTCTTCTTGTCCTATTTACATATTTAGATTCTACTAACGTCACATAGAATAATTCTATTCGTTGCCCCTCCATTTGTGGCCTGGTGATGTCAATTGAGCCATATATAGCAAGTTTTTCTTCATTCCTAGGATATGATAAACATCTTGAAGTGGAACCTGGTTAGTATTATATCGAGGCACAACTATCTTCTTACCGATATGGGCTATTGGTAACCTTGAGTTGTCAGGTGTCACCACTACACAACCTCCATTTTACTCAGACATACTTTCCAACATCTGTTTATCACCCGTCATATAATTTGAGCAACTCGAATCTGCGATCCAATTGTAGATAAACCTATTGATGCCCAAAACTTTTATAGTCAAATTTTGTATTTTACAAAAAGCTCGCAAGTGAACGAATAATTTATAATAAGCGATGAGTATACTCTTAAGGTTAGTCTAAAGGGGAGCTACATGGCTTTAAATAATTCATCAAATTTTGTAAAATAAAAAAACCACGAAAATAAAACCTAAGCATTCTATCACAATATTTAGGTTTTGAAAATTCTAATCTAATAACATATAATTAAAAATAATAGAAAATAAAAATAGGTTTGATTCAAAAAATTCAAGGCCAATATGCAATTATCAATCCATGGAGAAATTATGAGAATAATTAACTAGTTAATTATGCTCTATTAGAATTAATTAGGTTATTAAAGTTATAAATTTAGGTTATTAATTTTCTTTTATGTATGAAAATATCCTTAGGTAGGGATTAAATTCTTTGCTAATAAAATAAATTGATATCTTTAGGTAGGATCATCAACTAATAGATTAAATCATGTTTTATTTCTAAGGAAATAGAAAACCATTTGAATCACTGCATTAGGTAGAACACATAATTTAAAATTTTATTCAAGATGTCAAAATTAGATCAAGATGGTGTTTTTGAAACTTAACTTTTGTATTATAAGAAAAATGTGTTATCAATACATTAATCAATAATAAATTTTGTAAAAATCTTCAGTAAAGAAATAACCTCAATTTATTTTATAAAAATTTTCACCTAAATTAATTATGCGGACTCTTTAGGCAAAAAAATCCTAGGAACCCATAAACACAAAGGAATAACAAGAGTTGATTTGCTAGGAACGTGTTGACTATGATCGGATTAGAACCCTAAGGAAACAAAGTCTTAAAAACCTAACATTGAGATGCCACAAAGGATGATGAGTCCCTTTGATAAGTGAAATTCAAGCATTCAATCAAGAACACAAGAAGGCAAAGCAAAAATATTTCTGAAATAAACTTGATAAATGATAAAAGTTTTGCCTCCAAATTACATAGCTGCTCTTTTTTATAAGAAACAAACCCAAAAGAAAAAATCCTAAACAAAATAGGCCTATTTAGTTATGGATTGGGCCTAATCAATCCTTAAAATATAAAAGACTAGAAGACTTATGATAAATAAAACATAAAGGCTGACAATTAATTAAAACAAAAAATGTTCCCTAAATTAATCATTGTATCCAACTTGATCTTCCAAATCTATCACATGCATAGAAATATAATATACCATCCTTGGTGAATCTTTGGAATCCTCAAATTTATTTTTACATTCTTCTAACACAACCTCTTTGTATTGACTTCCATGATCAAGTCTTGCAAAGCTTCTTTCATCCTTTTTGCCTTTTCCCTAGTCATTGGACCGCCAATTTCTTGCAAAGGATCTTGAGAATATTTGGAAAAATCAACTTGATTAGCACCTCGATCTCCATTCTTCCCTTCATCTTCGAAAATATTCATCCTCAAATCACCTACATTAAACAAAGACAAATCAACAACATTAAAAGTTACACTAACATTACCATAGTCACTTGGAAAATATAGCTTGTAGGTGTTATCATTGATCCTTTCCAAGACTTGAAAAGGTGCATTTTCTTTATGCTGTAATTTTGATTTCCATTGTATGGGAACCCTCTCCTTACACATGTGAATCCAAACCCAATCTCCAGGTTGGAAAACAACCTTCAAACTCCCCTTATTAGCTTGCTTAGAATAGTTCTCACTCTTCCTTTCAATGTTGTCCTGAACTCTGGCTTGTAAATCCTTTCCAAAATCTACCTTTTTCTTACCATCACGATTAGAATTCTTGTTAGTAGGCAAAGGTAAAATATCCATAGGTGTTAAAGGATTGAAGCCATAAACAATTTTAAAAGGAGAAAATGAAGAAGTAGAATGAACAATCATATTATATGCAAACTTAATAAATGGAAAACACTTATCCTACTGCCTTAAATTCTTTTGAATGATAACACGTAAAAATTAATGAGTGTCCTATTAACTACTTTAGTTTGAACATTTGTTTGACCATCTGTTGAGGATGTCCAATAGTAGATAATAATAGTTTAGTTCCTAACTTATTTCATAAAGTGTGCCAAAAATGACCTAGGAACTTAACATCTCTATCATTAAAATTGTCTTAGACAACCTATGAAAATGAACCACTTCTTTAAAGAACAAACCATCAATATGTGTTGCATCATTGGTTTTAGAACATGCAATGAAATGAGCCATTTTACTAAACCTATCAACAACAACAAATATGCTATCCATACCACTTTGAGTCCTCGGTAATCCTAAAACAAAATCCATAGATATATCAATCTAAGGCTGATTAGGCCTATATAGGTATACAAGCCATATGGTTTAACTTTAGACTTTTCTTGCTTGCATGTAATGCAATTTTCACAAATAGATTGCCTAACATGCTTCATATTAGGCAAATAAAAATATTCACATAAAATATCTAAATTTTTAGAACACCAAAGTGACCCATCGAACCTCCCCTATGACTTTCCCTAACAAGCAACTCATGAATATAGCAAATAGACACACATAGTTTATCTTTCATGAATAGAAATCCTTCATGCCTATAAAAGTCACCAAACACACACTTATCACATGCATTCCATACTTGGTTGAAATCAAAATCATTGGAATACAAATCCTTAAGCAATTCAAAACCAAGTAATTTAGTTTACATGGAAGTAAGTAATATGTACCTCCTAGACAATGCATTGGCCACAAAATTTCCTTCCCATATTTGTATTTGACTACATAAGGAAACATTTTTATAAACTATAACCACTTAGCATGTATTTTATTAAGCTTACCTTGGGTCTTTAAGAGCTTCAAACTCTCATGATCGAAATGAATGATGAATTCCCTATTCCATAAGTAATGTTTCCATGTTTGAAGAGTTCTCACTAATTCATAAAGCTACTTGTCATAAGTAGGATAATTCAACATTGTCCCACTTAGATTTTTGTTAAAACTAAGCATTTGGTTTGGAATCTTGCATCAAAACATCTCCTATGCCAATTTTTGATGCATCATATTCTATCTCAAAAGCTTTATCAAAGTTAGATAAACACAACATAGGTACATTAGTTAGCTTATCTTTTAAAGTTTTGAAAGTAGATCATGCACATTATACCACTTAAAATAACGATTTGTTTAACAAGTTCATTCAAAGGTGCAACAATTGAACTAAAATCTTTAACAAACCTTCGATAAAAACTCGCTAAACCATGGAAACTTATTACCTCATTCGCATTCTTAGGTGTAGGCCAATCCCTTATTGCCTTTACCTGTTCTTCATCAACACTAATACCCTACAAAGTAACAAAAAATCCAAGAAACATGACAAATTTCATGCAAAATGTGCACTTCTTAAGATTAGCATACAATTTGTTTCTCTCAACACGCTAAAAATAGCATGCAAGTGTTCCACATGTTCATTTAAATTCTTTCTATAAACTAAAATATCATCAAATATGGAAGCACACAAGACATGTTTTATTAACCTCATGAATGTACTAGGTGCATTAGTTAAACCAAAAGGCATTACAAACCACTCATACAATCCATATTCAGTCTTAAATGCAATTTTTAATTCATTTCCCTCTTTCATGTGAATCTGATAATATCCATTATTTAAATCAATTTTATAAAAAAAAATTAGAACCATGGAATTCATCAAGCATATAATCTAATCTGGGGATAGGATGTCCATAATTTACCATTATCTTGTTAATACCTCGACAATCCACACAAATGCACTATGTTCCATCTTTCTTTAGGACTAAGATGACATAAACCAAACATAGGCTGAGACTCTCCCTTACAAATCCCTTTTACAATAACTCATCCACTTGAAATTTTATCTCCTTTGTTTTCTCGAGATTAGCTTTGTAAGAAGGTCAATTTGGTATTACAAATATGAGTGTGAAGTCTATTTGATGCTCAATTCCTCTCAAAGAAGGTAATCCATGGGGAATCTCTTTAGGGAATAGATCCTCAAAGTCTTACAATAAAGAAACAACAACACTAGGCAAAGATGAGTTAAGATTGTTAGTAGAAAGATAAACATCCCTGAACATAAGTACAAGTACTTATTGTCTTGCCATCATTACACTCTTAATCTTATGTTTTTCAGTAATTGCACTAATTATTTTATTTTCCTCTCTTATTTGCTCACTTTTCTCTCCATTTTTCCTCTCAACATCCCCTACTTGCTCGCTTTTTTATTTTCCTCTTGCTCACACTTCTGTTTCTCCTTCATCTTGTACTCTCTTGCTATCCTAATTTGGTCCTCATAAGCTTGAAAATTTTTAAGAGGGGATAATACAAATTTTTAGTTGTTCATTACAAAAGAATAAAATTTTTTGTACCCATCATACAATACCCTCCTATCAAACTACCACAGTAAGCCAAGCAATATATGACCATCATACATCGGTGCCACATCACAAAGAACCTCATCCTTATACTTTCCAATCAAAAAAGGAACCCGAACTTGTTTTTTGACCTTCACCTCTCCACAATCATTTAGCTATTGTAGCTTGTATGGTTTGGGAGGCCTTTTCCATTTCAAATTGAACTTTTCTACCAACAAAGTACTAGCAACATTATTACAGCTCCTGCTATCAATAATCAACGTACATACCTTATCCTTCACATAGAATCATGTGTGGATATATGCTCGTATTTCTCCTCATCTCCTTCATCCTTATGCTATATATTCATGGATCTCCTTATGACAAGTAAACCTCTATCCATAGGTTCTTCCACTTAAACTTTAGAACAATCCTCCAATGGTGGCATCTCATCATCACTTGAACTAGCACTTTCGATTGCTCCATTTACCCATACAACCATAACCTTTTTGTTTGGGAATTCAAAAGAAATATGTTTGAATCCTTGGCACCTAAAACACTTAATATAACATGACTTAGTAAGATTTTTAGTGTCGAGTTTACCTTAGGAAAAATAGCTGAACTCTTTGACTTTGTTTCATCTTTTGTTCTAAAAGTAACTTTGTTATCCTTCCAATTTGATCTCCACGTAGAACTAGAGGATGAACTAGATATGAACCTCTTGGAATTGATTTACTTCTCCACTTTAATTATCGTGTGTAGTAGTTTCGCCATCTCTACATAATGTTGCAATTCAACCACATCAGCAATCTCTCTGTTCAATCTGGAAATGAATCTAGCCATTGTTACTTCTCTATCTTCCTCTATGTTTGCTCTAATGATGGTGATTTTCATCTCTTAGTAATAATCCTCTACACTTATGGAACTTTGAACAAGCCATTGCAACTTTCTATATAAATTCCTATAGTAATGGCTAGGTATAAATCTCTTATGCCTCATCAACTTTATCTCTTCCCATGACTGAATATGCCTTCCACCATTCCTTCACATATTGACCACCAATTGATCCCACCATATACCTACATAATCTATAAACTCCATAGTTGCTGGCTTTACTTTATTTTTATTAGAGTAATAATGAAAATCAAATACATGACCAACCTTTCTTTCCAACTACAAGTATAGATCATTCTTTCCTTGAAAAGTTTGAATTGTCATCTTTATACTGCTTATAATGCTATCTCCTCTGGATTCAACCTTCTTGTCCCATTTATAACTCGTTCTCTCCCCCACTTTGGAATTAGCTTCTTCTTCTTCATCGAACTCATGTCTTCTATGTGATTCAAAACCAAAAGAGGATTCTAATTCATTCAACCTCACATGTAGCAACTTAAATTGCTCATTAACAGCCTCGATGAAGAATTTCACATTGACCTATTATGGTTCTCCTCCTTTTTTAATCATGTTTTCATCTTGTAAAATAAAATGAAATAAATGGTGTTATTCCTCACACTCCCTCATGTGTTTGCTCTCAAATCATATTGTTATCACTCGTGTTTCACACTATTTTAGTTTTTTCTTGATGGTGGTGTCTCTTTGCTTTTACCACTCAAAGCTTAAGCAAGCCCCTTTTTATGTTCTTAACAAAATGAAGAATTCAACTAATCTCAAGAAGCAACCGGTTTATTAGTGAAAATCTCAAAAATCAAAATTTTAAAACTTAGTTGAGGCAAATGGTGACAAAAAGAAAGTACAAAGATGACTCTAAAGAACTAAATATAAGAAAGAATATAAGAATAAGAATGAAAGAAACTAAAGGGAAGATGAAAAAAAAAATAAGAATAAGGAAAAGAGTAAATAGGAAAGAAATAATCTTGAGTTGGAAATATTTTTAAGATCTTTCTTTTCTTAGCTTACTTGACCAAAATATGATTCCTTTCTTTTTAAATCAGACATGGATAACAAGTTTGATGATTTTCTAGAATATAATATATGCAAATTAGAAAAAAATGAACGAAAACTAATTTAAACAAGAATAAGAAACTCAAGCAAGGAAACAAGAATTGGAATCTTCAAAAATATGCTACTTTGTACTCCTCTTTTTTTGTTTTAAATTTTTGATTGTTGCTATGAGTATAAAATACACAAAAATAAATTCACAAACCAATTGAATAAAAACCAAAAACAAAGAAAAAAGATGCTACAAACATTAAACCCCCGATAAGTAGTATAAATGATGGAATTTTAGTTCGAAACTTCAGGGAATAGAGCTATGATCGACTTATAGGAATCAAGTTGAGCTTAAATTTGATATGCTATATTAGTCGTTTCATTACCCAAATCAAAAGTTATGGTTGTTTAAAGTATCAACTCCAATTTATATATTTTTCTATAACTATAAACAACAACAAGCTCTCTTCTTTTTTTATTTATTTTTTATTTTTTATTTGAAGAAAAAAGGTGGATTGAACACATAAAAAATGCACAAGAAAAAGATAGAAAGAATTTTAGGAACTACGAAACGAAATCCAAAGACAAAAACAACAAACATAGAATTGAAAGAAAAAATAAAACTATGAAGGACGATTTTTTTTTAAACAAGAACTCAAATAAAGATAGATGTAGATATATGACCTATTTCCAAAAACCAAAGCTCTGATATCAAATGAAGTAGACCCTTTAGGCAAACAACCCTAGGAACCCACACTCTTAAAGGAATAGGAACAATCGATTTGCTAGGAATGTGTTAGAGATGATCATATTATAACCCTAAGGAAAAAAAGTCCTTAAAATCCTAACCTTGAGATTCCACAAAGGATGATCACTCCCTTTGATAAGTCAAATTTAAGCATTCACTCAAGAACACAAGAATACAAAACAAAAATCTTTCTGAAATAAACTTGATAAATGATAAAAGTTTTGCCTCAAAATTATATAGCTGCTCCTTTTTATAAGAAACAAACCCAAAAGAAAAAATCCTAAATGAAATGGGCCTATTTAGTTATGGATTGGGTCTAATCACTCCTTAAAAAAATAAAAGACTAAAAAGACTTATAATAAATAAAACATAAAAGGCCTACAAATAACTAAAATGAAATTTGCTCTCTTAAATAACCCTTGCATTCAACTTGATATTTCAAATATATCCCTCACATAAAAAAATATTAAACTATCCTTGGTGAATCTTTGGAATCCTCAAATTTAATTTTAGATTCTTCTAGCACAACATCTTTGTTTTGTACTTTTATAATCAAGCGTTGTAAAGCTTCTTTCATCCTTTTTGTCTTTATCCTATTCATTAGACAGCTAATTTCTTGCAAAGGATCTTTAGAATGTTTGGGAACATCAACTTGGTTAGCACCTTGATCTTCATTAATTAATATTCACAAACATGGAAAAACAAAATAAATTCCTATTGGAATAATTAGCGAGACAAGCTCAGATTTAATAAATGACGAGTATATTAAAAATATCATTTAGGAAATACAAAAAGATTAATATGTATATAAAATTAATAAATACAAATAAGATCTAAAATATCAATTGAAGATAGATGGCCATGTCTTCCTCCATAGCTGTTAACTTGATCTTCAATGTATTCTTGAATATATAGAAATCATCTGTATTTTCCTTGATTTGAAATTTTTTAGAAAGATCTGCCTCTTATTGTTTATGAATCTAACCTATTTATGACAACTATAAAAATCTAACAATAAAATAAAAGCAAGAATAGAAGGCTATAAAAACTAATGAATATTATGTTATACTATCTATGATATAATGAAAATAAAAGTTAAGTTTATAGGCTGAGATTGACCTAAGGGCTTTGGGCAGAATCAAAATAGGCAACCCAAGCCCTGGTTCTTTACCATCACACCTAACACTTCACTTAAGTCATCTGGATCAGGTCATATCGCGGTACCACTTAATCAATGCTACGACATAAAAAGTGTACCTGTGTAGTGAATTTATGCAAACAAGAATGTGTTATGGCATACAATAATCCTTGTCGTAGTCTAATATGTTTAACTTGAATTCTTACCTTGCACCTCTTACATACTGATTGGTTCTTCATGTAAGGCTTACATGCCTTATTCCTTTAATATTTTAAGGTGCAAATTGAGTGCTTTAAGTGGTTTTCTTCATGTATTGATAAATTTATATATTCAAAGCTAAAAACATTTAAAATGCAATAGAAAATACCATGATTTCGAACACATGGATTTGCATAAATAATGATATAAACATGCATAATTAAATCCATGTATTCACATTTAAGTACGATAAAATCATGAAATATTAATGTTTTTGAAGAACTCATTACAACTCCTAACCAGCTTCTTGCTAGCCTCTAACAAGGAAAGTGATAAAGACTAAAAACAAAAATAAATTAAATAAATTAAACTAACCTAAATTATTTTCATAAATTGACATGGTTGCATTTAGCGTATGCAACAAGGCTTTAAACCACTAGGTTTCCTTAGTGGATGAATTTAAGTCTCGTGGGGGCTTTCATTGATGATATCCACAAACATCCTAACATTCAAAAATTAAAACTAAAAATAAATTAAATGACAAAGTAAAATCTAAAAATAAAAACAACTAAAATAAAAAAACTACAAATAACAAAATAAAAACTAAAATAAACAAAACTTCCCATGCTTTAATTTTTATTTCATTTTATAATAAAATCTCAATCATAAGTTAAATTAATACCCTAAATGTTCACTATTTATTGTTCAAATCAGTTCTCATTACAAATTCATATTCTATTACGAAAATATATCAACTTTAGCTCACCAAATCTAAATGTTAGAAATGAAAATTTGCTTTGACTCTAATCCTTAGAAGACATCTATCAATATCACACCAATCTTATGAGTTCAAATACTCAACAAAGATTTATACGAATAGAAGTTATGTAAATAAATGAACTTTTCGTATATGATTAAAAGAGAAACACTCAAAAAGTGCATAACATTGATCTCATGAAAGAAATCAAATGATAGTATTTATGAAGAAATCACATTGCTATTTTCATACATCAATTAAAATCATCAAGCAAATATTTTAAGTATGTGCCTTAAGATGAATGAAAATGCATTGACTTCAAAGAGATTTATTTCCTACTTTTCTTTTATAATAATCATCTCACCACTTGAAAACTTTAGGGTTATCGTATTTAGTTATACTATTTATTTATATAGATCTCTTTTTTCCCTTTTCTTTCACTCTTTTTTTAGAGAGGAGACCAATATAAATATATGTATTTGGTAAGTGACTAATTTTTAGCTCTTTTTGTGTTGGCTTTAGGGAACCCTATATATATATATATCTTTTTTTCTTTTTTTGAAATTAAAGCATGACTAAAACTTGCATACACTTTAAATTTTACTCAAATAATTTAATCTAAGAATGAAAATAAGTAAATGATTCTTCATCAGATGTTAAAAATCATGACATTAAATTCAAGATCTATAGAGAATATCTAACAATTAGAAATGGTAAGAAAAGTGTTTAAAAGATTAGAAAAAACATTATTACTCAGAATAAAATAATATAGGCTCAAAATATTATCTCACAAAGTAGTCTACACTATTTGATTGCTAAACATCAATTTTGGATTTATCTCAATCATAACATCTAAGCATGAAACAAAACTATGAATAAAAAAATTGTTTTTATAATATTCCATGAACTTGTTTAAGACATCAATTAAGTAATACATAGACTCAATCATTCATTTTAAATAATTTAAAAGCATCATAATTTTGCAAAAAAATTAAAAATGACTAAATAAATTAAATAAATGAAAACACAAGTAAACACATGTATAATAAAAAAAATTAAAACTACCTAATTTCATGTGTCACTTTTATTCCAACCCAATCTAGAATCTATATTGTCCCCAATGTATCAAATATAAATCAAAGATAAAGAGTAAAAGAAAAAAGAAAAGTTACCAATTTACCTTATCTCAATGTGATCAAGCAGTGATGTGGTGAATCATGGTGCATCTATCATCTAAACACAATTTTATTGCACAAATAGAATATTGTGTATTTCTTATAAATCAATAGTTATGAATTTAAAATTTCTATATAAAATAAACATGGATTCACATTAATGGGAATTAAAATAAAATACATTAAATATAAAATAACATAAAACAAAATAAAAATAACTACATTAAAGTAAAAGAAAAGAATAACAAAAATAACAAGTTCCCTCCCATTAAGATCTAGTTATGTGTTTCCTCCCATCAAGATCTAGTTTAAGGTATTAGCAAGATGTAGTTGCCATATGTTTCTTAGGCTTGTACACCTATATAAACTCAATGTAGGGTATGTTGTGTCCTCCTTCTAAATAGGGCTTCACATAACATTTACCTTGAACCATTTTTGTGTCTTAGGATTAATCAACAACTCCACCACTCCATTTGAAAATAATTGGGTAATTGTGAACGGTCCATCCCACCTTGATTTCAATTGTTTTGGAAGAAATCTCATATGAGAGTCAAATAATAGAATTTTCATTATAAGAAGAAAAAACTTACAAAATAGGCCTTTCTCGTGACAGTGCTTTGTACAATATTTGTATATCTTTGCATTTCATAGGCTTCATCTCTTCAAGCTCACTAAGTTGGAGCAATCACTTCTTTCCTACTTTATTCATATCCATATTTAGCTCCTTAGTTTCCCAATATTCCATATGCTTGACTTCAATGGGTAGGTGGTACACCTTTCTAAAGATTAACAAGTAAGGCCTCATCCTAATGGGTGTTTTGTAAGCTGTGCAGTATGCCCATAAGGCATCATTCAACTTTATTGCCCAATCCTTCATTGAGGGGCCCACAAAACATTTCAGAACCCTTTTTATTTGCCTATTAATCACTTCTACTAGATTAAAACATTGTGGATGGTATGGAGTGGCCACTTCATCTGTGATGTTATATTTCTTTAGAATTCCATCCAAAATTTTATTGCAAAAATGGCTCCTTCCATCACTAATTATTGCTCTGGGCATCTTGAAGCTACTAATATTAAATCCTTCAAAAATTTCACAATAATGCTAGCATCATTCATTTTAGTAGGTATAGCTTCTACCCACTTAGACATATGCAACAACAACCATAATATATTCATTACCAAAATATGGGAGAAAAGAGCCATAAAGTCAATCCCTCATACATCAAATAGTTCAACAACTAAATTAGTTATTTATCAAAGGCATTTCATCACATTTTTTTATATTACATTTCCTTTAACATCCATCACAATTTGTGCAAAAGGTGTGAGTATCCTTAATTAGAGTTGGTTAATAACATCTTGACTGTAATACCATAAAGGTCATTTTCTTACCACCAAAATGGCCTCCACAATGAAGTTTATGAAAAAAGGCCAGAATGCTCGTATAATCCTCCTTAGGAAAACACCCACTACTACAAAAGGTGGAATATAAGTCAAGATTTAAAGTCAGTTTTTGGGGAAAACCAACTTATAATGAATTTATAGTCGGTTCGCAGAAAAACTGACTTAAAACACGTAGATTGTAGCATTGGTTCACACATTAAACCAACTTTAAAACTTGGTTTTAGCATAGTGACCTCTATATGACTTGATCTTAACCAATCCTGAATTGATAAGATTCATCCTAGTAGTATTGCCTGTAAGAATGTAAAAACTTTTTTTCCATAAAAGAAATGTTAGTTTTAAAACATCAATAGCAAGTTAATTAACTATGTCAGCAAGCCATGGATTTGAACCTACTGAAAATAATTATTCATCAGGAAAATTTTGTAACTTCTATGGTCCTTTGTACTTTTATTGGCTTCCCATGTGCAAAACACAGAGTTCGATTATTTTACTTAGTGTTTTTATCTTCCTCTATGTAAAGTTTGTTACTAAAAATTAGTAATACACACTCGCATATAGTTAGGTACACTTTGTATGCGAGCTTGTTTACACATACCACGAGTTGGTTTTGTAGTGTGCATATTAGGTGGAATGTTGTGGTTTTTGATGAGTGAGCTTGCGAGTGAGCCAACATTGTCATTGTTTCCTTTCATGTTGGATATTTATGAAAAACACTCGGTAATTTTTTGAATCGAAAAATGGACTTTTGGTCTACTTCAATGGGGGCCTCATCGGACCACCTCACCGGATCCTTCATCTAGGGGTCAGTGAGCCCCTCGATGAGATACCTATAAGCTTGGGTGATTTATATAAATATTCCCCACTTTTTGTGTTATTTAATGGAAAATGTAAAGCGAAGCTCTATCCAATTTACATATCATTTTTTTTATTTTGGATCACTATTACCTCGAGTATTGTTTGGTATTAGTGATTTATGATTGAATGAGTGAAACCATGCCATTGATTGATAAGTATTTGAGGTAGAGTTTTCCAGTTGGTTATATATGGTTGGGTAGGGTCCCATATTGGTTGTTGGTTATACGTGGTTAAGTATATTTCCCACATTGGTAGTTAGTTTTTTGTGATTAAGTATATTTTTCATGTTGGTTGTTTATGTAATTATGGATCATCATGGTTAAGTAGTTTCCCATATGGCTTGTTCAATTCTTGTAAATATTGCTGATTGTTGGTAGTTGATTTGACTACTATATAGGGTGTTAACTTTGGGGAAAAGTGAGATAGGTGTGTCAAATGAAGTCATTACAGAGGCAGCAAGCAAGGAAAATAGTAGACAGTTAGAGCAGAGGTCCCAAAAGATAAAGGTATTTGTGTTTATATTTCTATCGAGTTGTATCTATTTATTATTTTTGTGGATTTTTTTGCTATTGTGTGATTACCAAAAACTTGATGAGCAGAACCAGCATTGCCAATCCTGCCAATACTTTGGTTTTATATTTATAAAACTCTCGCAAGTGCACGAATCATTTATTAGAAAATGATAAGTATACTCCCAAGGTCGATCTAAGGAAAGAATGTATGTGGTTTTAATTTACTATTCAAACTTTTAAAAACGAAATTAAATCCTAAACATCCTTTCACGATATTTTGGTTTTTGTGTTTCTAATCTAATAACATAAAAACAAACATAGATAGAGATTCAATAAACATTTATGCAAATTTTATCAGTTAAAATTGTGGAGTATTTATGGATATAATAACTAAGTTAATTATGCTTGCTCATATTATTTAGGTTATTAAAGATATAAATTAATATTTATTGATTCTCTATTTTTTATATGAATACCACCTTTGGTGAGGTTAGATATTCTTTGTTAACTAAACAAATCAATTAACACCTATGGGTGGAGTTGATAACTAATTTGGTTAATTAAATTAATTCCTTTTTCTAAGAGATTGAAAAGGAACCATTTAAATGCCACCATTGGTGGGGTTAGACAATTTAAACTTTATTCAAGGTGTCCAAATTAAACCTAAGAATTTAATTATCCGAGTATTAACTTTCAAGATTTAAAACCACTACTGAAAACATGTTGTCAATACATTTTCACATAATAATTCTTATAAAAACTTTTGAAATAGAGCTTCACTCTAACTACCGGGCGATTGTACCAACAAATAAAATATCACTACTCTAAATTAGACCGGATAACTAAACCTTAAAATCTAATTTTCAGATTTAAGTTTGTAATGAAAAATAATATATTTCTTTCTAACATTCTTAATATAAAATTTTGAATAAAAATAAAATCAATTCATTTTAGAGATTTTTACCTATTTAATATTTCACAAGCATAACAACGTTATTATTATATCATGTTTACAAACAGCGAGCAATGTTAAATTTAATCACACACAAATTAAATATAACATATAAGAATAAAACATAAAAAAATAATTGTAAAGAAAATAAAATCCTTACAGTACTTCGATGCTATTCTCGTTGCTGGAAAACCTCCAAACGGAATTTGTACTCCCATTTATTGAATCGAAAAGAAAATAAATTACAAAAACATAATTAGTTCTTCTCAAAAAGAGAAGAACTCTAAAACTAAGAAAAACTTAAAAACTAAGAAATGAGAGAAAGAAAGAGAAGAGAAGATGGGTTTTTAGGTGTGGTATGAAGTGAAAAGAATGGGGGTATTTATAGGTGAGGAGAGGAAGAAAAAGTGGGTGAAAAAATGATAAAAAAATGGTGGAAACACGGAGTAGTGAATGATGATGTCATGCTGACGTGGGGGTGACGATGCATGCAGATTGAGGCAGGTGGATGCAGCGGTGCACGCGGACTGGGCGCAGATGGATGCTGGCATGCGCGGACTGGGCGTACTGTGCGCATGGGGTGGGCGTTGTGCTGGCGCGACTGGGCGGCTTCGTGCGTGATTTCCTTCTTTTTGACCTTTTTGACCCATTTTGTCCAATTTTTCCATATTTGTTGATCTTTCCTCATTTATTTATGAATATATTTGAGATGTATTGCCTCCAGTATTCCTCTTTGAGTCTTTAAGTTACGTTTTTAAGCCAAAATACCTGAAAAACAATAAAAATATCCATGATTCCGAAAAGACCGATTTATATAAATATATGATAAAATCATATATATATATATATATATATTTTTAATCAATTAATGTGCATAAAATCATGGTAATTTTAGTGCTTTTTGAGCACTCATCAATTACCAAAAGAAACCCAAGGATTTTACCACATAGGTAGGGGTTCTATATGGGTTTACCTCATTTATGACTGTTTGGACATCCAGACCGACCCGAAGCCTGACCCTTGTAAATCACCCAAGCCAAGTCACCAGCCTACGATGGAAGATGAAGCACCCCAGACATCCTTTCCAAGGGACAGCCCGAGCTCAATGGAAGCTATATCTTAACGATAGCTCAATCTCAACCGAAGTTCGAGCTTAAGGATAGTACAAATAAAGGTTGGTCTAGATCCCTAACATATTGTACTTTAGGTCAATTATGCCTCCCATGACATATAAATATGTACACACCTTGTATAATTGACACATGTATCCATAAATGTTCTATAAATAGATGGACCTCTCATGAAGATCCACATAATCATCCAATTATATTAGCTTATCTCTAATCTCTCTCTATAAAATATTGAATCTCAACATTTTGGAGCTTACCACAGGGCTCAGATTTTGAGGTCAATCACAAGTTTTTGACCCTATATCCTTTTGAGATTCACCTCACCCCTAGAGAGAAATTAGGAAGATCAATTATGTACTATTCACAATCTATAAACACCATGGTAAGAACTTGGTCTAAAATACGGTCGAATTTGATCGATCACAAAACAATGGCTACACAAAGAAACATACCACTAATCAATAATGAGACTAAGGTAGAGGATAACGCCCTCTACTAGGAGTTATATCACTAACTCCTCGAGCTAAGAAAAGAGCTCAATGAAACTAGAAGAGAAAATAGGTCTCTATGTTCCCAGGTAGAGGGAAAGATCTTAGAAAATCCCATAACCAACCCAACCAATGGAGAGGCAACTGGGCGCGGTCAGTCGGAGCCCTAAAAAACTGAGTATGAAGTTGAAAGAAATCCCCTCTGCATCTCGGCACGTCTTGATGAGGAACAGTGGCTTAGAGAAAGAAAAAAATGGGAGACATAGCTACAAGCGCTAGAGGAGAATAATAAAAGGCAAGAACATGCTATGATGGTGGCGAGTGAAAGTAGGAGAAAGGGAAAACCCCTTATGAGGTAAACAGAGATTATGAGCAAGTATACGTATCCCCCTTTTCTGATGCAATTGAAAATGATGAACCTTCACCAAATTTCAATGCTCCCAAATGCCCTGATTATTTTGGGATAAAAGATCTAGTGACATATGTTCAACACTTTAAAACAGCCATGGAAACCATGAGTCTCACCCAGGCAAAAAGAGACGCAATGATGTGTAAGTTGTTCGCTGCCACTTTTTGTGAAGGTGCACATAAAAGGTTCAAAAACTTACCTCCTAAGTCCATATTCTCCTTCCCACATTTTGCCAAGCTGTTCACTACAAACCCCGCATGTATCAAATCCTTAAGGAAAGAATCTCACCACCTTTTCTCAATTATACAAGAGGAAGAGGAATTCATAGAAGATTATATGAAGCAATTCATAGAAGAGAAATTGGAAATATCTGACTGCCCTAGCTCTATTGTTATAAAAGCCTTCAGATAAGGCCTACTAAAGAGCTCTATCCTATTCATGGAGTTAACTAAAATGGCGCCACACACCTTGGAAGAGGCTTATAGGGAGGCCAGAAAGTTTGTTAACTTGGAAAGGGAGCTTGGCCTAGTTAAGGATTATCAAATGAAAGGAGGGAGAGTCCTAGATAAAGAAAAAAAGAGGATGAGTCCAGACCGAATACATCAAAGTAAAAAAAAATGTTTTGTTACATGCAATAGATAAGCCGAACATTGGCTGGTAAATAGCCGAATTTAGGGAAGATTGTTGTCTTCTTTCAAGGGGCCTTCTTTGAGGGTTGGTCCAACTCAAATTGTAAAAAGAATGGAAAGGAAGCCCAAAACTAGGTGGCTACCTAGGGGATATTTAAAGGACCTCTTCACAAAAAATGAAGACATGAGAGGTCACCAAGGTGCGTAAAGAATGTTTCAACTAACGAACTCATCATGTAGTAGTAGAGAGCCTCATGGTAAGCCCAACATTAAAACCGTTCATACCATACATGGAGAGCCAAGAGTCACCAGGGTCTCTAACAACTCTCGTAAGAGATTTGCAAAAGGGTTACACAATGGCCCCATGCATAAAATTTGGATAAAGTGAGACCCCTTACAAAAAGCATCTTCATAGAGAGGAATGAAACTTCATCCAATCACGTGGACCCTCTGGTGATAACCTTGAGGATCGGGTCTTGTGACGTTCGCCAAATAATGATTGATACTGGGAGTTTAGTATACCTCATGTTTTTTACCACCACTAGGGCTCTTGGAGTAAAAGACCCTAACATTGTCAAAGCAGAGCTTCCACTCATAGAATTCAACAACAACAACACCTATGTAAAAGGAACGGTAATCCTACCTATCATGATAAAAAGGATAATAATAATGACAAATTTTGTGATCATTAATGCCCCTGCAAATTATAATGACATCTTGTGAAGGCCCTAGATACACATGATGAAGGCAGTCCCATCCAACTTTCACTAGGTAATCAAACTCATTATATTTGAAGGTCCTGAAATGGTAAGGGGAGATCAGAAGAATGATAGAAGTTGTTATAATGCCACTATGAAAGGGACTACCCCTAAATAGAAATCACTGAGGGGTCTCCCTATAAAGAGACCAAGGAATAAAAGCATGATGAAATTGGTCTATCAAAATTAGGTGAAGAACCTCCCGAAAAATGCCGAGGGAAAGAGCCACCCTATGAAATGAGGTGAGGATTTAACAGTAGAGCTCGAGGGGCAACTCTCATTGTTTCTCAAATCTAATGCAAATATTTATGCATGGGTCCTAACAAATATGTTATAAATTGATTCAAGCATTATAACGCATCGGGTAAACATCAACCAAGAAGCTATACCCATCCAGCAATGAAAAAGAAAATTCTGTAGAGAGAAAAATGAAATAATCAAAAATCATGTAGTATCCCTCAAAGAGGTTGGGATCATTAGGGAGGTCAAGAAGGCATGTGGAGTATCTCATATGTGTGCAGCCTTCACTGATCTAAATGAGGCCTACCCTAAAGATGACTTCGCTCTCCCAAGCATTATCAACTAGTGGACCCCTCTTTGGGGTTTAGGTTGACGAGTTTCCTAAGTAGATACTCTAGGTATCACCAAATCAGAATGCACCCTATGGATAAGGAGAAAACTTCTTTCATAATGAAATAAGGAACGTTCAGCTACACGAGAATGCCATTCAGGATGAAAAATGTAGACGCAACATATCAATGCCTTATCAACAAAATTTTCGAAAAACATTGGGCAAAAATCAGGAAGCATATGTTGATGACATGGTGGTAAAGTCAACTCAACTCTTGAACCATATTAAAGACCTATAGGAGATATTCAAAGTAATACGAAGGTATGACATGAAACTTAACCCCAAAAAATGCATCTTTTGTGTGGCTGGAGGAAAATTCCTAGGGTATCTTGTGTTAGCAAGAGGAATTAAGGCCAATCCTGACAAAATACAAGCACTGGTAAACATGAAACCACCCAATAGTCTCAAGGGAATACAACATCTCAATGGAAGAATAGGAGCATTGAGCAAGTTCATTGCTAAATGCATAGATAAGTGTATGCCCTTCTTTAAGATGGTAAGAAAGAAAAAGACGATATTTTGTAATGAGGCTACTAGGAGAGATTCTTTATCTATATTTGGCTATCACACCCCAAACATGTAGTGTTGTGCTAATAACTGAGAGAAATAAAATCCAGCACCACATCAACTATGTTAGCCTAATTTTAATTGAGACCTAGAGCAGATATCCCACCATAGATAAACTTGCCTTTGCTCTCAAGATTACCATAAGAAAGCTTAGGCATTACTTTGGTTCACACATAATTGTGGTACTCACCTCACACCCGCTTAAAAATGTCTTCACAAAACCAGAGACCATGGGGACACTAGCTCAGATAGTCGTCGAGTTGAGAGAATAAGATATCAAATACATGGCTAGAACCGCCATCCAAGGACAGGCTATGGCCAAATTCACTAATAATCCCAAGGTCATTAACAAAAGAGACACAATGGAATTATGTACGGTAGACCAGATGGAGGCCCTAACCTTGGAAGTATTTGTTTATGGGGTGTAGGACTAGTGGTGGTTATAGTGGATGAAGAAGACAACTTCTTTGAATTTGAAGCTTCCATATTTAGAGTTATGATCGCCAAAAAGCATGGGGCAGATAGAATCATCTTACATAATTCTAGGCTCGTGGTCAATCAATTTTTGGGAACATTCGAGGCAAGAGACGAAAAGATTAAAACAAGAATGCTCAAAATTCTCTAGGTTCAAGATCGAGTAGATATCATAAAATGAGAATAGTCACACCGACACTTTAGCAATGTTGGCATCAATAAGAGAAACCAAGTGTGACTGGGTGGCATCAGTAACAGTGTTAGTAAAGGCATCTTTGGAAGAGGCCGAAAGAAGGATTGGATGCGTAAACACTTCCTCTATCATGTTCACCCCAATCTATAATTTCTTGGAAAAAGGGACCTATCGGAAGATCGCACAACCACGAAGGAAATTATAGCCAAGGCAGGTCAGTATATGATAAAGGCTGGAAAATTATACCGAAAAACTCCAATCGGACATGGCCTCTTATGTATAGCTACATAGGGTGCCAAAAGAATCATTTATGAAGCACACAAGGGAGACTATAGTTTGCACTCTGGGGGTAGAATATTATCCCAACGAATCATGAGATAGGGTTATTATTGGAGCACCATATTGTCAGATTGCAGCAAATATGCTTAGAAGTGCAACAAATGCCAAAGGTTTCCCCCATAGACCCATACACTCCCAAATACCATGGTATGGGTGGTGAGTCCTTGGACTTTATACAAGTGGGGATTGGATATAGTAGGGCCCTTTCCCATAGGCACGGGCTAGAAAATTTTCTCCTTATTGCCACTGATTAGTTTTCAAAATGGATCGAAGTAAAACCCCTTGGAAGAATACAAGAGAAAGAGGTAATTTGGTCTATATGGAAATTCATAATTTCTTGCTTCAACCTCCCTAGGGAACTCATTATAGATAATGGATGGTAATTCACTGGTCGAAAAATCAAAGCATTCGTTCTCAACTAAAATATTTAGATGAGCCACCCAACACCATACTATCCCGAGACGAATGGACAAGCAAAGTCTTCCAATAAAATAATTAAGAACCTCTTAAAGAAAAAGTTAGAAAGCACCAAAGGACGATGAGTGGAGGAGCTTCCTAGCACATTATGGATTGTCAAGACAAGCCCCTATGAGAGCAGTAACGAGACCTCATTTCCTTTGTCTATGGAACCAAGGTAGTCATACCAAATAAGGACACAATTCCTACCCTCATATCAGTTCTAACAGAGGAACAAAACAAGGTGAGAAGAGTAATCAAAATGACCTTAGTAAAAAAATGGATGAAGATTTAAGAAATATGACCGACAAAAAAGAAAAATATCATAATACTACAACAAAACTGTGCCCTTCAAAACATTTTCCAAGGGTGATTAGGTTCTCAAGAGGGCTAGTAAAATGGGTTCCAAATGGGAAAGACATTATCAAATAATTGAAATAACATTAGAAGGGGCATGCGTACTGAAAAACATGGAAGGCATTAAGGAAGGCATAAGATGGAATGCGAAACACTTTAAAAGATACCACTTCTAAAAAGTATGTGTTAACCTACCTCTCTTTTTTTTGTAACAGCGACACACATGCATTTATGAAATAAAAATATTCAATAGATGATCTTTTAATAAAGTTCTCTCCCATAAATTGAAGCCAAGGGCTGATCACCTAAATTAACTAATCAGGAAGAAAACCCTAGAAATTGAAGAAGTTGAGTTGTCCACCTCGGTCAAGAACTAGGTTGGTGCTCTGACTTTAAAGAAGATGAGAACCTCGGTTAGGAACCAGGTCAAGCTCTCTCCCATAAATTGGAGCCAAGGGATAATCACCTAGATTGATAAAATAGGTAGAGCATCCTAGCATTTGAAGAGGTCAAGTTGTCCAACTCGGTCAGGAACCAGATTGGCTTCCTGACATAAAAGAGAAGACAACCTTGATCAGGAACTAGGTTAAGCTGTCTCCTATAAAATGAAGCCAAGGGTCGATAACCTTGATTAACAAATCATGAAGAGCTCCCTAGTATTTGAAAAGGTCGAGTTGTCCACCTCGGTTAGGAACCAAGTCGGCACTCTGATATAAAAAAATATATATACCAAGTAGTCTTTATACATAAATTTTTTTGGCTCAGAATATTCATTATTTAAAAAATTAATCACTCCTATTTTCAAAGTTACTAATACAAGACTTAACCAGTGCATAAGTTTAAAAACTCTTTAAACACTTGGACACACGACCAGTGTTTGGATCATTAGTTCCTTCAACCAAGGGTAATAGCTTGGCTTGAATCTCAATAACCTTCTGACGTACATAAGTCATAGGCTTGGGGTGAGTTCATCATTGGAAGAAACCCCCACTCCAGATCTTCAGTAACCTCCAAAACCTTAAGAAAAACTCTTTCAGATTGCTTCATAGAGAAGCTTTCCCAATATGATTCCCTATCAATATGACCAGCATACTAGCCAAGTTCTTCCTTTCTCGAGATTGAGTTTGGATTAATTTCTCCCTACAAGGAACGGGCTCACACTTTTTCTCATTGGCATTACATTCAATTTTAACAACCTCGGCTTTAAGCACCCTAACCTTGTCCTCAAGCCTACCATTTGCAACATGAGAAGCTCGAACTAAGAACTTATTGGTTCGATTAGATTCCATAAAACACGAGCAAAAAGGTTGGAGGAATTGATAGAAATTCTTAAACACATGAATCAAACAAGTGTTCTCAAATTCTTTTATAGAGGATGAAGGCTGATATATACAAAACAAAAATAATAAAAATAGTAACAATGGGTCGGTCAACATCATAAATATACAATAAAGAGTAAAATTGATTTAGTTTACTAAATAAAGTTGATTTTTTACTCTTATCATTTTACATGAAGTGATAGCTCGTGACCGCACAAAAAAAAGTGGCATCGAGCTTAAAAAAAGAAAAAAACTCAATGATCACCAGCCCTTTCCCTAGGAATCTTAGGGTTGTCCTCGCCATCAAAGGAGCCCAATCCTTCTCCATCATCCTCTACAGAAGGAGATTACATATAGAGAAGTATGATAGGGATGTCTAAAATGCGACAATAGTACTCGCTAGAACCTTTTTTCTTGGCCTTAGTCTTAAAGATTTCCATGGCCATCTCATATGCCCTCTAAACACTAGACTCAAGATTCTGAGCGATAGCATTTACATCTGTCTTTTTCTTGACGGTGCACCTCTTTGGTAGAGGCCTCAACTTGTTTCTACACTTCCCTGGCCCCCTTTTCAGCTCACCCCAAATCCTCCTCAAGCTCAAAAATGCTTTGGGCATACATATTAAGCTCAGACATAACCCTCTTTAGCTTCTCCTCTTTATCAATCACTTCACACTCCCACTTTGATAATTTGGCCAGTAGCGCAATGTACTTTGAACACGTAGACGTATGACCCTACTTTTCTTTAACCAGCTCAGCTTTTAAAAAGCCCATGCTATAAGCCTTTTCAAAATCATAGAGTAGCATCAAATACAATAAAGAAACAAGGTTAAACAAATAAAGCTTGAACTCATACTTGTGCTAAATATCACAAAAAAAGAGAAGTGCAACACACCTAACACATTTGACGACTAATGACCTCACCAGAATCTACCCCATCGTAAATAGCCATGAGTTTCTTCTTACATGTGTTGATAGAAAAGTGGCTCATGCAATGATCGAGACACTCTTGTGCCAACCTTCAATTCAGGATGACACCATCAACATCAGCGGTAAGGTTCTCAATAATAGCCTTTCCCTTCTTCAAATCTCTTAATGGATTGCTAGATTCATTAGAACCCATGCAAGGATTTAGAGACACATATTTCTCCAACAAGGGTGATAGGGAAGGGCAAACATTCAGAGGCTCAGGGCCACTAGTAGGCTCATCAACACCAACCCTCTTCTTCTTCTTCTTAAGAGAAGAAATGTGACCTTCATGAGATGACATGCCCCTCTTTTTCCCACTAATGAGCACCCGAGGAGTAGGGAGTGCACCTATGGGGAAACTCATTCCTCATAGCATAACATTGCTTTTCATATGAGAAAAAAGTTGGACAGCGATCAAATCCATTTGAGTTATAGTTTAAGAACGAGAAGATACATGTTAATCACCTCGGATTAAAAAAAGGGAGAAAATATTATAAGGTAAGAACAAAGTGTAGGGTTAGGTCACCATCATCAGGCACCACCTTGAACCAGCCCCCAAAATCTATAGAAGGAGTTCTACATTTAAAAAGAGCCCGGGGTTTAGAAAGAGATCAGGGTTTATGATTCACCCTAGTAGGGGCTCCACAACACGGTGCCTCATAAATCCGCACGTGACAAAGCGCAGGGTGTTTAATAGAGCCATCTAGTTGGTCTTCTCAAGAAGATAGTTTTGGATATCAACTAACCTTTGATTCGTATCAAGACTCAAGGTCATGATTAGAGAAGCCATATTTCAAATCACGACCTTAGTGTTATTCCAGATGCTCCTTACCAACCTTGTGTCATTTGTGGGTGTTTCCTACCGACCTAAAACGTAGAAAAAATACTCCTTCCATTTTTTCTCATTTTTAGGAAGGGACACGTTTACCCCCCGATCCTACTTCACCGATATATAAACCCTCCTCGAATCCATGGGGTTTTTATTTAAGGCATACGCCTCATTAAACTTGGCCATCTCTAAATCTAGCTCGAGTTCTTGAAAGATAAGTGTTAGGCATGGCATATATCTCCACCCGTTAGGCAATAATTGCCTCAGTTCAAGCTACGTCTTAGCCAAAAACCTCCTAATAAGAAGATATAGGGGGAACCTCACCCCATCCATAGAGCTTTCTCATGAAAAATAGTACACTCAGATAGAGGTTCAACACTATCAAAAGCTCTCTTGGGGAAATCATAATTTGAACTGAGGGAGGGATGATATAGGTCCTTCTTAATCTCTCCTCATCTTGGGGTAGTAACCCATATGGCTTAGCTACAATCGACCAATCCCTAATGAGACCTATTGGTTCCCCGAATCCAATATTCCTTGGGTTTTTCCTCCACGTTTTAGCCACTGAGATATGAGTCTGAGGCATGCTCAATCTCATAGGGGGAATGATCTGGAGAGAGGGGTAAAGGTAGGCGATTGTGGTTAAGACTGACTTGCCTCACTAGAAGAGCCTGAGTTAGAGGACCTCGAGTTATCACTTGTACTAGAATATTAGGGACTCTCCCATGAGCCCGAGCGAGAAGCTAAGGTCTCTTCCCTTCGCATCCTGTGAGAAGCTACAAAAACATAAAGAAAAAACAATAGTAGGTGGTAAGGTATAAGAAGAAGATATTACCTAGGGATGAGTTGAAAATAAAATAAAATGTTCCTTTAAAAAACCGACTTGAAAAGAAGATGTATTGGTAAGGTGGAAAATTTTATTTTTCCTACTGATTTTATGGTGTTAGATATAGATGAAGACCAAGATGTTCCACTAATTCTTAGCTGACCATTCTTAGCTATAATAAGGGCTTTAATAATTGTTCAACAGGGTGACTTAACATTGAGAGTGAGCAAGAAAGAGGTTACATTTAACATCTACGAGGCCATGAGATTTCTAGAAGATCCAAGTACTTACTTTTGGGTAGATGTCATTGAGCAATGTGTAGTAAAATCATTTTAAGAGGATATTCCAACCGATCACCTAGAATGATGTATCAACACTTCATCTCATGCTTATGATTTTAATAACTATATTGTTTGTGAATTTGATTTGCCTTTTGTTAGTGAAGAATTTGTTCACTATGTATTTGCCTTGGAAGCATTGCAGCATGTTACCTCATTTAGCAAAGAAGTGGAGAGGCTATACCCAATGGTAGCAAAGACAAATTCTTTAATCTCTACAGAAAAGATGCAGTAAACTACAACTTTAGAGTTGAAGCAATTTCCTGAGCATCTTCGCTATGTATTCTTGGGTGATATTTACACCTTTTCAGTGATTGTTACGACATCACTTACACTCGAAGAAGAGGAAAAATTGTTGTGTATGTTAAGGGAACATAGAATAGGCTTGGGATGGACTATCTTTGACAAGATTCTAATAGAGGAACCTTACAAACCATCAATTGAGCCTCAAAGAAGATTAAATCCAACAATGAAGGATGTTGTGAGAGTTGAAATTTTGAAGCTTTTTAATGCTAGAATTATTTATGCTATTTCAAACAGCTCATGGGTAAGTCCATTGTATGTTGTACCAAAAAAGGTTGGAATTATGGTGGTGAAAAATGACAACAATGAGCTTATTCCTACAAGAACAGTTACAGGTCAGCGTGTATGTATAGATTATCGCAAGTTGAATAAAGCAACAAGGATGGATCATTTTTCACTTCCTTTCATCAATCAAATGTTAGATTGATTGGCTAGATATCCCTATTATTACTTCTTAGATGGCTATTTGGGGTATACCCAGATTTCCATAGCCCTAAAGATCAGGAGAAAACTACATTCACATGCCCATATAGAACATTTTATTTTTGAAAAATTCCCTTTGGATCGTGCAATTCCCCAGCAACACTCTAATGTTACATGATGGCTATTTGTTTCTGATATGATGGAAATTTTTATGGATGACTTTTCATTTTTTGGTACATCTTTTGATCATTGTTTGCATAATTTAGCTCTTTTTTACAGAGATGTGAAGATACAAATCTTGTCCTAAACTAGGAGAAGTGTAATTTCATGGTTCAAGAAAGGATCATTCTTGGCCATAGAGTGTCATTTAAAGAAATTGAGGTTGATCGAGTTTAGGATTTTTCTAAATTCTCTAAACCTCTATGTAATCTTCTTGAAAAAAAATTCTACATTTGACTTTAATGATGTTTGTTTGTAGGCCTTTAATGCAATTAAGGAGAAATTGATTTCAGCACCAATAATGATTGTACTTGATTAAAGTCAACCTTTTGAAGCAATGTGTGATGCAAGTGACATTGCAATTGGAGCAGTATTAGGTAATAAGCAAGACAAACTATTTAGGGCCATATACTATGCAAGTTGGACATTGAATGAAACCCAATTGAATTATAAAACAATTGAGAAGGAGATGCTTGCTATGGTACTTACTTGTGACAAATTTTGGTCTTACCTTATTGGTACAAAGGTGATAATGTTCACTGATCATGCAACACTTTGTTATTTGTTTGGCAAGAAGGATGCTAAGCCTAGGCTGATTCGTTGGGTCCTTCTTCTTCAATAATTTGATTTAGAAGTTTGAGATATGAAAGGAAGTGAAAATTCAGTTGCTGACCATTTCTCTCAGTTGGAGAAAGGGGAAGTAAAACCAAATTTAATAATCCAAGAAGCATTCCCTGATGAGCAATTGTATGCATGTGAGATCAAGCTTCCTTGGTATGCTGATATTGTAAACTACCTAGCTTCTAGAGTGTTTCCACAAGATCTTACTTACCACCAATGTAATAAGTTTTTGCATAATGTGAAATATTATCTTTGGGATAAGCCTTTGCTTTTCAAAAGATGCCCTGATCAAATCATCCAAAGATGTATGCTTAAAGAGGAGATGTAAGCCATTCTCCATCATTGTCATTCCTCATCATATGGAGGACATTTTGGAGTAACATGAACATCATCTACGTACTTCAAAGTGGTTTCTTTTAGCCTTCTATTTTTCGTGATAATTATACTTTGGTGAAGACTTGTGATCAGTGCCAACGTATGGGAAATATTTCAAGGTGTCAAAAATATCTTAGAGGTTGAGTTATTCAATGTTTGGGGAATTCATTTTATGGGTCCTTTTCCTCCTTAATTTGGCTTTGTTTATATCTTGTTAGAGTTGATTATGTGTCAAAATGGGTAGAGGCAATTGATGCAACAACAAATAATGCAAAGGTAGTGCTCAAATTTCTATATAAGAACATATTCACAAGATTTGGCACTCCATGAGCTATTATTAGGGATAAAAGGACCCACTTTTGGAACAAGTTGTTCAACATCCTTCTCTCTAAATATGGTGTGAAGCACTAGATAGCACTTACCTACCATCCTCAAACTAATTGCTAAGATGAAATTTCAAATCGAGAAATCAAGAATATCCTTGAGAAGACGGTCAACACCAATAGAAAGGATTGGGTAAAGAAACTTGATAATGCTTTATGATCATACCATACATCTTTTAAAAGAGATATCAAAATGTCTCCTTATCAATTAGTGTTTTGGAAAAGCATGTTATCTCCCTGTTGAGTTATAGCATAAAGCTTATTGGGCTGTAAAGAAGTTTAATTTTGATTTGAAGGTAGTAGGGGAAAATCGACTTATTTAATTAAATGAGATAGATGAGTTTTGGAATGATGCTTATGAAATGCAAAGATCTACAAAGAACGGACAAAGAAGTGGCATGACAAATAGATTATTAGGTACGAGTTTGCTCTAGGATTGTAGATTTTGCTTTTCAATTCATGACTAAAACTCTTCCTAGGTCCTTATACAATTGATAAAGTTTCCAATTTTGGAGTAATAGACTTGAAGCATAACGCAGGGAATATATATTCAGAGTTAACGGTCAGAGATTAAGGCACGATTATGAAGAACAAGTGGAGAAAATAGTGCATTTATTCCTTTTTGAAATCTTAATTGATGAAGATTGCAAAGTCTAGCTATAGACTATAAAACAAGTGCTTATAGGAGGCAGCCCATAAAACTTTCTTTTGTTCTTTTATTTTATTTTTTATTTCCATTTGAATAATTTGGATTTTGATGCTGGTTTATTATGCATGAATAAAAAGCTAAAAATTACAAACTAATGTGGATCCACCATAAAACCAAGGAAGTTCCTTTCATTTCTTCTATTTGTCCCATTTTTGAATTACAATGAGGACATTGTTTAGTTTAAGTTTAGGGGTGTCAACTCCTATAGTCTTAAGTTGTTGAATTATCTTATCAAGCATGTATTTGAGTATGATTTAATTCGCTATAACTTTGAAATTTGTCATGAAGGATGGTTTTGAGAAAAAAAATTCAAAATCTGCTATTATGTTAGGTAGAGTTTTGTGAGTACTTTGATTTAAATCATGGTCCTTGAAAATAATTGAGCACATAGTAGATTTTTTCTCTACTCCATTTTGCCTATGGAGAGAAGGAGTTGAATTAACTTGGTCAGAAAAGTTCAATCTTGCTTTGCTCTAGAATCTATTGATGGATGCTTAGGGCAAAATCCTAGTTGATACCAAATATTAGAGAAATGATCTAAGAAAAACATTTTCATAACCAAAAATCTTTCCTAGCCATCCTAATTATCATACCATCATTTCATGGTGTACTCCTATAGTTAACCCCTTTGAGCCTTATTTTACATAAGCCTTTGTTTGTTTTTTTATCTACATAAACCATTCACATTCTAAGCCTAAAAAACCATGAATTTACCTTATATTTTGAGAAAATACATTGGTATAAATTTTCAGTTAAAGAGAGAGTTAGTTCAAAATAAATAATCCACGTCATGTTTTCTCTATTTGATCAAAGTGTGAAAAAAAAGTGAAAGGCAAGAATAAACAAAAAGGGTTAAAGTGGTTGTAAATCAGAAAAGGTTCTAAGTATTAAGGTGAAAAAAAAGAAAAGAAAATGAGAGCACTCCACTTATTGAGCATGATGATCGCCACACAAATTGTGTGTGAAATGAATACGTAAGTATACATATCGCAACAAGTAATATAATGATAATAAAAAATTATTCTCATGGAGATTATTTTATTAGAAACAAATTTTTAAAACTAAAAATAATAAAAATCAAATTTTTTGGTGTTTCTATATTTTAATTAACCAAATTAAAATAACTAATTAAATAGCAATAATTAATTGAATCAAATTTGGTAACTAAAAAGATATATGAGAAAATATCTAGGAATACTTAATCCCCCAATTTTTTAAGCACACGAATCGCTACAATCCCCCCAATATAATATCAATTAATTACATGATCAATTGAATCTAACCTAGCATGTATTTCTCTCTCAAGTAAACTACACACCATATAATAATTAATTTAATCACACTTCCATGGCAATTAAATTGCATACTACTCATTAAGTTCATCAATTATGGATCACATACATAAGAATCATACATCTCTACCTAGAAACTATGCATGTTATTTAATCAAGACAAACCATTAAATAATTCTCTCAAATCTATTTAATTGCCTCTATAATTAAATTAATAGCATAAAAATCAGATTAAATAATATAATTAAATTAATATTATAATTGAGAAAAAATATTAGATCATCACATGGTGAAATTGGGTTCATAAGATCCCTAGATTAATAAATTAATTATACATAATTGTGTTTATAAAGCACATATTTTTCATATAGAAAGACATAAAGTTAATAAAGAAAAGAGTACAAAAAGAAATACAATTAATCTCTTGAAATGTAGTAATAATTCCCTCTTGAATCACCAACAAAAATGTGTCATATCTTGAATTTTTCTTTATTTTTCTCTCTTTTTAGCTTTAAAAATTGACCAAAATTATGCTAATGGAGGCTAATTAGGGTTTATGGATTGATTAGGGGCTTAAATAAAGCTCATGTGCGATCTGGATCTTCCGATCACTTTCAGATCAAGGGCTATGATCAAAACAAGCAAAACTAACAGTTTTGGCCAATCATAGCGCGACACGTGGCACCAGAAATTCATTGGACGAATCAGGGAGCGATATGTGGTAGGGGAGACCAGTCAGAGTCAATGCTCGTCGAGTTAGTAACATATGGCATGATGTGATTCGCGGGAACGGATGGCATGGCGCATAGGTGGAATGCACAGAGCAATGGCATGGTGACACGTGTCATGACGCGTTGATCTATTTCAGAACTCGAATTGAACCCCGTATTGACACGTGACACGTGTTTTGTCCTCCTCCCACACGGCGTGACATAATTCACTCTCTATACTTGTGTGGCGTCCGCGTGGCTTGCCCAGTTAGCTCCTATACTTGTGTGGCATACCACGTGGTAGCTCCTAATTGGTCATATGTTAAAACTTAAAAATAAATCCCAAAAAATTCCATAAATTATATTTTCACCCATTTTCACTAAAAAGTTTATATTTTAATTTTTTTGGCTATAAAAATACTATTTATTAAATAAAACTAGTAAATATTAAGTAAAAAATGCGCTAATGACTTTATTTTCATAGAGTCATCACATGGCAAAAATATTGTCATCAGTATGAGCATATTGTCAAGAAAGAGCTATGGTGTGAATCCTGTGGATATTCTTTTTATTGTTTTTTTTCTACCAAGTATTTTCCCAATTTACTTTGATTTTCCATATCCATTTCTTTTTTAGCTCTCTCCCTATGGCCTATCATTACAACCTTGATTAAAGACCTTTTGATCTCTGATTTTGGTATTTGATTACATTAATAGAGTATATTTCTAAAAATTGGACTTATGGAGTTAAGTTTTGAGTGAACTCTTCTGATTTTAGTTGTTCTACTTTTATCTGAATTTTTTGGTGGTTTGGAGTTAAATTGACTATTTCACAAACACACTCAAGGGCTTAGCTTTAGATTGAAGTAAATGCTTAACTCTTGCTTGAAAAATTGCTGAATTTTTGATTGATTTTCCTCCTATCTTTAATGTAAAAAGAGTAAGTTACTAGCGATGAAATCTAAATTCAAATCATGGCTTGTTGAGTTATGGTAATTCTTTATGGGGTCTTGTTGACATTGTCTATGATTGTCTTTTCTTTTATTTTCTTCTTGTTTGAGGACAAACAAAGTTCTAAGTTTAACTCTAGTCTAATTTCATTTTACTTTTTATTAAACTTAGACTTCATTATTATTATTTAAATTTTATTCCATATTTGAAGAAAATGAAGATCCAAAATTTTAGAAGAAGATTGTCTAACTACTCTTATAATTTAAAAAAAGATTTATTTAAATCAAATTTAAATTAAGATATATATATATTTAAATCAAATTTAAATAAGATTTTTCAAATATAAGAAATAACAGGGCAAAAAGAGAATAGATAATAGAGCCCCATGAAAAAAAGAGAATATAAAAGCAGAAAAGGCGGTGCGTGAATAAAAACAAGAGAAAAAATATGCATGACAAAAGAGAAGAAATAGAAAAGGAGAGAGGCGGTAAAAAATAGAAACGCAAGAAAGAGGAAACAAGGAAGTAGAGCAAAGATTTATGTGAAAGCATATTCTTTTTGCGATTCAATTTTCTTTCAATTCCTTCATAACAATTATGGTAAATTTGTTTATGTTAAATTTAATTTTTAGCATGAACTAATTTTTCTTTATTCTAGAAAAAAGATGTAATTTAATTCCTAATTATACTTGATTTTCTATGTTAATTTGAATTATTTATCTTCATGTTTGTCTGATTTATTCTAAGTTTAATGCTTCTAATTAACTAGCCATTAATTAGAAGATTTTAATCTTGTGATTTACTATCAAAAGAGGTAATTATAGGATGGATTTAGAATATTTTAGCGTAGGTAAATATAGAGATCGAAAGACTTGTACGAACTTGAGTAATAATAAAATCATTGTTCTTAATGCTTTCTTCCTTTGTTAAATTGCATACTCTTGTATAAATTGATGAACAAAAATGTTTCTAATTGACTATCGAAGAGACTTTTGGATATTTTTTTGATATTGCTAACAAGCAGGGATAATTAAATTCAATTAGCTAGATGAGTAAAGCATAGTGAGGGATTAAGTGAAATCGATTTCCAAGAAGTTTTATTCCTATTAATTTGATCTTTGAAGAACATCTTTATTTTATTTTGCATATTTTCTTTAAATTGATTATATTTTAAATTTCAATTACAACAACCTTAGTCACTTCTCTAGATAAAATTGAGATTAGTATAATTTTGGTATTTTCCAAAAGAAAGTTGTCAATCTCTGAGGATGATACTCTTCTTATCACTTTACTATAAAACTACGATAATATGTAATTGCAGTTTTACACTGATAACTTATACTAGTTATATATTAGTTGTTGGACTCTTTTATTTTTTTACTGTGATCGAATGCTGTGAGAGTAGAATAACCATTTACCAAATATGTTCCCATATATGAGACCTTGAAGTGATTGGAAATCTCTTGTAGCTTTTTTAGTATGTATGACTCATTTGCATACACTGTGATGTTTGTTAGGTTTATAGATGTTGTCAGCCTAGATAGGAGACTGTAAGGCACATCATCACTAGTGTGTTTACTATAAATTTTTCTATCTTATCTACGAGTTGTTTTTATTATGTTTTGAATTGAGCATGTTGTTTTATAATTTTGCTATATTTTATGCTTAATTCACGTTTTGAGGTCTACTTGGTCAAGTTGGAATAGAGCTTTCAAAAATATTCTATGGGTTATCATTTCCACCCCTCATGTAGGTCTCAGATGCTTATTTGGGTTGGAAGAACAATTGACTTTTGTGTAATTATTCCTACATATGGAAATCTCACATTTCAATAATATCTTCTTTATTCACACCTTCAAGAGAATTGAACTCAGAAATTAACCTAGGCAGATGATCAACCACAACATTTTCATTAATCTTTGATCTGTAGTTCAAATTCTTGCAAGATAAACACCTACCTAATTAGTCTTGGCTTAGAATTTGGCTTACTTAATAGATATCTCAAAGTAGTATGATCAAAATTCATAGTTACTGTAGAACCTACTAACTAAGACCTAAATTAACTCTATTTTAGTGATGGAATAATTAATTTGGGCAACATCGAGTGTCTTGCTAGCATAATATATGACATGTAAATTCTTATCCATTCTCTGACCGAACATAGCTCGTATAGCAAAATCAGAAGCATTACACATTATTTCAAAAAAAAAGAGATCAATTAGATGATATAATAATAGAAATAGACATCAATTTATCTTTCAAAATATTAAAGGGATAAGGAAATCATCATTAAAATCAAAATAAACATCTTTTGATAACAATTTACATAGAAGATGAATTCTTTTAAAAAAATCTTTAATAAATTACCTATAGAAACCTACATGTGCTAAAAAGCTCCTAATCTACTTAATAGATGTAGGGGTGGTATCTTAGCAATTAACTTAATTTTTTTCATATCGACCTCAATTCCTTTGTTAGAAATTACATGTCCTAGCACAATCCCCGATTGGACCATAAAATGACTTTTTTTCCAACTAAGTGTTAGGTCACATTTAATACAACATTTGAAACTAAAGTTAATTTATGTAATTAATCATCAAAAGAGGCTCCAAAAACTAAAAAATCATCTATAAATTTCTCGATGAATTTTTTTACCATGTTTGAGAAGATTGAAAACATACATCTCTAAAACATGGCTGGGGCATTACATAATCTAAATGACATCCTTGTGAAGGAAAAAGTATCAAAAGAACATGTGAATATGGCCTTCTCCCTATTATATAGTGCAATAAGTACCTGATAATAACCTGAAAGACTATCTAGAAAACAAAAATATTCATGCCCAGCTAATCTTTCTAACATCTAATCAATGAATACTAGAGGAAAGTGTTCGTTTTTAGTTTACAAATTCATTTTTCTAAAATCTATATACATTCTCCATCCTGTGATTGTCCTAGTGGGTACTAGCTTATTTTTATCATTTTTAACCACTATCATTGTAGATGTTTTAGGTACCATATGAACCAGACTAACCCATCTACTATCAACAATTAGATAAATAACTCCTACTTTCAAGAGTTTTAGAATTTTCCTTTTTAACCACCTCTTGCATAACTGGGTTTAGTCTCCTTTGGGCCTCTCTCACCCATTTAGCATTGCCCTATAAATTACTTTTATGTATATACATAGCTGGACTAATGCCTCTAATATCCATGATACTCGAATTTATTACCTTATTGAATTTCTTAAGCACCTTAATAAGTTTTTTTTTTGGGTTTTGGTCAAAGTGGATGAAATAATAGCTAGATATGTCTCCCCTTCTCCCAAAAACATAAAATTTAGGTGCCTAGGAAACTCTTTTTTTCTAGATTAGGTTGAATGACCTTTTCCTTAGTTGGGGTTCTAGATGGATCTAAGAGTGTACTAGGATCTTATATTGGTTTAGCATTATCTAACAAATCATGGTACCCTTCAGTCTCCTCATCTATGTCCTCTTCTATCTTTTCAACTTTAATAGTTACTTCCAATTTATCTTCCAATCTCTCCACCATAAAAGTTTTATAAACAAGTGTATACATGCAATCAATATTAAAACACACATCAATAGCATAGATAGAAGCAATAGGTGAAGAGTTAAAAACTTAAAAATAAATAGTCTCTCCCAAGACTGTCGTTATCAATTTCCCATCTTAGACATCAATAGTAGTTTTGGTAGTGGCTATGAATGGTCTACCAAGAAGTATTATATGTTCATAATCCAAGTATGGGGTTTTCTACGTATCCAAAACCATAAAATCAATATGAATTATAAATTTGTCTACCTATATAAGAAAATCTTCAAGTTGAAAGGACATGGTTGTAGGTTTCAAGTCTTCCAAACCTAGTTGCAAGAAAATAGGGTAAGGTATCAAGTTAATAATATCACCTAGATCAAGTATGGCTTTAGCTACCTTTCTATCCTCTATAGTGATGTTAATGATAAAACTTTCTCGTTCTTTCAACTTTGGGGTTAGTTGATGTTGTAGCACAATACTAGCAACCTCTAACATCACAACTCTCACATTAAAATCATACCTCATCTTCTTAATGTTTAATTCCTTAAAGAAATTTGCATATGAGGGCATATTCTTGATTACATCTAATGAAGTCAAATTTATATTAACCTTAGAAAGTATAGCAAAAGATCAAAAACTTTCATATCTGCTTTAATTCTTTCAACTAGTGTGAGAATGGTATTAGTGGTTGGTATGACTTTTGTGTTTTGGGAATGTTAGATGACTCTCCAATTCTTTCCTCAAAAGGTTTAGCATATTTTCCACTTGTCTCTCCACCTTTTTAGGAGACTATATTTTTACAATATTTAGTACTTATACTAGATTGTAAATCATTAGAAATTTAAGGTAAAAGTTTTATTAACATCCTTCGCTTGTTTGGCTTGACAGGACAACTTTTCTTTTTCCTACTTCTACATATTCTCTACTAGCTACCCCACTTGAGCTTCAACCCTTTTTACTAAAGTCTCTAAGGAATCTAACCTATGATTATTTATCATCTAGTTATCCCCACTAACTTAGATAAAGGCCCACAAGTTATTTTCTAAGGTTGGCCTATATGGTTGATCTGGTGGGTAAGGTTGGCTTACATATGGCTTTTGTATTTGGTTTTGGGCATATATTGGGCTATTGTTTGGTTTCCATGAAAGATTGGGGTGATTTTATATGTTAATATGATATTCTTGCATAAGATTGGCTCCCTTTAAGGTACCTTCACTAGAATCACCTACAATAAAACAAACATCGTCACTATGCTCAAATATACCAGAAACTACACATACCCCCTGATTTAAGATTTTCTTGGTAATAAGGAGTTGCACTTGCTTAGTTAATTTTGCAAGTTACAAGGTCGTTTCGTTCTCGAAGCCAATTTCAATAACTCCTACTTTCATTCTTCTAGCACTCTTTTGATGGGAATTAGTGCCCAACATCTCATATAGCTCATAAGTTTTCTCTACCATCTTTTCTCCTATAGATCCTCCTACAACATTATCAACCATGTATTGACACTGTTGTGTCAGTCCATCATAAAATAATTAGTTCTATAACTGTAGTGGAAAGTTGTGATGTGGGCATTGAGTCAAAAAGAGCTTGAATCTGTCCCATACTTCATGGAAGGGCTCTCCATCCATTTGTAAGAATGTGGCTATCTTTGCCTCAAGTGCGTAGCCTTTTGATAGAAATAGAACCTATCCATAAACTTATTATAGACTACCTCCCAAGTAGTTAAGAAACCTAGTTGTAAACTCATGAGCTAAGACTTAGCTCAATCTTTGAGTATGTATGGAAAACACCTTATCCTAAGCTTGTCTTCATCAAGTCTATGCAATGGAATATTGCACAATAGCATAAAATTCTATGATAAAATTTAAATGATCTTCATTAAGAATACCATGAAACGAAGTAAGAGTGCCAATGATTGGCCTTACATACTTCTTCATTCTTTTCTACCTATCTCTAGCATCACCCATGTCTACTTTCACTTCAAGTTGTTCCTCCTCCTCTTGATTATCACTGTCCAGCATTCTTGAAAAATGTTTTAATCTCATGGATGTTATTAATAAAAGGTAGAGTTTTTTTTTCTCAAAAATCTCTTACCTTTTATACACTAATAATAAAAACAAAAATCAAGATAGCAAAGAACTTTACACTAATTTAAGTAAACTAAATAATTTAACTTTACACTAGGTACTTGAAAAATAAAAGATAAAAAGAAAAACAAACAAACAAATAATAATAATAAAATAACTCAACAACTACAAAAAAGTTAATAAAAGAAAAGAAAATATACAAGAATTAAAAGTTAGTACACAAAAATAGTAAACAAAAAAAAATCAAAAATAAAAAAAATTAGTAAATAAAAATAGAAATAAACTAAAATATTTTTTGATTTTTTAATTATTTTAAAAAAATATTATATTTTAGATTGTTTTTATTTTTAAATTTTTTTCTTATTTTTTTAAATTTTAATTTAAAGAACCAATAAATATTCACAAATAAATCACAAACATAAAATCACAAAAATTTACAAAACAAATTTAAAGCATTTTGATAATAAAAATTTAAAATATTATTCCTCTATAACAATGGCACCAAAGGCTTGATACACAAAAAACTTGATAGTCAAATTTTATATTTTATAAAAAAGCTCACAAGTTTAAGAATCACTTATGATATGTGAGAAGTATACTATTAAGGTCGATCTAATAAGAAATTACGTGATTTTAAATAATTCAACTAATTTTTTAAAAACAAACGCGAAAATAACACCTAAATATTTTATCACAATATTTAGGATTTGAAAATTCTAATCTAATAACATAAAATTTAAATTAATAAAATATAGAAATAATTTTTATTCAAACAATTCAATGAAGATATGCAATTATCAATAAATGGAGAATTAATGAAAATAATTAGCTATTTAACTTGCTTAGAATTAATTAGGTTATTAAAGCTATAAACATGTTATTAATTTTTATTTTTATGTATGAAAATATCTTTATACAGATATCATATTATTTGTTAATCAAATAAATTAATATCTTTAGACGAAAATCATCAACTAATAGATTAAATTATGTTTTATTTTTAAGGAAATAACAAACAATTTAAATCACTGATTAATGCAAACCACGTAATTTAAAATTTTATTCAAAGTATCAAAATTAGAGGTATATGGTATTTTCGTAACTTAACTTTCATATTTAAAATCTATTATAAAAATATGTAGTCAATATATAAATCAATAATAAATTTTATAAAAATCTTAAATAAAGAAATAATCTTAATTTATTTTATAAAAATATTCACTTAAATTAATTTTCACAAACATAATAACAAAATTAAATTTTTATTATAATAATCACTTAAATATATTTTGATTTAATAAATGATCAATTGATTAAAAATAACATTAATAAAATACAAAAAGAATAATGTGTATATAAAATTAATAAATACAAATAAGATTTCGAATATTAGGTCTTCAATTTATTCTTGAATATACATATATATTTTGTATCCTTCTTGATATAAAAAACCTCTAAAAGATTTACTTCTTATTCTTTATAAATCTAACCTATTTTTTATAACTAATAATAAAATGAAAACAAGAACAACAGGCTGTGAAAACTAATGTATATATTACATTATACTATCCATGACCTATTGAAAATAAAAAAAAATTAATTTATAGGGTGGGGGTGATGCAGGGCTTTGGGCTAAATTAAAATAGGTGCACTGTGGCCTAGGTTTTTCCCCGTTGCAGCGCGAGATATGTAACATTTCGCCCAAGTCATCCCTAACAAGTCACTTCATGACTACGTGGCCAGTGAATTTATGTAGAGAAAAATACGGTTGGAAGTTATTTTGATGAAGTGATTTTTACACTGTTTAATTATTTTATATTTAGTTATTTAATTTTATAAAAATAATTAATTAAAGATAAATTGTCTTATTTTAATAATTTTTTTATCAATTGATTAAACGCGATGTAAAGTCACAAATACATAAAAAAATCCTCATAAATATTTTTTTTAATATTTTTTAATTTTTATTATTTTATTTTTATTAAAAATTAAAATGTATTTAAATAAATTTTTATTTGAATTTTGTTATTATTATTTATTTTTATTAAAATATTTCATATTAAATGTCATTTTTATCGTTATTATATAATTATTAAAGACTTATGTTTTAATAGCATTTTAATTAATCGATTTTAAATAAGAATATTTTAAATAAAAAATTATTAAAATAATATAATTTTTTTAATTAAATTTAATTATACAATTTTTAATCCGAGATACTAAATAATATAAATAAATTAATTTAAAGAAATCTATTAACTTATAAAATATAATTTTATTTATTACTAAATATTTTATAATATAAATTTTGACTAGCACCGATCTCAATAAGAAATAAATTCTGACTGCAGAGCAACTTGATTCCCCTCAAAAATTTGTCCCAATAAAATAAAAAAAGCTCTGACCATACACAATGTGGGTAAGTACATGCCATTTTACCTACCTATACGGCTCTACTGGTTTGCCTTATCTATATAAACCCCTTCTCTATACAATTCTTTACATATCAAACCAAGCTTATTGGGAGTTGATCTTTCTCAGCTTCCTTAATAATCTAAATCATTTGTCATTTTCTATCTAAACCAAACCATGGCTAGCTCATTGGCTGTTTTGGGTTCATATTTTATTTGCAGTCTAGTCATTGTATTGCCAACTTTTGCTCATAAAGTGGAGGCTCGTGCTTTCTTTGTATTTGGTGATTCACTTGTTGATAATGGAAATAACAATTATCTAGCAACCTCTGCTAGAGCAGACTCCTACCCTTATGGCATTGACTATCCAACTCACCGGCCGACAGGCCGTTTCTCTAATGGCTTAAACATTCCTGACATAATCAGTATTTTTGATTTACCTTTTCTCTATCTTTTAGTGTTTTTCATGTTATATATGCACATATTCATGGTCAAGAGTGGCACGTGTCACTCTCACTAGGTCGAAATATAATTTTATATGTGATATTCGGTAGTTTATATGAAATTTTAAAACATATGTAGAGCATGTATTAATGACCCTTTTAAATTTATGTAATTAAGTCCAAATTCTAATTTTTGAATTCGTTAAGCTCAAATTATGCACGTAAAGTCTATTTTGTTGATCCAATAAAAATTATTGTCGAACGTACTTATATTAATTTCTTGTATTTATTTTTTGTAAGTCTTATATGATAACTTTACCTTTAATTTTTTTTTTGGGTTAAGGATAACTCATGAGCATTACGAGTGACTCTTCTATGTGGCTGCTGCACCATTGTGCATATATATTTGATCATTTATGTAGTTTAAGATAAGTTTTGAAACAAAATGTGTGTATTCATTTCAGGTGAAGTACTTGGTTCAGAAGCAACATTGCCGTACTTGAGTCCAGAACTAAATGGGGAAAAGCTACTTGTTGGGGCGAATTTTGCTTCTGCTGGTGTTGGAATTCTTAATGACACTGGAATTCAATTTGTAAGCCTAGCTAGCTAGCTAATTATTTTTAGATATGTGACTATAATTTTTTTAATTTTTTACTTTTGTTATACACACACATATATATATATATATATATATATAGTTGTTCTTAATTTTTTTTAATTTTGCTTCTGCTGGTGTTTTTACTTTTTTTTTTTTTTTACCTAAAATTGCAGGTTAATATAATCAGAATGTTTAGGCAATTACAGTTCTTCGAACAATATCAGGAAAGAGTAGCTTTTCATTTTGGAGGTGAACAAGCTACCAAACTAGTGAACGAAGCACTTGTTCTGATAACTGTCGGTGGAAATGATTTTGTCAATAACTATTACTTGGTGCCTTTTTCTGCAAGATCTCGTCAATTTTCTCTACCAGATTATATCACCTACCTCATCTCTGAATACAAAAAAATTCTACGGGTAAATTGATCAATAAAATTCCAAAATGCACATTTTTATTCCAAGTATTTTTGGATTTTAAACTGAAAGTTTTGGATTTTAAACCGAAAATATCTCAAAAGTGCGAATACAAATTATACATAATGTTATAAAAAGTGATCACACAAGATAAATATTTTATATTATTTTTTAATTTTTTCAATTACATTGAATAAAGTATCATAACTTAAATAAACTGTGATAGAAAGAATTAAAAAATAAATAAAAACAAAAAACAGTTATTTATGGTCATTTTTTTTTAACAATAAATAAGATTAAATTATTATAAAACATAAATACAAGAAATAAATATTATTTTTAAAATAACAATCACTTTTTTTTATATTTATATATATTTTGAATTGAAAATAATAACGTAGAGTGTTTAATAAATATTTCAGAGAATGTATGAGCTAGGAGTACGTAGAGTATTGGTGACAGGAACAGGGCCATTAGGTTGTGTACCAGCAGAATTGGCAATGAAAAGCAGTAATGGACAATGTGCAGCTGATCTTCAAAGAGCTGCCGAATTGTACAACCCAAAATTGGTTGATATGATTAAAGAAATTAACAGTGAGATTGGTTCTGATGTATTCATAGCCGCCAACACAGCTTTAACAAACAATAATTTTGTCTCTAATCCAGGTGCATATGGTACGTACGTGTTTCCAAACTTTTCGCTTTTCATCATTGATAATTACAACACTTTTTGTCCAAGATATCACTAATTTATTAATCAATCCTTTTTAAGAAATATGACATTCTTAACACATTTTCATTTATTAATTAGCTACAATAAAGCTACACAACATAAATTATTTATATATATATATATATATATATATATATATATATATATATATATATATATATATATATATATATATATATAAGATTCGGGTAAGCTGGAAATATGAATACGAACATAAACCATACAAACAACACGAGTCACAACCAATTGACACACATGCACTGTTAATTTGTATCCAAAATGTCATCTTGAGCTCTGCTTTGCAAAATTGTTTGGTTAAAATGACTATAATTTTTTAAAGTAGCTAGATCTAGGATTAGGGAGTAAGTGTTGATTTACCTGAGCCTAACTCTACTCTTGAAAACGTGCTTTCAAGGGTGAGGATTGCCCATGCTTATAAACCAGTTCTTATGCTGGTCCTTGGTCGATGTAGGACTCCTCAACACTCCCCCTCACATCGACTGTGTCGACGGACGGTGGTGGTCTTATGGTTGTCACGTGTGTAAGTGTAGAGTAGCTCTCCTCCATCACCAAGGGTCCTGCTTTGATACCATGTTGAATCACCTGGGCCTAACTCTATCCCTGAAAACGCCCTTACAAGGGTGAGGACTGCCCAGGCTTATAAACCAGCTCTTATGCTGGTCCTTGGTCTAACTGAATATGTATTCCTAGGTAGAGTTAGGCCCAGGTAAATCAACATGGTATCAGAGTAGGACCCTTGGTGGTGGAGGAGAGCTACCCTATACTTACACCCGTGGCAACCATAAGATCACCACCGTCCGTCGACACAGTCGATGTGAGGGGGAGTGTTGAGGAGTCCCACATCGACCAAGGACCAGCATAAGAGCTGGTTTATAAGCCTGGGCAGTCCTCACCCTTGAAAGCACGTTTTGAAGAGTAGAGTTAGGCTTAGGTAAATCAACATGGTATCAGAGCAGGACCCTTGGCGGTGGAGGAGAGCTACCCTACACTTACACCCGTGGCAACCATAAGACCACCACCGTCCGTTGACACATCCGATGTGAGGGGGAGTGTTGAGGAGTCTCACATCAACCAAGAACCAGTATAAGAGCTGGTTTATAAGCCTGGGCAATCCTCACCCTTATAAGCGCGTTTTCAAGGGTAGAGTTAGGCCCAGGTAAATCAACATTCAGAGTTGGCAAAAAATATATCACAGCAAGAAAAACACTTGATCATTTATGTTCTTCTTGATCATTAATGATACAGTACACGAAAGAGGAGGGAGCTAGCTAGGGGTGGTGTTGGTTAAAAAAAAAGAAAAGAAACTAATTAATTGCTTGAACCCCACATTTCAGAATAGCAGTTGAGATCTCTGAGGCCAAATGAATGAAATGTTGGGAAATAACGCAAATTCCCGATAAACCAGATTTAAGAGAAAGCAAAAATAGAAAAATAACACACAAATTTGATAACGGAGTTCGGCCAATCTTGCTTACGTACCGTCGGATCTTTTTTACCGTAGTGGGAGAAATTACAAGGTGTTTACAACACTCACAACTCACAACCCAATTACACCCAAGAAAATTACTCTCAATTTTCTCTCACAAAAAGCTTTTCTCTAAGCTTTTCTCTCAATTGGAATGAACACTTTGGATGGTTAATTCATTACAATTACACATCTATTTATATGCCTCACTCCTTGAATTACTCCTTAAATTAATGGTTCCTTGAATTGCTCCTAAAATTAAGCTCCATGTTTTACCTCCTTGTTTTTGTTCCATGTTTTACTCCTTGTTTTGTTCCATGTTTTCGCTCCTTAATTTGCTCCTTAAATTAAGGAGCTTTATAACAATAATATCTAACAATCTCCCACTAAGACCGATTTCAATCAGTTTTCACACCTCGATCAATGCAAAGCAGCCTTTTCTAGTCTTTGTTATTTAAGAGACCAACCGAAGTTGAGCACAACTTCGGGCTGTCAATAATCACCACCTTTGTTAACATATCTGCCGGATTTTGATTTTCCTTGAATCTTCTCCAAGATAACACATCATCTTCTAATAGAGATCGATGAAGTGATAACGAAGTCCAATATGTTTGGTTCTAGAATGAAATCTTTGAATTCTTCGCCAAGTGTATTACACTTCGACTATCACTACGCAGTAACATTCTTCTCTGTTTGAATCCCAACTCGGTTAACAAACCTTGAAGCCATATCATCTCTTTACTAGCTTCAAGCATCGCTACATACTCGGCCGTAGTGGATAGAGTGACAATTTCTGTATTTGTGACATCCAACTAACAAATTTCGTAGTTCCAAATGATAAATATATAACTGGTGCTTCTTCGGTGATCAACTTCACCTCCAAAGTCTGATCTACGTATCCTTGTACTTTTAACTCTCCTTTACTAAAGTACAAACACTTTTCGTGGTGCCTCGCAGCATACCTCAAAATCCACTTGATCGCTTCCCAATGAGTTTTCCCCGGATTTGACATAACCGCTAACAACTCCCACCGCATGGCCAATGTACGGTCTTGCATGCACTACCATTGCAGACATCAAACTTCCAATGGCCGAGGCATAAGGAACCTTAGCCATGAATTCTCTCTTTCCTCTCATTCGAGGGGACTGATCCTTGGATAGGCGAAAATGACTAGCCAAGGGTGTGCTAACTGGCTTGGCATCGCTCATGTTGAATCTATGCAAGACACGATTGATGTACTCTGCCTGAGATAACTGCAAGGATCCTTTTTTCTTATTTCTTGTGATTTGCATTCCAAGAATCTTTTTTGTTGGACTCAAGTCTTTCATGTCAAATTCCTTTGACAATTGATGCTTCAATCTTCTGATATCATCCATATCTGAACCTGCTACTAATATATCATCAACATAAAGTAGTAAAATGATATAACTGGACCTATATCTCTTGAAGTAGCAACAATGGTCAGCATTGCACTCGAAACCTTCCTCAGGTATTTGAAGCTATCAAACTTTCTCGTACTCATTGTCTCGGGCTTGTTTCTGTGCCATACAAACTCTTCTTAAGTCTCGCACACCCATGTTCTTCTTCTTCCTCTTTCCCGAGAAACCTTCGGCATTGGTACATGTATATCTCTTCATCTAAATCTCCAAAGGAATGCAAATTCACATCCAACCGTTCAAGATGAAGATCTTCACCGGCTACAATACTCAATACCGACCGATAGTATCGAGCTTCACAACAGGAGCGAAAATGTCGGTGTAGTCAACTCTTTCCTTCGTTGAAACCCTTTAACAACTAGGCGTGCTTTGATCTCTTGGAACCAGTTACGCCCTCTTTCACCCGACACCCATTTGTCAGGAAGGCCTTCTTTCCCATAGGTAACTCACCTAGTTCCCATGTATGGGTTGGAGATGAGAGATTTCATTTCTTCTTTCATAGCAAGCTCCCACTTGTTGGAATCTCGAGTTCCGACAAGCTTCATCATAGCATTCAGTTCTCCATCACCAAAGAACATATAGTTCCATGATCTCCCGTTAGCAGTACATGACATGGGTCGAGAAGACCTTCTCAATACAGAGCTGGAGTAAGAGGTTGTGGTGTGTCGGAATGTCATGGTACTTTGTCCAACAAGTTCCTTTGGCCGAGGACTTATTACAATTGGTTGTTGGGGAAGTATCCGGGACATCATCCGCATTCGCAAATACCGACTCATTCTCGCTTCCGAGGCATTGGCGCGTCATTTTATGCATGTCCTTATACATCACCCTTTCGTTGAAAATCATATCTCTGCTTCTGAGGATAACTTTCTTCTTTTCGTCATCCCAAATTCGGTAGGCCAAACTCATCCTCACCATAGCCAATGAACGTGCATTTCTTGGATTGGGGATCAAGCTTATTCCCGCCTTGATCACCGATATGCACAAATGCTACACAACCGAAAACTTTTAGATGTGATAGTTTCACCTCTTTTTCGCTCCATACCTCCGGTATTCTATACTCCAATGGAACAGATGGGCCTCATGCTGATCAAGTAAGTCGCCGTGTTGATCGCTTTCCGCCTCAAAAATTGCTTTCAAGAGACCCGACCGTATATACGGATGCCTCGGCTCTTTCGTCAACGCTCTGGCTCATACGCCGCCTACACCATTGTGTTGAGGGCGTGCAACGGCACGATTCTTTCCATTCTCGATCCGTGCTCATAGCGTAAATTTTTGAATCCGGTGTCTTCATATTCACCACCATTATCGGAGCTTTTTGATCTTTAAACCCGTCTCATTTTCCACCATAGCTTTCCATCTTCCGAAAAGCCTCAAATACTAGACTTATGCTTTAGAAAGTAAACCCATACCTTCCGAGAGTGATCATCAATGAAAGTCAAGTAGTGTTTCCCACCAATAGATATCATTGCCGGGTCCCCAAACATCGAGTGAATAAGCTCTAGTTTTTCCTTCGGATTCTCCGCAACTTGTTTGAAAGCCGACTCTCTTTTGCTTTCCAAGTATGCAATCTTCGCACATGTCTATCTCTCGTGACACCCGGAAGTTTTCCCTTTGAAAGGCATAATCTTCATCCCCTTCTCACTCATAATGGCTAAGTCTCCGTGCCACAGATTTGGTGTTTCATTGTTTCGCCAGAATCAGAATTGAACAACATGCCTCTCATTTGCCATCGTAAAGAAGTGCCACTTTTCTTGCCTCGAGCAACTGTCATTACACCACTTTGAAATCTTCCAATCATCACCATGGAAGATCGTAGTGTAGCCTTCATCGGCCAACTGCCCACCGAGATTAAGTTCCTTCGAGATCGGGAATACGCCTCGACATCCTTCGGTTCCCTGCCAGATCCTTCAACTTAATCTTCACTACACCTTGCCAATAATAGCACATGGTTGATCATCACCAAGATATACCTTTCCAAGGTTTCCGGGGACATATTTCTCGAAGAATTCTTTTGTGAAGTAGCATGGAACGATGCTCCGGAGTCTAACACCTAAGATTCTTCCTTGCTCTCCAAAGAGCATATCAACGATCGTCTCCTCCTGCGTGGAAGTAACATTTGCCTCTGCCTTCACTTGTTTGTCCTTCGGTGCATTCTTGCAACTGATTTTTGTAGTGTCTTGCTTCTTCCACAATTCCAACACTCGATAGTCTTCGAGCTACGGGAATTATTAGGATTCCTAGATTTGGACCTCCGTTTTTGATCTACCTCAGAGTTAGTTCTACCACGTCCATTTCCTTTGGTTGAATTTCTTCCTCTCGACTCGTATGCAAACCGAAGAGGTTGACGATTCACTGCCTCTCTACGCTCGGATCTCTTCACCGAGAACCAAATCACGAACATCGTCAAATTTCAACTTATTGCTTCCCGACGAGCTACTCACAGCGTGACAGTAGCATTCCAGCCTTTCTAAGAGAGAAGATAAAAGTATCAATGCTCGTACTTTTTCATCGAATTCTTCCACCGAACTCAACCGGGTTGTAACCGTGTTGAGTTCATTGAGATGTTGAGCTACCATGCGCCTTCCGTCATCTCAAGAACAAGCGTCATCAAGTGCACTTTGTTTGAGGCCGACGGCTTCTCATACATATTGGAAAGGCGCCATAAGCACCCGCCGTGTCTTTTCCTTTGCTATGTTGGAAAGCAACATTACGGATAACGTCAATCGAATAACTCGAGGGGCCGTCTGCCTAGAAGATTCCAATCTTCTTCCTTCATAGCCTCCTCGCTTCTTCCCGAGTAGGTTGATATAGATTTCTTTGATACTGATAATCCTCTATCTCGCATTTTCCAAAACCCGAAATCGGTGCCATCAAATTTCTCGAGTTTCACCCTTCCTTCATCTCAAGCGCCATCGCTCCCACTAAAATCGACTTCCATCGGATCGTTTCGACTATTTCTTGCGTAAAAATTGATGTAAATCACTACCAATAGCTCGATACCGCTTGTTGGGAAAATAACGCAAATTCCCCGATAAACCAGTATTTAAGAGAAAGCAAAAATAGAAAAATAACACACAAATTTGATAACGGAGTTCGGCCAATCTGCTTACGTCCTGGACCACAGATCTTTTTCCGAAAGGGGAGAAATTACACAAGGTGTTTACAACACTCACAACTCACAACCCAATTACACCCAAGAAAATTACTTTTTTTTCTCACAAAAGCTTTTCTCTCTAAGCTTTTCTCTCAATTGGAATGAACACTTTGGATGGTTAATTCATTACAATTACACATCTATTTATAGGAAAATTCACTCCTTGAATTACTCCTTAAATTAATGGTTCCTTGAATTGCTCCTAAAATTAAGCTCCATGTTTTACTCCTTGTTTTGTTCCATGTTTTGCTCCATGTTTTACTCCTTGTTTTGTTCCATGTTTTGTTTCATGTTTTGCTCCTTAATTTGCTCCTTAAATTAAGGAGCTTTATAACAATAATATCTAACATGAAAGTATTGCTTAGATTGCATTCACTGAATAATTAAATCCACTTCTTTTTGTGTCATCGAAAATCCATCCAATACATGTATGAGTTTTATGATCGAGAAGCTGACAATTGAGAGCAAGGAGATGTATTCTTGATGTCACCTTTCAATTTTTTTTTATAACATAAATAACATATATTTGTTTAACGATGATAATTAAAAATAAAATCAATTGAATAACCGAGACATTTATATGGTAAAAAAAAATTATTTTTATTATTATATTTTATAAAATTTAAAAAATTAAAACACACTCCACTTAAACTGAGTCCCTTCCAAGTTTACAAATGTTTTTTTCTTTCTTTTATTTGTTTTAGTTTTCAATGCCACAATAAGGAGGGTATCCACTTGACAGTTGTATGTCTAAAAGACTAAATATGAGTCAACTAAATATGAGTCAACTAATAGGTCCTTGTTGTAATTTTTATCAATGCCACAATATCGAGGGTATCCACTTAACTGTACGTTTTCTAGCTATCTAAAAGACTAAATCTGTTCGAGTCAACCACTAGTCTAAGTAGATCATTGCATTAAATATGTGTTACAATCGTCAATCATAATAATTAAAGACGTACTAAAGAGTGTTATCTAATGTTTTAACTCTCTTTTTTCCCCCTTAAATTATATATTTAACTACTATTTTTAACATAATTAATCTGATGATATTTGGGTTAATTTTTTTTTATTTATACAATTAATTAGTATGCAAACGTATGATTTGTTTGGGTTTAATTGTTGGATAATATTTGGATTAATATAATATTTTTAATTCTACAGTTAGATAATATGAACTTTTATTTATACAATTATGTATGTGATTTGTTTGGGTTGTTAATTAATATTACAGGATTTATAACCTCAAAGGTAGCTTGTTGTGGACAAGGACCTTATAATGGGTTAGGACTTTGCACAGTTTTATCAAATTTGTGTCCAAACAGAGAAGAATACGCTTTTTGGGATTCATTTCATCCATCTGAGAAAGCCAATAGAATTGTTGTTCAACAAATTTTGAGTGGCACTACTGAGTACATGTATCCGATGAATCTCAGCACTATCATGGCTTTGGATTCCAAGATTTGAACCATCTATTTAGATTATTATTATTATTATTATTATTATTATTATTATTATTATTATTTTTATTATTATTATTATTATTATTATTATTATTATTTATCTACATTTTATAAGTATTAATATTATTATTTTGATTAACTAGCTAGTATCGCATTTAATATAATTATATCAGTTATATAGTCCTTAATTTGTTATGTTTATTGAAAATTCATCATGTTTTGCGTGTTTCATTAATATATAGTTGCTACGTAATAAATATATATATATATATATATATTAGATTTTTTGCTACTAGCTTTGTAATTGGTCCATGGACAATCATTTATAAATATCAATTGCAATATCTCTCAATACGTACGTCTCTTTGCTAGCTAATATTAAAAAAAAATTAAAAAATTAGAAAAATGCATACAGGTACATAGCTAGTTATGTAAGTTAGATAATTAAAACCTTAACTTCAATCCACTACCATCTTTCTTTCTTTTTATTTATTTATTTTTTTTTTTTGGTTTAGCGATACTAAGTGCTTAGAGCTAAGTTTTGTATCTTTTAATAGATCACATATAATTTTTTATATATATATATAATTAAAACTAAAATCTTATTTTATTTGTTGACTAAGAAATAAAATCATATTTTGTTAAAGAACTCGAAATCCAACTGATGACAACCAATATATCAGTTGAAAACAACCACTAATTTATTGGTGTAGAGGAACAGGCTATCCAAGAATATACCTTTTCATAATTGTGTTTATTTTTAATTATTATAATTTTTTTTCCTTTTGTATAAATTATATTATGAACATTCGTTTATTTATATCAATAAAATCATTTCTTACATAATCTATAGTATATTAATAATCTCGTTAAATCTGTGAAATGCTTATTTACCTTGTATGTCTAACCCTATATAATAGTAGGCTTTATAACCTTAATAAATTTATTATTTTAAAAATACTCCCAAAAATTCTATTAAATGATCACCAATTAACATAATCTAATCCAACTTATAGATCCATTGTTGAAATATAATTTTAATGTTAACTTTATTAAAGTAATAAATTATTAAAAAGATGTGAGACTTATATGTTTAAGACCCTGGTGTATTTTATCTTTACTTTTTGTATCAATTTTGTAATTTTATAATTATGAGCAATTTACGTTACAGTAAAAAATGTTTATTTTTTATTTTTTTAGTTTTATAATTATTTTTTTCTTAAGATATCTTATGCAATTGGTATTGAAAAAATGTGAGAAATATATTTACCATTTCTTCTTAAGGTGGTAATTTTTAATATCAAAAGAAAAACTATTAATTTTTTATAATTACCAAAAAATTAAATTACTCTAATTGACATAATTAAATAATTTATGGCTACATCAAAAATAATATCTACTAATATTTTGGTTCATAGTTTATAAAATATTTTCATCTAAATTATTTTTTAAATAAATAACTACACATTCATATATGCACATACACGTTGATAAAAGCTTAAATAGGGATGTAAATTTCATTAGGCTGGTAAAATTCCAAATGACAGCACTATATACAACTTGATTTGAAACTCGATTACATTCTAATAAAAATTAATCCAATATTAATTGAATAATTTTAGAATCAAATTTAAGACCAAATATGTTTGCTACAAATTTCATCAGTAGTATAAATTAAGTTTAAATTTTATAAATATATTTATCTTTAAATATTGTATTCATTATTTTATAAATTCTTGCATAATTTAAACTTAAGCACTAATTTAAATCAATTCATTATTTGAAAAAAAAACAATTAACTATGCATTGGAATTACATTTAATTTGAAAAATTAAATCAAACTCAACCTGAAAATATAAATTACATGCATGGCTTAATAATATCCGATTCAAATATTACCCAAATATAAAAATGTGGGCTTAGTTTACAGTACTCATTCGAATTTACATCCTTAAGCTTAAATTATGACCCATCAAATTGTGAATTAGGTCATAATAATTTTGTATGGATATTCATATACTCTTGTACGGCTGTACCAAGTAAGATAATAATATGTTTCTCAAAATATAATTTTCTTTCCCTGTAAAATCATCAACAAATCTTGAAATGTTACAGATCTCTAGATACCGTAAAGTTTCAAACTTATTAGATTGATGTTGACAATCAAGAGAATTTCAAAAAACTAATATTTAATTTTCTTTTTTAAATAGACCACATTTTGCGCATTTTAAATTTACGGAGGCTTTATGTGTAATAACTAATAATGAAAGAAATTAACGAGAGACGGCAAGGCAGGTACTTTTAAATCGGTAAGGTATCTTTGATTTAAGGTAATGTTTGGGATATTCAAATGAAATTCAATCAAAATTAATTATTTTTAATTTTATATTTAATTTGATTAAAAAATAAAAATGAAATGGAATCGATTCTAGTAAGAAATAGAATGAGAATTTCTTATTCTCTTCAAATAATCATGATTTTATTTTTTATCTTAATTTTTTGTTCTAATTTTACCCCAACTCCAAATATAACCTATAAAACCCTATATCATATACTCTAAATCATAAATCTCAAATTCCAAAATCTTAAATCTTATTTAAAAAAATAATAATTTTAACTCTAAACCTTAATCCACAAATATAACTCTAAACTCTAAACTCTAAATCTTAAGTCCTATACCTTAAACCCTATACCCTATACTATATACCCTACACCCAAAAACCCAAAACATTAAAGCCTAAACCCTATTTAGAAAAATAATAATTTTAATAATATATTTTATTTTTAAGTAATAATTATTTTAGAAATTTATGATTCTAATAATGTATTTTTTCTGACGAAATAATAATAATTAAATGATATTATATAAATTTTACTGAATATAGGTGTATTACGATAATAAACAGTATTTTCTATTCCAATTCAATTGTAAACCAAACACTGTAATACCGATTCATTCTTTGATTCCAGTGGTCAAACCAAACAATATTGTTACATTCACTACTATAAAAATATGCATTAAAGTCGGTTAAAAACAGACTTTAAATTGAGTGATTTAAAATGTAAAGTCGGTTCACGTGATGATCCGACTTTACACGTAGATTTTATGAATTTTTTTATTTTTATTCTCATTTTTCGTATTCAATATTCAATATATATAACATAAAAAAACTAAAATATAAATAATAATACAAATAATTAAAATTTTAAATATAATTAATTACGTGATAATTAAATTTATTACAAAAACAAATAATGTATATACAATACATATAGTTAACTTAAATTACAAAAACAAATGATGTATATACAATACATATAGTTAACTTAAATTACAAAAACAAATAATGTATATACAATACATATAGTTAACTTAAATTACAAATAAAATAATGTCGTCAAAGTGTAATTGGATTATGCGAGCAAGCTTGGTTGGCTTAGAATCTTGGTTGGCTTAGAATCACCAGCATTATGACAAGGAAAGTAGACAAAAAACAGTTGATCCATATAACAATTCATATTCCCCTACATACATGACCACATAAACATCCATCAAACAAGCAGTCTAAACTTCAGAGACATATGAATGGAGAAATTAAATCATTATAAATATTACCATCAAAAAGAGATTACCATAGCGACATCCGAGTGATATAACCCTTCGAAAAACTCATATCAGCACTTTATTAATCATTTGTCTATAAATATGAAGTTATCTGGAATCTCTGGTAGTATTTTTAATGCTATAATGAGCTCTAAATATGAAATCAAGTGTAACTCTGATTTCTTACTTGGCTTGTGTGAGTTTTGGTGCCCTTAAACGTATGAAACACGTTAATGGGCACCAAAACTCATACAAACCAAGAAACAAATCGGAGTTATACCTAATTTCATATTTAGAGCTCATTATAACATTAAAAATATGAGCAAAAATTTCAGATAACTTCATATTTATAGACAAATGATTAATAAAGTGTTAATTGTTGTCATAAGAAAAGTAGGCAAGAGAGATGAGATGTAGTTTGGGCCAAAAATAGGTCCATAAAACATAATTATTTATATATATTATTATTTAAATTATTGAGTTTATAAATATATATTTATATTTTTTTAAGAGTCAAGAGATAGCACGTATAACTTTGATACCAATATAATTTCTTAAAAATTTAAAAAAACATATTACTTTTCCTCTATTCACTACTTAATAAAATATAATTATTTATATATAAATAAATTTATCCATGCACAGTAAATATATATAATCCCTCAAACCCACAACATTTCAGATATTATTTCCACAGAAAACAAGTCAAACATAATAACAAGCAAAATAAAAAACATACCTAAATCAAAAATTTATACAAAAAATAAAACAAACTGAATAATAAGTTGCAAAATTAATATAAATACTTACAAAAATGTTATGAAGTGACTAAATGGAGGAAAGAAGAAGAAAATTGTGTTTTGTAAGTGAGAATAAGTGAAAAAATGGGTATAAAAAATTTGAGTATTTCGCTAAAAAAAATAGCAGATTTGAGAAGAGGATTATAACCCACAAAACGAAATTGCAAATGGTGGTCGGAGGTGGCTGAAAATTGAGAAAGAGGGTGGGTGTGAGCTCAGTTTTAGGAGAAAATGGAGAAGAGAAATGAAGATTTTTGGGTTTCTGCATAGAAAAAATGAGCCGAATGGATATATTACGTGGATAGCGTGAATTGACGTGGCGAATCGACGCTATCCATGTTGGACGTAGTGTCAATTGATGTGGAGAACCGAAGCTACCCATGCGGCTAGCGTCAGTTCTCCATGTCAACCGACGCTACCTATGTGGCTAGTGTCGGTTCGCCACGTCAACCGACACTATCCACACAATTAAATTTTTTTTTGTCAATTATTATTTTATTTAAACTATGTATATACGCACTATAGAAAAATAAAAAATAATAACTTTACAATAATATTTAATTAAAACAAATACAGAAAATTAAATAAAGATATATTGTACGTACATATATAAATTTAAATATCCAAACAAATAAACAAAATTATATAATTTTAAAAATTAATTGTCTAAAAATAAGAAAAATTATACTATTTATATATATTTATATCCAACTTAAATTCTAAAGAGTCAAATAAAATAATAATTAATGACCTAAAAAAATTTCAATTGTATTTACTTCATCCATTTTTTAATTTAAAAAATAGGACGTAGCATCGGTTGACATGGTGAACCGACGCTAGCTACATGGGTAGTTTCAGTTCTCCACGTCAATCGATGCTACGTCCAACGTGGATAGCGTCGGTTCTACACTGAACTGACTTTAAATTCATTATAAGTCAATTTTTTTCCAAAAACCGACTATACATAGCAACTTAAATACCCCTTTTGTAGTAGTGATTTTACTTCCATTCCATTCTCATTCCAATACCATTCTGTAAACCAAATGCCACTTAAGTGTAATAATAGATAATATTATTAAAATAAATAATAATACATAATATTATTTATGTATAAAATTATAATTTATCAAAATAAATATCAAATAACAAATAATACAAATGAAATTTGAATCACAATTTACAAGCATAGTACTCATAAATAATTCCTTACTTTGATTGTGGGAAACATTTATGGCTAGAGATATAAGGTGTATTATTTTACTTCATCTCATATTTTATGTAATATCTTTAATGAACTTGTGGTATAATATTGATTAGTTTAATTTAAATATTATCTCATCTCATTTAGATTATAGTCTTAATAAATCTAACTTTAAACATATGTTGTATCATTATTTCTTATTAAATTTACATTTTAACTAATTATGTATCATATTTTTTATTATTTTTGTATTCTTACTTTTCTCATTATTATTACTATTTTATCTCATTAAAAATTAAGATAAGATGAGACAGATTTTAAAAATTAATAAATTGTATTATGAATCTCATTAACATTTTATTATAACATTTTTAATGGTACAACATTAAGCATGTTAGGGTGGTAACAATTTCAATTTTGAAACCGTAGGTCAGTTACGAAACTTTACGAGGTTCTTGATGAGAGAACCTTTATAAAGACATCGGATCCTCTCACTACTCATTGATTATCATCAACATACACCATCAAAAACAGAGAGTAAGTATGAGAAACAGTCCCAGCATTAAACCACAAAATCCATTGGAATTCTTGTGAAGAGGTGAAATTTGATCAATGATAAGAGGTATGTTTTCAATCCATTTTTTCTTCCTTTGTATCTAAATTTGTGTTAATATGGTTTCCTGCACTTTTTTAGATCGAATTATGATCCAAAATTTGGTATCAAAATCGTTTTGAAAACACCCTTGTTTTTCTCTGTTTCATGAGGAACTAAAAATTTGGGTTTTTTTATTTTGCTTATTTTTGATGCATATGGAAATTATAATTTTTTTTAGTATTGATATTATAATGATCCTGTGAATTGAAACTTGAAAAACCATGAAGAAAATAAATCAATTTTTTTGTTCGAGTTCATTGGAATGTATTAATTAATTTTTTATTTAAAATGACGTTTTTTATTCAAACTGAGACCATGAATTACTTGGAAATTAAATTCTGAGAATTTTGATAAAAAAAAAAGAACACCAATTTTTGTCGTTGGAATAGTGAGATATGGTCGGGTATCCATTCGGGTCAAAACTGGGTCGAGCTGACCCATCTATAGGTTGAAGATGAGTTCTTCAAAGGAAGAAAGACTTTTCATTTTTTGGATAAAAAAACACTTGTTGTTTCCAAGATTTGAACCTAGGTCTCATGGTTGGAAATAAGCACCTTGTCCACTTGGCTTCAACAAATGTTATATTATATTTTGTATCAGATTTATTTTTATATATACATTCAGAATTTAATTTTTAGTAAAACATAATTTCAAAAATAATTTTATATGTGATTAATTATTTAACTTAAGTGTATCATATATAGAATATTTATTATACATGTGACACTTATTTATATAATTTTTGGACATATTAAAATTTATTTAAATACATTATGCTTAAATTATTTGTTTTGGTATTTGTATGTATAGATTTTGAAATTAATTATACATATGAAAATTTGGTTAAATAATTTTTGCATAATATAATTAATTGTTAATGGATCTTTATGGATTTAATTAGTGCTTATATTATTTATTTTTGCTTGTATAATTTAATGTCATACATGCAATCTTAAGATAGATAATATTTGCAAATTTAGGATTAAATTAATATTGCTTATGTTTTTATGCAATAATGAGCCTAAAGATTTAGCTAATATTTAAGTGATTCATATAGTTTAATTAATTATGGAATAGCCACAACATCTTTGATTAATTAAAATTATAATAAGGTTTATTTAGAATCACATTTATAAAATAAATATTAACTGTAATTAATCATGTGTAATATATTAAATCTCATCCCATATAAATTTTTATTATATTTTTGTATGATTAATTATGATAAAATATCAAATCATATTTTCTCATTTACCATAGGGATTAGGCAAAGGAACATAATTTGATAGTTTTATCATAAAATAAAGATGAATCTAATTAAATTATAATTTTAGTCCATAGACAAGTTTTATGTCACTAGATTCATATTTTTCATGATTTATATTAGTAAAGAATGACTTTAATTTAGGTCTCAAATTTTAATAAGCATATAATCTTTAATTGTAGCTTCTCAACCTGTAAATTTCTCTGATATCCGCTATGACATTCTCGATCTAAAAGGGGATAATTATAAAGTATGGAAGAAAAGAATTCTCCTTCATCTAGGTTAGATGGATATTGACTATGCTATTAGGAAAAACGAACTACCTAAAATTACTGGAACCAATACTTTAGAGAATATCATGCTTTATGAACAATGGGAACGATCTAATCGCCTTAGCTTGATGTTCATTAAGACTAAGATCTCTGCTGGTATTTGTGGTTCTGTTGATCAGCATAATAATGTTTAGGACTTGCTAAAGGCCATTGATGATCAGTTCGTCACTTCAGATAAGGCTTTAGCAAGCACCCTTATTATGAAGTTCTCTTCCTTAAGAATCGCCAGTGTGAAAGGTGTGCGCGAGAACATTATGCAAATGAGGGACATTACGGCTCAACTTAAGAATCTCGAGGTTGAGATGTCAGAATCCTTCCTAGTGCACTATATCCTTAACACTCTCCCACATTAGTATGGTCCATTCAAAATCTCGTACAATACACATAAGGATAAATGGTCAATCAATGAACTAATGACCATGTGTGTTCAAGAGGAAGGGAGGCTTGTTATGGAATTTGGTGAAAGTGCAATGTTGGCTACAACATACGGGAAAGGAAAATCTCAATACAAATAGAGAGGAAAATGGATAATTTTACCTCAGGCTGATATTAAGAAGCCAAGTGTTTCTTCAGTAAAAAGAAGGGACACATGAAGAAGGATTGTATCAAATTCCATAAATGGCTTGAGAATAAATATCATCTAACATTGTTTGTTTGTTATGAATCTAATATGGTTAATGTTAATATTAACACTTGGTGGATTGATTCTGGATCTACAATCCATGTTGCAAACTCCTTACAAGGTATGCAAAATCTAAGGAAGCCAGTGGGAAGTGAGCAATACATCTTATCCGTTAACAAGATGTGCTTACATGTGGAGGCTATAGGGACATGCAGTTTGATTTTAAATAGTAGTTTTATTTTAGAATTAGAAAAGACCTTTTATGTTCCAAGTTTCTCTAGAAACTTGATTTCGATTTCAAGACTTGTACCTTTTGGTTATTCCTTTCACTTTTCAAAAACATCTTTTAGTTTATTTAATAAATATGATTGTGTTGGGAATGATATTTTTTCTGATGGTTTTTACTACATTAATTTATGAAATAATGCCACTCATAATGCTATGCATGTTCAAGCTGGCACTAAAAGGTGTATTATTGACGATGACTCTTCTACATTATGGCATAGGATATTAGGAAATATCTCTATAGAAAGAGTTAAAAGATTAGTGAAAGATGGGGTACTTAGTACTCTAGTTTGTATTGATTTTGAGACATGTGTGAACTGCATTAAGGGAAAACAGACTAATAAATCAAAGAAAGGTGCCAATAGAAGTTCAAGTATATTAGAAATCATACATACAAATATATGTTGTCCAAATATGGATATTCAACGTTAGAAATAGTTTATCATCTTTATTGAAGTAGAGAAACAATGGGGAAAGCTAATAAAGGTTGTGAGATCATATAGAGGTGGTCAATATTATGGTAGATACAGTGAGAATGGACAAGCGCCTAGTCCGTTTGCTAATTTTCTTCAAGAACATGGGATAGTTGCCCAATACACTATGCCTAGTTCACCATACCAGAATGGTGTAGCAGAAAGGATAAACCAAACATTATTGGATATGGTGTGGAGTATGCTTAGAAACTCCAATCTTCCTAAATCCTTATGGATTGAAGCTTTAAATACAACTGTGTATATATTAAACCGAGTTCCAACAAAGGTTGTCTCAAAGATGCCATTTTAATTATGGAAAGGTTGGAAACCGAGTTTGCGACATATGCATGTTTGGGGATGCCCTTTTGAAGTGAGGATTTATAATCCACAAGAGGAGAAGATGGACCCAAGGATCATTAGTGGGTATTTCATTGGATATGCCAAACGGTCTAAGGGTTACATATTTTAATGTCCATCTCACAACACTAGGTTTGTGGAATCAAGAAATTCAAAGTTTCTTGAATATGACATGATTAGTAGGAGCAATCAAATCACGAACATAGTTTCTGATACTGATCACTTAGAGTCTCAACCTTCTACTTCAGGAGATTGATTGATTGTTGTTCACAACACCCCTCAAGTACAAGCTAGTGTTGAACAACCAATCACCAAAATTCCATAAGTTGTTGACAATATTCCAATAGATCATTTTTTTCAAGAGATAACTGAAACTTATGAACAACAAGTTGAACCTCATACTTCTTAGGAATATGGTGGTACGACATTAAGAAGATCTACTAGAACTAAAAGGTCGATAATTCCTAGTGATTATTTTGTGTATCTACAAGAATTTGATTGTAACATTGGAGCCTTGAATAATCCTGAATCGTTTTCACAGGCAATGAGTTCTAAGGTTTCAAACTTATGGTATAATGCCTTGAAAGAAGAGACAGATTCTATGGCTTCTAACTAAGTTTGGGATCTCATCAAGTTGCCTGATGATGTGAAAGCCATTGGATCTAAATGGGTCTTCAAGACAAAGAAAGACTCATAAGGAAACATTAAAATATATAAGGCAAGACTCGTTGCCAAAGGATTCACTCAAAGGGAGGGAATCAATTTCACGAAAACATTCTCTCCTGTATCTAAGAAAGATTCACTTCGTGTGATCATGGCATTGGTTTTCCATTTTGATTTGGATTTGAATCAAATGGATGTGAAAAAAAATTTCCTTAATGATAACCTAGAGGAAGAGGTTTATATGAAATAACTTGAAGGGTTGTTTTCTAGTGATGGTGAGCATTTGGTTTGTAAGTCTAATAAATCCATAAATGGAATAAAACAAGCTTATCGTCAATGGTATTGAAGAGAACGTCATAGATCAATGTATATACCAGAAGGTTAGTGGGAGTAAGATTTTTTCTTTGGTGCTATATATGGATGATATTTTTCTTGCAACCAATGATAATGGTTTGCTACATGAGGTAAAATAATTTCTCTCTAAAAATTTTGATATGAAGGATATGGGTGAGGCATATTATGTCATTGGCATTAAGATCCATAGAGATAGACTTTGAGGCATTTTGGGTTTATCTCAATAAACCTATATCAATAAAGTTTTAGAGAGATTTTGGATGAAAGATTGTTCACCAAGTGTTGCTCCCATTGTGAAGGATGATAAGTTTAATTTTGACCAATGCCCAAAGAATGATTTTGAAAGAAAATAGATGAAAACCATTCCATATGCTTCAGTCGTTAGAAGCCTGATGTATGCTTAGGTCTATACCAGACCTGACATTGCATTTTTGTTGGGATGTTAGGGAGATATGAGAGTAACTTAGGTGTTGACCATTGGAAATTTGCAAAGAAAGTGATGAGGTACCTACAAGGAACCAAGGACTATATGCTCATGTATAGACGAACTAACGATCTAGAATTAATTGGCTACTCCAATGCGGACTTTGCTGGCTGTGTTAATTCACGAAAATAAACATCTCGTTACATTTTCATGCTTGTCGGTGGAACCGTGTCTTGGAAGAGTATGAAGCAGTCCTTGACTGCTACTTTCACTATGGAGGCCGAGTTCATGTCATGTTTTGAGGCCATCACATGGTGTATGGTTGAAGAGTTTCATTTCCGAGCTTAGAGTAGTTGACTCTATTTCTAGGCCATTAAGATTGTGCTGTGACAACTCAGCTACTGTGTTTATGGCTCAGAACAACAAGAGTGGTAGTCGTAGTAAGTACATCAACACTAAATGTTTGGCCATAAGAAAATGTGTTAAGGAAAAGAAAGTGGTCATTGAGCACGTTAGCACTGAGTTAATGATTGATGATTCTTTGACTAAAGGCATACCACTACTGAAATTTAAGGATCATGTAGAGAAAATGGGAATTGGTTCCACTTTGTAAATGTATATATATAATTTATTAATAAAACTCTTATATATTGTGATATTTTCTCATATTCATGTGCAACTTAATTTATTTGAGAAAATATATATTTCATTGGACCAAGAATAATTATAGGATTTATTCATCAAGTTTTGTTACCACATAAAGTATAATACTTGAGAAACTAAATATATTGTAATACATGGAAAATAATACTCCCTCTTAGAGGACCTATCGCCATGATTCATGTATTTTGTTACTCAAGGGAATTTAGCTTAACGTTTGCACCAAGTGGGAGAATGTAACATTTTTAATGGTGCAACATTACGCATGCTACGGTGGTAACAGTTTCGGTTTCGAAACCATACGAGGTTCTTAATAGGAAAATATTTATGAAGACATCGGATCCTCTCACTACTCACTGATTATTATCAACATACACCATCAAACACATAGAGTAAGTATGAGAAACAGTTAGAGCATCAAACCACAAAATTCATTGGAATTCCTGTGAAGAGGTGAAATTTGATCGATGACATTAGGTATGTTTTAAATCCATTTTTACTTCTCTTGTGTTTAAATTTACATTCATATGATTACCTGAATGTTTCTATATCGAATTATTATCCAACATTTATTTCAATTTATACCTTTATTTATGCTTAATCTCAAAAGATAAGGACGAGTTTAGATTATCGGTATTTATTAGACTAGAAATATTAAAAAAAATTAAATTTGTGCATATTTTTGCACTAATATTATTTATATGATTGCATATAACAGAATTTTATAACATTCATCTAAATTAGACACACTACGATTTACAACCCGTACTCTGAGAATCTTCTTCGAATTCATCGAATTGTTTTGCTTAAAAAGAATCATTAGTTCTTTTTACTCTTTTTCTGTAGCTCGATCTAGAAAATCAAGATTAATATTACCGGTCTAATTAATGTAGGGAGGATGAATATATTTTTATTTTTTTATTAGCAATTTAAATTCTTATATGCCAAAGCGGTCATAAATGTAATGGTTTGTAAAAATTAAACACAGAATATAAAAATAAACACAGTATTTTTAAGTGAATATCGAAGAGAATGAATGTACAGACCATATAACCAATTAATTGTAAAAAAAAGTTAACTTTTAAGTACAAAACAACTTTTATTTAATTATATCAATGAAATTTGCAATTAGTATAATTTTATTTAAAAATAAATAAATACCCAATAAAAATTAGAGAAAAAAATAATCTATTTAATAAAGAGTATAGTTTAAAAACAATAAATAATACCGCTTCTTACGGTAATATACTGAGATTAATATAGTGAGATGTAATTTACTAACAAACCGTAGTTTAATAGTCTTATAAACACCTCAGCTTCTATGTGATGATTTAAGATGATAATTTTTCTTCTTAAATTATACTTACATTGGAAGTTATTTCTTCTTTTTTTTGAAAAATTATGTAATTAGCTCATATTCTTCATTAAATCATGACGATGACATAATACTATTTTTTTCTTTCGAAATAACCAACAGACACAAACTCACACAAATATAAATATAAATGGATAACATGAGAGCTGTTCTACTACATAGTACATATCTAGAAACAAATTTCTAGAAAATTAGCAAAGTTAGGTATATCCAAATTCGTAGAAACTATGAAATGGCATATGATAATGTAAATTTTGTAAGAGGAATAATCAATATGAATAATCTAATATGGTTAAATTATAAATGAAGTTAAGTCTTATATTACTTATAAACACATATTATAATAATATATTTTTTAATCAACGTGAGAATTTTTTAATATACTAACATTTAGAAATAATAATAGATTAGATCCGAACTATTTAGAGATTTTCAGATTCGATTCATTGTTCAAAAGATACAGAAGGATTGGATGAAGTTCGAATTATTCTATTTTTTTTCTAAAACTAAAATATTATTTGATGTGTTATATTACAAATTTTATAATAATAATTTAAAAAAAAAACTAAGAGAACATTATATATGGTAGAAAAACACTTTCTTATTTTTTTTAAAAAACTTATTTATTTTATATAAATTATGATAGATTAAAAAATAATATCATTTATAATTAATATAAAAAGAAATAAATAGTTATAAATATAATGAGATTTGAAATTTTATTTAACAAATTTTAAAAAATAATAGATATATTTATTAAAATTTTAAGAGAAAAAATTAAATTTATTAAAATGTAAGAGGGGGAAATTTTATAAATTATTATTTATAATGTAAATTGTTTTATAAATAAATAATGGTAAAAATTAGAGAAATATACTAAAAATGTGGGATTCTGTTAGTTTTAAAAAAATTTAAATTTGGATTGTTCCACTGATCGATCTGATCTAACCCAATCCACTAATCGATTTGTCATGATCCAATCAGATCCATTGATATTGTATATGGATCATGATCCGATCTGATCTAAAAATGATCGATTTTAATTCAATCCAAAGTGAATCACATTGAGCAAATATCTATGAAGCTCTAATGCGGTGGATCTTTTTACCATCTTTACTAACATATCTCTCTCAAGGTATAGGTCCTTTGGTCCAATAATTTATATGAAACATACAAGATGCCTATTCTCATTGATCGATATGGGTTTATATACCCTTCAATACATAACATGCAAACTTCTTATCAACTTAAGACTCATATGGGTTTATATACCCTTTAATACATAACAAACTTCGTAACAACTCAACTTACTTTACCACTAAGCTTATTATATGTGTAATACTTAACAACTTTTTCTAATACTCTCCCTCAAAGTCATGGTCTAGGAAGAACCATGAGTTTGATCTTAAGTGACGGAAATATTCCTATCCCCAAGGGCTTATCAATAGATCAATGAGCTAATCTTTCAAGACGCAATACTAAATTTCAAGTTGTTTCTTCAACACAGGATCGTGCACAAAATGGAAATCAATCTCAATATGTTTGGTGCATACATGCTACATAGGATTCTTCGCTATACGTTGTGCACTTATGTTGTGACACATCAAAACAAGAGTTTGTTTCAACTTATATTTCAGTTCAGATGACAATTGCAAACTCATATGAGTTTTGCAGTTCTTGATGCCAAGGATCTATATTATGCCCCTATTAAAGATCAAGAAACCACCTTCTACTTGGTTGATGACCATGAAACAAATTTCCTCAAAAGTAGACACAATATGCACCCACACGCTTCCTATCATCTAGGCAGTTAGCCCAGTCAACATCAGTGTGGACAATGAGATCAAGTTGTGATGCATACCCTCTAGGTGAACAACCCTAGGATCCACAAACTCAAAGGTATAAGAATGATTGATTTGCTAAGAACGTGTTGAAGATGATCAGATTAGAACCCTAAGAAAGCAAAGTCCTTAAAACACCAATCTTGAGACACCACAAAGGATGATCACTCCCTTTGATAAGTCAAATTCAAGAATTCAATCAAGAACATGAGAAGTAAAAGCAATAAGCCATTTTCTATTTTTTTTAAGAACAAAGATAGATTGAACACAGAAATAAAGAACAAGAAAAGGTACGAAGACTTCAAAGAGAACTATGAAATCAAATCTAAAGATTAATACAATGACACGGAATTGAAAGGAAATAAGGAAACCAAATAAGAATATCACAAAATCAAAATCCCAAAACAAGAATAAATTTGTTTCACAAAGATAAGAAAACAAAACAATTAAATTTGGAATCAAGAAAACAATCAAACGCATAAAAGGATGATTTTTTTGTTGAAAAGACGCAGAAACAAAAAAAAGATTAAATATTTTTTTTCGAAAGTCAAGAATTCAAAACAAAGATAGATGAAGATAGATAGCTATTTTTAGCAACCAAAGCTCTGATACCAAATGATGTGGACCCTCTAGGAGAACAATTTTAGGAACCCACGAACTCAAAGGAATAGAAATTATTGATTTGCTAAGAATGTGTTGAAGATGATCAAATTAGAACCCTAAGGAAACAAAGTCCTTAAAACCCTAATCTTGAGATGCCACAAAAGATGATCACTTCCTCTGATAAGTTGAATTCAAGCATTCAATTGAGAACATAAGAAGGCAAAGCAAGAAGCTTTTTGAAATATACTTTATATTATTGATATATGGTATTCCTCCATTACATGGATGTTGTTTTATTTTATAAACAACAAAAACCCTAGATGAAATTTACCCTAAAGAAAAGAACCCTAGATGAAATTGTCCTTATCGGCCTATTTTGTTATGGATTGGGCCTAATCCATCCTTAAATATAAAAGACTAAAAAAAGGATTTATGATAAATAAAACATAAAAGTCCACAATTAACTAAAACAAAATTTCTAAACAAAAAAAAATCCTATAATTAACTAAAACAAAAAACTTGCTTCCTAAACTAATCCTTGCATCCAATTTAATATTCCAAATCTATCCATTGTGTAGGATCTTGAGAATATTTGTAGAATCTTGAGGATATTTATAGGATCTTAAGAATCTTAAAAATATTTGTAAACATTAATATGATCAACACCTCAATCTCCATTAGGTTGTCTTGGTTTTCTCAACAACAAGCTATAACTATATGTCCCTTTTAAATATCTCAAAATTATCTTTAGTGCTTGCCAATGAGCTATTGTTGGACAACCCAAAAAATGACACAAATTCCTTACCAAAAAGGCTATATTAGGTCTAGTTATTACACAATATGGTAATGCCACAACCAAAGTCCTATATGTAAATGAAGTATAATTATCCAATAGTTCTCTATGTTATTTACCTAATACTCCCCCTGAATTCATTGGGGGTGGTAGCATCCTTAGAAGAATGCAAACTAGCCCTATGAATGAGTTCATTAACATACTTAACAAATGTAATCCTTGTGTAGAATAGGAATCTTAATGCCAAGAAAATAGTGAAGTGAATCAAGATCCTTCAAAGTAAATACATATTTAAATGGGTACTCAATAGATTGCGATCTTTGAGCATTGTTTCCAATAATAACAATGTCATCTACATAAACTAAAAACATGACAATATCATTAGAATCATGAAGTACAAACATTCTAGGATTTGATTTACTGTTCCTAAAACCCCACCTAAGCAAATAGGAACTAAGTTTGAAAAACCATGCTCTAAGGGCTTGTTTAAGTCCATAAAGAGCCTTGATTAGTTTGCACACCTTCTAAGGATGTTTAGCACTGACAAACCCTTTAGGTTAACTCATAAAGATCTCCTATTCCAAGTCTCCATTTATAAAAAGCATTGTTAACATCTAATTGACACAATAACCATCCAAAATATAAAGCAAACTTAATTAAGCACCAAACTGAATGTAATAGATTTTATCACAGGGCTAAAAGTTTTTAAATAATCAAGTCCCTCAGTTTGAGAAATTCCTTATGCAACCAAGTGTGATTTATACTTTTCTAAAGTCTTATCAGGTTTGGTTTTAGTTTTAAAAACCCCAAGTGTTTCCAATCACCTTTGCATGAGTTGGAGGATCAACCAAAATCCATATACCATTCTTCATAAAAGCATCATATTCATGCTACATTACTTGTTTCATTATACTATTTGCACAATTTCAGCAAAACTATATTATTCTAGGAGTAAATAATGTGAAGACATTATAACATGAAATGTTTTAGGCTTGAAATTCCTAGTCTTAAGACTATAGCCTCATATGGCACCTACAAACCAGAATAAGGAGACTCAAGATGAATAATTTGAGATGATGAACTATTAACTACCACTAGATCACTTGGAGATACAGAACTATCATTAGGACTTGATGAATAAGACTCTATGCTTGTTGACATATGTGATGACATATAAGAGGAAATATTCAACTAAGTAAGCTATTATGGGTTAGACAAAGAAGAAACTGATTCCAATGTGGAAGAGAGAGTAAGTTGTAAACAAGACAAAAACATCATGGTTGTGCAGACAAATGGAGAAATCAAAAGTGCCAGTTCATGTAATGAAGAGATTCCACCAATGAAGGATTGTTCTAATGTTGAAATGGAATAACCTATGTATAGAGATTCACTTGTCACAAGGAAAGTCCTAAATATATCGCCTAAGGATGAAAGAGATGAGAAGCACTATGATCATTTTTTCCACACAAGAATCCACGTGAAGGATAAGGTATGCATGTTAATTATTGATGGTGGGAGCTGCACTAATGTTGCTAGTACCTTGTTGGTAGAAAAGTTAAATTTGAAGTGGCAGGAGCATCCCAAACCGAACAAGCTACCGTGGTTGAATGATTGTGGAGAAGTGGAGGTTAAAAAATAATCTTGGGTTCCTTTTCAATTGGAAAATATGAAGATGAGGTTCTTTGTGATGTGGCACTGATGTATGTTGGTCATATAATGCTAGGTCGACCATGGAAATTTGATAGGAGGGTTTCGCATGATGGGTACAAAAATCGTTATTCTTTTGAAATGAACAACCAAAAATTTATATTATCCCATCTCAAACCTTTGTAAGCTTATGAGGAACAAATTAGGATAGTAGTAGAGTGCAAGATGTAGGAAAAACAAATGTGTGAGCAAGAGGAAAATAGAAAGAGAGCAAGTGAGAAAAATGGAGATAAGAGTGAGTAAAGAGGAGAGAAAAGTTTGCAAAAAAAGAAAAATAAAAAATGAGTGTAATTGCTAAAAAACAAGATATTAAGAGTGCAATGATTGCAAGGAAACAAGTACTTGTACTTATGTACAAGGATGTTTATCATTCTACTAACGATCCTAACTCGTCTTTGCCTAGTGTTATTGTATCTTTATTTTAGGACTTTGAGGATCAACTTCCTAAAGAGATTTCCCATGGATTACATCCTTTGTGAGGCATGTAGCATCAAATAGACTTCATAGAGCTAAGATTCAAGGACGAATCTTTTCGAAGAGGAGGGGAATAATAGAGATTGAGGTGCTAACCAAGTTGATGTTTACAAATATTCTAAAGATCCTACACAAGGGATAGATTTGGAATATTAAATTGGATTCAAGGATTAATTTAGGAAGCATTTTTTTGTTTTAGTTAATTATGGGCCTTTTATATTTAGCAATTTTTGTTTTAGTGAATTGTGGGTTTTTTATGTCATATTTATCATAAGTCTTTTATTATTTAAGGATGGACTCCCTTTCCAAAACAAAATAGGCCCATTAGGCTCATCAGATCTAGGGTTTTTTCTTTTAGGGTTTCTTGCTTATAAAAAGGATAGCAAGTATGTAATTTGGAGGCAAGAATGAATATCATTAATAAAATGTATATTTCATAAAGCTTTTACTTTGTATTTTTGTGTTTTTGATTGAATGCTTGAATAAAACTTATCAAAATAAGTGATCATCCTTTGTGGTGTCTAAAGATTGGGGTTTTAAGGACATTTTTTCCTTAGAGTTCTAATTTGGTCATCTTCAACACGTTCTTAGCAATTCAATCGTTCCTATTCCTTTGAGTTCGTGGGTTCCTAGGGTCACTTGCCTAAAAGGTCTACATCATATACCCTTTGGTATATCAAATGCACCTAACACTTTTATAAGACTTATGAATCATGTTCGACGTGCATTTATTGGAAAATTTGTGGTTGTCTATTTTGTTGATATTCTCATTTACGATAAAAATCTTGAAGAGCATGTCTTACATCTTAGGTATGTTCTTGAAATTTTGAGAAAATAAAAACTATATGCAAACATGAAAAAGTGTTATTTTTGCATGGACAAGTTGGTTTTTCTTGGTTTCGTTATTTGTTCTAAGGGAATAGAAGTGAATGAGGAAAAGGTTAAGACTATTTGAGAATAGCCAACACATAAATCTATCACTGAGGTTAGGAGCTTCCACTACTTTGCTAGTTTTTATCGAAGGTTTCTCAAATATTTTATACACTTGTCGCACCTCTAACTAAGGTCATTAAAAGGTCTGTTGGTTTTAAGTGGGGCAAGAATCAGGAGAGAGCCTTCAAAACGTTAAAGAATAGTTTGTGTTTTGCACCTATTTTATCTTTACCTTATTTTACTAAATCCTTTGAAGTTGAGTGTGATACATCAGAAATAGGTATGTGAGTAATTTTGATGCAAGAATGGTAGCCTATCATTTATTTCAATGAGAAACTTCATGGAACAACCCATAATTATCCAGCGTATGATAAGGAGCTCTATGCCTTGATTAAGACCCTGGAGACATGGAAACATTACCCCTGGCCAAGGGAATTCATCATCCAGACCGATCATGAATCTCTAAAACATCTAGAGTGTCAAGGTAAATTGAATAGAAGGCATGCTAGATGGATGGAATTCATTGAGACATTTACTTATATTGTTCAATATAAGAGAGGTAAGGAGAATGTTATAGCCGATGCTTTATCACAAAAATATTCCTTAATCTCAACTTAAAATCCTAAATTGCTAGGATTTGAATATGTTACAAAAATGTATACTAATGATGATGACTTCTCTAGCTGTTTACCTTGCATATGAAAAAGTTTCTTTTAATTTTTTTTATAAATTAGATGGGTATTTATTTAAAGAAAATCAATTATGTATACGTAAATGTTCAATGCACAAATTGTTGATTAAGGAGGCCCATGGGAGAGGATTAATGGGGCATTTTAGAATTAAGAAGACTCTAGATTTTTTGCGTGAGCATTTTTATTAGTTGATAATGATAAGAGATGTAGCGAGAATATGTTCTATATGCATTACTTGTAAACTATCCAAATCCAAAGTCATACCACAAGGACTATATACTCACTTGCCCATACCTAGCACAACTTAGGTAGATATTTCCATGGATTTTCTTTTAGGATTGCCTAGGTCTAAGAAGGGTAGATATTCCATTTTTGTGGTTGTAGATAGGTTTTCTAAAATGGCACACTTCATAGCTTGTCATAAAACCGATAATGCCACTGATGTCGCAATGTTGTTCTTTATGGAGGTTGTTAGGCTTCATAGAGTTTCAAGTAGCATTGTGTCTAATAGGGATGTTAAATTCCTTGGTCATTTTCGAAAATTATTTTGGCTGAAATGGGCACTAAAATCTTGTTTTCGACTACTTGTCACCCACAAACTGATGGGAAAATTGAGGTAGTTAATAGGACTCTATACGCTTTGCTTAGGGTGGTAATAAAAAGGTATTTGAAAAATTGGGAGGGTTGTATACCTTTTTTTGAATTTACTTATAATCGGAGTGTGCATTCAACTATTGATCATTCTCCATTCAAAATTGTTTATGGTTTCAATCCACTAACTCCTTTGGACTTATTACCTATACCTATTTCAAAGAGGACTAACTTAGATGGTGCTGGGAAGGTCGAAATGGTGAAGAAAATCCATGAACGCATTCGTGACAAAATTGAGAAGAGAAACAAGGTTTATACTTACAAGGCCACAAGGACAACGGAGAGTAATTTTTGAGCCTGGTGATTGAATTTGGGTGCATATGAAGAAGGAACGGTTCTCCAAAAAACAACAGTGAGTATAATGTTAGTATCTCTTTTAAAATTTCTGATCTTTCTTCTTTTTATTATATAAGTGATGGTTTGAGGATGGTTCCTCTTAAAGAGAGGGGGGATGATGAGAATCATGGAGCCATATGATGAATCAAAATCAAGTCCCCGACAACAATGCCAAAAACTTGATGAAGACACAAGATCGACATCGAGATAGCTATACCGATCTTACGGATAGTTTTGTTTTATATTTATAGAACTCTCGTAAGTGTGTGCAAATCATTTTATAGAAAATGACAAGTATACTCCCAAGGTCGATCTAAAAAATAAATATATGCAACTTTTAATTTATTATTCAAACTTTAAAAAACAATTAAATCGTGAACATCCTATCATGATATTTCTATTTTTGTGTTTCCTAATCTAATGACAAAAAAATAAACATAAATATGATTCAACAAAAAATTATGTAAATTTTTATCATTCATAATAGTGGAATATTTATGGATATAATAATTAAGTTAATTATGATTGCTCATATTATTTAAGTTATTAAAGATATAAATTGATATTTATTGATTTTCTCTTTTTTATATGAATACCACATTGGTGGGGTTAGATATTCTTTGTTAATATAAAAAATCAATCAACACCTATGGGTAGGGTTGATAATTAATTTGGTTAATTAAATTAATTCATTTTTCTGAGAGAATGAAAATGAACTATTTAAATGCCACATTTGGTGGGGTTAAACATTTTAAACTTTATTCAAGGTGTCCAAATTAAATCTAAGAGTTTAATTATCTGAGTACTAACTTTCAAGTTTTAAAATCATTACTAAAAATATATTGTCAATGAATAATAGTTTTTATAAAAACTATTGAAATAGAGATTCACTTTAACTACCATGCAATTGTGCCAACAAATAAAAGAACACTACTCTAAATTAGACAGGATAATTAAACCTTAAAATCTAATTTTTAGATTTAAGTTTGTATTGAAAAATAATATATATGTCTCTAACATCCTTATTATAAAATCTTAAATAAAAACAAAATTAATTTATTTTATACGGATATGTTACCTATTTAATATTTCGCAAGCATAACAACATCATTTTTATATAATATTTACAAACATCCAACCATAAAAAATATGGGAATAAAACATAAAAAATAATTGTACAAAATTTATTTTAAAATTATACCTCAAAATAATCCTTGTAGAACTTTGATCCTAATTTTGTTGCTAGAAAAACCTCCGAAAACATTTGTATTTTCATTTATTGAATCAAAAATTATAAATCTATAAAATCATAACTAGTTCTTCTAAAAAAGAGAAGAACTTTAAAACAAAAAAAAACTAAAGGGAGAAAGAGAAGATATTTTTTATTTGAGGGATCATTTTTACAATGGAGAAGAGGGTCCCTTTATAAATAATAAAAAGGCCAAAAAAGGAGAAAAAATATCTCAAAAATTGATTTTGCATGCGTTTAGATAGGCTAACACACGGGCATGTGTATCCTTTCAAGTACAAAACTTCAATATTATTTTTGTTTGTGGAAAGGATTCAAATAGAATTGTCAACATTGTTCATTGAATCGAAAGGAAAATTACTACATAAATTAAACTTTTTCAACTCTCAAATCAAGAAAAGAACTTTAAAACTATGAAAAGAAAAGAAAAAACTAGAGAAAAGTAAGAAATCAGCAAAGAACAAAGTTGATGGGATGAAAGGGATGATTTACAATGAGGGTGAATGGCGATTTTTATATGAGTAGAAAATGTATCAAAAAGGAGGAAAATGTGGATTAGAAAGTAGGGAACCACGGCATGAGCCAACCGGTACACATTTTAAAAAAAGGATTTGATTGCCTTGCGTTGTGGCATGGTAAACACTAGCCACGACATGCCTCTTCTTGCGCTTTTAGAAACTCACTTTCGAACTTTATATTGGTTTGGAACATATATAAGGGTTATTACATTTATTAGTATTTTATGCTAGATGGTTGAAATGAGTGATTTCAAATACTATTCTTTGAGTATTGATTAGTTCAATAATTTTGAAGATAAAAATACCTTTAAAACAACAAAATATATTTTCTTAAAAGATAATAAAACAATGCAAAATGAATCTATTTTGATATTTAAAGTGCATAAAATTATATTTTATTTAGTGCTTTTAAGCACTTATTAGGTTTTCATCCTATTGAATATTTATCTGATAGTTGATGGGTGCTTAAAAAGTAATAAATTTACCATAATTTAATGTACTTTAATTGATTCAATAAATTTATATTTGTATGATTTTATCATATTTTTATATAAATTTTTCTTTTCGAAATCACGCGTATTTTTATTGTTTTTCAAGTCAAAAATAACTTTAAGGCTCGAAGAGGCAATACATTACAAATATATTGAGAAAAAAATGAGAAAAATTGAAAAATTAGACAAAATGAGTCAAAACGGTCAAAAATGTCGAGTCTTGTGCGTCCCTACACATAACTAGGACAAGCTCGCCTATAGCCAGCACATACCTGTGCCGAGTCAAGCACGCGCCAACACCTGTTTGCCGCAAATCTCGCCTCCTATAGGCGTGCTTGTCGAAACGCATCCAAAATAAATTTTTGAGATATTTTCCCACTTTTGGGCCGTTTCCTCACCTATAAAAGGACTCTCTCCCCATTGCAAAAATTATCCCTAAAATCCAAAAAAACAATTACACATTTCTCTCTCTAGTTCTTAGATTTTTTAGTTTTTTTCGTTTTAAAGTTCTTCTCTTTTTGAGAAGAACTAGTTATGCTTTTGTAGATTTCTAGTTTTTCATTCAATAAATAGAAATGCAAATCTGTTTAGAGATTTTTTAGAAACAGAATTAGCATCAAAGTTCTGTAAGGATTCTTTTGATGTATAACTTTAAACGGAATTCTTTATAGTTATTTTTATGTTTTATTCTTATATGTTATATTTATTTTGTCTATGATTACATTTAACATGGTTGACTATTTATAAATATGATATAATAATAACATTGTTATGCTTGTGAAATATTAAATAGGTAAAACATTTCTATAAAATAAATTAATTTTGTTTTTATTCAATATTTTATATTAAGGATGTTAGAGAGAAATACTTTAGTTTTCATTAGAAACTTAAATCTAAAAATTAGATTTTAAGGTTTAATTATCCAGTCTGATTTAGAGTAGTGTACTTTTATTTATTGGTGCAATAGCATGATAGTTAGAGTGAAGTTCTATTTCAAAAGTTTTTATAGGAAATATTATTCAAAAATGTATTGATAACATATTTTCAGTAATGGTTTTAAAACTTAAAAGTTAATACTCTGATAATTAAATTCTTATATTTAATTTGGACACCTTGAATAAATTTTGAAACGTCTAACCCCACCAAAAGTGACATTTAAATGATTCATTTTTAATCTCTTAGAAAAATGAATTAATTTAATTAACTAAATTAATTATGGACCCTACTCATTGGTATTAATTGATTTTTTTTATATTAACAAAGAATATCTAACCCCACCAAAGGTGATATTTATATATAAAAAATATACTCAATAAATATCAAATTATATCTTTAATAACTTAAATAATATAAGAAACTATAATTAACTTAATTATAATATTCATAAATACTCCACTATTATGAATGATAAAAATTTGCATAATTGTTTATTAAATTCATAACTATGTTTATTTTTTATGTTATTAGATTAGGAAACACAAAAAATCAAAATATCGTGACAAAATGTTTAGGATTTAATTTAATTTCTAAAAGTTTGAATAATAAATTAAAAACCACATATATTACTTCCTTAGATCAACCTTGGGAATATACTTATCATTTTCTATAAAATAATTCGTACACTTGCGAGAATTTTACAAATATAATTCCAAAGTATCTGCAAGATTGGTATTGCTAACCTGATGTCGATCTTGTCTTCATAAATAGTGATACTTATTTACTAACTTGGTGCCTACTAGGATGGACTATAAGTCATATGATGATTAAAATCTCTCATAAGCCATCGGCTAATTTACACCTAATATTGACACCCTAGGCCTCATTGGCTTGGATACATAGGCTTGGAGGTCTATTTTGTCATTATGTAATTTTTAGGTTTCGTGAACCTTTATGCGTTTGTGCAAGGGCTATGGGAATACAATTGATGGTGACTTGAGGACCATGAAATTTACTATATTAAGTGAAGAGGATGCACACACATGCATGGGTAATGATAACGTTAGGTTTATAAATGGTAAATTCATAGCCGAGCATTATGAAAGCTTTTTAGAAGAAATCCAAAAATTACATTCAAGGAGATTATTACTCAAATAAGGTATGATTTTCGGTGTTAAAGTGACAGATTTCCATATGCATCGAGCTAGAAAATTGGGATTGATAGAATGGAAAGGTTAAGTTTGAACGCATGCACATATGTTGGAAAGTATGCATGGGTAGGTGGAAGCAAGATTGTAGGCTAAGTTTAGGCTTTGATGGGTGTCATTTGAAGGGTAGGCAAATAGGACAAATCTTGTCTGTTGTTTCAATGGATGGAAATCAAGGAATATTTCTTATTGCATATGCTAGGGTAGAAAGAGAATGTAAAGATACATATAATTGGTTTTTGAAATTAAGTGAGGAGGATTTGCAATATCTATTTATTTCTATTCGTAACTCAATGCTTCTTACTTTCAGTATTCCTAAAAATAGTTTAAACTAGAAGTCTTTTGAACCTTTTTCTAAATCACTTTCTCTATTTAACAAATTTTTTCTTTAGCTTTTACTCTTTAAGTGTAAAATTAAATCTCTATGATTGTTTTCACTTCTTCACCCCTTTCTCGATACTTCTATTTTCTTCTTATATCCCTCTTTTGATAGAAAGGGTCTTTCTTACTTTTTGTTCAATACTCATTTCAAGAACAATCTATTGAACTTGTAGGAAAAAATGGAACATATCTAGATTGAAGAACTCAACCTTACCTACAGTTGAAATGGACCCTTTAGACTATGAAGTAGAACTGACTCCAAATGTTGAAATTATCAAGGCCAATGAAAATTAACAGATCACTTATTGGTGAAATATAAAGCATATTGGAATTCAAAAGACAACATGTCTATCATTCCTTTAGGAACTCTTGGAGCTCTTTTGGAAAATTAGATGTGTATGGAGTGGAAAAATCATTCAATACCTTTGTTTTTTCTTTTAAAATCAAAGATGATAAAAAGAAGGTATAGGATAAAATTATTTCGAAACATTGATGGTTCTCTTATAGTGATTAACAACAATCAAGTTGATTTACCTATTGAAAGCTATGACTTTACACATCATTTTCTAGGTTCAAATGCATGGAATCCCTAAAAGTTTTATGATAGCAAAAAATGTCAAAATCATAGGCTTAAGGTTAAGTTTGGACACATTTACAAATGTTGGAAAGTATGAGTGGATAGGTGGAGGCAAGGTTGTCGACCAATCATAGGCTTTGATGAGTGTCATTTAAAGGTAGGAAAACATGATAGATCTTTTCTGTTGTTTCAATGGATGGAAATCAAGGAATATTTCCTATTGCATATGCTATGGTATAAAGAGAATGTAAATATATATAGAATTGGTATTTGAAGTTAATTGAGGAGGATTTGTAGTTGATGCATAATTAGACCCTTGCAATTATGTTTAATAGACAAAAGGGTCTCACTGAAGCTATTAAACTTCAATTAGCATGGGATAAGCATGTAAGTCTTGTTGACTTTTAACCTACTTTACTTTTTCAATATAAGCACAATTGCATGTTAAATTAGCCTAACTATATTAATGTTACATGCAGCAATTGTGTGAGGCATTTGTACAACTTTAAAAAGAAGAATATAGGTTTCATTTTGAAAAAAAAGTTGAACAAACTTTTCAAGTGAAGATAAGCATACTCTTGGTGAAGCCAAGAAGGAAGTTGCCCACACAATTATAGAGTTTTTCAAGGCTCCAGACATGTTCCAGGTACTATGAGGCCCAGGAAACTTTAGACACTTCTTTTTTCTTGTATCCCATAAGTTGATTTTATAGATACTTGTGTATATTAAGAAATCATTCAAAATAATGTAAACATGAATTATAAGTTGCATTTTTGATCAAAGGTCATAGTTGCAAAATGAGAAAAGTAACGTGATACATAAGTATAAACACTTTGAAGAAATTTATACATTAAAAAAACCAGTTGAAATGACTTTTTTACTTATGCATATGGCATTGTTTCATTCTCTTATTATCTGGGCATTATGTAGATGAGTATTGGTGCTAAGAATTGATCATTTTTTATATATTTTACAGTGTGGTTTGCTAAATATACCTACTATGGGGAAATTGAAGAAGGATGCTAAATATGCTTTGGTATATCAACTAATAAAAATCTTTCTCACCAAGAGATTGGATTCTTACTTGAAATTTCATGGTGTGAATTTTTCTCTACTGAAAGATTACAGTATAAGAAAATTTTATTTCAATCCTTGTTCATGGCTGCAATACAAGTTAGGATTTATTCATTGTTAATGCACCTAAATTAATGTTTTTCATTAATATGGTAGGTCTTATTCAAGAAGATTGCATTAATAAGATAAGGTTGATTTTATTGGTGGATCTTGGCTTTGATTAAGGTGGAGTAATTCCTTACAATCTTATTAAAGATACACTTCAGGTTAGTTTGCGTTTCCTTTCATCTAGCTTTGCTTTTACTCATATTTTTGTTAATTAAGTTCTGGTTTTAATTTTGATTTCAAATGTTTTTTTATCAAAATAGGTGGCTAGCTAACAATAATTTGAATGTGTACATTGTAGTTTAATAATGAAGGAACTTGCACCGATGGTAAAATTGATGAGATGCAGAATGAGTTGGTAGAATTCACAAATCAATTGTTAAAGCGATAGCTAGCTAATTAGACCATCTATGCGCTCTTATCTACTTTTGTGTTAAATTGATTTATATTGTGAATAATTTTATTAGTATTGTTAATGGAAATTTTTTTGCATGTATTTTATATTTTGGAACACTTTAATTTGGTAACCAGTGAAACTTTATTATGTTTTAGTGCATAAACTCTCAAATATAATTACACTATTAATTTTAATATAATATGACTTTTAATATTTCAATTGATAAATTTATCATAATTTATATTGAAAAATAAGGTTAATTAATATGTATATGGTCACAGTTTAAGTATAGCCGAGACAATAGACATACCATTTAGTCATACTCTTTTAAAGACCATGGTCAAATGGTATGTCTATGGCCTTAGTTTTTTTATAAAACCGTGACTGTTGGGAAATAACGCAAATTCCCGATAAGCCAGATTTATGAGAAAGCAAGAATAGAAAAATAACACACAAAATTTGATAACGGAGTTCGGCCAATCTTGCTTACGTCCTGGGACCCGACTTGGATCTTTTTACTGAAAGGGGAGAAATTACACAAGGTGTTTACAATACTCACAACTCACAACCCAATTACACCCAAGAAAATTACTCTCAATTTTCTCTCACAAAAGCTTTTCTCTCTAAGCTTTTCTCTCAATTGGAATGAATACTTTGGATGATTAATTCATTACAATTACACATCTATTTATAGGAAAATTCACTCCTTGAATTACTCCTTAAATTAATGGTTCCTTAAATTGCTCCTTGAATTAAGCTCCTTGTTTTGCTCCATGAATTGCTCCATGTTTTGCTCCTTGAATTGCTCCATGTTTTGCTCCTTGAATTGCTCCATGTTTGCTCCTTAAATTAAGGAGCTTTATAACAATCTCCCACTTGAAGACTGATTTCAATCTGTCTTCACACCTTGATCAATGCAGCAGCTTTTCTAGTCTTTGTTACTCTAAAGAGACCAACCGGGAAGTTGAGCCTGACTTCGATTTGTCAATAGTCACCACCTTTGTTAACATATCTCTGGATTTTTGCTTCCTTGAATCTTCTCCAAGATTAACACATCATCTTCCAATAGAGATCGATGAAGTGATAACGAAGTCCAATATGCTTTGTTCTAGAATGAAATGCCGAATTCTTCGCCAAGTGTATTGCACTTTGACTATCACTTATGCGAGAACATTCTTCTCTTGTTTGAATCCCATTTCAATTAACAAACCTTGAAGCCATATCATCTCTTTACTGGCTTCGCTTACTCGCTACATACTCACCGTAAGTGGATAGAGTGACAATTTTCTCGTATTTGTGACATCCAACTAACACTGTAGTTCCAACAAGAATATATAACCCATGGTGCTTCTTCTGGTGATCAACTTCACCTCCAAAGTCCGCATCTACGTACCCTTGTACTTTTAACTCTCCTTTACTAAAGTACAAGCACTTTTACGTGGTGCCTCGCATACCTCAAAATCCACTGACCGTTTCCCAATGAGTTTTTCCCTGGATTTGACATAAATCTGCTAACAACTCCCCTGCATTGTGGCCAATGTCTGGTCTCGTCTGAGACCATTGCGTACATTAAACTTCCAATGGCCGAGGCATAAGGAACCTTAGCCATGAATTCTCCCTCTTCTTACGTTCGAGGGACCGATCCTTGGATAGGCGAAAATAGGCCGGCAAGGTGTGCTTGGACCGGCTTGGCATCGCCCATACGTTGAATCTTTGCAAAACACGATTAATGTACTCGCCCGAGATAACGAGGATCCTTTCTTCTTATTTCTTGTGATTTGCATTCCAAGAATCTTCTTTGCTGGACCCAAGTCTTTCATGTCAAATTCCTTTGACAATTCTTTGCTCAACCTTTAATATCATCCATATCCGAACCTCGCTTTACTAACATATCATCAACGTAAAGTAGTAAAATGATATAACCTTGGACTTATATCTCAAGTAGCAACAATGATCGCATTGCACTCACTCGGAAACCTTCCTTGTGCGTGAAGGCATCAAATGTTTTGTACCATTGTCTCGGGGCTTGTTTACTGTGCCATACAAACTCTTCTTAAGTCTCGCACACCATGTTCTTCTTCCCCTTTCTCGAGAAACCTTCTGGTACATGTAAATCTCTTTCATCTAAATCTCCATGAAGGAATGCGGTCTTCACATCCAACTGATTCAAGATGAAGATCTTCGATGCCTACAATACTCAATACTGATCTGATAGTATTGACCATCACAACGGGAGCAAAAATGTCAGTGTAGTCAACTCCTTCCTTGTTGAAACCGCTTTGACAACTAGGCGTTTGTATCTCTTGGAACCATCAATGCTCTCTTTCACCCGAGACACCCATTTGTTATGAAGTGCCTTCTTTCCCATAGGTAACTCACTAGTTCCCATGCAGTTGGAGATGAGAGATTTCATTTCTTCTTTCATAGCAAGCTCCCACTTGTTGGAATCTCGAGTCCGACAAGCTTCATCATAGCATTCGAGCTCCTCCATCGATCGCCAACATATAGTTCATGTATCTCCCGTTAGGCACACGTAGGTCGAGAAGACCTTCTCAATACACGAGCCGGAGTAAAGAGGTTGTGGCTGTGTCGAATGCTTGTGTCTTTTTGTCCAACAAGTTCCTCCGGCCGAGGACTTGTTACAATTGGTTCTACATTAACGTGAAGTATTGGGAAATAACGCAAATTCCCGATAAGCAGTTATGAGAGAAAGCAAGAATAGAAAAATAACACACAAAATTTGATAATCTGAAAGTTCTACCAATCTTGCTTTACGTCTCCGGACTGTGAGATCTTTTCTTGAAAGGGGAGAAATTACACAAGGTGTTTACAATACTCACAACTCACAACCCAATTACACCCAAGAAAATTACTCTCAATTTTCTCTCACAAAAGCTTTTCTCTCTAAGCTTTTCTCTCAATTGGAATGAATACTTTGGATGATTAATTCATTACAATTACACATCTATTTATAGGAAAATTCACTCCTTGAATTACTCCTTAAATTAATGGTTCCTTAAATTGCTCCTTGAATTAAGCTCCTTGTTTTGCTCCATGAATTGCTCCATGTTTTGCTCCTTGAATTGCTCCATGTTTTGCTCCTTGAATTGCTCCATGTTTTGCTCCATGTTTTGCTCCATGTTTTGCTCCATGTTTGCTCCTTAAATTAAGGAGCTTTATAACAGTGACCAAATCGTATGTTTATGGTATCAATCCTTTAAAGATCGTGACCAAATGATATGTCTATGACCTCGATCTTTTATGATACTGTAACCAAATGGTATGTCAATGGTCATGGTCTTATATAAGATTGAGACCAAATGGTATATCTATGACCTCGGTTTTTTATAAAACTGTGACCAAATAGTATATCTATAGTATCGATTAAAAATTGAGACTATATGTAAGAGTCTATGGTTTCTCCCACTTAGGTCTCAATTTTTATAATTATAGTCATATATCTACGATAACGGTTAAAAACTGAGACTATATATCAATTTTATAATAGTAATAAGTGTCTGCTAGTTGCATTTGCATAATTTTGATATGTGTATTAGGAAGAATGAAGAAGCTCTTTGAATTAATCCACATTTTTCCAAGTGCTATGGCAGCATGGAAAATGCATGGAAAGTGGAATAACCATGAATGTTTGACTAGTTGATTAATTTTTCTAGTTCTTCTGTGGTTTGGTGAGATTTTCATTGCATAAAGAGTTGGCTTTCCTAAATGCAAGAAAAAGGCAATATTGACCTTGTAATTTGCTACTATTTGGCTTCCATTGAGGTTTGTGCAACCTTGTTGACCTATTCATCTTTATTACTGTTTGCTTATTCTGTTTTCTGTTATTGAAGGTGTCATCGTTGAGTGTTACATTTATATTATTTTATCACCATACAGCTTCGACGCAACTTAGCTAGTGCTATATGCGAAAGGGAAGACTTAATGAAGTAACTCAGAGCCGTCGTCAGGCGCTTGCACTTCATCCTCATTTGGTTAAAAAAAATTCTAGTTTTATTTTGAGTAAGCTTTTTTCTAAGTCTTTTTTTTATAGGGCAGTATGGTTTTGTAGCGTTTTTAACATCTAGTTTTATAAATTTATTTCATCTATCAATCTTAACACAGGTTGATGTTCACAATAATCTAGTCTCTTTGGATGCAAAGGGTAGCTGGGAATACACATTCTATTGCAAATTTACATGTATACAAGTCGCACATAAGTGATAAATATTTGTAAGAATGGAGGATGAACTTTGGCGTATATTGGGATTAAGTATTGAAATATGTATTATTATAAACTAAATCAATTAAAGAAATAAAAATAAATTCACTGTATAACTAAGAAAACCTAGAAAATTCAATTTCCAAATCCATGATTTTATAATTTTTTTAATATTAAAATGAAGTGATTGGATTATTAAGCTAATTCTAATAAAATAATTACCACCATTATATCTATGGTCATAGTGATCTTAATCCACCAATCTCTAACCCAGATACCCACATATCTATGGCCATTTAAGCATATATACGACATTAAGCACTTAGAATTAATAATTGATTACATATACACTACTATAAAAATGAGCTTTTAAGTCGGGATTTAAAGTCAGTTTTTGAAAAAAATCGATTTATAATGAATTTTAAGTCAGTTCGTTGAAAGACAGACTTAAAAAATTAAAAAAATAGCATCAATCCTACGTGTCAACCGATGCTACCTTAATTTGTTTTCATTTTATCTCTTCTCTCTCCCATTTTTAGAAAAAATCATGCATATTGTTTCCTCTTCTTTAGCTGCTACCATAAAACCGACCATCCTTCTCCTACTCTTTCTTATTTTTCGGCCATCTTCAACCACCAATTCCAGCGTCGTTTAGTGGGTTTTCTTCCTCTCCAATTTCTCTTCTAGATCCACTATTTTTTTAGCATAATACTCAAAAAATTTATACCCATTGTCCTTCATTTTCTCACCTATCAAACACCATTTACATGTACCCATTGTCCTTCATTTTGTCACTTCATTTACTCTTATAAGTATTTCTATGAATCATTTTATACTTATTATTAATATTTTTTTATTTTAATAAATATTATGTGTTAATGATTATATGTATAAATTTTTGTGTTGTAGTTATGTATTTTTATTCAAGCTTAGAAAAGAAGAAGGTATTTGATTCATTTATTTATTTTAAACTTAAAATTTTTAAAAATTATTTACATGTACATAATATATATATATATATATATTATATAGTTAATATTATATATTTGTTAATGTTATTATGAGTTTATTAATTGTTTGGTTTTTATGTATTTATTTTTATATGATGTTTTCATAGATATTCTATTAATTAAGGAATTCATATATTGTAATATGTGAAATATATTGGTTGGATACATATTTAATATGCTTAATGTTTTTAATGGAAAATGGACAAATCTTGGATGTTAAAGTGTATAATTGAGCAAGACTATATTTATGGAGTTGAAAGTTTCTTGAAATTTGCTCGTAGAAATAGTAATAATGAAATTAGTATAATTCGATGCCCATGTGTTAAATGTAAAAATGAGAGATTTCATGATATTAACAAGGTACTTATTAAATGGAACTGGTTTGGTTAACATATCAACTGGATTCTCTATAGTGACTATCTTATTGACAATAATAGCACCTTGAGAGACAATGTCAAGAATGAAGTGATATCTAACATCAATGTGTTTGGTTCTTTCATGATACATAGTATTCGTAGTCAAGTGTATTGCACTCTGATTATCACAAAATACAACAGAAGTATCCTGGTGTAAACCCAAATCACAAACCAAACCTCTAAGCCAAATGGTTTAATTCACTACTTCTACTACTGCCATATATTCTGCCTCTATCGTAGACAAAGAAACTGTAAACTATAAAGTAGCCTTCCAACTAATGGAACAATGAGAAAGAGTGAAGACATATCTTGTCAGAGATCTTCTTCTATCCAAATCACCAGCATAATCGGAGTCCATATGACCAATAACATCACAACCAGTATTAGAACTTCCATCATATACCAAACCAAGATTAGATGTACCTCTCAAATACCGAAGTATCTATTTCACTGCTTGCCAATGACCCTTACTAGGATTACCCATATATCTACTGACAACACTAACTGCATGTGAAATGTATGGATGAGTACAAACGATAGCACACATCAAACTACCAATGACACTAGCATATGAAACCTGAGACATGTACCGCTCTTGTTCTTCTAATTGTGGTGACAAATCCAAAGAAAGCCTGAAATGCACAACTAATAGCATACTCACAGGTTTGGATTCTATCATACCAAAGTGTTCAAGAACTTTTTCAATATAACTTTTCTGAGTCAAATAAAGCTTCCCTGCTTGTCTATCCCTGTAAATTTCCATGGCCAAAATTTTCTTTGTTGTACCCAAATCTTTCATCTCAAACTCACCACTAAGTTGAGACTTTAATTTTTGAATCTCAAACTTATTCTTGGAAGCAATAAGCATGTCATCAACATAAAGCAACAAATAAATGGATGAACCATCATGAAATCTTTTATGATAAACACAACTATTATAATCACTCCTAGAGTAACCATGATCAATCATAAAAGAATCAAACTGTTTATACCACTGTCTAGGGAATTGCTTCAACCCATATAAAGACTTTTTCAATAAACAAACATGAACTTCCTTACCTGGAACAAAAAACCCCTCTGGTTTATGCATATATATTTGTTATTCAAGCTCAACATGTAAAAAGGTTGTCTTGACATCAAGCTGTTCTAATTCCATGTCAAACAATGTAACCATAGCAAGCAACACACAAATAGAGCTATGTTTCATAACAGGTGAAAATACTTCATTGAAGTCAATACACTTCTTCTGACAATAGCCCTTTGCAACAACACGTGCCTTGAACCTAGCTGCTTCAACCTCAGGTATACCTTTTTTTTTCTTGAAGATCCATTTGTTTCCAACAATCTTCTGGCCCTTAGGTAGTTTCACCAATTCCCAAGTATGATTCTTATGAAGTGATTCAATCTCTTTATTCATAGCAACTAGCCACTAAACAAACTCATCACACGTGACAGCTTCATGATAACTAGAAGGTTTATGCACCTCAATAGACTCTGATACAGATAATGTAAAAGAAATTAAGTCTACATCTACGTACGTCTGAGGGCATCGAATCTCTCTTATTCCTTTACCCTTAGCAATACTATATGGTTGCTCATATTGCTCTTCTACTACATCGTGAGCAGAATCATCTATCTCATCTACAAATGGCTGATCTGAAGTGCCATCTTGCACTTGACTAGGAGCTCCACTCTCAAGCTCCACCTGCTCACTAACATTGTGGTCTTTATCTACAACAATAGACTCTTTTTTTCAAACATGGAAAATTCATCAAACTTAACATCTCTACTAATCAAAAATTTAGGTGACTTGGGTTCAACACACCATAATCCATAACCCTTCACCCCAGAAGAATACCCCAAAAATATGCATTTCAATGCCCTAGGCTCAAGTTTACCATCATTAACATGAGCATAAGCAGGACAACCAAAAACTTTCGAATTAGAATAATTAGCAGGAATACCAAAGAATACCTCAAACGGGGTCTTCAACTTAATTACAGTTGATAGAGATTGATTCATCAAATAGGAGGCATGGTTACAAGATTAAGCCCAAAAGGATTTATCTAAGTCATCTTGAAAGAGCATACAACGAGCTCTTTCTAAGAGAGTCCTATTCATACATTCTCCTACTCCATTTTGTTGTGGTGTATGACGCACAGTGCGGTGTCTCACTATGCCATTTCTTTCACAGAACTCATTAAACTGACTGTCACAAAATTCCAAACCATTGTCAGTTCTCAAATGCTTGATTTTCTTGCTTGTTTGATTTTCTATACAAGCCTTGAATTTCAAAAATTTTGAGAACGCATCATTCTTATTCTTCAGAAAATACACCCAAACATGATGTGAGAAGTCATCAATAAAAGTCAACATATATCGAGTACTACCCTTAGACACAACATGAGAAGGACCCCAAAGATCTGAATAAATATAATCAACAGTACCTTTCATTTTATGGATGGATGTACTGAACTTAACCCTGTGATGCTTTCCATAAACATAGTGCTCATAGAAATCAAGCTCCCCAGTTTTCTGACAATAAAGCAAATCCCATTTTTCTCAAAATAGACTTCCCTACCTCACTCATATGCCCTAGCTATATATGCCATAATCGAGTAGTGTTTGAATCTTGATTTGATGAGGACAAAACTGAAACACTGCTAATAATAGTGCTACCCTGAAGCATATACAAACCACACGACAATTTCCCTTTAATAATAACGACAACACCCTTACTAACTTTTAAAACTCCACCTTCAGCTACATACTTGTAGCCTTGTGAATCAAGAGTACCCAAAGATATCAAGTTCTTTTTCAAATCTGGAACATGGAAAACATCTTTTAAAGTCCTAACAATACCATCGTGCATCTTAATTCGAACAGTACCAATACCAACAACCTTATAGGACATATTGTTTTCCATCAAGACAACACCCATATCAATAGATTGATAAGAAGCAAACCAGTATCTACTGGGGCACATATGGTAAGTGCAACCTGAAGCAAGAATTGAAACATCTCTAGGAGAACCAATAGATACTAATAGAACAATTTCACCATTGGAACTAGAACTATCTGTAACACCAGCAACATCATTAGTACCAGAAGACATTGTGGTAGATTTTCCTTTACCTTTGAGTTTTGGAAAATTTACTTTCCAGTGCCTTTCCTGACAACAATAATTGCATTTATCTTTTCTTTTTCTAAATTTAGATCTAGACTTGCCTCTATTATTGCTTGTGCCTTTTTCTTGATTTCTACCTTTGACAAATAAACCACTCTTATTATCATTGTTGGTTGTAGACACCTTTTTCTTCAACTCTCGGGAATTCAAAGCTGCTTTGACATCTTCCAAAGAAATAGTGTCTCGCCCATATAGCATGGTATCAACAAAATGTTCAAATGAATGAGGTAAAGAACATAATAGAACTAAGGCCTGATCCTCGTCATCAATCTTAACACCACCATTTTTTAGATTATGAATAATTTTAGTAAATTCATCAAAGTGATCGTGTAAAGGTGTACCTTCTAACATTCTGAATGTATACAAACGCTATTTCAAATATAACTGACTTGTCAAAGACTTGGTCATATACAAATTCTTCTCCAATTTAAGCCATAACCCAGCATGAGATTCCTCATCACCAACTTCATGTAGTACCTTATTAGATAAGGATAAATGAATTGAACTGAGAGCATTTTCTATTAATGCATTTTTTCTTCATTAGTCAATTTTTCTAGAAATTTATCCTTGCTTTCAAGTGTCTTAACGAGCCCTTCTTTAACTAATAAAGCCCGCATCTTCATACGCCAAAGACTGAAATTATTTCTACCATTGAATTTCTCAATTTCATAATTTACCGCCATGATAGAAAACCCAATATTAAATAAACAGAAGCATTACCCAGAAAATATGAAACCAATCAAATAACCAGAAGCTCAAAATAAATGAAAAGGAAAAAACTTGATCAGTTCCAATAAATAGCAGAATAACCCAATGCTCTGATACCAATTTGTTATAAATTAGCACTTGCGGAAGCGAAGATCGGGTCCAATTTTGGTTGTACAAATATATATTAATGGTTAACAGCAAAATAATAAGCAGTGAGAAAAATAAATTGCACACAATAATTTAAGTGGTTTAACTTTTCAATGTGAAAAGTCTACTCCACTAACGAAGGCACACCGAGGAAAATCCACTAATAATCAAATGGAGATACAAACACCAATATTCAAAGAGCTTCACAAATTATACCAAAATCCAAATATACCCACAAAATAACTCCCTTTAATTTATTGGTAATATATACCAAGATAAATTAAACAAACTTACTATTAAATCAAATATTACCATACAAATGATATCAGTCGAGACCTTCCATTTCTCCTCAACTGCACAAGCTTTTCGCACAAACTGGAGAGAAATTCTAATGCTGTCAGATGAAGTCTTCAATTTATTCAAATGATAGTTATGGTCTGATTCAATATGATATTTGAATTTGCTCTCTGCTTTCTCTACGCTAGTTGCTGCTCTTTTTTCTACAGCTACAGTTCTATTCTCCCTGGCAGCTTTGGAGGTAGCTATCAATATAGTAGGAAGGGAAACTGATATATATATATAGCTAGGGTACAAGCTGAGAAAAAAATAGATGGGCTTGAAGTTTTGGGCCAATAATAAATAACAAATCTCCACCTTGGCTCAAAACGGAAACAAGTTTGTCAAATATGAAATTCCTCATATTATCAAATAATCATCATCTAAAAGCCCATAAGGGTGATCATCTTCTATAAATACCAATCAAGTCCAAACAATGCTTAAACTTAAGCATATAGGGCTAAAGGCTACCACCTATTATGGTGGTCCAAGGTCTTAATGAGTTTTTCTGTCTCACATATCCATGGAGGACAATCCTACCTAATCTTTTTAAAAAATTGACATTGATAAGTATTATTGTAGTTCAAATCTTGAAGATTTCAAGTCTTGAATAATAATACTTAGAGGTTGAAGAACTCAGAAAGTTAAAGACAAACACTTGAAAAATATTTGTTCTTGTATTACATATGATTTTTAAGAATTCTTACGATAATATGATGTATTTTCACTTTCTTTATTTAATTGTTGTTGTGATTATTTTGATTTAAATGAATATAATTATATTTTTCTAAAAAAGTACTCTATTTTTGATATATAATTACATGTATAAAAACTATTAATATATGTATGATTTTTTGATCAAGTAAGGTTTCTTAATTCAAATAACCATGTCCAATGCCTATAAAGTTATTGTTAATTTTTGAAAATAATCTTCTAATTTGGTGTATAACTCGTAATTCAATTATTGCATACAAAGTTTTATCTCAAAGGAAATTATTGTTAGAAATGTTATTTTTTTAAAATATATAATAAGTGGGTATAAAATATTATTTATTTTTTATACTTTTATATATCAATAATTGAGATTTAAGTGAGTAATGTTTTTTACTCACTTATAAATCTCAACTATTAAGATATAAGAATGTAAAAACTTTGTAAAATATTATGTTTATTGATTTTTTTTAATTCTTCGTATGTCAATTGAAAAATCAATTTAAAACCAATTTATGACAAACACAAAAAGGGGGGACGATACACAGGATTATTTTTTTTATTAAAAAAAGTTCATTTTAGTTTTTTATTTTTATTTTTTTGATGGTACAACTTTGGTACCTATGAAAAGATACATTTAAAATCAATTTTCTACGCATGTTTCTTACATGTATGTTTAATAAAAGGTAACAATTAGTAGTACATGCATTTAGACATGATCTTACAACTACACCATTTATATCGAGTCACATTATAAAAATATATTGAAAAAAGAAAAAAAAAGACATATGGGTCTATATAAGTGGTCTACCTCCAAAAATAAATTCAAATTTCAAACATTAAAAAAAACAAGTTAACTTCCTCAAGCTTTTTAAAAATTAATGTAATAAATAATTAACATCCAAAATTTTGAGGTAAAAGTGCAAATTTTAAAAACTAATTGGACCACTTGGGCTTTTATTCTAATAAACAACTGCAAATTTACCTAGCCTCACGTGAGTTTAGAATTGATATAAATGTTATTAATAATCAAAAGTAAAATAAGTAAAGTAAAAAGTCAATAATTAAAATGTATATTTTAAACAAGAATAAAAATATTAACTTACCAATAATACACTTTTATTAGTCAATAAATCTTAAACCCTAAATCATAAATCTTAAAAAATAAAATTACTGGGACAAGTATTCAGGTGCTAAGCTTTTCATCATCCTCGCGCCAACCTATTTTTCCGTAAGACCTCCCCTATAGTATCATCACCGTAGTAGAGTTTAACCACAAAGTTTAGGATGAATTGGTGTGGTTCCTCTATGCCTAGGACACCAAAATATCGAACCATGAATGAAGAAAGGCATGAGAGAAAAGCATATTGGTTGGTGATTGTGAGGTCCCAATTCTTGACAATAGGGGAGACCAAAGGCCTCTGCTCTTCCATCCCTTGGATAGATAGAGAGGAAGGGCAAAGATTTTTGTTTTTTCATACTATTGAAGAGTTGAACAATGAAAATAGATGGCAAGTGCATGATCGAATTAATCGGGTGATGCAGGAATAAGGTTCAAGTCTATCGGTCTATTAGTATGCCTCAACTACATACATCAATGCAATTCCACTTGACACCAATTGTAATGATAAGCGACTGGTCTCATCGTGACCTTCCCTTGAATTCTCATAACTTTTGTCACTCCACCCCTATAGGGGCAGAAAACCCATCACATTCGTGGTTGTGCTACCAGAAGCTCTGGGCAAGTTGGAATAGAAGAGCACTCATCTTGAGATGGGCTTACTACTTAGATGCTTTTAGCAGTTATCTACTCTACACTTGGCTACCTAGTGTTTTCCATGAGCGTGATAAATGGTACACTAGAGGTATGTCATTCCCTATCCTCTCGTACAAGGGAAAGGTTCTCTCAATACACAAATGCCCACACTAGATATAGATCGAACTATCTCACGACATTCTGAACCTATCTCACATACTACTTTATTGGCTGAACAACCTAACCCTTTGAATATACTATAATCCCAAGTGGTGAAAAGCCAACATCGAGGTGTCAAACCTTCCCATCGATGTGAGCTCTTGGGAAAGATCAACCTATTATCCCTAGAGTAACTTTTATTCATTGAGGGATTATCCTTCCACTCTGCACCGTCAGATCACTAAGGCTGACCTTTTTCTTTGCTCAATGGGTGGGTCTTGCAATCAAGCTCCTTTCTGCCTTTGCACTTAAGGGATAATCTCTATTTGGCCTCAAGAAGCCTTTGCACGCCTCCGTGACCTTTTGGGAGGAAACAATATTATAAGATTTTCTTTTTAAAATATTATTTTTACCACCCATCGGGTTTTATCAACTTATAAATTCTTCTCTAGTTAGTTAAAAGAATGAAATTGGTTGATATCTTGTACTTATATTGTATCAATTATCATTTTGGCATAATTTCTAATTCTGATCCATGTAGCAACATCCTTTTGAATCCATTCAACTTAAATTAGCATTTTCTTCATCATAATTATGATCCCAATTATCATTGTTCAAATGGATTCTATCATAATAAGATCAGCAAAGCCTTATTTGGTAGCCCCAGGAGCAATTGCTTATGGCCAAGAGAAATCCTTTCCAAAAGAGATACATTAATTACATTTATATATGAAAAATCGAGATTTGGCGATAAAACACAAGGTTTTCAAAAAGTGGAACAAGTGTTAGAAGTATGTTTAATTGATTAACTATTGATGAACCTAGAAAGGAGAGTTGAGAGTTGGAACGAACATATAACAAGAGTTCTTGAAGTTCCTTGGGGATTCTTGATTGGTGTTGAGTTAACTATAGTGCAAAGTCGTATCTCTTTGGTTAATAAGATCCAAACGGTTTATCAATCTTAAGGGGTGCATATCCATAATAAACATATATAAATTATTGTATATCAAATAACATTGAATGTGTTCGTTTTAGAAGATGGAATGTCAATTATTTTTCCTCGAGAACTTATTGGGTTGTTACGAGCTAAACGAATGGGGCGTGTTTTAGAGGAAACGATTAGTTATCGATGCATCTTATTGGGAATAACAAAAGTATCATTAAATACTTAAAGTTTCATATCCAAAGCGAGTTTTCAAGAAACTACTCAAGTTTTAGCAAAAGTTGCTCTACATGACTGTATTAATTGATTGGTTGAAAGGTTTGAAAGAGAATGTTGTTCTATGAGGGATGGTACTTGTTGGTACCAGATTCAAAGGATTAGTGTAATATTCAAGGTAGCATAATAACATTCCTTTTGAAACCCAAAATAATAATTTCTTTGAGTGGGAAATAAGAGATATTTTGTTTCACCATAGAGAATTATTTGATGTTTACATTACACAAAATTTTCATAATACATCAGAAATATCATTTCTTGGATTTAATAATTCTAAGGAGCGAGTTCATACTTTTTCATTTTTTTATGTTTGTTATGGTCATTTATTTGGTAATAGTTATAAAGATAATAACAATTGGAAAGAAATGAATGCTTTGGTTCATTTATCGTGACCAATCTTCGATAGAAGGTTCCTTGGGAACAATTATTTATATCTATTATCAAGGTATCTCATATCTTCTTTTTTTCAAGATGGTAGAATAGTGGGGCATAAAAAAAATAGGATGATTCGGGCTTGACATACTATATATTTAATTTTATCACAATTAGCGATAAATAGAAAAAAAGGAAGAGTAAGGCCATTCTATTTCGAATAAAGGACCACGCCCAGATTCCATAGCTTAGGGTACACAATCTCAATCATAATTTTCCTACCCCAAAGGGAAATGTCCTTCCTTTTTTGGTTGGTTGTGGGCGAGGAGGGATTCAAACCCCCGACACCATGGTTTGTAGCCATGTGCTCTAATCTTCTAAGCTATAGGTGATAACTGTATTTTATATAGTTATTTTCACCTATTTTATTAATAGTAATTGCTATGTTTTCTTTATTTTTAGTTAATTTTAGTTTAATTAATTAGTATTTTCTGTTTTTTTATATATTTTAAGAAAATTAAATAAATTGTATCGAAAACGTTCTTAATTGTAAATTTTTGTCCAAAAATATAATTTCAACTAAAAGAGTGTTTAATTGCAATTTATAAAGGTTGAAAATATAATTTAAATTAAAATTGGGCTTAATTTTAATTATTAAAAGTTTAAAATTTAATTAAATTAACAAAAGGGCTATACTGCAATTAAACAAAGTTTAAAATGTAATTTGAAATATATTTGTGGGTGAAAATGGAATTCACCAAAGTTATTTATTTTGCGCAGCAGGGAAGAAGCCACGCAGCAATCTGCACGTTTGGCACGTGGACCGTCCGATCAAATCCTAAACGGCTAGGATTGACGCGTGTTGATCACATCCGACCAAAGCGAGTGGATGCAGAAAATTCCATTTCACACGGCTCGGCGCCCGAATGGGGCCCACCTGCCACGCAGGCCGGCGTGCAGAGTGGGACCCACGTTCTAACGCGTTGCAGCCGTTGTCCCCCACATCGCGCGCCTCTCATCCCATGCACCGATCCCTTCGTGCAACCGGATCTTCAACTAATAAAATGGTGCCACGTGTTTGCAATAATCAGTTGGGCGAGTCAGATAAGGCCACGTGTCACACTTACAATTTCAGCAAATAATCTTTCTACACGTGGCATGGTACAATGGGCGCGACCGCGCTGGATGGCACCCCTCGATGCAGCCGTTGGCTCCCGTGCGACAAGCAATCGTGCGCTCGTTTTCCCGCAACCAATGAAGAGCTGCCACGTGTCCGCACTATTACCTGCAGTGAATCAGACGCTAACACGTGGTATGCACTTTGATTTAAAAAAAATGCAGAATCAACACCCTGTCTGACGCATGTATTAATTAACAATTTTCGATACGAAAATTGATTCGCATAATTTTTGTTTTTCGATACAAAATTTATACGCGTTTTGATAAAAAACAATGTAATATTTATGATGTATGTTTTAGGCTATAAATAGGGGATGTATTTTAGAGTTAGGAAAAAGTTTTTCGGAGTTTAGTTTTGGAGATTATTTTGTGTTCGGTTTTGGACTGCAGAACACGCAAAAGCCATTTTTTGGCTTTTGTTGTGTTCTGCGTGTGCCAAATATTTTTGTTTCTTCATGTTTTAATTTTCCTTCTTGTTCATCTTATTTTTCTATATCTGTTGTAATTTTTATTTTAATTTTATGAAGTAATTTATTTTTTCTAGGGTTGCATTTGATTCAAATATATGAAGCTTTGATTTTAATTATTTTTGATAGATTTATAAGACGTTCGATTTGTTCGTTCTATTTTGTGCTTAATGCTTTTTGATTATTTACGAATTTTATCAAAACGATTTGTGGCATGAAAATAAACTTGAGAAAGGAATTTTTGTGTATATTGCTCGTAAATGGAATGACATGTATGATGAAGGATAGGAATATACCCTAATTGTATGTGTGGCCATTTGAGAACTTAGAACTTAATGAATCTTATTAAATTTAATTCTCATAGAGATATAGTGAATTAATTTAACGAGGTGTGTTTATACGGAGCTCGGAAGAGATGTATGAATAAAAAAGAAGTTTTCGGTTGACAAATTAAATGTACTAAAAAATATAAATCAAAAGAAAATAACATGATTTGAGTGGATTAGTTTGGTGAAAAATTTCAATCCTAGAGTTCTCTTATTTTCTTTTTACCTTTTTCTCAATCAACGATTGTTTTGGATAAAATCAGAGAGATACAATTTTAGTACTCAACAAACTATAGTAACAAATCCTCGTGGGAACGATACTTTACTTACAAATCTTTATTACTTGTGACCGTGTATGCTTGCACGATTTTATGTGTGTTCCAAAACACACAACAATAGGCCCCACCCCATCTCCATAAGATTTGTTCCCCAAAATACCCTAAAGAAAGGAACCTGTTGATGAGCAGAATCGGTATCGTCGATCCAGCCAATACTTTGGTTTTATATTTATAAAACTCTCGCAAGTGCACGAATCATTTTGTAGAAAATGATAAGTATACTCCCAAGGTCAATCTAAGGAAGGAATATATGTGGTTTTTAATTTATTATTCAAATTTTTAAAAATGAAATTAAATCCTAAACATCCTGTCACGATATTTGGGTTTTGTGTTGTTTCTAATCTAATAATATAAAAATAAACATAGATACAGATTCAATAAATATTGATGCAAATTTTATCATTTATAATAGTGGAGTATTGATGGATATAATAACTAAGTAATTATGCTTGCTCATATTATTTAGGTTATTAAAGATATAGATTGATATTTATTGATTCTCTCTTTTTTATATGAATACCACCTTTGGTGGGGTTAGATATTCTTTGTTAACTAAACAAATCAATTAACACCTATGGGTGGGGTTGATAACTAATTTGGTTAATTAAATTAATTCCTTTTTCTAAGAGATTGAAAATGAACCATTTAAATGCCACCTTTGGTGGGGTTAGACAGTTTAAACTTTATTCAAGGTGTCCAAATTAAACCTAAGAATTTAGTTATCCCAGTACTAACTTTCAAGTTTTAAAACCACTACTGAAAACACGTTGTCAATTCATTTTCGGATAATAATTCTTATAAAAACTTTTGAAATAGAGCTTTACTCTAACTACTGGGTGATTGTACCAACAAATAAAAGAGCATTACTCTAAATCAGACTGGATAACTAAACCTTAAAATCTAATTTTCATATTTAAGTTTGTAATGAAAAATAATATATTTCTCTCTAACATTCTTAATATAAAATCTTGAATAAAAATAAAATCAATTTATTTTAGAGATTTTTACCTAAATAATATTTGGCAAGCATAACAACGTTATTATTATATCATGTTTACAAATAGCTAGCAAAGTTAAATTTAATCACAGGAAAATTAAATATAACATGTAAGAATAAAGCATTAAAAATAACTGCAAAGAAAATAAAATTCTTACAGTACTTTGATGCTAACTCTATCGCTAGAAAACCTCCAAACGGAATTTTCACTCCCATTTATTGAATCAAAAAGTAAATAAATTACAAAAACATAACTAGTTCTTCTCAAAAAGAGAAGAACTCTAAAACTAAGAGAAACTAACTAAGAAAAACTTAAAAACTAAGATATGAGAGAAAGAAAGAGAAGATAATATGGGTTTTTTAGGTGTGTTTAGTTATGAAGAGAATGGGGGTATTTATAGGTGAGGAAAGGAATAAAAAGTGGGTGAAAAAATGATTACAAATGGTGGAAACACGTAGTGAATGATGATGTCATATTGATGACGTCACAGTGATGTGTGGCTAGTTGCTGCGCGCAGATGGGCAGTGGCACACGCAGATGGGCAATAGCACGCACAGACTAGAGCAAGGACGCGCGCAGACAGCAGTAGGGGCGTATAGAGACGCATGCGGGATTGGGCACTGATGGGCGCGGGCACGCGCGGAATGGAGAGCTGGCTGGGCGGCACGATTTCCTCCTTTTTGACATTTTGGACCCATTTTGTCCAATTTTTCCATATTTGTTGACTTTTCCTCATTTATTTATGAATATATTTGTGATGTATTGCCTCCAGTATTCCTTTTTGAGTCTTTAAGTTATGTTTTTAAGCAAAAATACCTAAAAAACAATAAAAATACCCGTGATTCTAAAAATACAAATATATATAAATATATGATAAAATTATATAAATATATATATTTTTAATCAATTAATGTGCATAAAATCATGGTAATTTTAGTGCTTTTTGAGCACTCATCACTTGTCCTCTTTCTAGTCATTTTGGGTTAAGAAGTTGTCAAAGTGCTTCTCTCTCTCTATATGAATAATGTGTTCCAAGGTGTGAAGTGGGAGAGAAAAGATTTCATAATGGGGGTTTTGAATAAGATGACCTTTTCATATTTTTTCTTTTTTTCAATATGGAAAAAAGTAATAAGAGTGAGAGGTGTTAAGATTTTTATCATCCTGCCATCAACCTATTTTTCTGCAAGACCTTCCCTATAGTATTGTCACTACAGTAGAGTTAAACTACCACATTTGGGATGGATTGGTTTGCTTCCTCTATGCATAGGACACCACAATATTGAACCATGAATCTAGAAAGTTATGAGATAAAAGCATATTAGCTGGTGATTATGAGGCCTTAATTCTTGATTGGAGGAGACACCAAAGGCCTCTACCATTCCAACTTTTATTGGTCCATAATCCCTAAACCTTAAATCCTAAATTCTAAATCCTAAACCCTAAAGTGCACTATTGGTTTCCATACTTGAACTAAATTCACATATAGATTCTCAAATTTTTAAAACATATGATTTGGTAATCAAACTTTTTAAAACTTTACACATAGGTCCCTAAACTTTTAAATCATATGATTTATTCCCTAACTTTTAAAAATTCATGCTAAATTTTTGATTCACAAATATGTATTTTAGTAGTCAAGCTAAGATATATATGTAAAATTATAATAGTTTGAGGAATAAATTATAGGATTTAAAAGTTTAAGGACCTATGTGTGAGGTTTTAAAAGTTTGGATTAAAATAGTATGTTTGAAAATTTTAGATATTTACGTAAAAATTTAATTAAAGTTTGAGGACTAGTAATATACTTTAATCTTTTTTTTAAATGCATATTTTAATTTTTATATATATTATCTTTTTTATCTTTTTTCTTATTAGGGGGTAAATAACTTTTATTCATCCTTACAAGCATACATCACTTAAGGGCATGTATTGTCAAATGTTGCTCTTAAATTTATTTATTTAATATTATATTTTGTTTAAGAATTTTCACTACTATAATAAAGAGTATGTAAGTCGAGTTCTAAAGTCTGTTTTTCCTTAAAACTGACTTAAAAAATTGTTAAAAAATCAAAAAATAGCATCGGTTGTACACATGAATCGATGCAAATTTACTTATAGTGTCAGTTGTACATGTCAAATGACCCATAATTTTGCGTCAGTTGACACGTAGGATTGATGCTACATGTGGCTTCACATAACGAGTAGCGTCAATCTTACGTGTTAATCGACGCTACATGTGGCTTGCATCAGTTGGTCCATAGAACCAACGTTGCGTGCCATGTGTAACATCGATTAATGTGTAGAATTGATGTTATGTGCCTTTTTTTCCTTTTTCTTCTTCCTCCCATTTTTTGATTGTTTTTTCTTGTATCTCCTCATTTCCAAAAAAAAAAAGCGTTGCTCAAATTTCTTTGTCCATTTCAATTCAATTCTAACAAGCATTTTTAGCACCATCAATTGGGTTTTGTTCCTCTTCAATTTCTAATCTAGATCCACCATTTTTAAGCAAAATACTCAATTTTTTCTTATCCATTTTCCTTCACTTTCTCACTTACCAAACACTCATTTCCTTCATTTTCTCACTTTTTTCATTCTTGTAAGTATTTCTGAGTTATTTTATACTTATTATTGATATTTTATATTTTTATATAATTGTTGTAAAATTATTTTTTTATTTTAATATATATTACGTGTTATTGATTATTTGTATATATTTTTGTATTATGTATGTTGTGTATTTTTTTCAAGCTTAGAAGAAAAAAAGTAATTTTTTATTTATTTATTTTAACTAATTTTATTCAAGCTTAAAATTATTATTACTACATGTATTTCATGTTATTATTATTACATGTATTTCATGTTGTTATTCAAGCTTAGAATTATTATTACATGTATTTTAATTAATTTCATTTAAGCTTAAAATTATATATATATATATATATATATATATATATATATATATATATATATATATATTTCATGTTTTATATATATTAATATTTTTAAAGATGTTATGGAATGATATTGTAAATGTTTATCATGCACATAAAGAATAATACTTTAACTTGAGCGGAATTCTTTTATGGATAATTAATGATTTTTCTGCCTATGAGAACTCAGGACATGCAACAGAGGTTATATGGGATACCCTATTTGTAGCGATGACATTTTTGCAACTTATCTTGTTCATGGAAAAAAGATGTCTTATAGAGAACATATAAGGTTTTTGTCATCTAGACACAAGTTTAGATACCAAAAGAAACCTTTTGATGGTGAAGAAGATCACGATCCTATACCAAAACCTTTGTGAGGTTTTGAGATATTAAGGCGATTGAATAGTATGACATACAAATGATATAGGAAGATGAAAAAAAGAATACTCACTAATAAAAGGAAACAAAAGAGGTCAACTAATAAAAGGTGTGAAAATGAAAATGTTACTTAATGAGTAGATCATGATTGTTGGAATAAAAAATTAATATTTTGGGAATTGCCTTATTGGAAAGACCTACAAATTCGTCACATCTTAGATGTCATTCATATTGAGAAAAATGTATTCAAATGCTTAATTGGTACATTACTTAATACACATGGAAAAATGAAGGATGGAATTAAAGAAACTGGGCATACAACCTAAATTGGCACCACTGGTGGAAAATGATGAGAATCGAAAATACATGCCCCCAACATCATATACAATGTCAACAAAAGAGAAGGATATGTTTTGTAAATGTTTTGTGGGTGTGAAATTTCGTGATGGTTACTTAACCAACTTAAGAAATTTTATGTCTATAACCGATAAGAAACTTTATGGATTGAAATCACATGACTGTCATATCTTAATACAATAGTTATTACTAGTTGCTAATTGGTTAATTCTTCCAAATCATGTTTAATTATCAATAATTCGTCTTTGTTCATTCTTCAATACAATATGCAATAAATCTATATCAATTGGTGAGTTAAACTCTTTATGAAAAGGTGTTGTGGAGAATTTATGTCTACTTGAGAAATATTTTCCTCTTCTTTTTTTCGATATAATGATTCACTTGTGTGTTCATTTAGTTCGAGAGGTTCAATTGTGTGGTTATACTTACTTAAGGTGGATGTATCCTTTTAAGATATACATGTAAGTCCTTAAATGATATGTAAATAATAGAAATTATCCTAAATGATGTATGGTGGAACATTACATTTCTGAATAGTCCATTGAGTTTTATTCTAAATACTTTGGTTGCACTGAAATTGGGAATCCTATGCACAAGTTGTTCTTAGAATGTAACATGATCCAAGTAGGTAACCTTATGCTCAATGGAAGTAAGAAATTGTTCATTGATCTCACTCGATGGGAAAAAGCACACCGAATCATTTTGGTAAATAATAATAAGGCACAACCATACATAGAGTAAGTAATGACACATAATTGATATATCTTGCATAATATCACATAATGCATTTGAACTTAATGAAGACTAATCCACGTTATAAAAAAAAGAGGAGAAAATGGTTGTATTATGAACATAAGCGAGAACTTATTAATTGGTTTTGTAACTATGTAAGTGTCACATACAAGAATTCAGTAGTAGTTCTATATAATGTTTTAAAACTTTATTTTAAACAAATTTCATGTTTTTATATGCATAGATTCAATTTGAACTCAACAAACCCAATCATAAAATAACAGAAAATTTAGAATGGTTGCACATGGTTCAAAATTCGAAGTCAAATCATATTCTAGTTTCACAATTAATGGTTCGAGGTTTATGACACAAGCAAGGGAAAAATTCTGAGTAAACCAGAATAGTGGTGTGATGATGGTTGCACAAACTGGGCTATTTTCTAGTTCAAAAGATGGTAATGTTGTACTTTTTGATAGAACATATTATGATATAATTCAAGAAATTTGGGAATTTGATTATATGGTCTTCTATGAGACAGTATTCTTGTGTGATTGGCTCGAAGATACTATCAATGTTGGATGTAAAATAGATGATTTTATATTTTCCCTTGTAAACTTATCCAAGATAGGTCATCTTGATGATTGATAAGCGTATTTTATACAGTTATTTTCATCGATTTTATTAATGATAATTGCTATGTTCTTTACATTTTTGTTTAATTTTAGTTAAATAAATTAATATTTACCTTTTATGTGTTAAGAAATACAAATTTACTAAAATTAAATAATTTGTATCGAAAATGTACTTAATTTCATATTTATGTCCACAAATATAATTTCAAATAATATAGTTCTTAATTACAATTTCTAAAAATCGAAAATATAATTTAAATTGAATTTGGGCTTAATTATAATTATTAAAAGTTTAAAAATTTAATTTAAAATTAGCAAAGGGCTTAACTGTAATTTAAGAAAGTTCAAAATCTAATTTTAAATATATTTGTGGGTCAAAATACAATTAAGGAAAGTTTTAAATTCTGCGCAGGTGAGAAGAAGCCACGCGCCCTAATGCAAGCGCGCAATGCGGACCGTCCGATCAGAAAATAAACGGCCAGATGCGCGCGTTACAAGCACACCCGACCAACGCGAGTGGTTGCAGAATTCCTGTTCACGCGGCTCGGTGCCCGAGTGGGGCCCACCTGCCGCGCAGGCCGGCGTGCAGCGTGGGACCCACCCGTCTGACGCCGTGCAGACCTGTCCCCTCCTTCGCGCGCCCCTTTCCCGTGCGGTCGATCCACGTGCGCCCGGTTATTCCACGAACCATAATCTGCCACGTGTCACACTTTATATTAAAGCAAATCATGTTCCGACACGTGGCTATTTACAATGAATGCGAAAGCACAGGATCAAGTCCTTGTTCCAGCCGTTGCCTCACGTTTCGCGCGCCCCAATTCCGTGCGACAAGTTCTGCGTGCGCCCATTCCCTTCAACGAATGATATGCTGCCACGTGTCCCACTAATTGTTTCCGCGAATCATAACGCGACACGTGGCAGCATGGAAGAAAAAAAAAGAAACGCGCAACATCTCCACTCACTTTTCGATTCCATTTTCGATACAATTTTTGTCCCCACGCGTGTAATTTATTATTTTCGCCATACTTCATTGTCCCCCGCGTGTATTAATTTTAAATATTTTTGATGTATTTTTTTAGCTATAAATAGGTGATATTATGATAGAGTTAAGAGTTTTTTTTGTAGAGTTTGAGTTTTGGAGATTATTTTGTGTTAGGGGTTGGACTGCAGAACACGCAGAAGCCATTTTTTGGCTTTTGTTGTGTTCTGCGTTTGCCAAATATTTTCGCTATGTGATGTTTTAATTTCCCTTCTTCTTCTTCTTATTTTTCTGTACTTGTTGTATTTTTATTTTAATTTAATGAAGTAATTTAATTTTTCTAGGGTTGCATTTGATCTAAATTTATGAAGCTTTGATTTTAACTATTTTTGAAAGATTTATAAGACGTTTGATTTGTTCGTTCTATTTTGTGCTTAATGCTTTTTGATTATTTACGAATCTTATCAAAACGATCCGTGGCACATGAATAAACTTGGAAGAGGCATTTGTGTGTGTATTGCTCATAAATAGAAAGACATGTATGATGAAGGATAGGAATATACCCTAATTGTATGTGCGGCCTTTTGAAAACTTAGAACGTAATGAATCTTGGTGAATTTAATTCTCATAGAGATATAGTGAATTAATTTAACGAGGTGTGTTTCTACGGAGCTCGGAAGAGATGTATGAATAAAAAAGAAGTTTTCGGTTGACAAATTAAATGTACAAAAAAATATAAATCAAAAGAAAATAACATGATTTGAGTGGATTAGTTTGGTGAAAAATTGCAATCCTAGAGTTCTCTTATTTTCTTTTTACCTTTTTCTTAATCATCGATTATTTTGGATAAAATTAGAGAGATACAATTTTAGTAATCAACAAACTATAGTAAAAAATCCTCGTGGGAACGATACTTTTCTTACAAATCTTTATTACTTGTGACCGTGTATGCTTGCACAATTTCTGTGTGTTGTAAAACACACAACAATGATCCTTTCATGTTAGCACTTCATGCAAAACAAGTATTTTACTTGAGCGATCAAATTGATACAAGATGGTTTGTTGTGTTAATGCCTCCACAAAAAGAGTTCTACCATTGTGATGCTTTAGAAGATGATGACATGCTTGATACGTTATCCAATATTATTCATTTTTCAAACAAATTTCCTAATGTATGTGATGATCTAGTTGATGATGATGATTTTTCGTCATGGACTCGAAGTGATTTTGAAGGAATGTATGTTCTATATTATTCTAATAACTCTTGTTTATATGTTTAGATTTAAAATTATGAATTAGTTTCTATTTCATCATTTTTGTAGATATTTCATGGATCCTAGGGTGCTAGAGATTGTAGATCCAAATAATCCATTGGGGCATTTAAAAAGAAGGGGTTAGGCTAATATAGTTGACACTCTACTTAATCTAGATGATAGAATACATATTCAATTCGATGCAATTGGTAATCCATTGGAGAAAATAGCCAACATTTGAAACCTTTTATTGGTAGACTTGTGAAGTCAAGTATAAAAATCAATATAAATGATTGGAATAAGGTTGACGATGCTAAAAAGTACAAGATATGGAAAACCATTTATGTAAGTATTTTTTGTTTTATAATTAATTACATATTATATCATTTTTGTATTATATTTCCTCTTAAATGTGTTTTTTTACATAATCATTTTAAATTCCCTAATAATTAGATAAATAAGTGTTACAAGATTGCAAATAAGGCGAAAGTAATACAAAACTTTCAAAATGGCCATAAATTATATGTTTCCATACTCGGAACCACTTAATGAACAAGAACTATACAAAATCCCTAAAGATCACCCTTGGATTGAACCCCAATTATGGAAAGACTTCATAGATTATAGACTTACAGATGAATTTCAAATTATTAGGAGAGAATATCAAAATATACAAATGTAGAATATTCTTCCTAACCGTACTAGGAGGTCATCAAATCCTGAAGTTAGATAAAACAAATAGTAATATTAAGTTATTAATTTATAACTATTTTAATATTTATTTTTCTCTAATTTAAGTTAATAAATTGGTTAATAAATTTATTTAATTTATGTAGAAAATTGAATTGGGTAGACTGGTTACCCGAGTTGAATTGTATATAAAAACAAAGACACTAAAAATGAAGAAGGTAAAACCAATAAATAAAAGAGGAGAAGAACAACTCAATATGTTGTTTAGTAATTTAACTTGATACAAAGTTTGTGTTATGATTTTTGCATATTGATGTAATAATGTATAATATACTTTATCGCTTTATTATTTGTAGAGAACAATTTAAGAAAAAATAAATAGGGGTGAAATAATCGAACAACCAGGGAAAGATGTGATATATTATGTGTTTGGACCCGATCATCCTAGTCATGCTAGGGGAAGCCAATATGATGGTTATATGGAGTTTTTCAATATTCCAAAACAAAGGTATGAGATGGTCAATAAAGAGAAGTTGAATAAAGTTGAAGATGAATTGAACTCCTTTAAGGCCATAATGTTAAGTGAGATTTCCATTTTAAATAAATTTTAGAGTTACCAAGATGGGACATCACAGCACATGGCAGGCATCCCACCATACTACAATCAAGGCATGCCCTATTGGCCAGGAATGCCACCATCCATGCCAGGCATGCCACCCATGCAATCTCATGGCCAACCTATGTCCTCTATGGGATATAATCATCCTTTTGGCCCCCCATATATGTCAGGAATGCCAATGCAATCATATGATAGCTCAATTCTCAAATGCAATCAATGCATTCTTACCATCCATTAGAAGAATATTTTGATGAGAATGTCCTTCTAATAGCTACCTCGCATGAGAGTCCTTCTCCATTTTACGAATCATTCTTGGTAAGATTTAACTCTTATCTAAATGGTATATTATTTTTATTTTATATTATATTTAACACTTAAATGTTTTACAGAATATGAAATGTTTATTGAAATATCCATCATTTACAGACTATGTTGCTATTGGAACGATATAACATTTGAGCAATGATCGAAAGATTCATAATCAATATTTTCCAAATCATTGGCGAATAATAATTTATCAATCATTCTCCATTACCGATGCCTTTTGATGCTACCAGAGTCCAAGAAGCTATTGGATAATATGTGCCTTGGCCATCGAAATTTTGACATGGTACTATTTACTTAAAATAAGTTTTTTACTACTTGTATTATATTATTACTTTTATTATTACTAACATAATACCTCTTGTTAGTCTATTATACCAAAATTGGTAAGTGCAACACATTTAAGAGATGCAAAGTAAGTATCTCATGACAAATCTATGTCTAGTGGAAAATCACCATGCACTAAGTCATTCAAGAAGAAGCATTGGAAAAAGTATAGTTATGAGTGTTTAGGCATAAGGAATGACCTGCAGCCTGACATGTCTAGAGCTTGAGCCTTAAGATGTCTGGCCGAGCCTTAAAACCTTTGTCTGAGCCTTAAGACATCTGTCCAAGCCTTAAGACGTTAGCCCGAGGTTTAAATGAATTTTTGTTTACTCTTATACCATCTAACACACTGTGACGTGTACTTCCTATGTAATCGACACTTGTACATGTAAAACTCTATATATATATATGGGCTCCTTAAGAGATCCACACATTCCATCAATTGTTCTAACTTCTCTCTAGTTTCTCTCTCTATAAATTGGACCAATCCTAACATTTTGATCCCTAACGTGGGGCACAGATTCTGAGGTCGAGCTTTTGTTTTTGACCCTATATTTTCTAGGATTCACCCTAAGTTCTGAGAGAGACCTAAGAGACCTAAGAGACCAAACACATGTTCCACTTACTAGTTACCCCCATAATCAAGATTACTTGTTCCTTATCACCATGGTAGGGACAAATGTTAAGGGTCGATTAAGACTAGCAAATAAGGAAGCAACAGCTGCACTAGACAACACCTCGCCAACCCATGACAAGGCCAGAACATAAACTAACTCAAATCAAAAGCTAGCTTATCAACCTTTTGAGTTAAGAAGAAAACTCAAGGAGACTAGGAAGGAAAATAGGTCACTATGCTCCCAATTAGGTGGGGGAACTTCCAATGATTGAGCTACCAACCCTATTGATAGAAATAGACTAAAGTGCATCATGCTTGACCTTAACCAAGGCGAACAAGAAGTTGAAAGGGACCCCTTTTCTGGTTCGGTGAGACCTAGTAACGAGTAGTGGCTATAGGAGAGAAAAAGGTGGGAGGTGTGATTTTAGGTGTTGGAAGAAGCTAACAAAAAGCAAGACTAGGCCTTTAAAATGGCCAATGAAAGGCTTGAGAAAGGCAAGCTCCTTTATCATTTGGATAGACTATGAGAAACTGTGTGTCTCCCACTTCTTTGATGAAATAGAGCATAAAGAGATACCACCCAAGTTCATTCCTCCCAAGTGCTCAAACTATGAAGAGACCAAAGATCCGATAATTCATGTGCAACACTTCAAGACAAATGTAGCCCCTGTGAGCTTCACTCAGGCCAAGAGAGACGCCATGATGTGTAAGTTGTTTGCTGCCACCCTATGTGATGGTGCACAGAAGTGGTTCAATAACCTGGCACCCTATACCATAACCTTTTTCTCATAGTTTTCCAGGTTGTTTATCACCAATTATGCTTGCAAAAAGCCATTGAGGAAGGAATCGCACCACCTCTTCTCAATCACCTAGAGAAGTGGTGAGTCTACTGAAGAATATATAAGGAATTTCAGAGAGGAAAAGCTAGAGATATCAGACTACCCGAGCTCTATTGAAATAAAGGCATTCAGGCAAGGTCTCCTAAGGGATTCTGATTTGTTTGTAGAACCGACCAAGAAGGTCCCACAAACTTTAGAGGAAGCTTATGGAGAGGCAAGAAAATTTGTCAATCTGGAAAGAGAATTAGGTCTAGTTAAGAGAAGCAAGGTAACTATCAAGGCTACGCTAGGAAAAAATAAAAGAATGATGAGCCAATACAAGGGAAATCAAGATGACAAGATCAACAAAAATAAGCACTTCCCACCAAATCATAGGGGGAGTAGCCAATGGTTTGGGAATAGGAAACCTTGGGAGAGGTCACTATCTCCCTTTAGGGGTCCATCCTTAAGTCTAAGTCTATCTTAGGTAGTTTTAAGAATTGAGGAAGAGTCAAATCTTAGATGGCCCTAAAAAATGAAGGGTTCCCTTAGGGACACATCTAAGTGGTAGGCCATAAGATGAGAGACTATAGGCATCTGAAAAAAGAAATGGAAGACATGTTGGCTAGAGACTTATGTAGGTCATCGCATGTTTACAATCTAGAAAAAGAGAGGTCTTATATTGAAATCACCTACATTGAGATGGACGAGGCCTTAAATAGGTAAAAATTTCTAAAATGAATTGATTTTATTTTTATTCAAGATTTTATATTAAGAATGTTAGATTTTAAGGTTTAGTTATCTGGTCTGATTTAGAGTAGTGCTCTTTTATTTGTTGGTACAATCACCCGATAGTTAGAGTGAAGCTCTATTTCAAAAGTTTTTATAAGAATTATTATCTGAAAATGTATTGACAACATGTTTTCAGTAGTAATTTTAAAACATGAATGTTAGTACTCAGATAATTAAATTCTTAGGTTTAATTTGGACACCTTGAATAAAGTTTAAATTGTCTAACCCCACCAAAGGTGGCATTTAAATGGTTCATTTTCAATCTCTTAGAAAAAGGAATTAATTTAATTAACCAAATTAGTTACCAACCCCACCCATAGGTGTTAATTGATTTATTTAGTTAACAAAGAATATCTAACCCCTCCAAAGATGGTATTCATATAAAAAAGAGAGAATCAATAAATATCAATTTATATCTTTAATAACCTAAATAATATGAGCAAGCATAATTACTTAGCTATTTGATGAGTGCTCAAAAAGCACTAAAATAACCATGATTTTATGCAAATTAATTGATTAAAAATATATATATTTATATGTTTTATCATATATTTATATAAATTTGTCTTTATCGGAATCACGGGTATTTTTATTTTTTTCAGGTATTTTGTCTTAAAAACGCAATTTAAAGACTCAAATAGGAATACTTGAAGCAATACATCACAAAAATATCAATAAATAAATGGGGAAAGGTCAACAAATATGGACAAACTGGACAAAATGGGTCGAAAAGGTCAAAAATGTCAAAAAGGAGAAAAACGCGCCGCTACCAAGACCTAGCCTAACCGCCTTGTTCAGTCTTGTTAACAGACCTTCTTGTGGTTACTATTCACGCGCAATGACAAATGGCAGCGCGCCAGCTCTTCCGCTCGCCCAACGCGTTTTCACCCCATTTTTCACGTGCAGCAGCCCCTGTGATGTCATGCTGACGTCATTGATGACCTCAGCATTTCCATTACACGTTTTTTAATTTTTTAATATTTTTTTTAACATTATTTTACTCATTTTTTCTCTCCATCCTCACCTATAAATACCCCCCTTACCTTCACTTCAAAACACACCTTCAAAACCTCCAAATACATTATTTTCTCTCTTTCTTTCTCTCTTTTCTTAGATTTTTAGTTTTTCTTATGTTTTCTTAGTTTTTAGCTTTTCTTAGTTAATTTCTCTTAGTTTTAGAGTTCATCCGTTTTTAGGGAAGAACTAGTTATGTTTTTGTAATATTTTAGCTTTTTGATTCAATAAATGGGAGTGCAAATTCCGCTTGGAGTTTTTCCAAAGACGGGAATAAGCGTCGAAGTTCGTAAGGATTTTATTTTCTTTACGCTTATTTTTATGCTTTATTCTTACATGTTATATTTAATTTGTCCGTGGTTAAATTTAACTGTGTCTTTAGTAAACATGATGTAATAATGACGTTGTTATGCTAGAAATATTAAATAGGTAAAAATCTCTAAAATGAATTGATTTTATTTTTATTCATGATTTTATATTAAGAATGTTAGAGAGAAATATATTATTTTTCATTACAAACTTAAATCGAAAATTAGATTTTAAGGTTTAGTTATCCTGGTCGATTTAGAGTAGTGCTCTTTTATTTGATGGTACAATCGCCCGGTAGTTAGAGTGAAGCTCTATTTCAAAAGTTTTTATAAGAATTATTATCTGAAAATGTATTGACAACATGTTTTCAGTAGTGGTTTTAAAACTTGAAAGTTAGTACTCGGATAGCTAAATTCTTAGGTTTAATTTGGACACCTTGAATAAAGTTTAAACTATCTAACCCCACCAAAGGTGGCATTTAAATGGTTCATTTTCAATCTCTTAGAAAAAGGAATTAATTTAATTAACCAAATTAGTTATCAACCCCACCCATAGGTGTTAATTGATTTGTTTAGTTAACAAAGAATATCTAACCCCACCAAAGGTGGTATTCATACAAAAAAGGGAGAATCGATAAATATCAATTCATATCTTTAATAACCTAAATAATATGAGCAAGCATAATTAACTTAGTTATTATATCCATAAATACTCCACTATTTATAAAATATAAAATTTGCATGAATGTTTATTGAATCTATGTTTAATTTTCTGTAATTAGTTAAAAACACAAAACCCAAAATATCGTGACAGGATGTTTAGGATTTAATTTTGTTTTTAAAAGTTTGAATAATAAATTAAAAACCACATACATTCCTTCCTTAGATCGACCTTGGGAGTATACTTATCATTTTCTACGAAATGATTCGTGCACTTGCGAGAGTTTTATAAATATAAAACCAAAGTATTGGCAGGATCGGCGATGCCGGTTTTCGTTCATCAAAGTATTTGGCGATCACGATTCTGCTCATCACTATTATATCCATAAATACTCCAATATTATAAATGATAAAATTTTCATCAATATTTATTGAATCTGAATCTATGTTTATTTTTATGTTATTAGATTTGAAACACAAAACCCAAAATATCGTGACAGAATGTTTAGGATTTAATTTCGTTTTTAAAAGTTTGAATAATAAATTAAAAACCACATATATTCCTTCCTTAGATCGACCTTGGGAGTATACTTATCATTTTCTATGAAATGATTCATGCACTTGCGAGAGTTTTATAAATATAAAACCAAAGTTTAGGTAGGATCAGCGATGCTGGTTTTGCTCATCAATAGGTAACACATTGCTTTCGCTCTCCCCAACTCTTGAACCCGGTCCTAACCACTGAAGAGAGTAATCATGTTGATTTACGAGACTTGATTTTACTTCTTGCCACCTATACGAAAAATAGATACAATTATTTATTTATATGTATATATGTATAGTTATATTTTAAATATTTATATTTATTATTTGAATTATTAAATTAATTATCAACTTCTCCTTCATTATTTTTTTACTTTCTTTCCACCTATTCTATTACATTTTTCAATCTAGATCATTTGATATGAGAATATGTTCAATTTGTTTTCCTAAAAAATAAAAAATTATATTTGAAATAAAAATAAGAATAAAAATAAAACCTTATCCAACACCCCTACTCGTGAATCACCCTCATTATCCCTACACTTAACACCCCACCAATACCCAATAGGCAAACACCTAACTCACCTTCATCAACCACCAGCCACCATTCCAAATCTACCACTAGCCACCAATGCACTAATCAATGCCACACGCATCACCAATGTAGATCCATCTTCAATTGCTCAATCCCATCTATGCTGTGCCATTTTAACACCATGCAAAATTGGGTGGAACTAGGTGATTAGTGCTTGAAAATCAATAAATATAATGTGATTTTATACACTTTAAATGTTAAAATAGATTTATATTTGCATCATTTTATTATCATTTTAGTAAATCTATCTTTTCGGAATCATGGTAATGTTTTATTATTTTTCAAGTACTTATAACTTCAAATTTGATTTAATTGAGAAACAATTGAAGAATAGTACCTAGAAGCACTCAATTACAAACTTGAAGAATAAAAGAATAACATATGTAAGCCTTATATATGTTCCAAACCAAATATAAGGGTTGTAAAACAAAAGGGCTTTTAGAAGTGAAGAAACACGCGACCACGACGATCTTTATGTATGCCACAGCGTGGCACTTATGCATAGAGATTGAAACGCGTTACATATTGTCTTATGCCGTGGTGCCCGACTTTAGGATCCACATTTTTCTCATTTTTGCAACATTTTCTAGCCTATAAAAGGGACCCATCCCCCTTGTAAATCATCATCTTAGCAACTTTCAGCTCTCTCTTTGAGAGTTGAATAAGTTTAGTTTATGTAGTAGTAACAATTCTTTAAATTCAAGAAACAGTATTGAAAAATATGTTTAGAGGCTTTTCAAATACAACAACAATACTGAATATGGCCCCCTATAGGACTTTTTGATACAAAATGGAAAAAATCAATAATATAGTTTATATCTTTAATAACCTAATTAATATTGAACAAACATGATTAACTAATTAATCTATCCCATAAATTCTACATTAAGTGTAAATGTTATTTTCCCGATGGTTGTTGAATCTATCTTTTATTTTATATCATTAATTTAAATATTTTAAAACCAAAACTTTATGACAAAATGTTTATGTTTGATCTTCAATTTTAAGAATTTGTTCAATTATTTAAAACCATGCAGTTTCTTTTTAGACCAACCCTAAAAGTATACTTATCATTTTGTTCAAAGTGATTTGTGTACTTGTAAGCTGTTTTGAAATATACAAAATTTATGTATTAATTTTTTGTGTATCATTAGAAAATTCAATGGAAAACCTACTTTATGTGCCTTTGCTTCATTGCCTCCACCGATCACTGCCTTCAATAATTTACCGTACTAGAACCCACCATCCAGTCTGACCAATCTTCACCGACGCCACTATCCTTCACCACTATGATAAAAAAAACACAAAATATTAGCCACCTCCATACTCACTAGAAGTCAACAACCACCACATCGCCACCCAAGACTGAAAGAAATGCAATGAAGAAAAGAAGATCAACAATAGAGCAAGTGATACTACAGACTAGCAAGAGTAGAGGAGTGAGTGTTTGGAGATTAAATAGATGAATATAAAGAGAAGGCAAAATGTTTCATTGTATTACATTATGTTTGTACAACTTACAATTGTATTTCATGTTACTATAGACAACCAAAGCCTTAATGGTTAAGCTATCTTGTAAGCATAATTACATCACAACAAAGAACTAAACCAAATGAACTAGACTACAAAATGATAGAGGTATTTATTGATTTGTGTTGACTAGTTGATGTTGATTCTAGACTAGATTGAGTAGCTTGGGTAGATGCAAACCTCTAATCATAAGTTTAATTGAATTGGTAGACTTCATGGTGAAGTAGACTTGGAATTCACATTTTGCATATCTTTATTTATAGACTGCATAACACCTTTTCACTTGCATTTGTAGTCTATGAACTTCCAAGATCATGTGTAGTCTCGCCATCACCATTAATAACCTTAATAACTTTAACATAGGAAATATCAACATGATTAATATCCTTAACACTCCCTTTTACAATAAAAGAGACATGACTCATACTAAGTTTGCGTTGGAAAACAATAAACTTAGAATATGATAAAGACTTTGTAAGAATGTTAGCAATTTGCTCAAAACTTGGAATGTGCTAAGCAAGTAACTGCCCATTCAGAACCTTTTTCTAACAAAATATAATTCCAGCTCAATGTGCGTAGTTCTAGCATGTAAAACTGGGCTAGTAGAAAGTGCTACTGAAATTAAATTGTCACACTAGATTATAGGAGTGCTAAGAAAGGAAATATCCAATTCTTTTAAGAAAGACTGAAGCCAATCAATGATTATTTCTTTGTTATACTATAATATTTAGACTCTACAAAGGCTGTAGAAGCTATACTATAATATTTAGACTCTACACTTGATCTAGAAAAAAATGATTATTTCTTTGCTAGGTAGATAATAGGATTAGCTCACAAAAAAAACATAAATTCTAAATGTGGATTGCCTATCATCAGGGCATGAAGCCTAGTTAGCGTCTATAAAAGAATTAACTAAGATCTTGTTAGAACGTTTATATTCAAGACCATACTCTATTGTACCCTGAAAATAAAGCATGAACCTTTTTACTAAAGTCTAATGGAGAAAATGAGGTGATATCATGAATTGGCATATTTTATTGACAACAAAGGTCAAATGAGGTTGAGTAAATGTACCATATTACAGGTTACCAACTATACTCATGTATAAGGCTATTTGAGAATATAAATCATTTTCATATGCTAATAATTTTGTATTGGAACACATTGGTGTAATATAAGGTTTTATATCAATCATGTTTGCTTTGTTAGCCAATTCAAAAATGTACTTTTGTTAACTAAGAAATAAATCACTAGTGGAAAGTTTTTGAACATAAATTCCCAAAATATAGTGAAGATCCCCCAAGTCCTTGAGTACAAACTCAATATTTAATTGTGAGATAATCATTTTAATTTCATTGGATTTGAATCTATAAAGATGATATCATCCACGTAGATTTCAACATATATAACACTTCTAGTGTAACCCTTATAAAGAGTGAAGCATCAACTTTAGAGGCAAGAAAACCAAGCTAAATCAATGTAAATATAAGCTTGTCAAACCATGTACGTGGGGCTTGCTTAAGACCTAGCCTTATTCAACTTGCACACATAATCTAGAAAAAATGTGTCTTCAAAGCCCTCAAGTTGTTCTATATACACGTTTTCCTCCAAAACACCATTTAAGAATGCATTATTGATGCCAATCTATTCGAATTTCCAACAAAAACTAAGAGCCAATGTTAATATGATTCTAATAGTGGAAAATTTAATCATTAGACTAAATCTCTTCAAGAATTCAAAACTTGGATTTTAATCATACCCCTTGGTCACAACCTGAGACTTAAGCTTCTGAATGATATCAATGGCAAGTTTCTTCACATATATACCCATTTGCTTCCTTCACCTTTCTATTAACAAGTCTAGGCAATAAGATCCAAGTATTGTTCCTAATTAGAGCTTCAAATTTTGATTTCATATAATCATACCAACCTTATTGCGTAATAACATGTTTGGGAGTATAAGGCTTAGTGACATCAATATTACACAAAAATGACTTTGGGTTTTCTAGTTCCATCCTTCATACGAGTTACCATTGGATGAAAATTTTGAATTGGTAGTGAAGGAATATAAGAGACTATACATGATTATGAAATTGGCAAGAAGAGAATGTACTTTGATGATTAGGAGAAGTAATAGGACAATAAAGAGGAGCAAAAGATAGAAAGGGAAGGAAAAGGTTGAGTAGATGACTCACCAATAGAAGGCATATTTGTAATTATGTTTAAAGGGAAAGAAGTAGTTTGGTCGCGTGATTGGTCAAAAGAGTTAAAAGGATGAGATACTAAATTTTGTATGGAAAGGAACATTCATCAAAAGTAACATGCCTTTTTATATAGACTTTACAGTGGAACTTAGGAATTTTAGCTTATATGAAAAGCACTATAACTAATGAATGTACAAGTTGTTAATCAAAAGTTGAGCTTGTGAGTATTATAATGGGACAAATTAAGAAATCACAAATAACTAAAGGTTTTAAGAAATTTATAATCAGATTAACCTTCAAACAAGCACTTTAAAGATTATTGGTTGTTCAGAACTGATTTTTGTAATATATTGATCAAATAAGTGGCAGTAAAGAATTCATCCCAAAATTTGATAAGCAAGTGACCTTTTGCAAGTAATGTAATCCCTATTTCAATAACATGCCCATGTTTTCTTTCTACAATCCTACTCTATGAGGATGTGTAAGGACAAGACAAACATCTCATAATGCCAATTGAAACTCACCCCTTCCATTTGATTGAAGAGTCTTAATTTTATTTCCAGTTTGCAATTCAACTAGTGTCTTAAACATAAGGAATGCATCAACTAGTGTCTTAAATATAAGGAATGCATCCTTAATCCTTGATTTCTCCTTAAGAAAGAAGATCCATAAGTATCTTGTAAACTCATCTATGAAGTTCAAATACTATTTATAGCCATTAAATGAAAAAAAAAATTGCAAGATCCCAAACGTCTATATGAACAATTTCAAGTTGAACTTTAGAAGTTTTATGAAATAAAGAAAATGGAAGTTTTTGACACTTTTCAAATTGCAAAGCTTCACATATATTTGGTAAGTCATTAAAAGAAATGTCACATAAGGTCTTTTTAAAAATAGAATGCACAATCTTAGAAGAGGGGTGACCCAACCTTATATGCCAAAGTAACCTTATATGCCAAAGTAAAATTGTCTCTGAATTATTAAATTTATAGGCTAACTATTTTTAATTAACAAAATCAACATCACATCCTATTCAAATCACATATACAATTAAAGCTAATATGTAAACTTGACATACTACAAAAATATTTCTCAACAACATCATTAGGCTTGATCTAAAAATCAAAGGCATATAATCCTTGTTTAAGCTTGCCTTCTAGCAAAACTTCTCATGTTCTACTATCCTTGACAAAACAAATAAGAGGATGAAACTCAAAGTAAACATCACTATCTCTTGTGAATTTAGAAACACTAAGCAGGTTCTTAATTATGTCAAGCACATAAAGCATATCTTTGAGTGTAAAATCATGTCTAATATTTGATTTACTAGTAACAAAACAACTACTAGTATGAACAATATGCATACCAGAGCCATTATCGATATGTATTTGCTCCGTACCTATGTACTCTATCTTGGCAACAAAAAATTTGGGTCTACTCTAACGTGATTTGTGGCTTTAAAGTCCACATCCCATAAGGGATTTGATACTATGTCAAGGCTAGCTACAAATGCTTAAGCTGAGGAAGGTGTAAAGGACTGAGATTATGTATGTGTTGATGAATGTGTTTGAATTTCATTAGCATTAGTTGTAAAGGCTTGATTGTGTGCTGAAGGTTGAAAAGAATAATAAAACCTATACTAGCATATGTTAACCAATGACCTATCTTTCACACAATTGAAAAATATGAAGACCATTATTGTTGTTATAGCTTCTACTATGTCTCGTTCCTCTATAATATGTGTTACCCTAACATCTCCCACCATCTTTTTCAAGATAACTAGGTTATGGTTAGGTTATCAAAACTAATGCCTTAGAATTGGCTTGAATTTTGTTAGCAATATGTCTTATAGGTAACGTTGCAATAGTATGAACAATATCGCAGTTATCATCCAAGCCATTTAAGATATCATGCACTTGGTCCTCTTTACTTATATAGTAGTCAATTCATTCTAATTGTCTTACAATTTATTTTATTTTTGCAATATACTTCAAGATACTCATAGTACCTTTCCTTATGTTGCTTAATTCATATTTAAACTAAAATATTCTTGCACAAGAATCTATTGTAGAGCTTTAGAAAGCATTCCAAATTTTAGCATATGTATTATAGTCTGAAACTTCTTTCACTAGTTCATCAGTCATTGAAATAATGAGTTAAGACTCTATCATCTAATCTTTTCTACAATAGACTTAAATTCTAGATTAGTTCTTCCATCATTAAGATTTCTTTGAGGACATGTCCTTTTACTGAGCACAAAGTTCTCTAGCTTCTCAAAACTCTTAGTACTTCATCCAAATCATATAATTAGAGTGATCTAGCTTGATAGTTGAATCTGGTTGTGAAACATCACTAGGTGATGATCTACTATATCTGTGAAATAAACTAAAGTTGTGGATTGATATGTTGCTTGACTAAGATCATCCATTTCTTCAATTACATTCAAATTTGAGAGCCTGAGCTCTAATACCATGAAAGATATGAAATGAAGCAAAAAGATCGATAATGGAGCAATGAGTTAAAGAGAAAGTGATAGCATAGAATAGAAAGAGTATAGGAGAGAGTGTTTGGAGAGAATTGAGATGGAAAGATAGAGAGATGAAAATATTGCATTGTATTACATTTTTTTGTTCTGTTAGAAGAATCACAATATCAATTCGAACTTAATCAAACTCTAAATAGCAGAATGAAACATATTCTCCTTCTTTGTGTGAATCTTTTAGGAAACAAATAAATAGAGCTCAAAATAAAACATGCACAAAATCAACCAATTTCAATGGAAAAACCTTCCTGGTGTAGAAAGGAAACAATCACGACAATCCATCTCCAAAACTTCCAGTATCAAGAAACAATTGTACAAAAGTTCTCTTTAGACAAAACTAGAGGCAAACAATCAACAACATCATCAAGAATACAACTTCTTGGAAACTAACAATTATTTCAAGAAATTGGAGAGATATAACCCAATTTTGTAATCATTGTTCACGGCCCTTATTTTCCCAAACCTGTAAGACAAATCCAAATCCCACCATTCAGATTGAAGAGTCCTGAGTCGTGAACCTTCCTACAAAATTGCAGCTCATTCGGACAACAAACAACCTTCCGTCGGAGCACTTGATGAAGGCTTGCTAGAAAAGGAAAAACTAAAAAATTGAGAGAAGTTTTTCTGCTAGCTGCTCTCTTATAGATGCCTCCTTTGCTATTGCAGCTCTAATTCATTCTCTACCAACCGTAAATGGATTTATTAATGAAGCAATAAAATAGAAAAAATTTCCCATTCTTTCTCCATGGGCCATGAGACCACATGGGCCTTTTTGGGCTCTTCCAAATATGAGGGGAAAACCCAACATGTACAACTTACAATTGTATTTCATATTTCTATTTATAAACAACCAAAGCCTTAATGGTGAAGCTATCTTGTAATCATAATTACAATTAGGTTGTTAACGGGGTAGGGTAGGGTCGGGCACCTTTTTTCCCTATCCATTGATATAGATCAATACCCCATCCTTATTTTAAATTACTAATGGGACTATTCAAAGATCAAACCATGGGTAATAGGAACCCCATTGGGAATAAGGACCTTTGATTCATATTTGGCCCTAAAAAATATTTTCATGCAAATAAAATAAATTAAACCAAGCCTGCAACGTAATTAATTTACAATTGTGTTTAACCATTTACAAGAACACCTTTATGATATTACTTGCCAAGCTTTGTCTCTACACAACATTAGATGAAATTGTAGTCAACATCATTAGAGAATTTTTGTCTTCTTTGTCTTCCTAACATTTGAGTTTTCTTCCATTAAAAAACTTTTGAGTTATTTGACTTTGTCTTTACCAAAAAAGAAGAATAAATAAAAAATACTTTTGATTTTTATCTAATCAATTAATTATATCATTTTTTCAATTTATTTAGTTGTGCTTTGATTATTATAAATTAAAAATGAGATAAAAATAACATACAATGGGTAATAGTGAGTCTTATGCTGGTTTCAATTTAAAGCATAGTTCTTGGGTTCAAGTCTAGATATTGTACATAATATATTTTTTAAAATAAATACATATATAATTAAAATAATATTTAATTTAATAGATATATGTTTCGGGAGTAGGGATTAACAATATTTCCCCCATGCTAGATGCATCAAATTAAACAGGGAGTCTTTGTCCTTGGTACCCATCCTTGATTTGGTCCTCTACCTTTGCCTTCGATTGGGGAATATCCTAAAGGATCTGCCTCATCGGATAAAATTGATAACCATAATTAAAATACAATAAAGAACTAAACCAAATGAACTAGACTACAAAATGACATGGAGGTTGGGAAGGCAATATAACCTTTCATTAGAAGGATTGATGGTATAGTGGTGCTATGATGGAGATGGCGACGAAAGCTTCAATGCCCTCTGTGTTGTCACCCCATGCTCTCTTTTAGATCAAGATATGTATTCTCTAGGGAAAATATGATGGATTGGGCCTTTGTGATGGGCATAGGCCCGATAAGTGAGGTAGAAATATTAAAATTAGCTTGGTCACAAAATGTGAGCAACCTATAGTATGATAAGTACATGTCCAAATAATGGATATATTTGTTGAATGGTGTAGATTAGCTAGTATAGACTCTGGATTATGTTGACTAACTAAAGCAATTATAATCATATGTGTAACTGAATTGGTAAACTTCATAGGTGAAGTATATTTGGTGCTGCTACATTATGCATATCTTCATTTATAGTTGTATAACTACGTACTTTTCCACTTTCACTTGTTGTCTGTGAACTTCCTAGACCATGTTCTGTCTCATCATGACCATTAAAAACCTCAACAAAAATATCAACATGATTTATATCATTAACAAATACCACCATCATCAAGGGTCATAACCCTCAAGACCATCCATATAAACTTTATATCATTAACAAATACCACCATCATCAAGGGTTATAACCGCAAGACCATCCATATAGACTTCACGCTATCAAAACCCATAAACCTTACCTTAGTTCACTACCAATAGTCATGCCACACCCATAACTATGATTGAAGGTTTCAATTGTATCATGTCCATTATCTCCAAGCACAATTCATAAAAATACTATGCCATCTGAACACCCTTGCCTATGACTCCCAACAACCTTTAACTTATATTGTCACTTCATGCAATCTTCTACCTTGCTAGTGCACACGTTAGCATTTTCTAGTACACTTGCCTTGCCAAGTACTATTAGGTTTTGTTCATTGATCTTTGGTTTGGTTTTAAACTATTGTTTTAAATTTTGTTTGGTTAGTCATTTTGTTAATTTTTTAGCAAATTTGTATACAAAAAAAATCTAGTTAACCTTTAAGTGTTTAAAAAAAAGAGAACATCTTGCATAACTTAGTCAATTTTTCTTCCATGACAACTTTATATACTTCTTATGATAATTATATGACCATTAATCAAACAATTACTACAATGACTCAGGAAACTCAATGAATGTAAAGAACTGTATTATTGAATTAATAAGAAGTGAGTTATAGCACTAATGTGAAGAGCTTATATACAAGTTATAATAATAGTCTTAAAAACTATCACAAGCTATTATTATCACCTCACTTACACTACACATGTGCATATGCTTTTATCATTAAGAGGCTAACAACATATTAGCTCTAACGAACTAAGGATAGTACACAATATAGCATGAACACATTAATACTCTAGTAACTCTTGTCAAACTAGTGGTTTAGGTAAAACCATAAGTTTGATCTTAAGAGAATGGAATTGAGGAGATGGTTGATGTTTTTGAGGATATCAGCCAATTGTTCACTTGATGAAACATGATAAAGGTGTAACTGATTTTGTAGGGCCTGATCACATATAAAGTGTTGATCAATTTCAATATTCTTGGTTCTTGAGCGCAAGATTGGATTCTTGGCAAGACTAATATCACTTAGATTGTCATAAAAAAAATTGGAGTGGTTGTAATAGGTAGGTGTAGCCCAAAAGACAATGATATAAGCCAAAGTAGTTCTACAATGGCACCAATCATGGCTTTATACTCTAATTTTGTACGTGAACGAGAAACCATGTGTCATTTGGAGGTATACTAAGGGATTGGCTTATGTCCAAGAAACACATAGTATACTCATATTGATCTATGATCATCCACATTAGATGCCCAATTTCCATAATAGGAGGCAACCAAATGTAGTGGAGAAGATCTCAAAAAAGTAAGGCCTTGATGGATAGTTCCTTTGAGATAAGGAAGGAGACATTTAATAGCTACCCAATGCACCTAAGAGGACAAACCATAAATTGGCACAACTTGTTAATATTGAAAGAAATATCAGGCCTTGTTAATGTACAATACTATAACCCTTCTACCACATTTTTGTAAAGGGTAACCTCAACCAAAGGAATGCCATCTTGTTTTCTAAGACTCTTTCCAATAACCATAGGAGTGTCATAATATTTTACAGTCACCATATCACACTTGGATAACAATTTACTAATATATTTATATTGATTAAGACATAAAACATTAGTATGCATAATCACCTCCAAGACAAGGAAGTAGTTTAGGATGCCAAGATCCTTAAGAGCAAATTATGAGTGAATATTAGTGATAAGAGATTTGACATGGGTAAAGGAACTTCCCGTAATTATAATGTCATCAACATAGATGAAGCGCTACCAATGTAAACTTTATCATTGTTAAGAATGAACAAAGAGGTATCAAACTTGGAAGTTGAAAACTCCAATGCTACAAAGGCTCCACTAAGTTTTGAGAACTAAGCTCTTGGTGTTTGCTTAAAACCATGTAGCCTTCCTTAATTTTCACACTAGCCTTTGCCTTGTCAAAACTAGATGGTTGATTCATTAACACATCATTAATAAGGTCCTTATTTAAGAAGGCATTATTCACATCAACTTGTCTCAATTCCCATCATTTAGACATGGCTAAAGTTAGAGTCACTCGAATTGTAGTAGGATTAACCATGGAAGATAAGGTTTCAAAGAAATCAATTCCTTAAATCTATAGAAAACTCCTTAACAACAAGGCAAGCCTTGTATTTATCTAGAGTTATATCGCTTTTTAGCTTGATTTGAAACACCCATTTGTATCCAATTGTAGTTTTACCGGCTAGAAACTCCACCCGCCTCTATATTCCATTAGTAAGAAGAGCATTTAGTTCAAGCTGCATTTCTTTAAGCCACTTAGTGGACTTGTAATGCTTATTTACATTATCGTGGTTTTGGTAGAATAGAAGGGCCATGTATTGTAAAAGCACATAACTTTAGCTTACTAATGCCACTTTTACCTAATGGTCATTTGATGCATATTAGAGTGGCTATGATTGTTCGAAAAATAAAAGATGAATACTTGTAGGTATAGGGTCAAGGGTAGGATGATAAGCACTATAATTCAAAGGAAGGATAGGCAAGAAGTCTAAAATAAGCTTAAGATTGTTAGTTGGTGAAGGAAAAATAGGTGTAGTAATAGAATCAAGCATTATAGTAGAAATTATAGGTAAGGATGTAGATACATGAATAATGTCAAAGAGGTCAATCGAGAGAAACATGTCACTAGATTAAAAAGAGGGAGAGTAGGCAAAGGTGTACTATTTGACAAGTTAGAAGCATCTATTATTGGTGTTGAAATAGCACGAGACAAAAGGATTAGAAGGACAGGACTAAGGAAAGGATAAAGTTAAGGTAATGCAATCCATGTAGGTACATAAAGTACAAAACTAGCTTCTAAAAAAGTATGAGACATATCAAATCCAACTAAAGTGCACTTAAAAAGGATAGATAACTTCATTGCAAACAATATGCCTACTCACAAAGTATTTAATTCGTCCAATCAAAACAAATATAACTCTTATGTTTAGCACAATATCCCAAGAAGACACATTCTAGGGTTGAGCTTTGAGTTTATCATGCACGTAAGGTCCGGTATATGGAAAACATTGACTACCAAAACTCCTTAAACCGACAAATCATTTTCCTTCTCAGATAGCACCAAATAAGAGGATTTTATCTTCAAGGAATTTGGAGGGAGTTTGATTTAACAAATACATTGTAGCCTTGAAGGCATATACCAAAAACATGATAGGTACATAGGAATGAAATAAAAGGGCTAGTCCTTTTTTCAACAATTCTTCTATACCTTGATTCCATTACACCATTTTTCTCATTAGTGTGTGGACAAGTGTATCTATGAACAACACCTTCCAATTCAAGTGTTCTAACCATTGGCTTAAATTCAATACCCCCCATCGCTTTGCACCATTCTAAAGGAATATAAGCTCTCACATGAGATGCCAAGAATGGAAATTTATGAACCTTGGTAACTTGATAATAATCATAAAAACAAAATAAAAAATAAATCTTGTATTCAAAGATTTAATTGATATGTCATTATACCCAAGTACTTTAAGAGGTGTATGAAATAATGGATGGTCTAATTTTCTATGCCAAAGAAAATAGGAATCAACATGCAAATCTCCTAAAGCAATACTATCTATACGAATGTCATGACTTTTGATTGCTATGCCAACAAATGACATATCATCACATTCTTGTATTACACTAGTCACCTTATTTATTACTGGATCTTTACAACACTACCTACTTGGAAAATTGGTCCTTCATAAAAAATGAACACGAATGTAATTAAACAAAAACGTTGTTATTAGTACAAAGTTTTAAACAAAGAGAAGGTTAGAGGCAACACCAGGAGTGTGCAACATATTACTAACAAAAAAGAAAACATTTATGACTAGTATGCAAGAAACTAGAACCAACAATAGAAATAGTTAATTAGAAACCATTATTAACCACAATACCTTCTGAGCTAAGATAACGAAAATCATTAAGAACTTGATCTGTATCAAGTGTCAAATGGTAACTGGCACTTGAATCTAGCATCCAAGGACTAGCCAAGGAACTAGAAGATGCAATATCTAGAACAACACTTATTACAGAAGGACTTGATACATTTTTGCCCATCAAAGCATATCTAGGAACAAAGTATAAAGTAGCAACATGGCTTAAATTTTCATAGATTTGGCACACAGGTTTCTTTGAATAAGGTTTCTTGACATTCTTAAGTGCATTAGTAGAAGGATTCCTAGATTTATGCATAGTTCCACCAAAAAAATCTTCTTCAAGGGACTGATGAAAGTTCCAAGATTGTGGCTTAGATTGAGGTTTATTGTGCTAGCCATAATGAGAGGAATTACTCTTAGCAACATTAGCATGAAAAATAGTGGATTCTTGAACACATCCTTCTAAGGCAAGAAGAATTTTATCAAAGATTTCCAATTTATTATGTAACACTCCTACAGATGTCTTAACTTAAGTCATATTAAAGGTGGTGACAAAGGTGAATATAAATCGTGATCCTAAACCATTCAAAATGTATAACACTATTTCTCTTTCGAAGGATAAAATCACCAATGGTAGCCAAATGGTCAGGATAATAGTTTTGGCAAAAAGCATAGAATTTGCAATCCAGAGATCATTCTTTTTATGATAACGAAACTGTAATATACCACTAAGTTCCATAACTTTGGATTGATTGGTATAGTTGAAATGATCTTCAAAAAAATCATCCATTAATCTATTGCAATTAAATGTCTAACTTTGAAGACAAGCATTAATTCCCTTGTCAAATTATGTTAAAAAAATCCAAATCTTCACCATGGAATCATATTGAATGCAGAGTGTGAAACAAATTATTGCATAATAAACACTCAAAGTCAAGGAATGAGTAAGGAGTTTGATGCAAGATCCATTGATGAACTCGCTTCTATCATATAAACCATGACCAATAACATATGAAATTTTTCTCTCCATATTAAAAGATAGTTATTTTCATCTAATTTCACTAATAGAGACATCACCCTATTAAAAGGATTAGATGGGGAATTCAATGAAAGAGCATCAAGAACCAAAGGTACTAGATCGCGGAATTGGTGTTTTTCAATGGATCAATCTTTGAAGCAACATTATGAATCAGCAGTATTGTCTTCATTTCCACCAACTTATCCCCATTTGCATGAAAATATCAGACTAAAAATAGTCTTGGTAAAAGAGATGTCTTATAACCATAGCTTAAAAAAATTTTGAATTTCTACTCTAATACCATATAATGACTCAAAAAACTCAGTCAATGAAGAGAACTATGTTGATGAATTATCACAGTGAATTATAACACCGTGGAAGAGTTTATATAATGTCAATGACAAAAGTCTTAGCTAAAGGACATATTATTGATCACTTCATTTTCACTACACACGCAGAGAAAGTCAAGCTCCCCATCATTAAGAGCTAACCACATATCTCAGCTCTAACAACCTAAAGATAGTACACCATATAGTATGAAAACATTTTTACTCTAGTAATTACGATGATAATGAAAAAATTTAATGATATAAAAAAAAGCATGTGAAAGCTGTACAAAATTTTGTTAAACTCATGTAAAGTAGCCCACATTGTTTGCGTATTTAATTAAATCAATCCATCTACACCCACGTCTGAATAGTCTTTCTTCCCCACACCGAGTCATCATATAAGCCATTTAGTACCCTTATGGTGAAAAAAATAATTAAATAGATTTCTAAACTAGTTAGAAAATATTTTCTTAGCCTAAACATCCCAAATATTATTTTTCAGGTAATCAACCAGGTAAAAGTTAACCTTCTCCTCTAAATCTATTTTTTTAAATCTTATAATATGCATACTATATAAACCAAAGCCACTTGATAAACATCTATGCCTGTGATTATATAGTGATTGAAATTCTTAGGCATCATTTTTCACGAGTCATCCAGAAGATATTTTATAACAACTTTCCTTTAGTTAAAAAAAAACAATCCTACGTAAGTGCACCATATTGAACTTAACTCCCTGACCAGCTTGATAAGTCTAATGCAAATTAACTAAACATTTTGACAAAGTCGACTAAACATACAAATTTTAGAAGATGGAATGGTTTGTTGCCTAACCATGGCATGTTATTGTACCTCCTTTACTTTTGTCGAGCATTTTTTAGGTCAAGTTGCTCGGCATGCTCTGCGTTGCTCATATTTCATCAATGCTTCTCCCACAAGATAGTTTCCACCAAGTAAAAGAGGTCTATGAGTTTTTATTAGAGAGATAGAAATAACTAAAGAATTAGGAATAAAAAATAAAAATAACTATTATTATAATTATAGTATCTAGATTATGATTAATATTATTATCTAGTATATGTTTAGTTATATTTTAAATATTCATTTTATCATTTAAATTATTAGAGAGGTTATTTAGTATTTATCATATTAGTCACTTTTCTTCCTATGAATAGAACTTAATAACTATAATTCTTTTTTCAAATTTGAATTATTAAATTGATTATGAATTTTCTTTCTCATTATTCTTCAACTTTTTCTCCCCCTATTTTATTATATTTTTTCAATTTGTATCATATACTTTGTTGTTATTATTTATTTATTTTTTGATCCAAACAATATAATTTAATTTTTGTAGTCACAATACATGTTTATTAATTATTCTAAACTATTTGAAGTAAAATTTAAACACGTCCAAAATATTATTACTAGTATTACATGTTTTTCCAAATTTCTAAAGCAAGTTGGTTTGTTTTGTCATATATAGAAAATAATGTATTAAAAAAGTTGATTTTGGAGAATATTTGAAGGATATTTAAGAGTATTTTTGCTCTGTTAGATAAGATTCAAGGGTCCCATTATTATTATTATTATTATTATTATTATTATTATTATTATTATTATTATTATTATTATTGCCTACGTGAAATGTGTTGAATACTTAGTCTCATAATTTTACGTAGTAGGTTAATTTAGTTCCTTAATTTACAAAATAAGATATTTGGGGGTGGGGGGGGGGGGGGGTGGGGGGGGGGGGGGGTGGGGGGGGGGGGGGGTGGGGGGGGGGGGGGGTGGGGGGGGGGGGGGGTGGGGGGGGGGGGGGGTGGGGGGGGGGGGGGGTGGGGGGGGGGGGGGGTGGGGGGGGGGGGGGGTGGGGGGGGGGGGGGGTGGGGGGGGGGGGGGGTGGGGGGGGGGGGGGGTGGGGGGGGGGGGGGGTGGGGGGGGGGGGGGGTGGGGGGGGGGGGGGGTGGGGGGGGGGGGGGGTGGGGGGGGGGGGGGGTGGGGGGGGGGGGGGGTGGGGGGGGGGGGGGGTGGGGGGGGGGGGGGGTGGGGGGGGGGGGGGGTGGGGGGGGGGGGGGGTGGGGGGGGGGGGGGGTGGGGGGGGGGGGGGGTGGGGGGGGGGGGGGGTGGGGGGGGGGGGGGGTGGGGGGGGGGGGGGGTGGGGGGGGGGGGGGGTGGGGGGGGGGGGGGGTGGGGGGGGGGGGGGGTGGGGGGGGGGGGGATGGGCCTAGGCCTGAGCCTGAGCCTGAGCCTAGGCCTGAGCCTAGGCCTGGGCCTAAACCTGAGCCTAAACCTAGGCCTAAGCCTGAGCCTGAGCTAGGCCTGAGCCTAGGCCTAGGCCTGGGCCTGGAAACCTAAACCCTAAACCTAAACCTAAAGCCTAAACCCCACAACCTAAACCTAAACCTAAACCTAAACCTAAACCCTAAACCTAAACCTAAACCCTAAAACCTAAGCCTAAACCTAAAGCCTAAACCCTATAAACCTAAACCTAAACCCTAAACCTAAACCTAAACCTAAACCTAAAACCTAAACCTAAACCTAAACCCTAAACCTAAACCTAAACCTAAACCTAAACCTAAACCTAAACCTAAACCTAAACCTAAACCTAAACCTAAACCTAAACCTAAACCTAAACCTAAACCTAAACCCTAAACCTAAACCTAAACCTAAACCTAAACCTAAACCTAAACCTAAACCTAAACCTAAACCTAAACCTAAACCTTTAAACCTAAACCTAAGCCTAAACCTAAACCTAAACCTAAACCTAAACCTAAACCTAAACCTAAACCTAAACCTAAACCTAAACCTAAACCTAAACCCTAAACCCTAAACCTAAACCTAAACCTAAACCTAAACCTAAACCCTAAACCTAAACCTAAACCTAAACCTAAACCCTAAACCTAAACCTAAACCTAAACCTAAACCTAAACCTAAACCTAAACCTAAACCTAAACCTAAACCTAAACCTAAACCCTAAACCTAAACCTAAACCTAAACCTAAACCTAAACCTAAACCTAAACCTAAAACCTAAACCTAAACCTAAACCTAAACCTAAACCTAAACCTAAACCCTAAACCTAAACCTAAACCTAAACCTAAACCTAAACCTAAACCTAAACCTAAACCTAAACCTAAACCTAACAAGCCTAGGCACCTAAACCTAAACCCTAAACCTAAACCCTAAACCTAGGCCTAAACCCTAAACCTAGGCCTAAACCTAAGCCTAAACCTAAACCCTAAACCTAAACCTAAACCCTAAACAAGCTAAACCTAAACCTAAACCTAAACCCTAAACCTAAACCTAAACCTAAACCCTAAACCTGACACCCTAAACCTAAACCTAAACCTAAACCCTAAACCCTAAACCTAAACCTAAACCTAAACCTAAACCTAAACCTAAACCCTAAACCTAAACCTAAACCTAAACCTAAACCTAAACCTAAACCTGAAGCACTAAGCACAAACCTAAACCTAAACCTAAACCTAAACCTAAACCTAAACCTAAACCTAAACCCTAAACCTAAACCTAAACACAAACACAAACCTAAACCTAAACCTAAACCCTAAACCTAAACCTAAACCTAAACCTAAACCCCTAAACCTAAACCTAAACCTAAACCCTAAACCTAAACCCTAAACCTAAACCTAAACCTAAACCCTGACACCTAAAAACCTAAACCTAGAAGCCTAAACCTAAACCTAAACCTAAACCTAAACCCACAAACCCTAAACCTAAACCTAAACCTAAACCTAAACCTAAACCTAAACCCACAAACCTAAACCTAAACACCTAAACCCTAAACCTAAACCTAAACCTAAACCCTAAACCTAAACCTAAACCTAAACCTAAACCTAAACCTAAACCTAAACCTAAACCTAAACCTAAACCTAAACCTAAACCTAAACCTAAACCCTAAAGCCACAAACCTAAACCTAAACCTAAACCCCTAAACCTAAACCTAAACCTAAACCCTGACACAAACCCTAAACCCACAAACCCTAAACCTAAACCTAAACCTAAACCTAAACCTAAACCTAAACCTAAACCTAAACCTAAACCTAAACCTAAACCTAAACCCTAAACCTAAACCTAAACCTAAACCTAAACCCTAAACCCTAAACCTAAACCTAAACCTAAACCTAAACCTAAACCTAAACCCTAAACCTAAACCTAAACCCTAAACCTAAACCTAAGAAGCACAAGCCTAACACTAAACCTAAACCTAAACCTAAACACAAACTACAAACCTAAACCTAAACCCTAAAGCCTAAACCTAAACCTAAACCTAAACCTAGGCCTAAACCTAGGCCTAGGCACAAACCTAAACCTAAACCTAAACCTAAACCTAAACCTAAACCCTAGCCACAAACCCTAAACCTAGGCCTCTAAACCTAAACCTAAACCTAAACCTAAACCTAAACCTAAACCCTAAACCTAAACCTAAACCTAAACCTAAACCACAAGCCTAAACCTAAACCTAAACCTAAACACAAGCCTAAACCTGAAAACCTAAACCCTAAACCTAAACCTAAACCTAAGCCTAAACCTAAACCTAAACCTAAACCTAAACCCTAAACCTAAACCTAAACCTAAACACAAGCCTAAACCTAAACCTAAACCTAAACCTAAACCTAAACCTAAACACAAACCTAAACCTAAACCTAAACCTAAACCTAAACCTAAACCCTAAGCCAAACCCTAAACCTAAACCTAAACCTAAACACAAACCTAAACCTAAACCTAAACCCTAAACCTAAACCTAAACACCTAAAAGCACAAACCTAAACCTAAACCTAAACACCTAAACACAAGCCTAAAGCCTAAACACAACCTAAACCCTAAACCTAAACCCTAAACCTAAACCTAAACCTAAACCCCTAAACCTAAACCTAAACCTAAACCTAAACCTAAACTAAACCTAAACCTAAACCTAAACCTAAACCTAAACCTAAACACCTAAACCTAAACCTAAACCACTAAACCCTAAACCTAAACACCTAAACCTAAACCTACAACCTACAAACCCTAAACCCTAAACCCTAAACCTAAACCTAAACCTAAACCTAAAGCACAAACCCTAAACCTAAACCTAAACCTAAACCTAAACCTAAACACAAACACAAACCTAAACCTAAACCTGAAGCCTAAAGCCTAGGCCTAAATACAAGCCTAAACCTGGGCCTGAGCCTGGGCCTAAGCCTAGGCCTAAACCTAAACCTGGCCTAGGCCTGGGCCTAGGCCTAGGCCTGGGCCTAGGCCTGGGCCACTGAAGCCTAGGCCACAGGCCTGGGCCACTGCAGGCCTAAACCTGAGCCTAAACCTAAAGCCCTAAGCCTAAACCTAAACCTAAACCTAAACCTAAACCTAAACCCTAAACCTAAACCTAAACCTAAACCCTAAACCTAGGCCTAAACCTAAACCTAAACCCTAAACCCTAAACCTAAACCTAAACCTAAACCCTAAACCTAAACCTAAACCTAAACCCTAAACCTAAACCTAAACCACTAAACCTAAACCTAAACCCTAAACCTAAACCTAAACCCTAAACCTAAACCACAAACCTAAACCTAAACCTAAACCTAAACCTAAACCTAAACCCTAAACCTAAACCTAAACCCTAAACCTAAACCTAAACCCTAAACCTAAACCTAAACCTAAACCCTAAACCTAAACCTAAACCCTAAACCTAAACCTAAACCTAAACCTAAACCTAAACCTAAACCCTAAACCTAAACCTAAACCTAAACCCTAAACCTAAACCTAAACCTAAACCTAAACCTAAACCTAAACCTAAACCCTAAACCTAAACCTAAACCTAAACCTAAACCTAAACCTAAACCTAAACCTAAACCCTAAACCTAAACCTA